>CM076573.1:770675324-771875324 GCA_034641835.2 Pinus albicaulis
TGCAAAAGATGAAATGATCACTGACGGAGGGCAGCAAGGGCTGACTCTAACAGCTTATACATATAAAAAAAAACAAGAAACTCTCAATCTCTTCTAGAATCAGAGTATATACACTTTAATACAAACCTGTAAATCTCCCAGATCATAATAAAATAGGCCCTGATACCATGTTCAAGAGGAGGAGAAACTGATATGTGCATTGAAACTATTCCACAACACACATACTTTCAAAGAAGAGCTTATCATGTGTTGTACACTACAATAAACACACCCAACCTTAATGATTTTTATTAGAATTGATACCAATGTATTTTAAGTTCATGCAAACTATCAACAAATTAGATATGTCCTTGTGATTCTTTTAAGGTACAGAACACGTTTCTCTTATAGAAACTATAGACATATTAGCATTTGGCTCACTTCCTTCACAATTTTTTATTTTTCACACTTACACCTTTTCTTATGCTTCCTTACTTTCTCAAATATATGTGTATATATAACAAGTACAATGATCAAGTTTCACTATGTCAAAGACTAATTTCCTCAACGGTTAATAAATTACAAAGATTACACTATTAAGGATAGTGTTGCTAACACCTGGGGACTAAACTTATGATCTTTGACTTGACCAACAACCTTATGAATACAAGTCATAACATCAATAAATAATTCCAAGGTAGAAACATTTGGAAAAATCCCATGATGATAATGTGGCTATGTCCCCTTAATTGTGTACCTAGACTAGATGTGTAATACAACAAAAAATCCATGCCAAAAATTTCATGAATCCTCACAAGCTCAAAAATTCCACAAAAATGTTTTATTTTCATTTCTGAAACTCCCTAACTAGCAAGAGAGTGGTTAAGTTAAAAAACTCTTAAGTGGTTGTTTGATCCTAGAGTGAGTGACAAATCGACCAAGCTTGTGAGACAATTTCAATACAAAATTCATCAAGTACAGGCATAAAAATACAATCACTGTATGAAAGGTGCATAATAACAAAGAATTATCAACACCAAATGTGAATTGCAATGGGAAACTATGTTGTGGGTCAAAGTGGAAAATCAGAATTGTGACACAAACACAGTAATATTCCTAGTGAAGTGGTTCTAGCATTACAACAAAGTGATCACAGAGTCTCAATGTCCAGTCATGTTAATACATTGCTGCATTAACCCTTGTTGCATGCACCTTTTCCAAATTAGTGTAGGCTCACTCGAGTGGGTGGAGATCTCAACAAGTCGTGTTTCACAGAAGACGAACAATCACTACATATCAACTTCTTCTATTTGTTTCCTCCTCTCCCCAAATATTGTAGAATTATGAAAGTTAGATTATTTATACTTTAACCTATGATTTTAAATAGGTTGGTTGTTGAGATCAGCTTCATTTTGTTCATATCTTGTTGCACAGTGCTATTTAACTAATGAAAAATGGGAGTTGAAACTATTTCCCAATTTGAAACAATGTTTTCAAATTCTCATCCTTAAGGACTTAATCATTACTTTAATGTTAAATAATTTACAGGGCATAGATGTAAGATAAATGAGTAATAACGATGAGGCTCCAAGGTTAACACTGACTGCAGAAAATAAGAATGTGGATAGATCATGTGTAGGAACCTATTACATACCCACCTTTCTACTACACAAAAAAATTCTACTAGATGCATAGTTATCATAAAAAAGCAAGAAAAAGGTGTTATTTTTCAGAAGCCAAATTTCTAGAATCATTGTTCTAGATGTACCATTGTCATAAAGAAGCAAAAATATGAGGACACTTTTTAGAAGTATTCAAGAAGTATAATCTTGCTCTAATAAATATACAGAGTCTACCTTACCATTTCTAGTCCACCACGAGTAGTTACTTCTCTATGTAATAAATGAAGATCCACATGTTGGGAAAAAAATACTGAGAGGGGGGGTGAATCAGTATTTACTGCATATTCAAAACTTTCACTTTTTCGTGCTTCTAAAATGCCCACGTCATTTTTCTCAACTTAAAATTTCATGTATATATGATACTTTATGAAATCTTATGATACGTATATTTATTTATGTCATTAATTCTTCACTTAAATCATTCCTTCATTTATTCATCAGATATTCATTAAGCAGTAAACATGTGCAGTAAGAACAGAATAAATCATCACACAAAGCATCACACATGAACACCAGGATTTTTAGGTGGAAACCCAAGTCGGGAGAAAACCACCGCTGCAGTTGCTCAGCCTTCAATATTTTATTACAGAGAAAACATCTTACAACATATGTGCTGGTGCAGACTCTACCAGCACGCAGGCACCCACCTGCGCTCGTTTACCAGCCTCTCCTGGAAGGGAGCTCCAACCCCCTGACTCGTTTACCAGCCTCTCCTGGAAGGGAGCTACGACCCCCGATCTGCTACTGCTCACTCAGAAAGGAGCTACGCCCCCGACCGAAGCACCTCAAGACTACCTGGACCACGTTTCATCAATTTTCACACCGGATCCAACCACTTCAATAGAACACAACTTGCAGGCCACAATTCATCATTATTTCCGTACCGAACCCTTTTCATACTTTTAAGCACAAACATACATCATCAACGTATACATACCAATTCGTACAACCCGTATCGAAGCAAGAATAATAAAGCAGTAATGCATCGTATGTTTCATACCCTTTCACTTCGTACAGATGTTCGCCTAGATGTTCGCCTCATCGTCGCATCTAAGCCTTCCATAATCGATCTAGAAAATACAAATGCATTTCGCATCTAGATCCCCTTCTTCATCATTGGTGCATCATACATTCGTATTTATCTTCAAGTGTAACCCTTTCCATTCGCATCTACTTCAAAGAGAAGTATTCACTCAAGCTCGACATCTTCGCACCCACACTTATGATTTGCACAATGAATTTCTTCTCCCGATATATAGGTTTATCTTTTTCTGGGTCACCATGGGCCAAAACAATACCATGAGCCTTCAATACCACGAGCCAAACCAATACCATGAGCCTTCAATACCACGAGTCAAACCAATACCATGAGCCTTCAATACCATGAGTCTTCAATACCATGAGTCTTCGTCACCACAGCAGTTACCAATGTTTCATGAGCCTCTGGTCGTTCACTGCTCGTCGTTCGGCGGAAGGCCTCAATACCACGAGTCATCAATACCATGAGCCTTCAATACCGCTGGCCCCCGGATTTGCACCCTTGAGCGCTTTTCCCATACGCGACTTATCACGTTCTTTTAGACATATCCGCATTCATAGAGACATAATTTTTCCATCATACTTTGAGCACATTCCTTCGAATTCCTTTCTTCATTGCACACCGTAGATACATCATATTTTCTTCATCAAGAACATATTCTAGCAAGCACAACTTCATCAAGTAAGTTGCCATCATCTTTATCAAGTGGGTTGCCTTTCAAGGACAACACTTAGCATCATATTGTCAACAAACATCATATCACATCAGATTTACATCATTTACCAAGTCCATCAAGTCAAGAATAACTTCACTGTGTGGATTGCCATCAAGGACAACACATGTCAGCCGCATGTCTTCATCTTCATTCAGTGGGTTGCCATCAAGGACAACACTCTCGCATCATATTTCCAACAATCTCCTCTCTTTAGATCTGATGGCAACCATGATGGTGTTATTACCACAATGATGCAGTATACAGAGCATGCATGACACCATGTCATTCTCCCTATTTTCCATGTCACTCTCTCCATTTTTGGCATCATTCAAACACCATGTTACTCTCCCTTTGACATCAAGGGCAAAGGGGCACATCATTATCTTCATTCAAACACTATGTCACTCTCCCCTTGACATCAAGGGCAACGCGCGATCCACAACAACATACTTTTCTCCTCATGTAGAAGAAGCGTTCTAGATCCGATGTATACCGAAGTGACCAAGCTCCCCCCGAGTTCATGCGTCGAATCTTCAAACATATTTTTCAATGAAGTACATGACTCTATGACATTCCTATCACCAATGACTCATACTTACATCAAAGATTCATCCAAGTGGATTTACATAGAAGAGTCAAGTACCCAACCAAGTGGGTTTACAAATGTGACTCGGCTACCCAACCAAGTGGGTTTACAAACATGACTCGCCCACGCAACTGGCGGGTTTACAAATTGACAAGTCCTTACATGACCGAATATTACAATTTTACAACATGGGTCTCAACAAGACCTTTTCACCAAAATATAAATATGACCATTTATATCTACTGTATGATCTCAAGAGAGATTTTATATAATATAACCATCATAATGCCAACAATGCATTATACTCAAGAACACTCAATGCCCTCCTCAATCCGTGCATCCATGCATCCTTTTCATATGACTAAGGCTCCCCCTTAGTTTGTGCAACTCGAACATTTTCACCAACAAATCATCAAGGCATCTTCATCAAAACATTAGAAACAGATTTATGAGAACTCGGAACACCACCAGATACCAACAAGATCGCACGGTCAAGAGAGTTGAACCAACCAAGAATTGTCGCCAACCAACCATACGCGGTTTTATGTGCAGAACCGCGTACATACGCGATCGTGTTTCAGGACACCCGTATCCCAAGACACCTTCTAAGTTTCAACCGTATCCGATTCTTTGTAAGGCAAAGAGCGTGTCTAACTTCTTTCCGAGATATTTGACCGGCTCGACTACGTATATAACAGAATAGTGTAGTTGTGTCTTCAAGCGTCATCCAATGGTTGTAGCATAAGCCCATTAGTAACCAAGCCTTCGGATCCTTCGTTAGCATCAATACATTCTTTCCAAAAAGAGATTATCATACCGTAACAAGATCTTCAGATATGTGTCAAGCATTCATCAAATCCATGTGGTCCAAAATCACCATGATCATAAGATGTGAAATATGAAGTAACATATGTAGGAAAAAGATCTCAACCATAGAAACCAAACTCTAAGACCACCAAAGAATAAGTACTATTTCAACAATTGCAACCATTAGAATTCAACCTGCTACTCCCCCTAAACCAGTGCTTCTTCCTTAACTTGTGCAATCTGAGACACCTTCAACAGCAAGTCATCAACAACAATCTCTGCATGATCTGTCCTCATCTCTGAGCTATAAGACTTTCATCTCAACAATGAATGCTCTTCATCATAATGCAACCAGGCTTCATCCATAATCTTCAACACAAGAACCCATGCATCATTGCATTATCATGAGTATAACTAGAATGATGCTAACATTGCAATCATCAGCAGTCAGACTGATGCTCCCCCTGGACCTCTGCTCCAGATCTTCAGTTATCATATGAATTCTCTTATCCTCAATGCATACGCGACTGTGTCTGATTAAAATCGCGTGTATACGCGACTTTGGTTCATCGAACCTGCGTATGGAAAGTGAAGCATAGAATTTTTCATCTTCCTTCTTCTTCCTGAGCTTGTACCTCCTGTACCTGTCTTTTATTTACACCAGATGCTCTGTCAAAAATTCATATAACCAAAGTAATCAAATCAACCATGAGAGTCATCATGCATTGCTCCCCCTGTGACGATACATTACTAAATCTCATAATGTATCTCACATCATTCCTGCAGTCAATCAGAGAAGTAAGCTTCAGAAGCGGATGACTGCAGTAAGGTCTGAATTCCCTACGTTTCTGATCGGTCCTCCTTCTTCTTCCAGATTTGTTTGAACTTTCTATCTGTGTGCTGGAAGTTATCCACTTTCCCAGATCTGTTCATCCTGCATTCTTTTTCTACATGTCCATACTTGTTACAAGCATAACATCTCATGTGGCCAGAGAAATAAACATAAGAATCATAATGAGTATTTCTATTATTCATCCTTTTACAATCAGCTGCTTTGTGTCCATACTTGTTACATGAAACACAATATCCCTTGAAGAAACCAGAGTAGCTTTCTATGTAGGAACTGTTTGTTTGAGGCTGAAATGATCTGCTCCTGCAATTTGCTGCAACATGCCCATAATTATGACATTTAAAACATTCAACGTTCTTGAATGAATTCCTTTGAGAATTCATGATTGTTGGTTGAGCTTTTATCTCTTTCAACACTTCAGGTTTTGCATTGACATCCTCTGAAGTTTTGGCACTTCCTTGTGAGCTAGATTCTCCTTTAACAGTTTCATGGAAACCAAGACCATGTTTGATAGCCGGAGACCTTTGATTACTCAGAATATTTTCCAAAATGTTAGTACTATCATGAAACCTCAAAAGTTTAACCTTTTCTTCTAATTTACTTTTGAGAATATTTACCTCAACCTCCAAAGCTTGACATTGCTTTGTCATGCTCTCTTCTTTTCTTCTTCCATCTTCAACTTGATCCTTCAGATTTAGAATCTCTTCTTTCAACCAATCTTCATTTCCTTCACATGTTTGTTGCAGCTCTTCATTCTTCTTATTTGATTTTTCCAGATCTTCTTTGAGAGAGATGATTTATGCTTCAAGGCCTTCCTTTTCAAATGATTGTAGAGGTTCCTTATTTTTCTTACTTGATGCTTCTAAATCTTCCTGAAGACAAATGATTGCAGCTTCAAGTCCTTCATTCTTCTTGCTTGATTTTTCAAGATCTGCTTCTAGATCTTTAATTTGATTGGATGCATAAGTATGAAACCTTTGATACTTGTCCATCTGTTCATTCAGCATTTCATTTTGATCTTTCATTTGTGAGATCATCTCTTTATAGATAGTTTCTTGCTTATTGTATGAACTTTGTAGTTCTTCTTCTTTAATCTTGAGAGCTTCTTCTAGATCCACAACTTTACTTTCACTATCTTTACTATTGTTTGCACAAAGAAGAGTATTACAAGTGACCTTCTCCTTTTTCTTCTTTGCCATGAGTGCTTGAAGATCTTCGTTAGAATCTGTTTCATCTTCTTCAATTTTTGCTATACATGATTTCTGAGATATCTCCTTTCCTCGAGTAACCTTCTTCTTTTGCTTCTTAGCCATGAGCACTTTTAGATCTTGGTCAGAATCTTCTTCATCTTCACTGGACACTTCATCATCATCTTCTTTTGCATAATAACTCTTTCTCTTCTCAAATTGTTTCCCTTTACCATGCTTTTCTCTATAAGGACATTTAGCAGCATAATGACCAACTTTACCACACTCAAAACATTTGAAGGGAAGCTTACCTTTGAATCTTCCAGTACCTAGTTGGAGCTTTCTCACAAAATTTGCTTCTTCTTCATCGGATACATAGCTGGATTCTTTGATAACCTCCTTTTCCTTTCCTTTTGTAGATGCCTTAAAAGCAGCTTCTCTTATTTGAGAAGGACCTCCTTGTCTCATTTCAAAAGCAGTCAGAGTACCATGTAATTGAACAATAGAAAGAGTTTGCAGATCTTGCCTTTCTTCAATAGCAGAAACTTTAGAGTCAAATTTTGAAGTCAAAGATCTCAAGACCTTTTCAACCAGAGTAGTATCGGCCATGGTTTCACCCAAATTTTCTCATCCGATTTACAATATCATCTAGACGAAGAAAGAAACTGGCAACACTTTCATCACTATGCATCTTCAAATTTTCATATTCAATTCTAAGAGTTTGGAGTTTTACACTTTTTACCTTTGTGTCTCCTTCATAGCTTAGAATGATTTTGTCCCATATTTCTTTTGCTGAATGTAGCTGCATCACTTTAGCAAATTATGATTCAGACATGCTTCCTAATAAGACATTCACTGCTTTGGCATTGATTTCATACTTCTTTCTTTCAGCTGCATCAGTAGGAATACTTGCCGGGTATTGATAACCTTCTTCCACGATTGCCCATACATCTGCACCAAGACTTTGCAGATAAGCTTTTGTACGTACCTTCCAGAAGATCGGATTGCTTCCATTGAATAGAGGTGGCTTTATAGACATTACTCCTTCTTGACTTCCCATTGCGACGGATCTCCTTTAAGCGATCAAGCTTCTGCACAAGGACCACTCGTGCAATTGTTGGGAAAAATGCGAGAGAGGGGGGGTGAATCAGTATTTACTGCATATTCAAAACTTTTACTTTTTTCTTGCTTCTAAAACCCATACGCTACTTTCCTGAAACAGACTCGCGTATATACGCGGATACCCTTTATGAAACTCGCGTATACACAGATATCTAATTATGTCATTAGTTCTTCACTTAAATCATTCCATCATTCTTTCATCAGATGTTTAATAAACAATAAACATGTGCAGTAGGAATAGAATAAACCATCACACAAGCATCACACATGAACACCAGGATTTTTAGGTGGAAACCCAAGTCGGGAGAAAACCACCGCTGCAGTTGCTCAGCCTTCAATATTTTATTATAGAGAAAACATCTTACAACATATGTGCTGGTGCAGACTCCTACCAGCACGCAGGCACCCACCTGCGCTCGTTTACCAGCCTCTCCTGAAAGGGAGCTCCAACCCCCTGACTCGTTTACCGGCCTCTCCTGGAAGGGAGCTACGACCCCCCGATCTCGTTTACCAGCCTCACCTGGAAGGGAGCTACAACCCCCTGACTGAAGGCTACAACCCTCAGCACCACCTTGGACCACGTTTCATCAATTTTCACACTGGATCCAACAACTTCAATAGAACACAACTTGCAGGCCACAATTCATCATATTTCCAGACTGAATCCTTTTCATACTTTTAAGCACAAACATACATCATCAACAGATACATACCAATTCAGACAACTCAGATTAGATAGCAGTAATACAGCAGAACAGATCAGATGTTTCATACCCCTTGCTTCAGTAAACCCTAGTTTGCATACGCGCTTTCCCTTCACTGATGTTGCGTATATACGCGCTTCCGTCCACATAAACCAGCGTATACCTCAGTGTATATTTCATTGCGCATACGCGCTTCCTCCGCGGCAAAGTAGCGTATAGATCTTCAATCATTACAGAGCAGCATACTTCTTCAGATCAGATATTCAGTTCAGATTTACCCTTTTGCTTCAGACAGATGTTCGCCTAGATGTTCGCTTTATCACAGATCTAAGCCTTCCATAATCAGATCTAGCAAATACAAGAGCAATTCAGATCTAGATCCCCTTCTTCATCATTGGTGCATCATACATTCAGATTTATCATTCAAGTGTAACCCTTTCCATTCAGATATACTTCAGAGAGAAGTATTCATTCAAGCTCAGACATCTTGCACCCTCACTCATGATTTGCACAATGAAATTCTTCTCCTTATATATGTTTATCCTTCTTCAATACCATGAGCCCCCTTTTTCAATACCATGGGCCAAAACAATAACATGAGCCCAAAACAACCTGGACGGGGTCAATTAGGTGGATCATTACCCAATACCATGGGTCAATTTACCCTTGGTTTTGCACTTTTTGAGCGCTTTAGCCCATACGCGACTTGGCACGTTATTTTCCGCGTGCATACGCGACTTCCCCTAGGCCAATCCGCGTATACAAAGATACATACTCTTTTCATCATATTTTGAGCACATTCTTAATTCTTTTCTTCATTGCCTTTTGTACACACTGTAGAAACATCATATTTTCTTCATCAGGAACATATTCTCTCAAGTACAACTTTATCAAGTAAGTTGTCATCATCTCCATCAAGTGGGTTGCTTTTCAAGGAAAACATTCAGCATCATATTGTCAACAATCATCAGATTTACATTATTTACCAAGTCCATCAAGTCAAGAATAACTTCATCAGGTGGGTTGCCATCAAGGACAACACATGTCAACAGTCGCATGTCTTCATCTTTATTTAGTGGGTTGTCATCAAGGACAACACTCTGCATCATATTTCCAACAATGGTAGACATAAAATGTCCCATATCTACCCTCACATGTAACAAATTTTTGTAAAAGAAGTAGTATATTCCTCCATTTGCTCTTCAATGCTGTACTGGGAATTCCCTTCTTGAACACACTAACATCCATGTTTGGTGTATTCCACAAGGCTAATACTGTATGAAAAATGAAAAGGAGTTTGCAACCAAAAATACCTTAGGCAACTAATTCAATTAGATACACCAAACCATCAGCAAAAAGGAAAACCAGCCTACTCAAAAGGCTAGCGTTTACCTCCTTTGACAAAATTTTGAGTTCCGAAACAAGGGCCTTTATTGTCTTGTCAATGCCCCTAGTAATTTGAACGGGGTTTGCACCTGCTGCAACAACCTAAACAAAAAGGTTTCATTTCAAATTATTTTCCATAAATTTAAGATACAACCATTGTCAGTTTTGTATTTCCTAAAAAGCTCATAAATTTTGACAAAATAACCAAAATTTTTTAATACCTGATTGCAATTTTTTCACTCAAAAACTATCTTAGACTCAGTAAGCCCAACCCAAAACTAAAAACCCAAACACCAGAAGACCCTACAAAAATGAATAGATGATCTTAATCCAGTACTATCGACAAAAAATTACCTTTACACCCTCACTTATTAAACCTTGTGCTGTTGAATTTTAACTTCAACTGCTGCAGCAGAAGGACGGATGCAGCATCAACATTTTTTTTTGGAGGTTGCTTGCACACCATCTAGAAATTTAATTCAACATTTAAAATTCCTGCAAGTTTTTTTTGTAGACAGCCGCAGCCATATCTCTGTACAGGATTGTATTTAAACACAACAACCAACATTAACGCAATTCACCAACCAGAAATTAAACAAACAGAAATTTACCCCCCAGTTTTGTAAATTCAAAAAGAGGACATGTGGAGCATTAATATTGGATCACATGAAATTGAAGGGAATCTGAAAACCTGAAAACCGGACCCGAATTTTTTATAAGGCACATTAGATTGAGAATTCGTGTTACAAATTAGGGAGACGTCAGCATTCCATTTTGGAACACGAATTTGGTTTGAAATTCAATCTATTCAAACTTTTGAAGTCCGACAGAAAGGTTTCTTTAATGTTTTGATAATTTAATTTTATGTATGCTTTAATATATACATATGTTATATATATATCATATGCGAAATGAAAGGTGGGCCATAGAATTTAGTTTTAATTTTATTTTTTTAAAAAGAGGGTTTATTATAATATGTTTTATATGTTGCGGCATATAAAAATAAAAAGGTCGAAAAAGCTTGGTAGTTTTTTTTATAGACAGTACGTAAATTTTTTATTACATAGCAGTGTGTAAAAAGTGAAAAAATGAGTGTAACTTTTTAAGTGTGTATGCACAGCAGTGCGAAAGGGAAAAACACAGCAGAGTGTTTTAGAGACAGAGTATGTTTGTTTTGAACAGACAGTGAGTTGGTTTTATGCACTGCGTTTTGTAGCAGTCATAATTTTGTAATCCCTCTCGGTGAGGAAGTAGTGTAATAGTTTTTTTTTGAGTTATTGAAGGGAATAGAAGTTTGTTTTCAAAGTATTGAAACTCTGTCTCCTGTCAAAGAAATTTTTATTTTCTTTGTGTTAGAGGAAGGGAGATTTATTCTCCATTCATTGTTCTAGAATTTTTCAATATTCCAACATGTGCAAGAACAACAGATGTTGTGGTTCCATCCCTAGCTAAATCATTTGTCTTTGCCGTAGCTTGCCTTACCAACTTGGCCCCAATATTTTCAACTGGGTCCTCTAATTCAACCAATAAAAAGGCCAAAACCATAGCATTGAGATACATTTCATTACACTGTCAATAACAATAAAATTTGACTCGGCCATAACCCTTTCCTTTTATTGTTGTGAAGAGCTTTATGCATTACTCTAATGTGGCTAGTCCATAGGCCAAGTAGACCATTGGGTAACAAATATGTTTTCTTTTACCTTTGAGTTTTCAAATTATGCCTACCAAATCTAAGACATTTAAGAGGGGGAACTAATACAACGTTAAAAAGAAAACCAGAGCACACATCTACAAATTACATCCTTAGCTACTGTCACACCATCATTAAATATTTTCAGAGAACCATGCTTGCTCTCCAAGACAACATTTTTCCCCTCGCCCGAAGGGTGACTCCAACAAGATCAGCAAGTTTGTTCACACCGCCTGCAAGAAAAATTGACAATGCTTTCAGTAAGTGTACAATTGAATGTCAGACCATATGCCAAAACAAACCTCCATGAAAAATTAAAATAACACATTAAAATTGAATATAAGTGGACAAGGAAAGATCCACCACAGTGAAGTTTCACGTGCAGGTGACCTTCCTTTAAACATATTTTTTTCTCTGACCTGCAATTTTTTTGTCACTGAGCCATCCTTTTTGAAGTACAACTCCTTTTCCATATCTCTTGTGTTAACTACCTTCTCTCTGTTGCATAATCTCAGAGTCCCTATTCTGCTTGAGCGATTAAAGGAAATGGGTGAAAAAACTGAAAGTGAAGACAATTGTCTGCCATAATTATCAAACCTTGCACCCAAATTTTTCCCCTTTCCATTGTTACCCAATGAGGTAGATGCAGAAATTGTTGTCATACTGCCCAAAGCAGAGGCCATATTCTCTTATCCTGAATATATAATTACAAGATCTTCATATTAGTATGAACCTTAAAAAACATGACTCCCATTGCTAAAACCCACTTTTAATTTGTAATAGGAAAACTAAACAACTATCGCAACTTTTGGAAACTTCTGGAGCATTAAGTGAGAAACAACCAAAGAGAAATACAACCACAATCCTCATTTTAATGAGACTGGACTATATATTTGCATTAAGATAATAGAAATAAATCACGACTATATTAAGGCCAGCACAAAACAATCTTTAACCAGTGTCTCTCGCGGCCTTCAGGTTGCCATGCTAGAGGTTGCATATTTTAAATTTAAATTCTTGACCTCTCGTGCCCATCTATGAATGCATCCAATGGGATATCTACATCAAATGCTCCTTTATATCCCCAAAAACAAATTCCCTACTACAAGAGCACTAATATTGATGGATCACCCCACACCATCCCACCCACTAGAAACGGTGAAAAAGGAAACCCGAGAAAACTTCTGAAATATCTCAAGATGACTATATGGGTGGTTATTATGAATAAACCAACCATTCATAACATGCTCATCAATCCAAACCATGAGTATTATGTGACAATATTCAAGCAGGCACTGAATCGGATTTCTGAAGCTATGTTAGAGAAACCCTAAACTCTCACTGAAAATAGGTGAAATGTGGCACCACTCAGAGATTGACATGTGCCAATTGGTACAAGTGGTAGAAAATTGGCATGCTCGAACAACGAGGTGATGCAGGAATGACATGAGGGAGAAAATATCAGAAAAGCCCCAAATCTGGAGAACTAAAGCTCATCACCAACCTGAGATTGACAACTTTACATGATGTAACCTATGAAATCGTAAATGGAGAAATAATAGTAACAATAAAGTAACCTATGTAACAATAAAGTTGGATTCATCCTGGGAGTGGTAATGGGAGAAATCATAGTGAACAACAGGAAACATGTAGAGTTGCTTACAATCAAATAGATGAGAAAACACATACAAAAAACCTAGATCATAATCATGAACAAGCTTAATATTGAATTATGAACTGTAAAGGAACTTACAAAATGTGACATTACGAACTTGGTCAAGTGCACAAGCAAAAATATCCTGGACATGACCCTGGTTGACAAGTTGTATTGCTCATGATGCAAGAGGATTTGTACCTGCACTGCCAAGTCAATCAAAATCCATCGTTATCTATACAATAAATACAAGTAATTGATGTAGTATTTTTTACTCTAAGATGCATTCTTATGATAATGTTAGAACATATGTTGAAAATGTCAAAACATACCTGAATAAGCTCCTCTTAGTTTCAAGAACAATTTATTGGAGTCGCATGAACTTGGAACAAGCCTCCCACGATCTGAAAGAGTAGCAACTAAGTCAACGGTGACTTTTTTGTTGCTACGCTGGATCAAGGGAGGTTTGCTCCAAGATTAAATCGCTCCAATAAATTATTCTCTACTAAACAGGGCCAACCACGTGAAGGTGGAAGCTCTTATGGCCCCTCCCCCCCCCTAACATCACTCTCAATTCCCCAATACCCAATCTATATTTCAATTTTTACTTTCATGAGCATAAAAAAAAATATTCAATAACTAGTAAAAAAACAATTCAACAAAAATTACGCAAGGAAACATTGCAATTAATGCTTGACATAAAAATAGTATGATAAATGAGTTTTTTATATAACGCAAAAAATGTTCCAAGTATGGTAACGTTTGTCTTATAATAATACAATATTTTACATTATCAAATTTTCTTTTTATTCTTCCTATTTCTAAAGCTCTTAATTACATCATCAATATCATCGTGCTCTGATCCTGTTTCGTGCCTTTCGACCTGCACTGCTGACCTAGTTGCGTAGTCACGATGTCTGGTCTCATCCAGTGACGGGGCATCGCCTATAAAAATAGATAATATTAAATTTTAATTGTCAGTTTTTAAATAGCATTGAACTAGTTTGGTAATATTAATAAAAAAAATTGCAATGAGATTATTTACCTGGTGCACCAGTTGTCGCCGCTGACCTAGTTGCGTAGTTACGATGTCTGGTCTCATCCAGTGACGGGGCATCGCCTACAAAAACAGATAATATTAAATTTTAATTGTCAGTTTTTAAATATCATTGAACTAGTTCGGTAATATTAATAAAAAAAATTGCAATGAGATTATTTACCTGGTGCACCAGTTGTCGGCGCTGACCTAGTTGTGTAGTCACGATGTCTAGTCTCATCTAGTGACGGGGCATCGCCTACAAAAACAGATAATATTAAATTTTAATTGTCAGTTTTTAAATATCATTGAACTAGTTCGGTAATATTAATAAAAAAAATTGCAATGAGATTATTTACTTGGTGCACCAGTTGTCGCCACTGACCTAGTTGCGTAGTCACGATGTCTGGTCTCATCCAGTGACGGGGCATCGCCTACAAAAATAGATAATATTAAATTTTAATTGTGAGTTTTTAAATATCATTGAACTAGTTCGGTAATATTAATAAAAGCTCCTGCCCGGTTCCTTTTTTCCAACTCTCTCTTCCCACGCGCATTCGCATGGACCTTCTGCTGTTGATCTAACAGCGCTGTCCGGCTCCTCCCTCTCCGTGAGTTTCTCATGGACCCTGGTGGGGGCTCGGCTGCATCCCCCCCGATTCATCCTGATCTGGAGGCATTCAAAACTTTGATTGCTGCCTCAGGGAAAAGGTCAAATGGTTCTCTGTCCAAATTTGTCAAAAAACTAGGAAGCATCCCCACGGTGGCTCTGCCTGTGGACGAAACATGCAGAACATCATTGAATCTCGCCGAAAGAGGTCTCATTGGCCAGTTCACAGGGTTATGGCCATCCCCGAAATCAGTAGAGGAATGGACAAAGCGAAACTGGACACCGTTGGTCAAAGAAGGAATAAAGAGTCACTTTGTAGGCAAAGGTTTCTTTGTGTTTGTGTTTGAAAACATTGAAGATAGAAGTCTGATCTTCAGAAACGGGCCATACTTCATGGGCCCCCAAGGACTCTACCTGAACAAATGGACACCCGACTTCGATCCTGCTCAAGACGTTCCCACGACGGTTCCAGTCTGGGTGTGCCTCCCCCACCTCCCTCTTCACTGATGGAGCCAGAGTTCGCTGCAATCCATTGGCAATACTCTTGGACGATACATTGATCAGGCGCCGAGGAAGGATCAATACTCCTGTGCCCGTATCTGTGTTGAGGTCGATCTGGAGGTCGGTTTACCTGAAGCAATCAATCTCTCAGTGGCAGATTTGACTCATATCCAAGAGCTCGACTATGAGCAGCTGCCTTTTAAATGTCGACACTGCCATGAATACGGGCATTTTGCAAGATATTGCAAGAAAAAAAATGAGGAAACTGCAGAGAAGGAAAAAGGAGAACAATGGAAACAGGTAAAGAAACCGGCAAACAGTAGGCAGAACAATAAAAACAAAGGAAACGAGACAGGGAGCAAACCAGGGCAAGAAAATGAAAGCACTCAAATCGTTGGAAGCAAGGAAACTATCAGCATAGAAGAGGACAAAAACCCTTTTGAATCTCTCACTCCACCATCTGATCCTCCAGATGCAGACCGGGAAGACCTTCCCCATCAGAACATCATCGAACCCTCAGACCCAGGTACTTCTCCTATCTTGAATCCCAGCAATAATTCATCCCCTTCTTATGCTGATATAATCAAACAAAAGAAGAAGCTTGTAGAAAATGAGGGCTCTTCGGATGAAGAGATCTTAGAAAGAACTTCAAAGCGAGCTGGAAGGAAATCAAACAGAGAAACCAGGGAAGAAGAATCAGAAAGACAAAAAACGCTGGGCAGTCAAGCTACCATATAAATGACCCTCGGAAGGAACACCAGGCCAAGAGCTCCTAAGGGAGGTGGACCTACCCCAACATGTTATAAATGATGCAGCTAGTCTCTTGGAACTGTAGGGGTCTGGGGAATCCCACAAAAGCAGAGGCCATCAGGGATTTATTGAAGATGGAATCCACAGACATACTCATGCTCCAGGAGACAAAAATAGAAGGGGAAATCCTTCTAAACACCAGCAGTACAATATGGAAATTTGACTCAGGAAAGGTAGTCAGTGCAAGAGGCACGGCGGGAGGTATTGGCACATTCTGGTCCAAGAGCTCCTTCACCTTAGAAAGCTCCTTTGTAACCCAACACTGGATATTCACAGAACTGCGCCAAACAGCTAGCAATATGAAGATAGCCTTGTTCAACTTGTATGTTCCGGTGCACTACGAGGAGAAGAAAGTTTGTTGGAATACACTTTCGGACTATATGGAACTCCTCACCCCGATGAATATAATCATTGGTGGAGATTTGAATATAATTTTAGATCCCAAAGAAAAGAGAGGAGGGACCTCTTTGAGAGACCCCTTCCTCAACACAGTGGAGAATCTCATTCAGCAATGGGACTTAGTAGATTTTAAACCAGTGAAAGGAGAATAGACCTGGTCTAACAACAGAACAGGTGAGCATCACATCTCAGCAAGGTTGGACAGATTCCTCACCAGCAGCTCAATTATGATGGACAGAAGAATTGTTTTTTCCAAGATTCTTCCTAAGCTTACCTCAGATCACAAGCCAATACTTTTATGCCTTAAGGAAGAAGAAGATCTCGGCCCTCTCCCTTTTCGCTTCAGCCCTCTTTGGGCAGAAAGAGAAGGGTTCTATGAAATTGTCGAAACAGCTTGGAGAATTGAGGTTTATGGCTCACCAAGCTATGTTTGGGAACAAAAAATGAAAAACACTAAAAAGGCATTAAAAGACTGGATAAAACAAGACATCAACACTCCCACTAGACAGCGAAAAGAAGCAGTCAATCAGCTGGAAGATCTTCAAGTGGGATTGGAAGAGAAAGTCATCTTACCCAGGGATCTAGATAACGAAAAAATTGCCCAAACGAAAACATATAAAGCATTCAGAAACGAGGAAGAGTATTGGCGTATCAAATCTCGCAGCTTGTGGCTCAAAGCTGGAGATAGGAACACCAATTATTTTCACAGGCAATACAGGGCGCGCCTTTCGCGAAACCACATTGCAGAAATCATCACAACTAGTGGCCAGGTCTGCAAAGGACATGAGCAAATCAAGGATGCAGTGGTGAATCACTTTCATAACCTCCTTAGTGCAGAAAAGGATGGGAGTGAGGAAGATATAGCCGAATTCCTCACAAACATTCCAAATCTGGTCAGCGCAGAAGACAACAACACTCTAATAAGCCATGTCACAGAAGAAGAGATTGCAGACATTGTTTGGTCCATGGAGCCGGACAAAGCTCCCGGGCCTGATGGTTTTTCAATAAATTTTTATAGAAAATGCTGGGACCTTATTAAATCTGATCTTCTGAGAATGGTTCACGGGTTCATGAGGAAGGCTAAAATAGGAGGAGGTATAAACTCCACCTTCCTCGCTCTTATTCCAAAGGAGGCAAGCCCAAGCTCTTTTGAAAGGTTTAGGCCAATCTCTCTGTGCAACTCATCCTACAATATCGTGGCAAAGCTGTTGGCGAACAGAATTAAACCTCTCCTGCAAAAATTAATCTCCCCTGCCCAAGGGGGATTTGTTCAAGGTCGGCACATACTAGATAACGTCATACAAGTTCAGGAAGCTCTTCAGTCCAGTCACTCATGCAATGAACAAGGTATGCTCATAAAACTTGATATGTGCAACGCTTTCGACAGAGTCAATCGTTCATTCTTGTATAGGGTCCTTTTATCATTTGGGTTCAGTCAGACATTCATTAATCTTATCAAAGCATGCCTGGAAGGGATTTGGTTGGCGCCCATGATAAACGGTCGTCCAGCTTCCTTCTTCTTAGCCACCAGGGGTTTGAGACGGGGTTGCCCCCTCTCACCCTTCCTCTACATTCTGATGGCAGACTCTTTGAGTAGGAAACTAAATCTGGAAAAATTACAGGGCAGCCTTCCAGGGATCAGAATCGTGAAAGGCTATGAACCAATGAACCAGACTCTGTTCGCAGACGACTCTTTAATGCTCGGAGGGGCATCGCCACGAATAGCAAAATCCTTCAGAGCTATACTCCAGAAATACTGTAGCATCTCCGGAGCTTTGGTGAGTGAATGAAAAAGCGCAGTGTATGGGTGGAACACAACGCAGCATCAAATCGAGACAATTGCAAATGAGCTGGGGTACGCAGGTCACTCAGACTGGGAAAAAATTAATTATCTGGGGCTTCCTATCACGCTTGGCTCCAACAGAAACCATCTGTGGGAAGATGTTATAGCGAAGTTTAAGAGGAAGATCACAGCGTGGGGAGGCTTCTGGCTATCCTCAGGGGGCAAATTAACGCTCATCAAATCAGTGCTTTCTGCCCTACCCACTTATCAAGCGTCCCTCATGCTAGCTCCAAAGCTTATCTCTGACCAAATTTCCAGACTCATGCGTAACTTCTTGTGGAAGGGTGGGAGCGGAAACTCCAACAGGTTTCACTTAATAAACTGGGAAACGGTGAAACGTCCTATGGCAGAGGGAGGTCTTCAAATTCGAGACCATGCTCATGCAAACATAGCTCTAGGCTGTAAATTATTATGGCAATTACACGCAGATCCTTCTCACCCAGTAAGCCAGATCTTTAACCTGAAATACCTCAAAAACCAGCCTATTAAATCCTTCAAGACAGGGAAAACTCCAAAAGGCACTCAGGTATGGAAATTGTGTTATAAAGCAATCGAATTCTTCAGAACCCACTTATACCGTATCCCTGGCAATGGGAAAAAAACAAAATTATGGACAGACAGCGTTATGGGGCATCGCCCTCTTGCAGAAAATCAAGGAATTAAAGAGGTAAGAGTCTGGTTACAGTCTAAAGGCATACGGAAAATTGAAGACATCTCCAGCTGGGACAGAAAAGGGAATTGGCAATGCTGGTCTTTCCCTAGAATTCCTGAACATTTAAACACTCAGCTTGACACTCTTCAAGCTGCAATCTCTGATTTCGCCCCGGTACACACTGAAGATGAAGATGTTTGGGGCTGGGGTCGGACAGGAGTATACACAGTCAGTCATGGTTATTACCAGCTGCAAAGTCAAAAAGATTCACCACACCCAACAGCTGTGTGGAAAAAGATTTGGGACTGCTTTGGCATTCCCAAAATCAATTTCTTCTTTTGGACCCTGTTTCACAAAAAAATCTTAACTGGAGATAATTTGTGCAAGAGGAACATAGTCGGACCACATAGATGCGTCCTTTGCAAAAAATATTCGGAAACTACATCTCATCTGTTCTTAGCCTGCGATTTTGCAAAGGATGTATGGTCTTTATTCCTCGCAGGTTTGAATGTCTGCCCCCCATCCCAAAGTACAATCAGCAACATGTTCTCCTCTTGGAATGACAGATACCCCTTCAGCATTGCCAGCAAGTCAATTTGGCAAAAGGTCTGGACTGCAGCTCCAAAGTACGTTTGTTGGAAGATTTGGTTAGCAAGGAACGAAATAATTTTCAACAATACAGATTTGCCTGCAGCAAAAGTGGCAGACCAGGCAAAGAAACTCCTCTTGGAAACTCTAGACCATTCCTCAGCCAAAGACGACAACTCCCTACGCACCGATGAAAGGGTTTGGTTGGATGGATACACAGGAAACCCCAGCCCTCCTGCATTCAACCGCCCTATGCACACAAGAAAATGGCAAATTAGAGAAACAGAGGACAGCTTCCAGCAGTGGTGGAAATCTCAGGGAAAGTGCTCCATTTTTTTCGATGGAGCCTCAAAAGGCAATCCAGGGAAGGCAGGTGCTGGTGGGGCGATCTTTTTCCAGAATGGGAGCAAAGATGTCTTCAGTTGGGGCCTTGGTACAAAAACCAATAACCATGCTGAAATCCTCAGCCTCCTGAAAGCCTGTCAAATGGCAAGAAAAGGAAATCCAGACGAAATTCTAATTTTTGGAGATTCAGAATTGCTGATAAAAACGCTGGTTAACAAGACAATACTCAAGGACCCAGTGCTCAACAAGCAAATCTCAAGAATAAATAGAATTCTGAAAGATTTCTCTTCAGTTCAGGCCTTCCACATTCTCAGAGGCTTAAACAAGGAAGCTGACAGCTTGGCGAACATCGGCTGCTCTTTACAGGATGGGATGATTAGCATCAATGCAGATACATCGACCGCAACAAACATACCTTAAGCAGAAAGAAAGCAAATGTAATTTCTGAAAATTGTACTGGTTGTTAGGCTATGCCCAACCCGTTCTCTTTCAATAAAATAACCGTTTCAGTTAAAAAAATATATATATATTAATAAAAAAAATTGCAATGAGATTATTTACCTAGTGCACCAGTTGTCGTCATTGGGACTATTGCCCTGTCTTCCTCTCTGGTGGTAAGATCCTCAAGGGAAACATTCTCTGTCATTTAAACAAAAAACGTTATAAGGACAACCATCAAGGTATAATTAGAAAAAAATATAAGTGGAAATTAATTATCGTCACGGCCCTCACTGATAGTAGCATTGTCGGCCTGGTCCCCACTACAATGATTAGGTTGGACGTGAGGATCATCTACAACTGGCTCTAAAACTAGGTTATTTTCCTCGTCGGTAGTGCTGCTCCCCTAATTTAAACAAAGTTGTTAGACATTAAATTTATGGATGAAAACAAACATATTGAAAGGTTAATGTTTTACCTTATCAGGCATTCTGGATCTTGGGACCTGCCCCAAGCTTCTGCGATGTTCAACTACGGCTTGATAGCCGAAATGGAAAGCGATATTTTTATCTTCCTCTATAGTTTCTGTTCCGAAGTCATCACCCTACATTACATATGATTGTGTATTTTTAATCATATTTTATAGGATTACAAAAACGTTGGAAGGCGATACAATTAATTATAAAATGTTTAGCTACTTAATTACAATTCTTGCGGCTAATTTCAAGTAGCCGCCCTGGCCTAGCTTGTGATGGCCCTTTTTTCAATCCTAGCTTTGGTTGCCTTTGAGGTGTCAGGCAACCTAGCATCAAAAGATTGAAGTCAAATATGACGTAGCACACTTTTATTTTAGACATAGAGAAAATTAAAGCTATTGAATTAAAGTTGTAATTTACCTTGCGGGTCCAGTTGGCATTTTTCCTTCTTTCTTTTCCCTTTTCTCTTTTCCGTCATGGATGACTGCTCTCCACTCACTCTCTAGAACTGCGAGATGATGCTCATATCTAGGGTTAAATTGCAATTGCGTCCTATAGGTGTCCCTGGTATATTTCAAATATTTGCCGGCTACCCGAGCCACCGATGTTCTGTCAAATGTGCCGAACCCAAACAGGGCTTCTAGATAATCTAGAAGTTCTTTTTTCATGTTGGAATTCTGGGAATTCCACCCTGTGCATATGGTTGGGCCAAAAATTACCAACGCGTGGCTCTCTAGAAACCTATAGAACTCATTGTTTCCTACACAGAAAAAAAGAAAGATATTATCATTAATTTAAAAATAAAAATCATGATAAATATGTTTTAGATAAAGTACATGAAATAGTTAAAATATTAAAATTTACCTGGGAGTTGTACATACTTTATAGGGACACCCTCATCATTCACCAACAACGTGCCATTAATGGTCCCTGTGGAGCTGACACGTGTAGCTCCAGGAAACGCAATAATGTAGTTGGCCATATCAGCCTCATCATTGCCAACACGTTCAGCGGTTGGCTGGGTGTCTGCTTGGGCAGGGTGTGTTTCTTGGCTGGCACCTAAAGGAGTAGAAGGTGTATGAGAGGGTTGTTGGGAAATCTCTTGCCCTTGTGTCCCACTACCACCAACACTGAGTTCAGCAAGTGCCAGAAAACGCTACATACAAAAAAAAAAAAAAAATTAGTTTAGTCAATGTAAAAATTAAAAATCAAGCTATCACAATTCATCTCATGCAGAACAAAAAAAAATATCCTTTTGACTTTTTATTATTACCTGATATGTTTCTAGCTGGCTCATAAGTTTTTTTATCCTCTCTTCTGTTTCAGGTGTTTGAGGCGTGTCTATCAAAGTATTAAATTCCGACCTTGCATCTCGTGCCTTTTTTCGCAACAAGAACACTGGAGATAGGGATGAAGAAAGCTCTTCCTCAAAGAGGGAATCATCGGGTGTACCATGGCTAGGTGTCTGCATATTTGAACAAAATTAATATTATTTCAATTATGTAAATAACTAAAATACCTGAAGATAGAGAAATGTTGGCACTTTACATGTTCTTCCGCTGGCCTCTTTCCGCGATCATCCTGTCTCGGGGTTGTTCCTGTACTGCTCTGATCAGTCTGCCACATTGCAATAAAATTATAAATGTAAAAACTTGAAAACAATATCTAACTTGAAAACACAAAATGAAAATTGAAATAATTTCTAATAAGACATCGGAAGACAGAGTTAGAGTTTCAAATATGCCTTGCATTGAATTCAGTCCTGGAAACATGTCATTGCACATTAAGGCACCCAAACAAGAGGCGAGTTGACAATGAAGACCTTATTGAATATATTGTTGGAGCAACTTCTAGTAAACTTGTTGTGAAGACCTTGAGGATATTTTTGGAGCAACATTGTTGAAGCTGATGGTATAGCATTGTTGGAGACGATCTTGAAGGGCCTTGAAGTGAAGCTTTTGGAGCAACTATTGAAAAATCCTTAGAGCATTTAAGTAAGGCACTTTCTATCTTCGATCACCTTTTTCCTTTCAATATCCTTTAAACGATTTTGCTGATATTTAATGTTTGAAATCATGTTATAATTCCTTGATTATATGTGTTTGGGGACTTTCCCTTTGAAATTACCCAAAAATACCATGGCAATTTTATCTTCAGGATGCATGTCTGACCCTATTGTTCAATATTTTGATTGATAGTAGTAAACATAGAGAGTTAGGGGGCTCTTGAATTGGTTTGGTTGGGCCATTAGATCCCTAACATCTACTAGGGAGAACCCCCCTTGATTTTTAGGAGAGCTAGCCCGAAGTGAAAAGAGGTTGGTGAGGTGACAATGGGGCTATTGAATTACACATGGTATCACACTTTAGCTTTAGGACTTTATCTTGAGAAGTGCGAGATTTTTCTATATCAATTCTCAAATTGTTTACAACACTATTGTTAAGAACTAATAAGAAGCGATGTTGAGGGGTTTTTGGGTATAAGAAACAATACCATTTAAAAACTAGGGTTCTCAGTCCTTGGCATTCCTTCACCTGGGCCTAGGGGCACACTAGAATAATTTCACACTAAACCATGCAAACTTAAAAGTAACTTAACAGATCCATAAAGTAATAATAATCATAATTCCTAATTTCCTATTGTGCGATATGATGCAAATTATTCAAACATGAAGCAATGAAGACATGCAATGTCTGAATTTCAAGATTGATGAACCAATACAAGAAGTTAGAAACTACAACTTTGATTCAATACTCTGTGTCCTAACTCGAGGAAGGAATCTAGTTTGTAGTACAGAACATGCATCGTGTATTATCAATTCTTAATTGACAACAACTAAAGGTCATCTACCTCATCAATTCCTTCCCATTTTGTGTTTTTATATTATATTCCTTATAAAAGTGTCAAATTTCTCTCAAAGTAAGCAACCACTGAATAAAATAAAAAATAGTTGAGATATGATTGAGAAATGGTCATTTATTTCTTGAAAGGATCTTCACAATATCTTTGGTTGTTTTTCATCTCAAGAAACAAGAAATGACCTAAGAAACTATCGTGATGTAATATAAGAAACAACACGGTGCAATGGCCATTTTCAAAGACAAATGATGTCCATTGAGGACATGGCCTTTATTTGGTTCATGTTTCATACGAGTTTCGGGTAGAAATGGAAATTTGTTAGAAGTGAAAGGAAAACATGTCTCATGTTGAATTATGAGAAAATCATGTTGTTCATGATGCAACAATTGACTGAAAATTGTTTTGGAAATCTCCTGGAAGTTGTAACTTGTGACTAAGGTTCTCATTTACCTTTACCCAACTTTGGAAAAGGAGGGTGTTTATTTTCATCTTGATATATATATATTTTTTATGACACTAATACAGGGTAATGTAAAAGGGGGAAGATCAAATTACAGTTTGATTCATTGTTGATAATTGGTGCCAATCTTCAAGAGGAATGAAGAGGTTGTTATCTTTACAATCCCATCCCAACATCAAATTCAGTGATAAGTTTCTATGAGGTTCTGGGTCAAGGAAACATTCACTCCATGAATGGTATATTTAAGTAGGCTTCTCCTATTCTGAGAAAACACCATACCTATAATGCATTCACTTGCATGTATAAACGGAAAGGAAAACATGTTTTCATACAATGGTGAAAAAGGCATCTTGGGGAAAGGTATCTTCACTTTTTATTTATGTTGTTCACCCACACCACTCTCGTGTTTTCACTAATCCTATTTTGTCATTTTTGGATTCAAATTAAGTTAAGGCATTAAGTATTTTTTGACCTTTCGGTGTAGTTTTTATAAGTGACATGTATGGATTTTCCATTAATTTTGCACTTTTTCTCTTCATGCGCATGTTTCCCTGGAAATCAAATGCATGATTTAGTCCCATACATTTAACAAGTTGTTGGATCAACTCCATTGGAAATATCATGTTTCCTATTCAATCAAAATTTATCTCAGTTAGGGTAGGTAGGAAGGTTTTCCCTTTGTATTAATAGGGCACTTCTAGCTTGCATTTTTATTATATCTTTCAAAGTTAGTGTCGTTTCAATTAGGGCATGAATTTTTGCAACTTTCAAGGTGAGAATGAACAAAGACAATTTTTTGTGATGGATGACTACCAGAGGAAAAGGCACTAATCTAATTCTTCAAATATATATAGTTCTCATTAACCTCATACGGAGATGGTCCCTGATTTTGAGCCAAATGTTGCAGCAAAATGTTCCCCCCCTCCATAATTTGATATTCAATGGAAATTTCTTAAATTGATGATGGGGCATGATTATGGAACATTGGCACATACATATGTAATGGAATTCCAAGATCATGATATATGTTTTCATATGTTTATGGAGGTGGTGGAGCAAAAAAGAGCTCAAATAGAGCTGAAATTTTTCACATAAAAAGGATTGTGGGCTTGACTAATGGTTCCATTTAAAAAATGATATCTAGACAAAGAATAAGTGTAGCATGCAAACATGCATTGAAAATCCATCTGAGTTTGCATTGTATTACTTATGATGGATTCAAATTTGGGTTTCAAAATGCCAGGTTATGGCATGATTTTTGTCGAGAAACCCTTAGTTGGATTCTCATGTTGGTTTAATTTATATTTTAAGTTTTTTTTGCAATATTTGGGTGATAGTAACTCATGAACTAGGTTACCAATGTGTAACAATCATATTTCAAGAATAAAGTTGTGATTTTTTAATATTATTATTATTATCTATTAGCTACGAGTATTGACACCTAATGCCTGGAATTTTGACATCTTGATAGCATGGATAATTTTGAAAATGTTTCTAGTAATGTTAACATAATAAATATCATTACGTGTCTTCACTTTTGTCACCATAATAGACCTGTGATATGGACTCATCACACAACTTCATATGCTATGTCCCAACAATTTCAAACTGGTTGAACCTACCTCATAGTGTGGTTATTAAGGACAAGTTTCTTGGTATATAACTCGATAGCATAGACCGCGTTGCAGTTCTAAAAAGAATCCTCAAGTGTCAAAAAAACTTCACAATATGTTCTACTATAAAGCCTTTAGGGATACCTGAAATAATATATGTATCATTGATGACTTTTAAAGTATGACAAGATCCAGAGGGAAAGGAAATCAATGGGAGAGTGATCCACCAATGAGAACCTAGAATTTAGCATCAAATGAGTTAGAGTCTAGGAAATTGAAACCCTATAATTTTAATTAGTGATGAAGGACATCACATAGGTAATTATATTTTCATGTAGAATAATCTGTTAATCCAAATTTAAACTACATAATATGAAAGGCATACCATAAATTTTTCCACGTAAGTCCAAACAACCTATAAAAAGGGAAAACCTTCTTTTTCCATGGGAAATAATTTACCTTTCCTTTTTCAAGATAATCTAAATAAAAAAAAATATGAGCTATACTGCACACATTCTTGGATAATGTGAAAGTGGAAAAGGAATACCCTACACAAGCGATGCACACATGTACATTTGAACACTAATATATTTTTGTAGTGGAAATGCAATGCTTGTTTTCATTTAAATGTAGGGTTTTTAAAGCAGGGAGAAATAATGGCTGCCAAATTAATAAGCGTTTCTTTGGGAAAAATTTAAATCTTGTATTGGGTGATGAAGATAATAGAGGGTATTGAATATTGATTCTTGACATCTAGGATGCACACATGTACATTTGAACACTAATAGATTTTTGTAGTTGAAATGCAATGCTTGTTTTCATTTAAATGTAGGGTTTTTAAAGCAGGGATAAATAATGGCTGCCAAATTAATAAGCGTTTCTTTGGGAAAAATTTAAATCTTGTATTGGGTGATGAAGATAATAGAGGGTATTGAATATTGATTCTTGACATCTAGAGAGAACCCTATAGCCTAACACAATCCAATGGAATTGACCAAAAAACCCAAATAGAGTCAACCCTACTATAGGAGGAAGGGCCTGCAGTAAGAACTTACCATTTTGCAAGAGCTGAGGGCGAATGCTGTTCTGCAAGAGCTGAGGGCGAACGCTGAGGGCGAATGCGAGGGCGAATCTTTGACATGCAAGAGCTCGGGGTGAATGCGAGGGCGAATGCGTGCACGGGGCGGGGGCGGGCCGCGAGGCGAATGTTGGTACGCAGAGCGGAGAGCGAATGCGCGCGTGATGTCGGACGTTAATGTAGCACACATGCATTTGAACACACACTACTAGATTTTTTGTAGTTGAAATGCAATGCTTGTTTTCATTTAAATGTAGGGTTTTTAAAGCGAGGAGAAATAATGGGCTGTAGGTGCTTAAGCATTTCTTTAGGAAAAATTTTAAATCTTGTATTGGGTGATGAAGATAATAGAGGGTATTGAATCTTGATTCTTGACATCTAGAGAGAACCCTACGACCTAACACAATCAATGGAATTGACCAAAAAAACCCAAATAGAGTCAACCCTACTATAGGAGGAAGGGCCTGCAGTAAGAAATTACCATTTTGCAAGAGCTGAGGGCGAATGTTGTTCTGCAAGAGCTGAAGGTGAATGCTGAGGGCGAATGCTGAGGGCAAATGCTGTTATGCAAGAGCTAAGGGCGAATGTTGTTCTGCAAGAGCGGAGGGCGAATGCGCGCGTGATATCAGACGTTAATGTAGCTATTGCGACAGATATGAAACAATAAAATAATTTTTATGTAGCGCGCATATAAGTTTCGAATTTTTATGTAGCGCACATATAAGTTTCGTATTTTTATGTAGCGTGCATATAAGTTTCATTATACTGACGGCAAAAAAAGCGTCGCTATTGCGACGGGTGCCTCCAAATGTCGCAATGGCGACACCTAGACATTGTGTCGCACTTGCGACAATTGGAGTCGTCTCAATAGCGACGCTTTGGGCCATGGTGTCGCAATTGCAACGTCTTCCTCCAAATGTCGCAATTGCGACACTTTTCTAAGTGTCGGTATTGCGACACTTTTCTATAAACGTCGGTATAGCGATGGTTTCGGGCGGGATGGAAAAAATTTGGGGAAATTTCTGACATTTGGTCAAAAGCGTCGAAACCAAGTGTCGGAATTTCCGCCAAATGTAGTAGTGAGAGGAAGCAAAGTCTAAAAATACCAATAGCAAATGACAATCTAAAACATGAATAACAAAGGCTCCTATCCTCTCCATATATAGCAAGGTAACCTCTCCACATTGGGTCCCATCCATATTTGCCACCAAGCTCATGCAAGTTGTCCTCCACTAAAACTGTGCTATACATTAAGGAGATTCAATGTATCTAGACAACAATGTTGACTTGGTCAAAGTTGACTGAATCAACATGATCCAATCCCTGTTCACACCCAAAGGTGCTTAATCCAGCTACTTATTCTTCTTCATTTCACAATAGGAGTGTTATTATTCCTTCTAAAGGGATTTTATGAGTCTCCCCACCATTTATTCATCTACCTAGTGATAAAAAAAATATAATATTCCATTTAGATGAAGTCTAAATTTTTGGAATATTACAAATCTGGCCCTGCATCCAGATTATCTTTGAGAGAAAGGAGTTGATAAAAGAGCAATTGATGCTATCACAAACATCAAACAGGAGCTTGGAGGAATGCCTACAACAGCAACCAACATCATCAAGTTCCTGAACTCTAAAAAACATATATGAATTGGATGATTTGGGAGTAGATGATAGAACAGAAACCATTCTAGAAGTGAAGAGGATTATTACTAAGAAGAATCTAGTTGTTCAGCTAGAAGAAAAGTGCCATAGTCGAGAGATAGTAGTTAACAGATTCTTCACCAAAATAGAGCCTTTCACACAGAAGGGTCTGCCTTCTTTGTTTGTGATTAATGATAAGTTGATGACTCACGAAGATTATGTAAATAAGTTGAAGGAAATTGCCAAGGACAACACCAAATTTTCCAGCATTAAGTGTAGTATGACAGGAAGAGTGTTTTTAGAAGCAATGAGTAATGATTTCTTCATCCAACATGAGGTAAATCATATCTTCATGGTAAATCCCACTTCTGAAAAATACATTGAAGTCGATGAGATTTACCAAAGGTAATTAAATTGACTATCCCAGATGAAGACTCTGATGGGATAAACTCTGTGAATTATAGGAATAATTCGTAACTGGGAGAAATTTAGCATCAGCCAGCGCATCAATCAACGCATCAACCAACACATCAGCCAGCACAACCCTGAAATAGGTCCATTCAGCAACTATTTCCTCCAAAACAACGTCAGCCTTCCAGATCATTGTCCACCTAGCCTATTATTTTGTAACAATTAGATTTTATTGATTGATATTACACTAATAATACATTGTTGGTTAAGACAGCATTTATGTATATCCTTTTTGTAAATTATTATAAATACTTCGTTTTTCGAAGTATTATGGGCTGATTAATGAGTATATTTTTGTGTTGAGCATTGTAATTTACAATTTTTCTGCAAGCATCGATAATACAAGGAATTTTCTCACGATTCATGTGGTGTATTCACTAGTGATGTTTTTCTTATGTAACTATGTTATTTAATTGTTTTTCCTTTCTCTGCGATTCTGAAAATATTAATTGTATAACAGAAATTGTGATGAATAGGAGATATTAATTAGAACACCTTATTCTGGCTATTTACAATTTACATGTTTTCTACTAAGGTCAGATTGAAGAATACTTCATTGCTTTTCAATCTCTATTAAATTCCACATTTCTTCTATTTTCATAATCCACTTAAAATCCTAAAAGATCCAGTTAATGCAACCTAGCTTGCCTTGTGAGACTCCTTCAAAAATTTATGTAGATCCAGATAAATATTTAGACTACATAGCCCAATGGGATTATATCCATTTAATCAACCAAACAATCTAAATCAAACAGACGATCAAGTATAGTAATAACTATCCTAAAATTCATTAAAAACAAAGTTAAATTTTATAGAGAGATCCCTCTCTGAAGCTAGCAGGGCTAGATCCCAACTTCCAAAGTGGTTTTGATGTAGTACTTTGTGTTTATTCTCACAATCTCGTAAATTACAGAATTATAATAGAATGATCTTCTATTGGTTAGCCATGCACAGTTGGATAGTGGAAAATTCCAGCTACGATTCTCCCATGCATGCCATGTTTGTTTAGGTAGAACATTAGCATATTATCCCAAATCTAGAATGACTTGTTCCATTTCATAAGCACCAATATGCGCAGTCAGACGCATCTCTTTACTTGTTCAACTCTTGTTCTTATATATTTTTTTGACTTCTCATTGTTCTACCACGGGTTGTTCTTTTTCTACGCAATTATCTATCAATGCCTGCAAATTTTCAACAGACTTCTTGTTATGTAGCAACTTTATGCATGCTTGTAAATGTTATCACTCATTGATTAAACAATTCCATTGATAGGGTTCATGATGTTTCATGAAAATTGACTAAAAAAATTTTCATTTGGTGATATCCACTATAAGTCTAAAACCCATCCCAATCCATTTCGTATCATGTCAAATCAACCTAATCTCATCTATTTTTCATTCTCATGCATTTTTACCACAAAAAATTCCACTAGTTAGTTTTTCATAGTTTCATAGCGAATTATATGGTAAATCAACAATTTTCGCTACGAAATTGCCTAAAACGGTTTTCGCTATGAAACCGGATTTTTCCTGCAAAGAGTGTCAGAACGGTGTGAGCTGTTAAATTTTTATGGATAAAGACAACGGTGAGGTCAGTTAAGTTCATTTTCATAATTCCCAAGCATGTACGATCATATTTTGTCTCATCATGGTTTTTTGTCGTCACATGTGTCATCGTCCTCCCTCAAGTTGTCAAATTTCTTTTTAAACATGTCACTCAAAATTCTCTCTGTCATTAACCCTTTAGCCTTTGCATGTATTAGTGATTTTTCACCTTGGAAGAGTCCAGCCCATTGCCAAAAAACTCTCTATGAATTTGTTTCTTTATAGGTGTCACATGTTTTATAAGGAAACTTGGTTATAAAGGAAGATGGCCATGAAAGAGAAAGCATAAAAAGGAGGCTCTATGCTTAGATAGAATCTCATGGACCTTAAGCTATTCATGGAGGAACTTACATTTGCTGAGGCATTCACAAATTCAGGTTGCTTGAATTTCTGCTAGAGCTACAAGGGAATTTTCTTTTTCTTTGGACTGTGTGAGTAGTAAATTTGAATAGAAGATTAACGATGAACAGAGATGAATTCATCAATAACGAGAGAAATTATTTTCAAGAACAGAACAAGGAAAAATAACCTCCTTCACTTTTATCACAGGTGCTACCTGTTTGGAGATTTGAAGATATCTCTGACACCTATTTTCAGAAATGTAATATTCCCAAATGGAAAAAGTGGGAATATAGTGCATAAACACAGAAATAGCAGTGAAGATCAATGCATAAATATAAGAGACCAATATGGAGCCTTCTTATTCATCATAATAGTAGAAAAAATTTACAAAATAATGGTGCACAAAACATACAACAAGAACCACAAGCCTCCAATAGATAAATCCCCTCACAATGAGGTGTTGCTACTATACCAAAAATGTTGTAAGACTGCTACAACTTATTCATAGGAGCACTACTACAGCATATGAGTATACAAAATATGGAATGGCTGGTATATTCCTCAAAATATAATGTACATGAAGATCAAGGCTCTATACAACCTCCAACAAAGAACCCAAGAGGGTTTTCAGAAATACACCAATATAAAAGAAATGAACTGAAGCTCTCGAGCTGAGGATTCACTGCAACAATACAGCTGGAAAGATTTGGATGATATGATATGCCAAAGAATTTATCCTCCTCCAATGGATTCTCTAGATGAAAGGTTGATCCCTTCACTAGAAATCCTCCTCCCCAAATGGTGTATTGAAACCACCCCTGCAACTCATCACTAAAATAATGCAGTCCAAGACAAAAAATGTGTTGTAGGGGAAAATGATAGTGTGGTCTAATGCCAAATGCTACAATAATGCTCAAGCGCCTTCCTTACTAGCCTCCCAATGGAAGGAAACCTTCCTCTAATGAAATATAGCTTAGAAATCATCCAGATGTATTCTCCACTGCTGCAACCTACAACACAACACAACCCTCTGCATAAACTGAGCTGTAGATGAAAGATGGAGCTTCGCCTGATGCTGGAATGTGGAAATTATTGCAATAAATTCTCCTAAGTAGGGACTCAAAGTCCCCCGAGGTTGAAGGTGGGATTCCCGCTCGGGAACACCCTATGCTAAACAACACCGCAGTCTTAGCTAAATAGCTGAAGAGAGCAAACAAGTCTTAACAGACCATATCAAAATAATAATCTAAGCATGCTCAAAATGGTTTCCATCCTCTTCCTTATATTCTTGGTGAGCTTCCTCACCCTTGGCCCCACTCATTAAAGTCACTACTTCCATGCATGGAGTCTCCCTCCAAAAATGTGTTGTCCTGCAATGAATGCCCACTCCTCCATGACAACATTGTTGATTTGGTCAAAGTTGACCCAGTCTACATGCTCCAACCCCTTTTCACACACAAGGGTGCTCAATTAAGCCACTACAATGATCTCCTTTAAAATTAGGAGTTATCTTATTCCTACTAAGGAGATTTATGGGTCTCCATACCCTCTTATTCAACGAATTAAGAAGAAATAGAAAAATTAATATTCCAACTAGCTCATGGCTAATTGGGAATATTACAGTCCTCCCCTCAAAAATTTTTCTTGTCCTCAAGCAACTGTAAAGGTGAGTGCTGCAACTCTTGTCCTCCTTCCTTGGTGACACCTCCATGGGATAATCTCTCCTCATATACCAAGTGTCTCCCAATCAATCCCTCCATGAAATTCTCCTCCCAAGTTCTCATGTGATGCAAATTACTCATCCCACAAGGAAGCAAAAGACCCAATGAAGCAATCATGGTTTTCCCAATGTTCTCCTTGAAACATGAAGTATAAGAAACATGGATAATATCTCTCCCAAAGGGCATGCTCACTCCTCCCATCCTTCCTCCATTCATTCTCATAATAATAAGAACATCATCAATGTATGGGATCAAAACCAAGGACACATAAGCTTCCATATGTAGTAATGGAGGTGGATCATAGTCCCACATGTGGAACCAATGTAGTATATCTTCTGATTGCCTCAGATAATGATATGGTAAGTGGTTTCCCCACCACTTACTTTCTGCCATAGTCTTCTCAAAATTTTTGAGAAGGTGAGTAATGTTTGGTGCCTTTGGTGCACACCTGGAATGATATGTCATTTCCCTATATCCTCCTAGGGAGTGGCCATGCTCAACATTGTTTATGGCCCAAAGTTAACCATGAATTTTATAAGGAATAATGCTCGCACTTGGAGCAATGGCCTGCACATGTATGGTTAAGGATTGCACATATTCATTATATAAATCATTATGCATACAAACATGATCCTTACCATATGCTTTTTTCCCATAAATGGAGTGGTCCATAGATAGAGGAAAGAGGTGGTTGTGATAACTCCATCAAAGAGTTATGTATCTCCTCCATCTCCACATGGTTCATGCATCTCCTCAAATGCTGATATATATCCTATTAAAAGCCTTCCCAAGTAAAACCCTCCATGATATTATGGAATGATCTCATGGAATAAGTGTGGCTGAAGAGAAAATTCTCATGTGATGCTTGTAGTAACTTCTCCTTGAGCTTGGATGCTCTAGATAAGAAGATCCTACTATGATAGTAGATGACCCCATATTTGACTGAATACCCCTCCTCTAGTAGTTGGTCATCAAGTATCATGCATGTAAAAATATCCTTGTAATAATCCACCAACAATTGGGATTTCCAATATGGATCTATCCTCCATAGTGACAATGCTGATGATCTATCATATAAAGAATATGTTATGTGGCTACCCCTTCTTTGACATCTCCCATGTCAAAGTTACATATTAGAATGCTTCTTTCCTTCCTCTATTGTTCCTCTTGTAGCTGCTCATGCTCAAGTAAAGGTTGAAGCTTTTGGAGGTTAGTCTTCCATGGGAAGCTATTACCTATCCAAAACTTCCTGAGTTTGGCCAAGGTATGCATCAGTGACCACCATCCTCTACCATGTGTGGAAGATTTATCCCCAATTGAGAACATCTTCTGAGCCTCCAAATTCAATGAATAGTCTCCTTGCACCATGATGGTGCTATCCTCGCACCATGATGGTGCTATCCTCCATCCCTATAGAATCCTCTCTCAGCGCAAGATGTGGTGTGAGAGTGGGTAATGATGATAGTGGGAGAATGTCTCCCTCCTCCTTGAGTCTACCCAAGACTCTCTGCACTATACCATAACCTCCCAATTTTCCCACTCCTCCTGGATATATGAGTGGTGCAACATGTTATGAGACATTTCTCACCAACTCCTAATCAGGTGGCCTCCCAGGTGGTTTTTCACAAAAAAATAATGTCTCATGGGCCAAAGTCATGTGCATAATAGATGGGACTATTAGGTCCTTGCTTCCACTATGCAAATCCATCTCTTTTTTCTGTGTGGAAGTTTTTTGTGAGGGATATGTGTGCATTCCCATAATCATTTGATTTTTTCCACTTTTTCTATCCACCCATTCCAGCTGCAAAGTCTCCCAATCTGTGGTGACATTCCCCAAATTAATAAACCACTGCACACCCAATATCACATTGGTGTCAGGTATGTCAATCACAAAGAAGTGATCATTCAATGTATATGTCCCCATGGTGACAAATAAATATTGAACATAATGCATGCACTACATAGTTCTAGCTCCTATGACCATAACAGAAAATCCCTCAAAATCATCAATGGGTATTTCCCTCCTCGGCACTAGTTGGGCATCAATAAAGTTGTGGGTAGCCCCACTATCAATCAAAACTGAAACCCTCTGATCCAAGATGAAACCTCGAACCCTCAAGTTCAAGTACTTGGGTACTCTTCTCATGATGCAAGGGCCCCTCCAATTGGAGAAAATGCTCCATTCCCACATCCTGGTGGTGGTGGATCATCTCCTGTTGTTCCAGCACTGTGACCTTCTTCTGGTTCTTCTTCTCCATCCTCCTCATCATCTAAAAATACCTCTATATAGTGTGTATTTCCTGTTGCACATCTATGTCCAAGTGCCCATGATTCTTGGCATGTGAAGAAAAGCTTACTTCTCTTCAAATCTCTTTATACATCATCACTAAGAGGTACTTTTCTTTATCTCTCTTTTGAAAAAGGAGCCTTCTCATCTTTTCCCTTTGATGGAAAAGTGAGCTTTTGCTGAAATGTTGCCTTTGCTTTTGGCAAGACATCTTGTAGATCTCTAACCCTTTCAATGGTATCTTGAAGGGTAGTGGGTTTGGTAGAATTAACCAACCCATGTAGAGGTTCTTCTAACCCATCAATAAACATATAGACCCTCCTTGTTGTAGTTAAATCAGGAACCATAACAGAAATTTTTAGAAATTCAGAAATATAATTTTCTGGGTTACCTGATTGTTTGAGCTTAGCTAGCCCCATGAAAGGTGCCTTCGGGTCTCTTCGATCAAACCTCTCCATCAACCTCCTTATGAACTCTAAATAAGTAGTCACATTGGCATGACCCAATGTAGACAGCCCATGAAACCACCAATCATGTGCTTCACCCTTGAGGTGCAGCACTGCTATTTTGATGGCCTCCATCTTCGGTACTTGGTTCAGCTAGAAGTAGATGTATAGCTTCTCTACCCATGATTTGGAAGTGCATTTTGATGACCCATCAAAGTTGGGTAAGAAAAATCTGCCCATAATTTGGTGTAGATCATGATTCTGTTGAATCCTCCACCTCTATTTTGATGCCGAGGTGTCATATTTTCCTTGATCTGACAGAATTCTTGAAAACTCAAATGGTACTTGAATCTATGAGATTGAGACTCATACTTCATAAAATAGTCTTCAAGAGTTTCTTGTTCTTGAAACCCTCCATTTCCCACTACTAATAATGTAGGCATTTTATAGCGTTGGGAAACCTGCTGCTTCACTGGTTGATCACTCTAGTGATGAGAAATGCTAGAGCCTTCACCATGTAGAAACCCTTTAGGGGATTCTTTGTGTCTATCAATCCTCATATCCTTTATTTCTCTCTTAATGTCTTGCATAGTTCGAAGAAGAAGCTTATGGAACTCCTTCTCCTCATCTCCTCCTAATAAAGGGGTTTTAATCTTGTCTTCTCTATCATCTGTATAATCATACTTCTTGTTTCTTCTGAGATACCTCTTCCCCCTATCTATGAGAGGATCTCCTTATTTTGATGACATATTGACTTAAGATGTACAGGTTGAGCCAAGATTAAGCTCTGATACCACTGTAGTAACCCAAATGGGAAAAGCAGGAATATAGTGCAAAATTATTGAAATAGCAGTGTAAACATCACTTCAATAATTGAGACCAATATGGAGCTTCTTTATTCATCATCGTATCAGAACTTTGATACCACTGTAATATTCCAAAATTGGAAAAGCAGGAATATAGTGCATAAACATAGAAATAACAGTGAAGATCAATGCATAAATATAAGATACCAATATGGAGCTTTCTTATTCATCATAATAGCAGAAAACATGTACAAAATAATGGGGCACAAAAAATGCAACAAGAACCACAAGCCTCCAATAGATAAATCCCCTCACAATGAGGTGTTGATATTATACCAAAAATGTCGAAAGACTGCTACAGCGCAGTCATAGGAGCACTGCTACAACATATGAGTATAAAAAAGATGGAATGGGTGATATATGACTCAAAATATAATGTACATGAAGATCAAGGCTCTATACAAGCTCTAGCAAAGAACCCAAGAGGGTTTTCAGAAATACACCAATATACACGAAATGAACCGAAGCCCTAGGGTTAAGGATTCACTGCAACAATATAGCTGGAAATATGTGGCTGATTTGATATGCCAAAGAATGTAACCTCCTCTAATGGACTCTCCAGATGAAAGGTTGATCCCTTCACTGGAAAACCTCCTCCCCAAATGGTGTATTTAAACCACCTCTGCAACTCCTCCTTAAAATGACGCAGTCCAAGACAGAAACTGCACTGTAGGGGAAAATGATAGTGTGGCCTAATGCCAAATGATACAATAAGGCTCAAGGGCCATCCTGATTAGCCTCCCAATGGAAGGAAACCTTCCTCCAATGAAATATAGCTCAGAAATTACCCATATGTATTCTCCACTACTGCAACCTGCAACACAACACAACTCTCTGCAGAAGTTGCGCTGTAGATGAAAGATGGAGCTTGGCCTGATGTCGAAATGTGGAAATGTAGTGAAATCACTTCTCCTGAGTAGGCACTCAAAATCCCCCAAGGATGAAGGTGGTATTCCCGCTCGGGAACACCCTATGCTAAACAACACTACAGTATTAGCTAAACAACTGAAGATAGCAAACAAGTCTTAATAGACCATATCAAAATAATAATCTAAACATGCTCACAATGGCTGCCATCCTCTTCCTTATATTCTTGGTGAGCTTCCTCACCTTTGGCCCCACTCATTAAAGTCACTACTTTCATACATGGATTCTCCCTCCAAATCTATGTTGTCCCACAATGAATTCCCACTCCTCCATGATGGCATTGTTGATTTGGTCAAATTTGACCCAGTCTACATGCTCCAACCCCTTTTCACACACAAGGGTGCTCAATTAAGCCACTAAAATGATCTCCTTTCACATTATGAGTGATATTGTTCCTAATAAGGAGATTTATGGGTCTCCATACCATTTTTTTCATCAAATTCAGAAGCAAAAGGAAAAATTAATATTCCAACTAGCTCATGGCTAATTGGGAATATTACAATAAACCAGAATTTTCTTGTTTTATACATGTTTTTCTAATGCATATTTTGGACAGATGGAGATGGTTTTCAAGAAAAAAAGAGAGGTTTTTCTTGAGAACATTCTAATTTACAAAACCCTCCTCCATTTTTTCAATAGCTATCAAGGATAGGGAGATAGGAGTTCATCTGTGAACCCTATTTTTTCCAAAAAAAAGAAAGTCATTGTATTGGTAAATTAACTTGCTAATGGTGAAAATAATTCTTTTTGAAGAGGGTAAGAGGAATTTTGAACCAAGTGTACCTTATCATATTTCATCGTATCATCTTGTAGACCTACAGGCTAAATTTTGAAGAAAAAGGAAGATTTTATAATTTTCAACCATATCTGTAGTTTCGTAGCATGCTCCAAGCTTGAAGCCCGAAAAACACTACGAAATTTATGAAGATGTTGTTTTGCCTTTAAAATCAATTTTATGAACAATTAAGGAGGGAGTTTGACTGTATTTAGATTTTTTTTACCTAACAAATATTTTTTACTAGCAGAGGTGGCAGAAGGAAGGGTGAAAAGACAGAATCGGCTCGCTACTAAACTATGCTACAAAATTTCTGAATATGCTTTTTTGCCTATAAAAACAATTTTTTGAAGGTCCAAGGTGGGAGGTTGATGGTATTTACTCATTTTTACCTGAAAAACATTTTTTGATCAGTAGAAATGGCAGAAGGATGGGTGAAAAGACAAAAATAAATTCGCTACTAAACTAGGCTACAAAACTGCCTAAATTGCTCTGTTTTGTAGCGAGAGGATTTTTAAGGATTTTTGGAGGTTTAAACAGTACATGGAAGATCAATCAACCATCTATAGATATCCAACCTAATAGTGGGCCATCCCAAAATAGACTCACTACTCGACATGAGTGTCACTCATCCAGCTCAGCATGAAGACCAAGATTAAAGTGGAGTTTATCTTTTCCTGAAAAGTAGGACTGTGTTTCCTAAATATAGGGTGTACATTAAATGTTTTACTGATGGTGAATGTTTCTCAAGCATTTGATCCTTATCATGTAACTGTCCCACTATTGTAAAAACCAAATGTAATAAATTTGAAGTAGAGTCCTATTGGGAATGAAATTCTTTAGAGACTATCTGTCTTTTATGTTCCAAGAATGTAGTTTCCAATTATGTTAAGTGTGAAAGTTATATTTAGAGGATATAGCCAGCTGGGCAGATCCTATGTAATGGACAAAAGCCTATTAATAGGTAGAACTAAGGAGGAAAGAACATTGGGAAAAAAAAATTCAGAAGACTAATTTGTAAAGCTTTGGAGTTTCAGAAATATACAATGACAATATAACTTTTCCTCACCTGAGATTCTTATTATGTTTCAATGATTTGTTGTTCTAAATTTATTAATGTTTTTCCTCCAATGTCTTAATGCTTGATTACTCAGAAATCATGTTTTTCATGCTCTGACTTCCTTTAAGCATTAAGCTATGGTATATCTCTCTTAATACTTTTCTTTCAATATCTTGATGTCTCATTACTCATAATTTGTGTTTCTCATGCTCTGACTTCCTTTGAACATGAAATTATTGAATATTTTTTGTGTGTGTTGTCCTTTCATTGAAGCATATACAAGTCTCAGCTTCCACAAGGAAATTCATTGTCAATAAATTCTCTAGCACTAACTCCATAAGCCCAATGGTAGCAATTCCTTTACAATTTCAACCTGCAATCAATCAAAATCAAGTTATAGTCATAGAGTTGGCCATCTAGTATACTTTTCAATGAAAATACTTTGATAAGTTGAGAGATCCCTCTCAAGCTGAAGAGGCTAATATTCAGTCAATAGCTGGTTTGAAATAGTTACTCCAAGTTTACCATTACAGCAGCCCAACAGGACTCAATTTGGTGTTAACAGTAAAAATGTCTTAATCTCTTCCTCTCCTCCAGCTCCCTTCAGTTTTATACCACTTTTTTAAGTATCTCCATCTGTGAATTCTTTCCTTGCTTCAATAAAAGTTTCTCTTGTGCACTGAAGATTAAGGCCTTCTTTTTTTTCAGGTGATTTTTAGATCCATACATCAGTGGCAGGTTGCTTTTTCTTATCCTCGTTGGTAGCTACATCGCTCATGGTAACTATATTCACACAAGGATCTTCTTCATTAGTTTCTATGCGAACCATCTGAAGATTCTACATTGGAGTCTTCGTTTCTTGAATTTTAGCAATCAAGACAGGACAATCTTCTATAACGTGATCAAATTTTCTACAGTACCTGCAAGACTATCGCGTTGGATTCAGACAATCATGCGCATAATGGCCAGCATCACCATAGTTGTGGCAAATCACTTGGCCTCTTCCTCAACTAGTTGATCCACCTCCTTGGCCTCTTCCTATGCCTTGGAATCCTTCGTGCCCAAAAGGGGATGCTGGTGATGTAGGCTTAGCCTGCATTATATAGATCTTAGCTTTATCCAAAATCATATCATAAGTACGTTAATGTTGCTCATCATGCCCTAACGATGAACAAAACTTGCAAAATAACTGCATTAAGTCAGGCTGATATTTTCCAATCCTTGGGCAATCATTTGTGTCATGTATTCCAGCAATCTAACATATAGTACACCATACAGGGTTCTTCAATGGAATAGGACCTCCATCATTCAGATATTTTTTGAAAACTTGACACTGGTCTTTATGATGGTTAGAATATTTGCATTTAATACACCACACCTCTGTGGAGACCTCCTTGTCTTTATCCTTGCGTAGATTTTGAATTTCCAGATGCATTTCTTCCAACTGGCTCTGAATCTGTTGAGTTCCCAGTGCTATAGGTGCTGGGGTAAATTCTAGTTTCATTGCAACTTCTATAGCCTTAGCTTGTGTAGAAATATTTTGCTGACCTAATGGTTGGCTCAGATGCAGGAGCAACATAGCAATGAACCATTCTTTATGATGAGTATCATCAATCACAAATCCACCATCTCTGATGGTGCGCTTCAATATTTGATCAGCCTCCCATATAGATTCATTAGTTTCTTGACGGATATCCTTCATCATTGTCACCAGTTGTGCATATGACATAGGTTTCTTAAACTACTCTTGTGGGGATGCTTTAATTTTTTCCATCATAGCATTAGGTTTTTCTTGCGCATACCTAATGTACCAATCTAGCGCGTGATCTTGAAATGCAGTAGCTAGCTGGGATTTTCTAATACCAAAATTATTCACTTGTTGAGCCTTCCATACGGCCTCAGTTGCAAACCATATGTGATCATTTTCCTCGTTGCCAATGCCTTTGAAATTAGGTAACTTCATGGATCCATCCATATCTACTTCAAGAGGGGGTGGAGGTGGAGGTGGAGGTGGAGGTGGAGATGGACTACGCAGTGGGGTAGGTGATTTGTGATGTGAGCTCAGAAGTGGAGTGGATGGAGTAGGAAACAAATTTAAGGGCTTCTGACATGACGAGCTTTCTTCTTCAGAGGTAGTTTCTGGTTCATGTTCACTATCAGAACTAGGCTTCAAAGGGCAATATAGAATTTTTTCAGAGTCTTCTTGATAAATTCTTCCATTGCGCATAACTAAACCTCTTTGATGCATTCAAGCAGTATGTTCTTATATACAACCCCATTCACATAATACCATTTTCAGTAATAATTTCAATGAGTGCATGAACTTACCTCTAGGACCTTTGAAAAACCTTATTTATGCTTCAGAATATGACACAAATTGGTCAACAGAAAATTCAGTCACGAATCCACCCAGAAGGCGATCGATCCAATGATCTACTCTATGAGTGATCTTATTATCGAACTTCTCTACTTTCTGAATCAATTTAGGAGTCCACTCAGTGACTACATCATCTTTTCTGTAATGATGGAACTCATCTAAGCACGAAAAACACTCCTCTAGTTCATGCACAAAGGAACAAAATAAAATTGTGTACACTTCTATATAAATATAGTTCTGTACCCACTTTTATTCTCTTGCAGCGCAAATTCAAGTAATTAATTGTGCGATGGATGCCACAACATCAAATATCCCTCAAAATGATGATCTCGGTCCCAGCAATGGAACTATTTTTTGGCTTGAGGGGTCTTGACCCAAGTTCGGAGTTTATGGATAAACCAACAAACCCTCCAACTATTGGCCCTTTCGACAACGATATACTTGTGCAGACCAAAGTCTCACCTGAAGTAGTAAGGGGTGTTAAACTGTGCTCTCGCACCCTGGGAGAGAATTTAATGAAGTGGTCCTCGGAAAAACCCTAAGTGATATTCTACGGGAGTGCACAATGAGTTTATAACAGAATTACAGAGTATGCACAATCATCCATAGAATAACACAGAATCACTACATTGCTTAGCGCAGATAACAACCAGAACCAGATCTTGACCTTAATCAATGTAATACTTAGTAGATAGCAAATGCCCATGCATAGATGTATCAATTAGCTTTCTGCATTCATAAATAAGTAACATATATTGCAGTGTTAAAGCATAAACAATGAACGTAAACGAATAACACAAAGAGTTCGCCAAAACTATTCTTTCTATTAGTCTTTCAGATCTGTCAATACATAAACTATATTTCCTTATAAAACCCTTACAAAACCCTTACAATCCCTTCTGTGCACACATCTGGCGGAGTTCACACATAGCTAGGACTAGGTATCCATGCACACATCCAGCAAGAGCCTTTCACCCAACCCAAAAACCATTACAGACGCAAATACTATCAGCATTAGGGGAATTTTGAGGTCTAAAATGGGCCTCCTAAGGAAAATGTACAATCAAATTTCACTTTATGAGAACCAATCACATTTTAGGGGATGACATCATCCCTAATGGTTGAGGTGGCATTGCTTGAGTTAAAGGTACTTGTCACATTCTCAATGGTGGATAAAAACTCATGGTTAACCATGGTAGTGCTCTAAGTAATTTTAAAGTCAAAGTAAAGTACTCATAATAAATGTCATTTCACACTTTTTGAATAAAAATATATTATTTCCGTTTCATATTTCTTGAAAGAAACAACGCATATCCATATACATTTATTATATTAAATTATATTATATTATTTTTATATAGTATATTAATTAAATGTTATTATACAATTTAAATAATATAAATTTTAATTAATAACATACAATATAATTAAGAATTTATAAATTTATATTTATATTTTATTTTAAGTTATTTAAGTACAAAGGACAAATGCATTAGTTGTTCAATGATAATGACTTTTTCTTGAAAAGCTCATTCTTATTTATAGTCATATCAATACAAGTTTTTTATTAATTTTATTTTGGTACAACTTTTGAATTGAATTTAACTATGGTTACATGGATTGTGGTGCAAAAAGTGAATTGAAAATTCATAAATATTATTTTATTGGTTTAGCTATTATTTTATTATTTCCTTAGGAGGCCCATTTTAGACCTCAAAAGTCCCCTAATGAATATCAATATTACATACCACTTGACTGAACTTAAGGCTACAAACTCTATCTATTTATAATACGCCTAGCGCGCAGATACTATGGTCTCAAACCATGGTTTTAGGTCCATAGTTTACATTTAAGCTTAATTATATCCAAAATTGGGGAAAAATCCCTTTGAATTCATATGTGCAGCACGCACATACAAAAATACAAAAAATATATCTTTTGGAACTTGTTCCTCAGGGGACCCCGCTCCAACATGCCCCCAACACAAACATGCGACTCGTCCTAAGTCACTGAGGCGTTGTCGCTGTCTCCTTGATTTTAGCCTTGAGCATCTTGATAGATGTCCGGAGAGGGAGCACTAACTCGAGGCTCTACATTGTTGCGCCTACGCTTGTTGAACCATTTTATCTAGTCGTAGGCCCTACAAAATCCATCTCCACATTGCGTTGATTCTGCTGAAAAATCTTCAGGGTGTTGTCCAGCGTTTTAGAGAGTTGCAACACTTCCTCTGCCCATGGTTGCATACATTATTTGAGCACATGTTCTTTGCGGTGCAAGTCTGAAATTTTTTCCTGGAGTCTATGACCTTCCCGTAGATGAGCAAGTCTCTGTGTGATCACCAATGTAGGTGCTACTATGCAGATTTCTTCAAACTGATGCTCCTTTGTACTGAGTGTGTCACATGGCTGCTGCACGGCTAGATCGTTCTAGACAAATTCCCAAATGTCCATGGCCTCATTCAAATATGTGTCACACTGAGTGACCATGGAAATAATGCTTTCATGTGCTTGTTTTACCTCTATTTCCCTCTTCGCGCGAACCTCGGGAGGTGTCTATGGCTATAATTTAGTTTGGAGGTCCGCGATATGCTGTTAATACGTCATCCTAACTATATGAACTTATGCATGCACTGCTTTGACTGCAGCAGCCAATGCCTCTAACTTCTCCGCGGGTGCAGCTATGGCCAAGAAAACTAGAATGTCTTGGCATACCTGATTAATTTTCATCTCTAGCACCGCGCACTAGGCCTCTGCTTCTTTGCATGTTGCTTCATCCTTTTCTTGTTTTTGATGTGCTTGGGAAGCCTACTTCTGCACATCTCTAGTATTTTTCTGTGTAGTTTCTTCACGAAATTTTAGCTCATTTGCAATCACTTAATGTAGCAAGTGAATTTTTCCTGCAAACAACACTAAAAGGTTAATGTACACATCACATGTTCCTGTAAACTAAACACGTTGATTAGCGTCCATCTATATGGCTAGAAGAGGGATGTGAATAAAGCTCGCATACCCTGAACGTGGCAAGGAAACATCTAATGGTTGCGCAGTGGTAACATGCGCACTAGTCTAGCTCGCTTGGATCACGCACTCCTAGATATGGCTCAATTGAACTTTCAATTATTGTAACCCAACTTGTACAATCTCCAAGGACGATTTGTATTGGACCTTCATTTGCATCAATCAATCTCCCTACCATGAGGTGACTGTATTTTCTATCTCATTGAGATCATCCTATGTAAGGGTTAGGACCTCCTATCCTATTTGCTTAGAACCCTTCTACTTTTTTCATGACCCACTCGTGGTCTAAGCACTGTGATTTGTGCCTTTTGGTGTTGCTACAGCTTCAGTATCCTTAGGCACAGAGCCATTTTTCTCTAACACGGTGGTGGTATCAGCAGTTTCTCCTGTTTTTTTCGGGGTGGGTTCCTTCTCACCAGCTTTTTCTGTGACTATTGGTGGCACAGTTTCGGCAGGCTTTTCAGTAACCTTCTCTGTTGATTTTCTCGTTGGAGTGCACAAGTGTGTTGGTGGAGTCAACCAAGCCAACATACATTTTTCTGTTACTCAGATCAAATCGTCCTCTATTACCAAGTAAGGCAACTCATACCAGACACCCTCCACAACGCCAACTCATACCAGACACCCTCCATAATGCCCTTCGCGCAGATGTGGATGTTATGAAATGTAGCATTAAATTTGGCTACCATCTTGTATTGGTCGTAAAGAGTAGGGGCTAGCCGTAGTTTCAATTGTACTTCTTGATATAGGCTTGCATCATACAGAACCTAGAATATCTTGTTCTCCTTTGCGCGTACTAGGTAAAATTAGTTCGAGAGGGTTGCATAGTGCGCAAATTCGCACATCATCTCTTCAAGTTTCGGGAACTGGGTATCTTCAGTAATTTTCCATCTGATCAGGGTGATTAGTAGCAAGAGGCAAGCATATTGGAAAGGCTTGCCCTCCTCCTAGACCTCGCACACATTTTTGAGAAACTCTTTGAAGAGATACCCACACCAATTGTAGATAACTCCTTTTTCACACCTTCCAACTAGCATAATCATGTGTGCAATCACTTCCTTTGGCCTACATTTGCACATCATCTTGCAAGCCAAGATGAGCGTGCCAAAATGAAATATGGGGTCTTTAATATCATCCACCTTGAATCCCTAGGATTTGTGTGTGACATCATACTTTTTCTTGATTTGATCCGCCAATGCTTTCTCCTGTGCTTTCCTTCCGAAATATTCCATAGGGTCGACACCCTTGTTCTGCAGATTTGTGATTCGATGAATTATTTCTACATCAATTGGGATGCACTCTCCCAGCCATAGCGCCTCTTCATGCACCAATGGCAACAACTGCCTGGCGCATATATCATTAATGGTGTTGTGCCCAAAATGAGGGATCTGCAAGAGATTGAGCATTCATGCCTTATGCAGACTGATCATTTCCCTCTTTGGTTCAAGGTGCACCAAACCTCCTACATAGGGAATTGGATCAGATAGATCTCTTGCGCGAGCTCAGGAAACTTTTCAATGTGTGCAATGTCCCAATCATCAAATCAAAGTTGTGGGATTTTAGCAAGCATATCCCCCTCCATTGGACCATTCTCTATGATCAGAGGCACTTGGATACCTGTGCACACCTTATCCAATTCCTTTGTCACTTTAAAGAGATCAAGCCTTTTAAAGACACTAGGAGGCAGTTATATGATGAGATGTACACTCTTCATGAGGTAGTGGTGCTCTTACATGAAGTATAGAAAGGGTCAAAAAATATGGTGAAGGTCTTGAAAGTAGCTTACATGGCCATAGATGTGATCTAAGATTAAGGAACCAAATATTTGAATAAACTTGCAGCATTGGTCAGAAAGGGAAGACAGGATGTAGAAAGAGATAGGGCATAAATCAGGAATTTTTTACATATCTATGAGAAGATTCGTTCTTTTGTTACCAGCACCATAAAAAAAATTCGCGAGTGTATAATGGATTAGATTCCTTGGCTAGGATGATTAGGATACATTCTATTTCTACATTTAGAAAGCTAAATAGCATGAGCGTAATAAAATAATAAATAGAATATTTATTGAGAAACATCAAATAGGTGACCATTCAAGATGAGCTCGAGGTGACTAAAGAAACTATTTTTCAATATGTGACCATATCAGAAAATATACACATGAAGTTGATTATTTTGATAGGAACTGTTCAAACAGATTCCAAGACCATTATCCAAAAGAATTAGAGGGAAAAATCAAATACAATCTCGATCCACCAGTTAAGGTTGAGCACATAGCAGCAGAATTCAAAGCATGGTACCACTTGTAGAAAAACATACAATATGCATGTATATTACCGGAATCCCCTGATCTAACAATTAAATCCACTGTTAAATACAGAATCCTTCTACTCAATTCTTATTGGAAATTAAATCGCCAATTGCAAACATATGAAGAAAAATCAATCGCACATAACAAGATGTTTTATCGGGAAAGGTTAAAGCTAAAAACCCCAACTATCATATATTATATATATCATGGAATCATGAACAATCTCATACAAAACTCAACTCATAGAGCTCTCAGTACAATATACAATCGTCTCACACTATCATACAAAAATTGGTTCACACATGCACCAATTTACTACCTCCAGACAGCTTGCCTCCACTGCGCAATCCCTGAATGAATTCAATCTTGCCTTGCCTTGATTGCGCAATCCTCATTGGAAAATCCAATGTGTGTGTAGATGCATTGAATGCATCACTATAGTCACAACTGATAGACAAACACACCCTTTCACCTATCTCTCCACTAGGTCTCCACTGGACCTGACATGCAAGTAGTTAACTGTTGTATTTATTCAGTTGCAAGTAAGACACTACTTGTGAATTAATTAAATAATTAATTCACTCATCTTTCACTAGTGTATCCTTAGTTACAACTAACACAACTGAGTTTAACTCACTTATCTGAGTTAAACTAAATAAAAATTACCATAACTACTCTTCCAACTCTGTTACAACTGTGTCACGCTTAGTTACAACAAAGTCCATCATACATGAGTCACCAACCAACCTCGGAATGCGTAATTCCTTTAGCTAAATAGTTTTCCGCATTAGTTAACTGAAATCAAGTGCTTCAAGAGAATAATTTATTATTTATTGTCTGATTATCATTAAGGGCTAATAATAATCGACATGCATTATATTTTTAGATATGCGATCTATAAATAGACTTCGCCCATGTTCTAAAAATAGAATTTTCTCAACCATCTAGAATCAGCATCCTGCTAATTTTAGAATATGCTCACCATTCTAAAAATAGACATACACCTAAAAATAACTTGCGGGCCCCACCTAGTGAAGGTGATTAATTTTCACTAGGATCATCATATTGTTGAATATCAACACTCCCTCTCAACAAGAAATGGATTATCCTTCACCCCGATCATGTCTCTATGGTATTCGAATTTTCTCCTGGTGAGCGCCTTCATCAAAATATCTACATCTTGATCTTCCGTAGGAATGTACTGAAGAAACATGATCTTCTGCTGCACACAATCTCTGATATGATGATATCGGATATCTATATGCTTAGATATATCATGAAACATAGGATTAATCGAGAGTTTAATGCAACTCTGATTATCACAATGAATCATTGTAGGATCTAAATGATAGCCGAACAAACCAACCAAGATCTTCCTCATCCAGATAGCCTCACATGCAACTTGACTTGCTGCCATGTATTCCGCTTCCGCTGAATTGAGTGCAAAAGATCTTTGTTTCTTGCTGTACCAAGAAAAAATTGTAGATATGATACTGAAAACCCCTCCTAATGTGCTATTTCTGTCTGTTGGGCTGCCTACCCAATCTGCATCTGTGAAGCCATGCAACTTCACCTCATCCATTTGTCTGTACCATAAGCCATACTTAGATGTGCCCCTGAGATATCTCAGGACATGCTTTCCCACCTTCCAAAAGAGCTTGGTAGGCTTAACCATCGCTTCACTAAGCTGGTTCACCGCATAGCATATGTTCGATCTTGTATTAACTAAAAACATGAGCGAACCCACAAACTATCGATGGACAGTAGCATCCACTACCTCTGCCAATGTAGCATCCTCTTTCCTCCAGTTTCCTGGAACAAGATTATTCATGGGTTTGCAACCCTCCATGTGAAACTTACTGCGTATCTCCCTTGCATACTTACCTTGAGACACAAACAATTCACCTTCTCACTGCCATATTTCCAATCCAAGGAAATAATGAAGGACGCCCATATCCTTCATCTGGAACTCCTTTGCAAGGTCCTCCTTGCATGAGTGCATCAACTGCTCATCACTAGTCAGTATTAAATCATCAACATAAAGAAAAATTATTAAAAGCTTACCCTCCACCACAATCTGGTATAGGTTTGCATCCACCTCACTCTTGGTGAAGCCAAGTCCAGTGAAATAGTTGTCAATCCGAGTGTACCAAGCATGGGGTGCTTGCTTCAGCCCATACAACGCTCTTTTGAGTCTGCACACATGCAACTCGCTACTAAATATCTCAAATCCTTCAGGCTGCCAAGCCATCTTTTCTGAGAGAGCAAGGATAGTCCTTATTGAATAATATCGTGCGACAGGTGCAAAGGTTTCTTCATAATCAATCCCCTCAATCTGTGAGAAGCCCCGGGAAAAAAATCTTGCCTTATACTTCTCAACACTCCCATAAGCAGCTTGCTTTTCCTTGTAGATCCATCTTGAACCTACCACTGATTTATCAAATAGCCTTGGAACAATTTCCAAAGCACTATTTCTGACAATGAAGTCATACTCCTCCACCATTGCATCTACCCATGTGGGCTCCTACACTGCTTCCTGAAAAGAAGATTGCTTTGTCACAATATATTTGCTCATGAGAGCCATGTATCCAGTGAATCAGTTAGGAGAATGTCTCTGTCTGTGATGTCAAGTAGGGGCTCCTACATTCTGTGCCGCATCAAGCTTCAGCCTCTCAACTTCTATGGTATTCCTTCTGCCATTTCTGATGTTTGGCTCTGCGTGAGTGGACTTATCCACTCCATGATCCCCCTCCTGTGGCTGATCCACATATTGAGGCTCATCTTTGGGAACAATCAGTTCCTCCTCTACATGCAAGTGTAGCTCCCTCTCAAGCATAGCTTGTGCAGCACCCACGATCATTATGTTCTTCCTCTCCGCGACCCCCTTCTGCTGTGGTTTATGAGGTGCTATGAGTTCTCTTCGAATTCCTTCTTTGCTACAGAATTATATGAATTCGTTCGAGATATATTCACCACCATTATCACGCCACGGAGTCTTCACTTTCTTCCCCCACTCTTTCTCCACCAATGCTTTAAACTCACAGAACTTTGAGAATGTTTGATCATTCCTCTGTATGAAGAAGATCCAGGATCTACGAGAATAGTCATCAAAAAAAATAAGATAATACCTGTGTTTTTCTATTGAAGCAACCAAGAATGGCCCACACACATCTGTGTGAAATCTCTCCAGGATCATCGAAGCATGGTTCTCCATTTCATGAAAGGTGTTCTTCACAAACTTATCCATAGGACATCCCTTGCACTGATCTATCTGTGCAAGTGTACCCTTTCGAAGTCCAATAGAAATCTGTTGTAAAATCTTCAGGGCACATGGTGAAGATGGCCCAATCTCCTATGCCATAATTCGTCATCATCACGGATCACCACTTCTTCTTCTTTTCCCACCATTGCAGCGCAGCCATCTACCTCCAGCTTGTAGAGATTCTTAACTTGAATCCCTATCCTCTTGGTTTGACTCATTTTTTTATGTCACATGAAAGCTTTTCCATCGCTGAAAACAACGTCATAACCTCTATCCTCCAACATTGTGACTGAGACCAAGTTCTTCTTTAGACCTGGAACAAGCATAACATATTTCAACAGAAATTGTTTTCGTGACTCCCTCTCAAAGGTAATGGTACCAATGCCGGTTGCACTGTATTATGCATCGTCTCCCATCTCTATATGCATTTGGAGATCTTTCTTCTCCAAGTCGTTGAAAAGCTTCTTATCTCCCGTCATGTGGAAGGAAGCACCATTATCAAGATACCACACTGATCCAATTGTGCTTGAAACCAAGCATGCGATCAAAGAGAAATTACTTTCAAATTGTGAGGTAAGGGCCTCACCAGCTACAGCTCCAACATCCTTCTTGTTCTTCTTTTTCTGTGGGCAGTTAGTGGTGAGATGCCCATGTTTTTCATAGTGAAAACACTTCACCTAGAAAAAATCCAGATTCTTGCCTTTAGCCTCGGATTTTGGATGGGATTTCTTCCCCTTCCCTTTCCTCGCTTTGGCAACCAAAGACTCTTCATCATCAATTTTTGATGAAGAGCCATCCCTGGTACTCTACCTTATCTCCTCCTGCACTAGATTTGACCAAAGTCGCTCCCAATCCGGTAGTTTATCCTGCCCATTGATAGAGTCTTGATAACTATGCCAACTCTTAGGAAGTCCAAGGTGATACAAGCTCACCAAGTCATCATCATCAGCTATAATTCCCACACTCCCCAGCTCATCCCTACTTTGGACAAACCTCGTGAGATACTTTGGAATATTGTCGCCCTTCTCTATTTTGATTTTTCTGAGTTTGTCTTTCAATGCCAACTTCCTATAGTCATTGCTGCTTTGGAAAATATCTTTCAAAGCCTTCCACATTGCAAATTGAGTGGTTTTCATGTGAAGACTTGACACAATATGGTCTTTCACACCTTCCAATAGAATTCTTCTCATCTTCACTAATTTCTTTTGCCAGGCGTCAAGTAATGCAACATCTGTCGAAGTGGGCTTAGAAACATCGCTATCGATGAACTCCTTCAACCCATTATCTTCAAGCACCACCTCCATCCTATCCTTCCAGTCTATTTAGTTCGATTTTCCCTCAAGTGCATACTCCAACCGCAACCCATTGAAAGTCATTTCAAATTTTACTCAACTGTCGCACCAAGAAATTCTTGCAGCAAATTCGAATTGTTCCACCAACACAACTCATCACTGCTTCAATATTGCAATATTCAATGATTAACACTACTTTGATACCATGTAGAAATTATACAATGTGCATGTATATTACTAGACTCCCCTGATCTAAAAATTAAACCCATTGTTAAATACATAATCCTTCTACTCAATTCTTTGCAGAAATTAAATCGCCAATTACAAACATATGAAGAAAAATCAATCGCACATAACAAGATGTTTTACAAAAGCTTAAAGCTAAAAAACCCAACTATCATATATTATGTATATCATGGAATCATGAAATAATCTCATACAAAACTCAACTCGTAGAGATCTCAGTACAATATACAATCGTCTCACACTGTCATACAAAAATTGGTTCACACATGCACCAATTTACTGCCTTCTGACAGCCTGCCTCCACTGCGCAATCCCTGAATGAATTTGATCTTGACTTGCCTTGATTGTGCAATCCTCATTGGAAACTCCAATGTGTGTGTAGATGCATTGAATGCATCACTATAGTCACAACTGATAGACAAACACACCCTTTCACCTATCTCTCCACTAGGTCTCCACTGGACCTGACATGCAAGTAGTTAACTGTTGTATTTCTTCAATTGCAAGTAAGACACTACTTGTGAATTAATTAAATAATTAATTCACTCATTTTTCACTAGTGTATATTTAGTTACAACTATCACAACTTAGTTTAACTCACTTAACTGAGTTAAACTAAATAAAAACTCACATAACTACTCTTCCAACTCTGTTACAACTGTGTCACACACAGTTATAATGAAGTCCATCATGCATGAGTCACCAACCAACCTTGGAATGTGTAATTCCTTCAGCTAACTGTTTTGCCACATCATTTAACTGAAATCAAGTGCTTCAAGAGAATAAGTTATTATTTATTATCTGATTATCATTAAGGGCTAATAATAATCGACATGCATTATATTTTTAGATATGTGATATACAAATAGACTTCACCCATGTTCTAAAAATAGAAACTCATCTAAAGATATAATTTTCTCAACCATCTAGAATCAACATCCTGCTAATTTTAGAATATGCTCACCATTCTAAAAGTAGACATACACCTAAAAATAGCCTACATGCCCCACCTAGTGAAGGTGCTTAATTTTCACTAGGATCATCATCTTGTTGAATCTCAACACCACTATCTTACTATAGATTTACATGTTATTGTCATGAGTTACCGTTTCCATAAGATTATACATGATGTATTACTTTTTCATATTGCTAATAGCCACAATTTTTCATAATGTAATTTTGTCTTACTGTAATTTTGTATTTTGAAAATAATAGGAAATGAAAAAGGTGTAAAGTGTGAGTCCAAGTGTCACAAAGGGAATATGAAGAGTCATTATGTAGCTCAAAGGTATAGAGGAGTTAAAAGACAAATAGAATCTCAAGAGTCATGAGGGAGCTCAAGAGTCACAAGGGGAGGTGAAATTTCACCTCACTTGTTATAAATAAACCCTCGTAACTCAAGAAAAGGTGTCATATTTTTAGAGATCTAGCCTTGGCTTCTCTTGTTTAACATAGGAGAGAATATAATTATTCGGAGAAGAAAGTGGTAGCTTCATGTTCCACTATTAGGGCTAGTCTCCATGGGAGTAGCATCTTTAATGAGTGAGACCCAAGGGGAGGAGGCTCACCAAGCATATAAGTAAGGGGTTGGCAGCCATAGAGGGCATTCTGAATATATTTTATGTTTGGTCTTTTATGACTTTCTGCACACTTCATCTATTTAGCGGAGTCTCCTGTGTTTTTTAGCACAACGGTGTTTCCGGGCAGAAATCCCACCCTCATCCTCGGGGACTTTAGTACCCACTCAGGAGAGGTTCCTTTGAGCTTAATTTCATCATCTGGCATTAGGCTAATCTTTAGCCACCTCCAGCAGTGTAGTCTCCTTTAGAAATTGCACAATTCAGGAGGGTAGTTTCAGTGGAGGTTTTGGAACCCAAGTTCTTGAGCTTATTTTCCTATGAGGGGAGTAGCCCTTCATCCGAAAATTCAATGGGGAGGAGCATCAACTATTTTCATATCAGATCAGCCACCTCCCAGTATTTTCACAGCTGTAAAGCGTAATTCATCACTAAGGCTGCCTTTTTCATCTTTTGTATTTCCGGAAACCCTTTTTGGGTTATCTTGGAATTGTGCTAGAAATCCTAGATCTCTGATCCCGACATTTTATGAGCACTATATCAGTAGATCCATTAATTCCTAGTTTCTAGCAGCTGTTATTCCAGTAGGTATTACGCATTCAAGGCCTCCCAATAGTTTATATAGCAGCGATTTTTCATGTATTGATGTATAGGGTCATTTGAGGCTTGTTTTTCCTAACTTGAGTGTATTTTCCTCAAGATCTTGTACTTCATTTTCTTCTATCATATCTAATAAAATGACTCGATGATATGTTCATGTTTTGATGTGTTGATATTTACTACATTTTCCAGTTTTGTGTTCAATATTCCTATTTCGGAATATTATCGTGGTATCAAAGCATAATCTTGGCTCAGCGTGTGAAGCACTACATCTATTTCATCAGAGGAAGAAGAACCTCTTACAGAAAGGGAGAAGCGATATATTAATATAGGTAGAAGGTTTTATTATACAAACAACAAATAAGACAAAGGAAAGACTCCAATATCAAGAGAAATGGATGAAAAGGAGTTTCCAAAGCTTCTTCTCCAAACCATGCAAGATATTTCCAAGGAAATCAAGGAGGTGAGTGTGGAAAGACAAAAGGAGACCCCAAGAGGGTTTCTACATGGAGAAACCTTTGACACTTCACATCACTAGTATGAGAAACTAGCAATGCAGCAAGCTTCTCAACGCTCCACCATGCCTACATTCCTAGTTGTGGTAAATCGAGGTGGAGGATCCTAAGAAGAGGATGCTCTTGGTGATTATTTTCTAGAGTATGAATCTCAACCTCAAAATTTCAAAGAGAATCTGAACTTTCAAGAGTTTTGTCAGATCAAGGATAATAGGAGACCACGTAATAATAATAGAAATGGAGGGTACATGCAGAACAATGATCTGCAACATACCATGGGTATATTCTTTCAGCCTGATTTTGATGGGTCATCGAAGTGCACAACCAAGGCTTGGGTGGAAAAATTAGACATTTATTTCCAGTTGAACTAAGTACCAGAGATCGAAGCTATTAAGATAGCAATGCTACACCTTGAAGGTGATGCACATGAATGGTGGTTCCATGGTCTATCTACATTAGGGCATGCAAATGTGACTGCATATGCAGAATTCACCTAGAGGGTGGTAGAAATATTTGACTGAAGAGATCCGGAGGAACCCTTTGTTGAGCTAGCCAAGCTCAAGCAGTCAGTAAGTCCAATGACCTATATCTGTGAATTCCTAAAATTTTCCGTCATGGTGCCAAATTTATCTATAGCTAGGAGAGTATATATGTTCATTGATGGGCTAACAAAGCCTCTACATGGGCTAGTAAAGTCCACTAGACCAAATACGGTCCAAGATGCCACTGAGAAGGCTAGGGACTTACAGGATGCTTTGCCAAGGGAAAGAGCTCCTTTTTAGCAAAATATCACTTTTCTATCAAAGGGGAAAGATGTGAAGGTTCATCCCTCAAAGGAGAATCATAAAAAAGGATCTCTTAGTGATGATGTCTGAAGAGATTTGAGAAGAAGGAAGATTTGATTTACTTGCCAAGAACCATGGGCACTAGGGCATCGGTGTGCTGCGAGGAAGGCACACTATATTGAAGTACTCTATGATAGTGAAGAAGAGGAAGAGGAGGAGCCAAATGGAGGCATCAGCATTGTGGCACCAAAATAGGATCCACCACCACCAGGAGGTGCAAATGGGGAATTTTCCCCAATTGGAGGAGCCCTTGCATCTTTGTGGGGAGTACCCAAGTATCTGAACTTGTTGGAACGAGGTCCCCTAGCTGCGTTTTTTATATATTTTTGTAGTAATTAGTCTATTGCAAGGATTTTGGGGTGGGTCAAAGCTCCCAATGTATTGTAATGGGTCAAACGGTAGACCCGGAGTCCGCAAACCACGGTTTGCGGAGCACAGGATAATGCAGGCTATGATGATTTAAATAGATAAATAGTTTGAGTCTAGAAGTAAGTAAGATTGATGCTAAGTATTAACTATTGAGATATGTTTTGGGTAGTATTGGGTAAGGAATCCTGTTGGCTATGTGCGTGGAGATCCTCAGTCTTTCTATGTGCAGACCCCGTTGGATGTTTGCGCAAGCTATGAATTAGGTTTGTAACTTGGTTTTGGATGTTAATGAACATGGAAGTTGTTGAGTATCTCTATGTTATCTAAACTGGTTGCGTTTACTATTAAATTACCTCTGCATTATTGGAAATATCTGTGATTGCATCTGTGATATATGAATTATTTGCGATTGTGTTATTCTCTGATGATAATCACTAATGCGCACGTGGATGCCAAGGTATTGATAAGATCTGTTAATAATAGTAGCATTGTTTATGTTTACATGTTATTTATATTGTTAAGGGCTTGGTTATAAGCTTATTTCTGTGCGAACCTGATAGATCTCAATAAGAGTGCCTTAATTACCCACTTTCTCCTAGGGCGTAGAAACCTGGTTCCAACACCCACCCATACTAATTCGGGTGAGACCTTGGCCTACGAAAGTAGGTCATTACCGAAAGGGCCAGTATTATAGGGGTTTGTTGGCAAACCTTAATTCCAAACCTAGGTCAGGACCCCTTAAGCCAACAAATGGTTCCTTTGCTAGGACCAGGATCATTTTGAGAGAGAGATCGGGTAATTCCACGAGGTCATTGGAGACCTGAGAAATTGGAGCTCGAAGACTAGTTCGAAAAACAGATTCGAGAATTTTCCATAAAAGAGAATCGCAGCTCAAAGCTAACAACTAAGAAGTGGAATAACAAATATATTTTCACAGAATTATATGAAGTTTTCTTTGTAACTTTTGCGCACGAGCTCCAGGAGTGGCTAGCGAGGCTAGTAGAATTCCAGACGTGTTGGAAAGACAATCAAGTTAGACAATGGACTCTGGAATTGATTCAACAGTTGGAGAAGGCTGACAACACAATCACCCGAACTGTAGATCATTAGGTCAATAGTGTGATAGGAGGATTTGTAACAGAATTCGCAGTCGATCAATTTTTATCCTACTCTAAAGCGGAGCAGAGGTTCTTCAAAGGATTCCGAGGTAAGCTCTTGTGAACATTGCTGCTACTAATTAAAATATTACTGTGCAGAAAAGGAATTCTATGCAATCACATCGAATGAATGACCTCTAATCAGGGTGAGAGTACAACACGAAGTTTTAAGTACTACCGAGTCAACCGAGAGTGGGATAGATCCATCTACAACCCATTGAGGGAGCCATCTGTGCACGTAGGAACTAGTTCTCTAGCTACACCATCATCAAGTCAGCATAAGGGCAAGAACTCCCCTACCCCTCTACCACAATCAGAAGAATACATGGCCACACACATGAAGCTGCCCACCTTCAAGGGTGTAGGAGATGAAGACATGGACCGAGTTTTCTTCGTAGCGGAATCAATATGGACTACGCAGAATGTTGTTAGTGATGCTGTAAAAAGGGCACAGTTATCCCTCGCCTTTAAAGGAAGGGCCCTGGATTGGCTCATGGGGTACATAGGCCAACATGTGGATCCATCAATACAAGAAATTAAGGATGCTTTAAAACAATAGTTTCGGAAGCCCAAGTCTTATGCTCAATTGGTGGTTGAATTGAAACACTTTAAACAGGGACCCACTGAGTCAGTATGGGAGATTGATTATTGGTTAAAGAAGGTTATCAGAGATGGGGAATTTAAGTATGAGGATAGACAACACAAGGAATGGTTCATTTCCATGCTATTACCTCACCTGCGCGGGCCTATGTGTTAGCAAGCGATTGATACATAAGAGAAAAACTTGGAGATTTCCATGAAGTTAGAAGTTGCGCCAAGAGACGATGCCCAGTTTGGGGTACAACAAATCCAGGGAAAGCTGGAGGAAATGCACCTCGTAATCCATAATTTGTGAAATGAGCGAGGAAAAGAAGTTATCCTAGATGTATGGTGCATAAGATGCAGGGGGTCAGGCCACACTAAGGATCAATGCCCTCTCCTGGTAGACTACATGCAAGCTGGGGGGCCCAACCCATTGCACCCTAAAAAGGCTGCGGGACCAAGTGCCTCCAAATTATGGTGCATTGACTGCCTCATAGCTGGACTACATGATACCAACCACTGCCCCCATCTTGGTGCCTATGTTCCATAGTTGAAGCAACAATGGTGTCGATTCTGCTCATCTGTGGGACATGTCGAACACAACTACTGGCCATATGACTTAATGATAGACCAAGGAAACATCTACAGGGTACAGGCTGACCCTTCATCACCACTATCTACCTCGAGATTGCCAGAGGCGAGGGGGGTAGAGGCTAAAGCGCAGGTCGGGGAAGAGCACAATTGATATATTATAATTGTGGAGAAGTAGGGCACTTCGCAAGGGACTGTCTGAACCCTGCACGAAAATATTATAGATATTGTAGGAAATTGGATCATGTGATCGAATATTGTTCAGTACTGATAGCAAAGATGTAGGAAAAAGAGCAGACTCCAATGCAAAATGTACAAAGGGTTAAGGCAAAACCACATGATGAAGGACCCAATATTAATGTCATTACGCGCAGCGACATGGCTACTGGAGGAGATGAGGAAAGAGCTGCGGCTGAACCCCTTATCCAAAAATATGCTATCAAAAATGAAAGCTTGGACCTACAGAAGGAGAAATAAACCTTCCTAGAAGCTCGCAAAGACTTTATCAAGGATGAGGCATCTACTTCCAAGGCTCCAACAAACCTAAAAGTGGACGAAGAAGTTAAACCATTCCTACAGGAGTGTACGAAGTTGCTACACAACCAGAAGGTAGTAGAAAATATTCAAGCACTGATAGACAGTTCAATAGAAAAAACTGACCCTCCAACAAAAGTTAAAGATGTCCACAAACTTTACAAGCATAAGAAACACACTGGTCATGAAATGCGGCTAACTGCGTAGATTGGTGATTATGAAATGGATCAGGTCATCCTGGATCTGGGATTCGATGCGAATGTCCTGCCCAAACAAACATGGAATATGATGGGAGAACTTAAGTTGGAATGGTCTACTATACAGTTGTGCATGGCTAACCAACAAAAGATCATACCGTTAGGGAGACTATCAAATATTATGGTAGATATCACACGGGTTAAGGTATACGTAGATTTTTAGGTAATTCAAATTGTAGAGGATTCCGACCCTTATCTTGCGCTCCTGGGACTGGATTGGGCTATAGACATGGGAGGAATTATCAACTGGAAGAAAAGGAGCATGGTTTTTGAGAATGAGGGTACGAGAGTAATATTCCCTCTAGACCCAGCAGAAGGAGAATGGTATTCAAAACCCGTGTGCGAAGAAGATGATGTGGATCATATCTATAAACTAACCACTCTGGACGAGGATTGGATTAATCCTATAGCTGATGGTGTGCTTTGCTGGGAGAAAGACAGTGAATGCCTCTCTGACTCCTATGGGGAGATTGAAAATTGGCAGAACCAGTGACATGACATATCTACGCTACAATGTCTTAGGATCACAAAGAGCTTCCATTGTATCTCCTCAGAGGTAATAAAGTTGCCTCAATTTTATGGTTCTAGTATTATTATGGATTTTCTTAGAGCCTTCGAAGCAGAAGTCCCAAGGGACCGAAGAATGTGGGTGCTTAACCTAGCCATGCGTGCGACCCCTGCGTGGTGGTGGGAAACTCATAAGGGGACTGTTTAGGATTGGGATGAATGTCACAAGATAATGATCCTATGGTTTGAACCCCCGATTCACCTACGCATGGAGACTTTCCTTGGCCATGGGGACCCATGCAAGCACTTTTCCACGTGGATGGAGGTGTGGTGCAGAAGGACCGGGGACGAATGGGTCCACCTGTTCATTCATGCCTTGGGGCCAATCCCCAAAGCATGGTATTTGGATGTAGAGCTACATCAGTGCACCCACCACTGAGAGACCATGAAGGACAATTTTGTGGGGATGTTCGAGTTGATAGGCGGAACTAAGGAAATAGACAAAGCCCGGCAAGACATAGATGCCCTAGTATTTGATGAATCACACCCTCGTGTGGAGTATGGGGAACCTGCTTGGGATATGCAGATGCAGGATATTGCTAACTGTCACAATCCATCAATGGAGGAATGTTACGAAGACCCATGAAATATCACTATCCCAGAATCAGAGGGTGAACGAGTAGTTGTTGGACCCCCACTACAGACTGTAGATGTGACCAAGCCTCTTAAGCTAAGGGAAGTCAATATTGGAACAGAAGAAAAACCTAAGCTAGCTATAATTGGGGACTACTGGGATGATGATACCGTTGGGAAAGTCGCGGAACTTCTCATGGAGTACCAGGACCTATTTCCTACGAAAATCTCAGAACTCAAGGGTATTACAGGGGACCTAGGGGTCATGTGAATCACTTTAAAACTAGATGCATGCCTTATCAGGAAACGACCTTACCGATTGAACCCCAAGTATAAGTAGAAAGTCAAGGAAGAAATTGACAAAATGCTAGCCACGGGTATCATTGAACCAGTAGAACAGTCAGATTGGGTAAGCCCTATGGTGGTCCAAGAGAAAAATACTAAAGGAGAAATAAGAATCTGTGTCGACCTGCGTAAGCTGAATGATGCATGCATACATGATCCTTTCCCTACGCCATTTTCTGATGAAATCCTCGATAGTGTGGGAGGGCAGGAAGCATAGTCATTCACTGATGGGTTTTCAGGCTACCATCAAATTAGGACCGCACCTGAAGATAGCAGAAAAACTACATTCGCCACTGAATGGGAATCATTCCAGTACACCGTCATGCCTTTTGGGCTCAAAAATGCCCCTGCCATCTTTTCGTAGGTAGTGGTCGCAGTATTCAAGGAGTTAATTCACAAGTTCTTGGAGTTATACTTTGATGATTAGACAATATTTTGATTGGTAAAGAAGCACGTCTCGAACTTGTGCATGATGTTGGATGCCTGTAGAAAGCACCATATTTCCCTAAATATTAATAAGTGCATATTCTGTGTACCTTTCGGGATCTTGTTAGGCCACAAAGTCTGTTAACAAGGATTGATGGTTGACCCTGCCAAGGTGGAAGTTATCATCAACTTAGCAGTCCCTACAAATGAGAAACAGTTGCGCTCCATCCTTGGGCACACGGGCTACTATCAGAAGTTTATTCAAGGGTACGCACTGATCACAACACCCATGGAAAAGTTGCTAAAGAAGGACGTTTCATTTTTTTAGGACGCGGAGTGTCAAAAGAGTTTTGAGCTACTTAAGGAAAATATGGTCTCTGCACCTATCCTCATATTTCCTGATTGGGCGAAGGTTTTCCATGTCCATTTCAATGCTTCAGGGATCGCCCTGCGAGTTGTCCTTATGCAACCCGGGGAGGGGGACATTGACCACCTGGTTGCATTTTCTAGTAGAAAACTCTCTAGCATGGAGCGTAACTATCCCACTACTGAACGCGAGGGGCTGGAAATGTTGTATGCCCTGTAGAAATACCGACATTATCTGTTGGGAGGGCACTTCAATATTTTCACGAATCACTCATCTTTGAAGTACCTAGTCAATAAGCCTGTGTTGGGGGGGAATATTTTCCACTGGTTACTGTTATTTCAAGAATATGACTTTGAGATAATTGTGAAGTTGAGGAAATTAAATGTTGGACTATACCACTTGTCCCGAATCGAGAGGGGTGAAGAACCTACCAACCTAGAGGAAGGATTTCTCGATGCGCAACTATTTTCTATTAAGGTGTTTGATGAGCACTTCGTCGATATTATTCAATTCTTAACTATGGGGATGGCACCTACAAAATACTCGGTACAACAAACAAAAGAGCTGGTAACCCATTCAGCTTACTTTACCATCATCGTAGGCCACTTTTATAAGTTGGGAGCTAATGAGGTACTGCGAAGATACATTCTAGAGCACGAAAGACAAGCCATTTTGGCAGAAGCCAATGGAGGCGTAGCAGGATGTCACTACGCAGGAAAAGCAACGGTGCAAAATATCTTAAGGGCTGGGTTGTCGTGGCCTACACTGCATAGTGACTCTCATGACTATTGCAAAGCCTGCGACACATGCCAAAGGACAGGAAAACCATCGCGCAGGGATGAAATTCCCTTACAACCACAGATGGCCTTGCAGGAATTCGACAAATGGGCAATAGACTTCATTGGGCCCATCAACCCACCAGGTAAGAAGACAAGTTCCTGCTACATCATCACTACGACTGATTATGTAACCAGATGGGTGGAATTGCAAGCTGTGAAGGATTGTACTACAAATACCATTGCGCACTTTATTTTTGAACATATTCTAACCAGGTTTGGCTATCCAAAGATCTTGATGAGTGATAGAGGTATGCATTTCATTAATGACACAATACAAGATTTGACTGAGGAGTTTCAAATCCACCATGAAAAAATTACCCCATATCACCCGCAGGAATGGAACGGTAGAAGATTTTAATAAAAGAGCTTGGATGTCGTTGCCTTACATGGTCGTCGATCAGGAAATAAATCGGCTCATCACCACTTGGCCACCGCACTGGAAATTGGGATTCAAATCGACAATGGCTGACATTGTTGGTACAAGCATAGTCCCAAAGACCCCCACCCCAGCTGATATTGCCAAGAACTTAGAAGGTTGTGGCCCGGAAGGCTCCACCAGGACGGAGGGTGTGGAGCAGGAATCACAGCAGGACATGGAGATTGAGGGTCTAGATATGCAGGGCACTAGTTCCCCGCATGGCACGAAGCAGATAGTTGAACCTCACAAAGGCTAGTGACCAAAACGGTGGGCTACGATGCCTGGTAGGGAGATTGAGAGTACCTTAACCAAGGAATATTTGGAGAAAATTGCAGATGCGGTCACCCTCTCTTTAAAATATATATGGCTTGCCTTGGAAGAGCAGCAGAGGGCCGCAATTGCCGCATTAAAGTCTGAGCTCCAAGCTCTTCATCTCAAGGCCGATACCCTGCAGACGAGCATGGTTCAAGCGAGGTTGCCTCAAGCAACCAAAACTGAGTTGATCTCCATGACTGAGAGTCGTCTCTGCCCCCTGCCAGGCGTAGTAATCACTCTGGGTCTGCCTAGCTTATGTGCACAAATCCAAGCCTACGTAGAAGTACATCTGGACTTGGCCTAACTTCCGCATGAGCCGTTGCAGGTTCTCCACACATCCCTCTTTGAGTAAATCCATCATAGAGACCATTAGGTACAACAGCAGATATGTATAGTTGAGCAGACAATCGTAGAAAATACTACCAAGGCATCCCAGACACATGCTGCGTGCATCTTGTTATCACCAAACCGTACCTTGTTGAGGCCCTTGTTTTGAATTTTGCATGAAGAGCATATTTTGGGTTGCGTATCGGCACGTGGCAGGCTCAACAACGGTAGACAGCGGAGCTGCCGAGGTTGCGGAGGAGCAGGAGATAGGTGACGAGGTTGGCGCAGACAAGTGCAGATGAAGGGAAGATGAGGCAAAGAACAGATAGTGGAACTCATGTGCAACAGGAAGAAGCTGAAAGCAGCTGAGTAAGAACAGAATAGAAACTAATAGTTGCGCTGGCGGGTGAATAAATAGGCCGTCACCCAGCAGAAAAGAGAATCATGCATAGATACAGAGGGATCGGAAAGGTTAGAGAAGAATGGAGCTGAAGAGCAGACGCCACGGGAGAGCTCTACTTGGGGCTCAACATCATTGTATCCACTGTGTCTCCATTGATCTGTTATTTCTGTAGTATCTCTCTATCTATCCTGCGGGGATCTTTGTAATGGGATTTGGAAGCTCATTCTGTCGAGCAATGTAACTATTGATCCGCTGAAAGGTTATTAATACATCTGAAGGTTGTTTTCTTACCATATGACTTGAATATGTTACATGATGTCCATGGTACTTTAAAATTTTATTTTCTTAGTATCTGCATGATGTTCTGAGAAGATCTTCTACGTATAATGTTATGCATGCGTATGATTCTATGTTAGCTTCAAGTTGCAGATCCATCTGCTGATACCGATCTGTTCCCCTCCTTCATGTGGTCACGGCACACCTCGGGTGAGACGCTCTGCTCTTCAGATTAGGGTGACAATGTCGGTGTGGTGCTAGACTACAACGGACTCCCTTGTTGGCCCAATCCTCGAACCTGGGTCTTGCCCGCGAGACCTGTCTCCTCGCCAATAAATGGTTCCGTTGCCGAGACCCTAAACTTCATTAGGGGAACTAGATCATGGTATCAAGGATCTTTGAAGGAGAAATACGGAGATGATGGGATAACCACCTGGACCAATTTATAGCTCAGCAAGCTGAACTGAGAAGCCAAAAAGAGAACGCGATCAAAGATCTAGTTCTCTTCTCAGATTCTACCAGCGATACCTACGAGATCCTTTGGGGAAAGTTCCCTAGTGAAATCTATAGCTAGCTACGGAGGCTGCAGACCAAAGAGACTAAGGAAAAATCGTAGAAGATCAACCGCAAGTGGGTGCACGGAGATCTGGTGGCCCTTCATCGGCTGGATACCGATTTGACCCGAGCTGTAGATTTCTGGGTAAAATCTACCTTGGACGGATATATTATGGAGTTTGTGGTGGAGTGCTAACAGTCGTTCTCCAGAGCCGAAGCTATATTCCGATCCGGACTAAGAGGGAAGCTGCAGAAGGAAATTCCATTGTGGATTAAGGCCCTGATGGTGGACGAAGCGCTGATGGAATTCTAGAAATATGGAATGGAAGCGTAAACCTCCAGTGCTGGGGGAAGGGCCCGAGGGAAAAATGCTACATGAAACGTGAAGCGGGGGAGTCAGGGAATGGATGTTGAAACCACAAGGAGGTTGAGGGAGTGACGTGCGCATTAGAGGGTGCAGATCGCCGAAAGGTGGCAAGAAAGGGTGATGAAAGATTTGAAGCGACAGGGGAGTAGTCAGAAGGATAAAAGGGAGGTGCCTCAGAGGATAGTGGAAATGGAAGGCCAGGTGGGTCCCCAGGAGAGGGGAGGGACCATTAAGGGAGTGCGGCGAGTGCATGGGATCCCATCTAGGAGGGAGAGAGAGATGTTGTCTGACAAAGGAGATGTAGACGCGCGCCTAGAAGAAGATTCCGATGTCGAGTGGTACATTGCGATGTAGCAGTTATTCCAAGAAAGGATGGTATTCATATCTCCAGGTATTTCTACTCCCTAAAGTTCAAATAGCAGGGATCCCTACCTTCCCCTGGTACTCTATAAACCCTTAAGTGATATTTTCGTTAAGTTAAAAGAGTTGAGTCGATTGAATAGAAATTTGTTGTCAGCAGCAACGCATGTTAATAGTAGCATTACTAGTGGTATAATTACGCAACCAGGACCCAGAGGTTTCATTCTAGTTACACCTACGCAAGTGAATATGGTGGGATCATTTACCCAGTACCCAGAATTTTCTGGGCGAGGTAACGATGATGTGGAACAACACTGGTATCTCTGTGAAGCCATATGGAGGGCACGACAGATGCCAGATGCGGGAAAGCTGATCGAATTCCAAACCATGCTAAGCGAAAGGGCATTGCGCTGGTTCATAAAGTGGTCAGAGGCCCACCCGAATCCAGCGATTGCAGATGTTAAGCGGGACTTTGTCAAAGAGTTTAAGCTGCCCCAAACGGACCAGCAAGGTCTGTCCAAACTATGGGAGATCAAGCTAAGAGAAGGAGAGACTAAATGGGAGCTGATGCACAGGTTCAAAGATGCGATCGAGAAACTCAGCTACCCGATCGACCCAAATCATCAGAGGGACTGGTTCATTAAGGCTCTGCTTCCCTTAACGCAAACCCCCCTCACTCAACAGAAGATCGATAATTTGCAGGATGCATCGGAACAGGCTATGAATATAGAGGCGATGGTGAGCTACCCTCGGGAATATAGGGGAGGGCCGACCCCGCAAGACCCATCCCTACTGGGACTACAACATCAGATTACCAATCTGACCGAAAAACTTAAGGAGATGCAGCCTATAAGACTATCCATCCTAAATGTCTGGTGCACACACTACCTGGTAGAAGGACATGTGGGGACCGAGTGTCCTCGATTGCGAAGCCCGGGAGTGGGGGTCTTAGCAGTGATAGTACAGGGGGCTCCACCTATCAGAGGAGTTGCGTAGATAAACTCACAAGGGGTCTATCTGCCGCAACAACCGTATGTCGGGTTCCCAAATCAACTGACCTAAGCCGCGATAGGGTATTGCGAAATCTGCCGAATGGTGGGTCATCAACCTCGGATGTGTCCGATTTTGCAGAAGTACTCCAATGTTCCAAAAAACGTGTACCGTGAGTTCTGTGCTTCGAAAACCCATAGCATATAACAGTGTCGAGCTCTAGATGCACTAGCAGACTGATTAGATCGACCCTCCTATAGAGTGAATGAGGCTCCCAGAGGCAGAGGAGGCGGTATGAGGGGAGGCCGTACAAGCGGACGGGGTCCACTTAGATGCTACAACTATGATCAGGAGGGACATGTGGCCCAAGAATGTCCACTACCCAGAAGACTGTGGTGTTCAGAGTTCCACGTGAATGCACACGCAATAGAGGACTGCCCTAAAATTATCAAGAAGTTGGAGGAACGAGCAAGGCAGAGAGGCACGAATCTGGTGAATGCAAAACCTCGAGAGACGGAGACTCCAGCCATGCTGAATGTAGCCATAGTTATGCGAGGAGGGAAGAAAACGGGGGAGGATGCCCGTGAGAAGGATCCAAGGCGGGTGATCAAGCCAACATCCCCAAAACAACTGATAAGGCCGGAAATACAGAAGAAATATTTCCAAGAGGCTACAGAAACTTTTACCCAGCTAGGGGGAGATAAAGGTATTAAGTTACCTGTGAAGAAGGATACTAGATACCAAGGCGCTATAGGGTCTCTGATTGAGGAATGGCTCCACCTATTCCTCAAAATTGTTGACAATGCTTCAATGCGGGAACAGCTCAAGCATACCCTGGGGGACGTGTTGCAAGGGAACGCAGGAGCGAGGGACCCCCCGAAAATAGCACCACAGTATGTGCAAAGCGTAAAATGGAACAAAAGAAGAACGGGAAAAATGTTCTCTTTAGACACGTAGGTTGTGGGATTTTAGATCAGGGACACCATGCTCGATTCGGGATCCGATGTCAATATCCTACCATGGAAGACTTGGGAAGCTCTAGGGCGACCCCAGTTGACTTATTCGTCGATCCAGCTCAGGATGGAAAACTAGTACTGCATTGTGCCAATCGGCAGACTCAAGATGTCGAGGTAGACATCACAGGGGTAAATACCTACATAGACTTTGAGGTAATAGATATTATGGGAGAAAAATATCCATACCCTACATTGCTAGGAATCGACTGGGCTTTTGAAAACTATGCTATCATTGATCTCAAGAAGGAGCTGATGATTTTTGAAGACAGGGAAGTTCGAGTCACTTAGCCTCTCAACCCGTATCAAGGTCCAAGATATACAGAAATAGTAGATAACAGGGAGGATGCTCAGATATTTGAAAACCTCTATCAGATGACAGCAGGGAAGAGGGAGGATTACATTAACCCGACAGGGACCGGCCCCGTAAGCTGGCGAAGTATCTAGAGCTCAGAGTTGGGCTCAGAAATCGCTTGGGAAGACTGGCAGCAAGGCGGGTATGAGACCAACACAAGGAGATGCGCCAATATTGCAAAATTCCATTGCATTGGGGCTGAGATAAGGGACTACCCCACCTTGTCCAATATGCAAGTAGTAAATACCTTCATTGCGAAGGTAGAAGACAAGGTACTAGAGGAGAACAGAATACCACTCTTGGACGTGGCATTATAGTCCACCTCTACCAGGTGGTGGAAAAATCACCGCAACTCCCTATCATGGTGGTGTTACGTTGCGACGGCTTTAGGGGCGTGGTTTAAGGAGGACGAAGGACCTCGAAGCAAGTAGAGATACCAAGGAAATTCCAATCCGAAAGACCATTTGAAATTCTGTCAGGAGTAGTGGCGAAGTGTGGGATACCCGAAGGAGCTGTGGGTACATCAGTTTGTCCACTGTTTGGGTACCACCCCACATGCCTGGTACTTATAAGAAGAGAGGAAGAGAGGGACCATTTCTTGGTAGGAGGTTGCAAAAAAAAAAATTTGGTGCTTCTCCTTTAAGGGGAAGATAGACCTGATATACCAAGCATTATAGGCCATAAAAGGAATATTGTTTTTCCCCGATCAGAGCACAGACTGGGGTCCATTGGTGTTGAACCCCGATGGTAGAAACAAGTTGGCTTGCCAAAGGATTGATAGCGAGCCAAAAGATGACAGTCTGGATGACTTGATGCACCTATATTTCGAAAAGACAGAAGGAGAGCAGAACATCAAAGAAGAACCTACCACCGAATTAGTCCATCTACATCCACTGAAGACTAAAAAACTAAATATCAGCATGGAAGAAAAACCCAAGCTGGACATAGTTGGGGACTACTAGGACGAGGAGACAACGAAGGAAATTTTTAGTCTCCTCCAAGAATACGAAGACCTATTCCCTTCATCGGTTGCAGATTTAAAAGGGATCACAAGGGATCTCGGAGAGATGATAATTGTATTGAAGCTAGATGTCAGGTTAGTAAAGCATCGACCTTACCAGTTGAACCCATGGATAAAGGAGAAAGTAAAACTAGAGATCGAAAAAATGTTGAAGGCAGACCTAATTTTCCCTATGGAAGAAGCAGAGTGGGTGAGTCCCATCGTCATTCAAAATAAGAAGGACAAATCAGAGATCCGCGTCTGTGTGGACTACTGAAGTTTGAACAATGCCTGCATTCATGACCCATTCCCTACCTCATTCAGCGATGAAGTACTGGACAATGTTGCGGGAAATGAGGCATACTCCTTCACCGATTGGTCCTCAGGATATCATCATGTGTGCATTTCAGAAGAGGACAAGAAGAAAACGACCTTCACTACCGAATGGGATTCCTTTGCATATCACGTGATGTTGTTTGGGTTGAAGAACGCTCTTGCTGTGTTTTATAGGATTGTCATAGCCGCTTTCCAGGAATATATTCATAAGTTCCTGGAGGTCTACATGGACGACTGGATAGTCTATAGCCTGCTGAAGGATCATGCCACCCTGCTATGCATAATGTTCAACTGGTGTCGGCAATTGAAAATTTCATTGAACCTGAAGAAATGCATCTTTGTAGTTCCGTTCGGAACGCTCCTAGGACATGTGGTGTGCAGGCAAGGCATCTATGTTGACCCTGCCAAGGTGGCAGTGATCGTCCACATGGAAGCACTGGAAACTGTGAAGAAGTTGAGGTCACTACTAGGGCACACAGGCTATTACAGGCGGTTCATCAAGAATTATGCGAAGATAACTGCTCCATTGTAAAAGTCACCGATGTTTCAGGGAAAATCACCCTTGAGGTTTGTTGGGTCTAAACCTCCACAGAGCAGGGCATGCTATTCAGAAGGACTCACACACAACCATACTTGAATGCAAAAGACTAGTTAACAACGATAGCAGAACTCACCCGAAGTCCTACGTTCGATGTAGATCCCGCGGGGTCCAAACCCCCAGCAACTCTCCTTCCACCTTCAACCTGGAAAACAAGAAAGAACGTGCACGGAAACCTAGTTGTACAACATATACTTCTCCTAAACGTTAGTGCAATCCATGTGAAACATTATATAAACCATAATAAATGCTTAAATGATAATCTTTTCACATATATAAATAAACATTAACACACGAGTTCAGGAACAAGATGGTTCTTCATTATCACGAACAGCATGTACATTAGTAAAAGTGGAGAGATCACCTGAATCCTTCCACGATCTTTGAGCAGACCGTCCTCCGGATTCATCCCGCCCTTGCCTCGCTAAGATTCTTCCAAGACTTGTGCACTCGAGATGGCATATAAATGGATGAACATCTCCAGGAAACAAGGGTTTCCTGATATAAATCTGGGAAAGTGCAGGAGGCACGGGGATTCAGACTTGAACTGGGATTCCAACAGAGTATAATTTCTATAAAATTTCTCTCTCCCTTAGGCCATACACATGAGGGGCTTTTATACTCCCTCAAAGTAGTTTCATCAGTTGGAAACAGTTGGCCACGTGCTAGGGTGGTTGAACTACCAGAGTAACCATCAACCCAACTCGAAAATAGGGATTTTTTATATATTTTTTAATGATTTTAATGGCATACGCGGAAAAGTACATGTGGACTCGCGTATACACGCGGAAAAGTCTGGGCATATCCGCGTATGGGGATTTTAACACTGTTTTTTAGTGAATTTTGTTCAAGTCTGTAGGAATGGGTGCCCAAAGCCATAAAAACAATCATGAATCACATGAGAGTGAAAAATGATGCTATAACAGATGCCCCCTAATATATGAGGTCAGAAGGGGTACATGATGGCCGAAATGTATTATGCACATAGAAAGAACTTTGCAAGGACAAGAGAGGACTTCACCAAATTTCAGCCTGCCAAAAACCAATGAAAGAAAACAGAGAGTCAACTCATGCTGAGGCGGGCATACCCATGCTCAGTCAAAAATACATCATATGGAAAGTATTGAATAGATCCAACATGTATACAAGTATAGCTGAACTGAAAGTACACAATGAATCATCTGAGCATGGCCCGGAAGTATAAGTCTGAATCAATGTCCAAGTATCACATATAGAAAGCTGATCAATGATGCTGCAACTGGATGTCTGATCATATAAGTAACTAAATCTCCAAGTACCAAATCATAAGAGGTGGAATAAATGGTACAATCACGCAACTCGGGAGCCAACATATAGGATGCTGCTGTACTGACACTGCAACATATAAGGGTGAACGGAATCACTGGCAGAAATTGAATGGACTGTCAAAAGTGAACCGAAAGATGTTGATGCAACCCGAGGTCTTCACCGATCTCGACGGCACAATTCTACACAATGGGAATAAATGAGCTGAAGTCGACCATGTGAGAAATCGTTGGATTACCGGTCAATGATGAATACCGTTAACCAACGCGAGACAACCCACCAATAATGAAAATGAGTGTCAAGGTGCCCCAATACAATCTAACAAGTGTGAATGAATGAGTTGAAGTCGAACACTTGAAATAATCTACCAATCAAGAGGCAATGATGAATCCCCACTGTCGATAGCGAAGAGTCTGCCACTGATGACTGCAAACCCTAAGGTACTGACAAAAAGACTCTAGACCTTATTCCCAGAGCAATGTGTCGGAGTCGATGGGAAAAGATCTGCTGGAAGGAAGGCATTAAGGCATCCCACATCAGTCCAGCGCGAGTGTAACCCGCAGGCCAAGATTTGGAAGGAATCGGACGAAGTAGAGTGATGGAACCAAAACCAAAGTAAGTTTCCGACATGCACAAGATGAAGCTAGCACACGGAAGAAACCCTCTGAACCAACCAATAATGAAAGCTGACACAGAGGCGAGAAATCCACCGATAGGGTCAAATGGAAATCAAGGTACTACACGAATCCCAAGTGTGATAATGTGTGCTGACGTCGAACACAGGGGAAACCACTCAGTCAAAGACCCATGATGATGATCAAATGCCGAGCACGAGGTCACCTATCAATGATGGAAATAGGCCCAAGGTGCGGCTCTAGGTTTGCTCTCAGAGCAATGTGTCGTAGTCGATAAGAGACAAACCCGCCGGCAAGAAGTCAATGGGGACCTTCTCAAACCAGCACGAGCAGAAGACCAAAACATCTGATGTGATAGAACAAGATACTAACAAGACCGGGAAGGCCGACTGAATAATGAGTCAAGAGACACCACAGAATGGCCGACTCTGGTTAGAATTCCCTTGAACAAAAGCACGACTCGTGATGACCATGGCAATAAAAAGTGACACTGTATAAGTCTGTTATGCAGGAGGTAGAACAAACTCTCCATATGATTGGAAGAGATAACCAACCGGGGGAGGACTGACAAGTGAAACAAGGTAAAGGCTGAACCTAGGTCGAAACTAAAACCATCCCAGATGGAGGAAAGATATATAAGTGTATATGCTTTATTCAAGGGTGACAAACTGACACTGTACTGCCATCAAATAACGAAATACATCCCGTTCCCGCTCTTTTTGTTATATTTGATTTTTTTGTCTTTTTCATATAATAAGCTCGAAAAAGAATAAAAGAATGCTATGGTGCAATGGATAGAACGAGTATCAAGAAACAGATACACTAGTTCCTGGGATTGGAACGAGCCTATGCTCAATGCAAGGTGGTGAAAACTGGTAAGCGATACTCAGAGGAATGTTCCATCCATGGGTAAAAGGGTGTCAAGTCGCGATAGCCAAGTGCATGCAATGGTTAACTTGTACAGATAGACAAGGTCAAAATTTGGCTTAAACATTGAGTCCAAATGAAGCTGGCTAAAGGCCAGGATAAACAAGTAGCCAATATGCAATGCAGTAATACAACTCAACAACACCAGGGAGCCTCTAGGGTAATAGCCAGAAAAATGATAGTGAGGAAGAAGAAGAATGAAGCTTCAACACATAAGTCATGGCGGGACTAAAGAGGACTCCCGAGCCTACATAAAACACAGCATGGGCAACAAGTGAACAGCGAGGAACTAACTAGGAAGCCCATGTAAAGGAAGGCTCTACCACCAAGTCATGATTAAATAATCGGCGAGTGAAATGGGTGTAATACTCATGACCTGATGGGATCGACCCTATGGAAAGTGATTAGAATGGAGGCTAGTATGCAAAATGCAACGGAAAGTGGATTCCCTAACCTATATGCCAGTTTTAGTTTATAAAAAAGAGATTTCAAGAAGACCAATTGAACTATCCGGTAACTAAGTCAAACAAACTCTGAATTTCAAGTATAACTTCAACAAAATGCTCAAAGCCAACCATGCCACTCTCGCAGCGGGGCTTTATATGAGCAGAAAGGAAGACAAGAAACTCAATAGATCAACTCAGTACAATAGTATAAACTTGCAATAAAAAACTTCAAAGAATCAAAAAGAGACTCTTTGAAAATTGCAACAAAACTAGTCTACTGAACATCAAGGAAACCAAACACACCAAATAGGTAAAAAATCAAAATGCGCAGCAACACACTAGGAAAGAGTAAATGAGCATGAGCTCTCTGTTCTGATTAAGCAGAACAGCCAAGGATCTTCAAGAAAAGATCTTGGTACTCAAACCAAAATTGCAAACGTAACAACCAAAAATTTCACCAATTGAGAGAGTCTTCACACAAAGGAGAGAGAAATAGACATATAAAAAATTTAAACACAGTCCAGAGATTAAAAAACACTGTAGAAACAGGTCACCACGGGCAGACAAGACCAAAAAAGCTAAAACCAAAATTTTCAAAATTTTCCCCCAGGCATACGCGCTTTAACAGCTTTTCAACCAGCGTGTATACGCGACTGTGGCAAAGGAAACCCGCGTATACGCGACCACCTTTGAAAAAAACAGCATGTATACGCGACTGTGCAGAGACAAAACCGCATATGCAAAAGCAAATAATGAAAAATAAAAAATGATCAATCCTGGATAAAGAAACCAGGACTCCAGTCTAACTGAGAAAGAGTTAACTAGACTGGAAATAAAAGTTAAAACTATTGGAAACCTATCAAATAGCTGAAACCACCCAACAGGGGAATCACAAGAATGTGGTCCCCAGCGGAGTCGCCAGTTCTGTTTCGGGGAAAATCAACCTAGAGGTTTGTTGGGTCTAAACCTCCACAGAGCAGGGCATGTTATTCAGAAGGACTCACACACAACCATACTTGAATGCAAAAGACTAGTTAACAACGATAGCAGAACTCACCCGAAGTCCTACGTTCGATGTAGATCCCGCGGGGTCCAAACCCCGAGCAACTCTCCTTCCGCCTTCAACCTGGAAAACAAGAAAGAACGTGCATGGAAACCTAGTTGTACAGCATATACTTCTCCTAAACGTTAGTGCAATCCATGTGAAATATTATATAAACCATAATAAGTGCTTAAATAATAATCTTTTCACGCATATAAATAAACATTAACGCACGAGTTCAGGAACAAGATGGTTCTTCATTATCACGAACAGCATGTATAGTAGTAAAAGTGGAGAGATCACCTGAATCCTTCCACGATCTTCGAGCAGACCGTCGTCTGGATTCGTCCTGCCCTTGCCTCGCTAAGATTCTTCCAAGACTTGTGCACTCGAGATGGCATATAAATGGATGAACATCTCCAGGAAACAAGGGTTTCCTGTATAAATCTGGGAAAGTGCAGGAGGCACGGGAATTCAGACTTGAAATGGGATTCCAACAGAGTATAATATCTATAAAATTTCTCTCTCCCTTAGGCCATGCACATGAGGGGCTTTTATACTCCCTCAAAGTAGTTTCAATCAGTTGAAATAGCTATTAGCGTGTCATGGGAAAACTACCAAGAGAACGCACGACTAGAGATAAATGTCAATAAATAGGGATTTTTTATATATTTTTTAATGATTTTAATGGCATACGCGGAAAAGTACATGTGGACTCGCGTATACACACGGAAAATTCTGGGCATAACCGCGTATGGGAATTTTAACACTGTTTTTTAGTGAATTTTGTTCAAGTTTGTAGGAATGGGTGCCCAAAGCCATAAAAACAATCATGAATCACATGAGAGTGAAAAATGATGCTATAAAAACTACGGAAGTCAAAGGTGTTCCAATGGACGAATGACTGCAGATTAGCCCTCGACACTTTAAAGGAGAAGCTGGCAACTACGCCCATTTTGGTCCACCCAGATTGGGATAAGCAGTTCCATGTGCATATCAATGCTTTCGGTATTGCACTTGGGGTTGTCTTAGCGCAACCAGGGGAGACAATAGTTGACCACCCAGTGTACTTTGCAAGTCGCAATTTGTCTAACGTGGAGTGGAATTACACCACCATGGAGAGGGAGGCACTAGCCATGGTGTACTCACTCCAAAAGTTTCGCCACTATCTCCTAGGAGGTAAGTTCGAATTCTTCACTAATCACTCTACATTGAAATACCTAGTCAATAAGCCATTTTTGGAAGGATGGATATGCCAATGGCTCCTACTCTTTCAAGAATTCACCTTCGAAGTGATTTTCAAGCCCGGGAGGCTGAATGTCGGGCCCAATCACTTATCTCGGTTAGAGTCCGGTGAAAATGCGGGCTCTCTAGATGATTAGTTTCCTGATGCTGATATTTTCCAGGTAGAAGCCATACCAGATTATTTGGCCGACATCGCAACATACCTCAGCACGGGGCAGTGTCCTCAGCACTATACCCCGATCCAGAAACGACACCTGGTCATCCGCGTCGCTGACTACCAACTGATTTCGGGGCAGTTGTATAAATTGGGGCTTGACGAGATCCTGCGGAGGTGTGTCCTCGACCATGAACGCGAAGCCGTTCTGTGGGAATGCCATAGCGGCATCGCGGGAGGACACGTGAGGGCGAAACCCACAGCCAGGAAAGTGCTACAATCTAGACTATGGTGGCCGATGGTCCATGCTAACAGTAAATATTTTGTCAAGAAATGCGATGTTTGTCAGAGAAAAGGGAGGCCCTCTCACAGGGACGAGCTCCCATTACACCTAGTGAACGCTTTGCAACCATTCGAGAAATGGGTTGTTGACTTCGTAGGCCCCATAGCACCTGTAGCGAGGCATTCAAAGGCCCAGTACATCATTACTGCCACGGACTACCTCACCAGATGGGCCAAAGCAGCGATAGTAAGGGACTGTATGGCAGAGACAGCAGCCCCATTTATCTTTGAAAACATCATCAGCATATTTGGCTGCCCCTGGAGCTTAACCAGTGGTCAAGGCTCACACTTTATTAATGAAATAATCAAATTTCTATTGGACACCTTCATGATCCAACATCACAAAAGCAACCCATACCACCCACAGGCCAATGGCACTATCGAGGCATTTAACAAAATCCTCGAAAAAGGCTTGACGAAGATCTGCAATGCAAAACACGATGATTGGGATGACCGTCTGCCAGCCGCACTGTGGGCCTATAGAACAATAATGAAGAATTTTACGAACCAGACACCTTTCCAGCTGGTGTATGGTCGTGAAGCTGTGATTCTTGCCGAGTTCACCATATTGAGCCTTCTCATCGCCACATCCCTAAAGTTCTCAGAGGAGGAATCAACACAGGAACGCCTGCATGAATTACAGGAACTTGACGAGGCAAGGTTCCGTGCCGAGTTTCATCAAAAAGTTTAGAAAGATCGACAGAAGGCGTGGCATGATCACCACATCAAGAGAAAAACATTCTTGGTTGGTGGCAAGGTTCTGCTATACGATAGCAGGTTTCAAAAATTTCCAAGGAAACGGCAGATGCACTGGTTGGGACCCTACTTCGTCATCAAAATTAAGGATTCCAGAGCAGTTCAGTTGGCTCAACTGGACGGTACTGTTTGACCTGGATGGGTGAATGGTGCACGCCTGAATCCCTACCATGACTAATTTTCTTTAGCTTTTCTTTCAATAACTCTTGCACCCGAGAGAAGTTAGTAGAGTAGTGTAGTTGAATAACTCCCTCGCACCCGAGGTGAGCGTAGGTAGAGTCATTTGTCCATGCATAGGTCGTCAATAACCGCTAGGTTGCGGGTACCGCAACGCAACCGATTGTGGTCAGGAAGGGGCGCGTCCAGCATGCCATCCCCGTAGGATACGAAAACGTGTCAAGTGTCAGTCTCCATCATTTCATTCAGTACTTGTATCAATCCGTAGGATCACCAGGATTTGCAACACAAATTTCCATAACTAGAAGTAACCTTGCAGTAATAAATTTGCCATAATTAGAAGTAACCTCAGCCATTGCGTCCATCCATTTCCCCACACCACCATCAGAACACACCTCAGCCGGCAACTACCCACACGATTATCGTCGTGGAGGACGCCAGCAAGAATTAATTAGTTATGGGGTCTCATCAACCTCACTCGTGCTGGTTAATTACATAGCCTGCATGCAGAAAAGAGCGAGAATTTCAGAGATTTCAGAGTTAGAAACATCTCAGGGAGCAAGGGAAGTTGTGAGCGCAGAAGAATAGGGAAGGTTGCAGGAGGAAGCAATCCGGGGATGCAGAGGCGAAGCAGTGATACAGGTATACCAGCGTAGAGCGAATATGGCTTGAACAATTCCATCAGTTGTTGAGCCGGAGATAGACAGAAGAATTGTAAATATGGAGTCACTGGTCGGGAAATATGACAGTGCCACCTTGATAGACTCGGACCTCATGGACTGGTTCGAATTCCCGGCCATGAAGCGGAAAGTTTATATGGAGGACTACCAAACGGCAGCAGGGAATCCTGCATTGCGAACATGGCCAGAATTTCGGGGCCTTCGACAATCCACACTGCTGAACCTGAGAGACTTGCCGGTATTTGGCACTACGGGCACTACCATGCAATGTACAAAACTTTTAGTCAGCCGGATTCAGAACGGCTCATTGTGGTTTGGGAAGGAGATCCCCATATGCGCAGAGGACATTCACCGGTTGACAGGATTATAAGAAGAAGGTCGGGACGTCTCGACTGCATTCCAGACAGTCTCAAAGTGGGGTCGGAAGGAGGGAGAGTAGAATTTTTACACCAAGTATGGTACCCGGCAAGAAGGCAAGGGAGCGAGGATAGAACTGATTGATCAGGCCTCAGTTAAAGTTGCATGCTACCTCATCACCAACAAAATGATAAGGCACTATATGAAGGGAGAATGCACTCTAGACACCATCTCGGTGGCAGAGCACTGTATTCAGGGAGCATAGCTTAATTAGTGCTCATTCATTCTCCACGATTTGTTTGAGGTGTGCGAAGAAAACTACTGGAGAGCGACGAGATTCATATACGAGTACTTGATCATGGCCTTTGCCATGTGGAAATGGGCCTTCCCCGACAGGCGGACACCGGCTGAGATACTAGATAGCTAGCCACTGGCGATGAAATACACCCCCTGGAGGGCATCCAGCAACCCAGGGCCGAAGGAGGCTAACGAGGAGGGGTTCCGAGTTTGGTATGGTATGATGGTAGATGTGATCACTAGCCAGTAATAGATACTGGGGGTCCTGCTGGATAAGTACAGTGAACAAGTGTGGTTCGGGGTCACACATAATGACACTCTTCTCAGGGCGAAAGGTATGCTGGCGATGCCATTTGAAATGATGCCCCTAAAGCTGCACATCGATGAGAACACCTTCCACTCCGAAGTCTGCAGATGGCCAGGAGTGTAGATGGAGGTTTGGGAGGGGGAATATGTCTATGACTTCGGAGGAATGATGGCAGTGCCGCTACCAGGAGAGACACCAAAGCAAACTGTAGCCAGTGACGGGACTACAGCTGAATCCAGTCATCGATTGGCTAAATTACAAGGTACATACCCTCAATCGTACTGTTCAAAATATCGCCAATAAGTCTCTTGAATTCCAAGCCTCCCAGTCCACCTCACTCCCCCTCATGACTCCTATCTTCACCCCACTGCCCAATATCATGTTTAATACATCGATCCCAATGCCCACAACACTGGTGTGGAAGTCCAAAGTTGCAAAGCTAGGCGCAGCACCAAAGCCAAAGAAACCCAGGGTGGAAGTCTCCAGCTCCGTGGTTGACCTCACTGGTAAGGATCAGTCACGACAGAGCAGCCACGGAGTCCCGATCAGAGAAGAACCCTTCGTAGAGACCCCGATGACTAGCACGCTTCCACCCCATAACCCTATTTTCCCACTTAACTTTTTAAACATTCTTCCTCCCACCACCTCCAATTACCAACTGCCACAATTCACCCTGTTTCGGGAACCTCACACCTCTACCCCATCCACTTCATCCGCCACTTTGTCTGACCCCGTCATCAGTAGAGAAAGGACCAGTGGGGACCTCGGGACTGAAGTTAACTTAGGTACTGCAGAAGTACCCGTGGTTAGCCAAACCCCAGCCCCCCAAGTCACATTCGCTAAACTTATCAGTCAGGCGGAGCAGGTTACAAGAGACAAAGCTGACCAACTTCCAGTACAGACCCCAGCACAGCCAACTCACACGACCCCCCCAGACATAGGGGCAGCACCTAAATCATGGCCAGATGTCAACATGGATGATTCTAGCAACCAGGCCAAGAATCTAACCCCGCCACCGTCACCAATAGAACATTCGGCTAAGTTAGTAGCTAGTGGCCAACCCTTACAGGCGAGGCTGCCAGAGTAGAGTAGGTCAGGAGCAGAAAGCATGGAAACATGGGGAATGCCCCAACTGTTCCACTTCATACAGCGGGCAGCACAGGTGGCTAATGGGCTCCACGTCGAACTAAAACAGAGGTGTGAGCAGTAGCATCAACAAATCATCGCGCTTACTGAAGAGCATGATCAACTGCGAACTGAGAAGGGGGCCCTGTAGCAAGAAGTTGCGCAAGTGACTCGAATATTTCAAGACATTTGGCCTACTATAGCGGCCTACGACACCCAAGTACCACTCATGGAAGTCCCCGAAGAAGCTGTGGGTGACCGAGCTATCCACTTCAAGGTGGCATGGGACAACCTTTGGTATGAGAACACTGAGCTCAAAGCAGCGCTAGCGGCCCACCCAGCTCTGCCAGACCCCCAGGTCACTTATGCAAATTAGGTAAAAAAATGATGAGAATAGGTTGAGAGAGTGCAGGAAACCCTTAGTATTGCGGCTCAGGAAGCATACGACCTACTGAAGGGTCTACAAGAACACAAGACGGCCCTGACTCTCAAAACCAAACCATTGTCTCTACAACTTCTACAAATCACAGATTCAGCCAACCGAGGCTAGTTCAGCAACAGCCAAGCAGACCCTCCAGGAGCTCAGGCATCGGGTCCTAGAAAGTGCTCAGTAGATGTAGCAACTGGTCGCTTAGGCTAGTACCCAGGTTTCAACCGTCTTTGACGAGCTCCCGAGGGAAGGGGGAGAGGAAGCTGTCAATTGGATTGCAACCGCAACAGACCCAATTCTGAAGGAGTGGCAGAAGGTTGTAGCTTCTTTCCAGGAACTCAAGGTCACTGCCCTTGCAAAGGCCCCTGATTTGGGGCCCTTGATTGAGAAAAAAGAGGAGGGACGGCCGACGGAACAGGAGGCGGGAACAAGCAGAGCTATGGAAGTAGAGACAGTGATTTGTGATTGACTCGGGACGAGTCAAGAGACTGTGGTCAGCGCCTGTTGGGGCCCTTGTTTTGAATTTTGCATGAAGAGTATATTTTGTGTTGCAGATTGACACGTGGCAGGCGCAACAACAATAGGCAGCAGAGCTGCCGAAGTTGCAGAGGAGTAGGAGATAGGTGACGAGGTTGGCATAGACAAGTGCAGACGAAGGGAAGATGCGGCAAAGAACAAATAGTGGAACTCATGTGCAACAGGAAGAAGTCAAAAGCAGCTGAGTAAGAATAGAAGAGAAACTAATAGTTGTGCTAGCGGGTTAATAAATAGGTCGTCACCCAGTAAAAAAGAGAATCATGCACAGACACAGAGGGATCAGAAAGGTTAGATCAAAAAGGAGTTGAAGAGAAAACGCCGCGGGAGAGCTCTGCTTGGGGCTTGACATCATTGTATCCACTATTTCTCCATTGATATGTTATTTCTGTAGTATCTCTCTATGTTTCCTATGGGATATTTGTAATGGGATTTGGAAGCTCATTCTGTTAAGCAATGTAACTATTGATCCGCTGAAATTTTATTAATACATCTTAAGGTTGATGTCTTACTGTATGACTTGAATATGTTACATGATGTCTGTGGTACTTTAAAATTTTATTTGCTTAGTATCTACATGATTTTCTGAGAAGATATTATATGTATAATGTTATGCATGCATATGATTCTATGTTAGCTCCAAGTTGTTGATCCATCTACTGATATTGATCTGTTCCCCTCCTTCATGTGGTCACGGCACGCCTTGGGTGAGACGCTCTTCTCTTCAGAGTAGGGTGAAAATGCCGGCGTGGTGCTAGACTACAACGGACTCCCTTGTTGGCCCAATCCTTGAACCTGGGTCTTGCCTGCAAGACCTGTCTCCTCGCCAACATACCTGATTGGCTACTGATCAGACAACTTCAGTGTAACTATTTCAAACTAATCTTGTGGCTGAGGCTTAGCCTCCTCAGCCTGAGAGGGCTCTCTCAATGGTTAATGATATGGAATAAAGATATAGATGGCTAACTCTATTTACGAAATAAAATGGTTATGATGAATGTAGCTTGAAAATAACATCAGCATGTAGAAATTGGGCTTATGAAGTCAAAAATTTCAGTGATTCAGTGAGTTCACTTGACATGGAAGTTGAGGCAGGTCATATTTTTTAGTAGTAGGACACACACACATAAGACATGAAAATACACAGTCAAATCACTTATAAAGGAAGGCAGAGCATCACATAGATGAATTCTGAGTAATATAAATGAAAACCACTGCAAGGGAGATACATAAAAGGTATATAGAACAAGTAAACACTAAAAACTCCTTCAGAATCTCAGGTTGGTCAAGTAATAGATCTTTGTATTAGCTGAAATAGTCAATTTACAATAAGCTGCAATTTTCCCAAAAATATCCAACCCTTGAAAAATTCAACCCAGTGGCCTTTAATAGAGATCTTACATCATTAGATGATCTTCCTTTAGGCTAGATACATCTAATTTTTGTCCAATGACACCTTGCATAACTATAAAACATGAAATTTATGACAAACAGACACCTATCCTACTTGACTGTCCTATTTCAAAAAGGACTCAAACTCCTTATTAATATATTTAACAAACTTATCTAATTTAAATTACATCATTGATAGTATGTCATCACATGGTCAAATTTGGATAATGGCATTCATTTCCTTATGACCACTTAGCTGACCTCCTCAAAAATAGGAAACAATACCCTGTTTTTTAGGCAAAGGATTTGTTTTCTTCTTTAAACATTATGGCTATCATTTAATCTCTAATTCATGGTCTTGAATATTTAATCTTGGATTGACATAGTCCATAACCCTTCCATAGCCTCCAGCTGTTCAAAAACTGCTTTAAAGGCTGCTCAAAAGGATGTAATGCATTGTGCTTCGAAAGTAAGGCAGTTTCGTAGTGTTTTTTGTAGCGCGGCAAAACATGCCTTTAACCTCAACAATTTCAAATTTTTCCTCTTTCATTAGATTTATCATCATCCAACACATGTTTCATACCAATTTCAGCTCTCATCACCCTCCAAAACTGGTCAAAAGGTCAAAAACGCAGCTACAGTAGTTTCGTAGCACTTTGTTGCCCTTCAAGCCTGGAGGCGCTACGAAACTGCTGAAAATGCATATTTTTGTATAATTTTGAAAATTTAAACCTGTGAGTGCCAAAAAATTGTATCTAATCATTTCATCAACCTCAAACAACCATAAATCAACTCACATAAGAGTCTTGATGTGTCAATCTCACCTTTCATATTTAAGACATCCTTGCAGACTTTTCCTATTTTTTCCGGAAACATAGGTCTTGGAACAGAGCCTATATCTTCTAATCCATGATGTATTTTTCAAAATGGAAGGTGGTTTTTGTAGATCATTATTTTTGGAAGAAAAACCTCTCTTGATGTTTTGAAACACATCTCCATGTGTCCATAAACAGCATTTGAAAAACATTTGTAAAACAGGAAAACTCTGTTTTCAGAAAATAGGGCTTCAAAGAAATCCTTGTATCTCCCAATTGATAACACCTGAGAGAAACGTGAGATAGGTTATTATTATTTGCTATATTTTTTTAAAATAACCTCTCTCAGTTTCTTAAAATACCTTTTTTTTTCCCAGAAACCATCTTTGAAGTTGACTTCTCAAACAGTCATGTACAGGACAATTTCGTAATAGCAGTTTCACAGTGCATTTTAATTTATCAATTTCTGCTACCTCCTAATGAATTTGCAGAAAATGAGAGAGTTTTTTTTAGCTAGGTATATTATGTAGAAAAACCTCTTTCATATTTCCAAAATTCATTTTCATTTTCTCAAAAAAATTAAAAAACAATTTCTATGAAAACAGGATAGTTTCGTAGCGTTTTGTTGTTCTTCAAGCCTAGAGGCACTATGAAACTGCTAAAAAGTGCCAAAAATGCAGATTTTTGTGTGATTTTAAAAAATTAACCCTGCAAGTGCCAAAATATTGTCCCTGACATATCATTAGTCTTAAACAACCATGAATCAACTTAACTTATGCTCCTTGAGGCATTTTTTCCTCATTTATGATGGGTTGACCTATTTTATTTTCAAGCATTGTCATTTTTAGACCTTTGTTCTAAAATTCCTCATGTATTAATTCAAGATGCTCCATGTTAAACTTGAAACCTTTGAACCAGTTCTCCGAACCTCATGGAATTTCTATAGCAACAGCAATAACCTCTGGTGTGATGGAAAAATTTAGCATTCCTACTTTAATGGTTGTTCCAATGAAATTGAAAGCAAACTCCTTGGACACCTATGTATGACAACCTTGTAATTTCTCACAAAACTGTAGGCAACCTGCCCTTCTGAAGGCTTCCACTATTGTTGGGTCTTCATTGCTCACTATCATGTCTGTAGGTTCATATCTCAGACATTTTCCACCCTTGTGTGTTTTTATTTTCTCTGCCATAGTTTCTCTAAGAATTGCTCATCCTCGCTTGATATGAATTTTATAAACCTTTGAAGCAACCAGCCACAACTTTGGCTTGATACAACAATTCTCCAGAGATCAGATATTTCACATGGAGGAATAAGAAATGAGAATGAATAATTAGGAACAGATTTGAAGTTTAAATGTCTTCTCATGACTCAATGATGACTTATTCATTAGCTAAACTGACCATGATGACTGCAAACGTGGGTACGTACTTTTATTTCATCACTCCATGACTAAAAAAAAACATCTAATCTACTTGTTCCCAACGTTTTCTAACACATAACAACTCAACTGACAAGACAGACAAAAAACCGCGCTTTCGTATCACCTGTAGTGTTAATTTGATTGTTTGCGCTACGAAACTATTAGCGGTTTCGTAGCGCAAAGTGACCGGATGTGACCGTGAAAACACACTTGTTTGGATTCAACCTGATTTTGTAAAATATACATCTTTCAAATACTTGATGGAGGTGATAAGGATGATCAATTCTCTTGCGAGAACGAGCATCTAAATCATCCAAGTACGCCTCGATAATATGTTTGATGTCGTGGAAGGCATATGACATGGCCCGCTGAAAAGTGGCTCCAACATTTTTAAGGCCAAAAGGCATTTTCCTGTAAGCAAAGGTACCCTAGGGACAAATAAAGGCAGTCTTATGCTGATCTTCAGGACGGATAGTAATTTGATTATATCCAAAAAAATCGTCCATGAAGGAGAAAATCTCATTACCGGCACACTCATCAATAATTTGATCTATGAACAATGTGGGGTAATTATCTTTCATACATGCTTTATTAAGGTCTCTGAAATCAATGCAAACACAAATTTTCCCTTGTTTCTTATCCACCGGAACTGGATTCGAAACCCACTCTGTCAAAGAAACAGGGAAAATGAATCCCGCCTTGAGAAACTTCTCTACCTCAACTTTGATTGTTGCATCCTTCCTAGGGTTGACCATACGAAGCTTTTGCCTCACAGGCTTAGCATTTTCATATATCTTTACCTCATGCTGGAAAATAGATGGGTATATACTAGGCATTTCCTCATAAGACCAAGCGAACACATCCTTAAACTCTTTAAAGAGATTGGTGTAAATTTGAATCTCTTCAAGGGAACATTCAGCTCCGATGAAAAAATTCTCGATTACGTTGGGATTCTTGGAGATGTTCACCGAGATAGTCAGAGAAATCATAGCCATGTTCCCTTCAGCAAATACCTGTGCTGGCGCTAAAGGGTTCAGGACTGGGTGAACAGGGCCAGGACACTGAGGACTTGGAAAACTTGACTCAACTTCGCTCAAGTCCGGTAGAAAGTAAGACCAATGATGCAAATCATCCCACAGTCTATCTATACCAGTCATAGCTTCCAGGATAGCCTCTTCAGATGGAAGAGTGGTATCAAGACAATCTTGGGTGGAAGAAGAACTAAGTGTCCAAGCCGGGGCCACATCGCCATCCAATTCCTCTGATGAAAGAGAAACTCGAATGGATTCTGCAGAGTCGACAATAGATCTATAAGCAATATTAGTTGTAGACATCAGAAATGCCATTCCACCCACTTGACCTTCCGCTAATGTGGAGGTAGGGGAAGGTAAGGTCCAAGGGTTTGAAAAATAATGAGTTCTGAAGAACTCTCATCGAATAAGAGCCCTAGAGGATGAAATTTCATTTATATGAATGGAAGGAGGTGGAATATCAAAAGTACCCATCAAAGAAGAATACATTCCAACCCCTAGATTCTCAACAGGCGGTTTGGCATTATCCACCAAATGGATAGTTGAGTCAGTAGATGCATTTGGATCTACAGGAGAATAATACAGTTGGTCAACTGTGAAAATCCTCCCTTCATGAGGGAAACAAATAATACGAAATAAGGAGGATGCAATAGCATCCATCTCATAAATCCAATTTCGCCCCAACAAAAGGTTGTAGTCTAAGCTTTCATCAACTATCTCAACCTCTATATTTACAGTTTTTTCCCCAACACAGATGGGCAAAGCCGGGAAAATACCATGCGGCCTGTGAGAATGACCATCAAACGCAGTCATAAGAGTGGTTGATGGAACAGCTGTGGGAGATCTGATCCCCTTCCAGCATGTGAGAGACATCACACACGTGGAAGCACCCGCATCGACGACCGTTTGAAATATAGTGAATTTTCGAAACGACGATCTAATATGGAAAGCCATATGATGTGGGAGTCTCTTTTTAAAATTATACATATCAAATGTAATCATAAGAGAGTTCTTCGGATCAACAGCCCCAATAGCAGTGAGAAGAGCACTTCGCTGAGCTGGACAAGATTGGAGCACCTCGAGAGAAGACATAGCACAAGGGCTCTGCGCCAGATCTTCTACAACAGAGTAGTTCTGGGTAGCCTTGGCATTTGGATTAATCATTGTACACTTTGTAGATGCTTTTTGCATCTGAGGTATGGGCTCAACAGTGGGCCTCGTAATGTGAAGTGGCTCATCACTATCAGGAGCACCCTTGGCTTTCGAAGACTCGGCTGCACCATAATCATGAGATCTCGTAGTGATATCTGCGTGAGCACTCATCATATAGATGTTTGATGGGGTTTCCCCTTCCTGGGTGCCTCCAGAGGGAGCCCCAGTATTTTTATTCGCGCCAACAACTAATTGTTTCCCTTGGGGAAAAGGAGTTTTTAACACAGCCTGGGAACTTGAAGATCCCTGTTGAGCTAACAAGCGCTGCACATCCTGAATTTTAGGGAAAAGGTGAGTAAGATGATCTCCAGTACATAACTTGCATGGAAAATTCACTTTCTTTTTATCCTTTTGACCCTCACCAACATGCTCATTGGATTTATTTTCATTTCCCTTCCCATCTTTTCCCTTCTTCTTATTATTATTTCGTCCTTTCTTCTTCCCTTCGGATTGTTGATTTCCTTTGGGGTTTGAAGTCTGGATAATATTTATTAACAAAGCTTGGGAAGAGGTTGGCACTAAAGGTACAGCCTAACCTGAAGAAACAGATTGTATGGACAACTGTTGTAATTGGCTAAGAAGGTTAGCTGCACCGCTATCGATTGACCCAATAAGTCCATCACCATGAGGACCAGGTTTAGCTTTAGACAAGTCCAATTTGGAGTGAGGAGCATCAGGATAAATTTTATTGAGGACTCCAGACTGAGAATAAATCTGTTCTAATTGTTGGGCCCTAAAAATAGCTTGTTCCTCAGAAAATACATTGCCTTGTCTTGCTTAAAATTACCCAAGAGTTCAGTCCTGGCATCATAACGAACATGCAACTGAAGATGATTTAAAAACATAGTAGACAAATCTCCAAAAGTGGAAAAACTACCCCCTGTTAACTCAATATACCACTTAGCTGCATTTCTAGTCAAGGTGCGCTGAAATAACCTCAACCTAATCGAATCATCGATCAGGGAGTTTGATGAACAACATAGATGGAAAGTGGTGATGTGATCTACCGAATCCTCTCCATTCTTTCCTTCAAACTTTGGAATGTCTGAAGGCAGTTTGGTGGGAACCGGAGGCCACCCCGGACTATATCGGATTGGATCGTTAGTCAATTTTGACAAATATGGCAAGTTTAATGTTGCCAGAAATGGTAAACGAGGAGGAGCCTGGGAATTCCATCCCTGATAGGGTGGATTCCCCACATTCTGAAAAGAATACCCTGGATTTGATGAGGCACCAGGTTTCCAAAAAGAGTTCATATAAAAGGTTGGGCCATAGGACAATCCTTGTGACCCAACATTCAGAGAAGGACCCCCTCCCAACATGGAGTTACTATAAACCGGACTAGTTCCCCCCACTGAAGCAGTGAATGAAGAAGAAACCCCATGATAGGGGTTCCAAGCATTTGAAAAAGGAGAAAAAGCCTAATAAGCACTTGACGAAGAGAAAGGAGCCTTCCCTTGGTGACCAGCAAGAAACTGATTCCCTGCCCCTACTGCTGTAAAGATAGGGTTCCAACCCGTAAAGGTAGTAGAAATTTGACCTCCAAACCATGGATTAAAACTCTGAGTCTGGGAAGTAAAAGGAAAATACCCTAAGGAAGGATTTGAATTAGTAATATGCCCGCTTCCAAAGGGGAACCCTTGAAAAGAAGTTGATCCACTAGCCATAGAGGAGATGGGTGCAGATGCAGCTGCAGCAGCAGAAAAGGAAAATGGAGGAATCCCACTAACGAGCATTCCAAAACAAAAGGGACCAGATTGAGAAGCCTGTGCTTGGGTGTGACCAGAGAAAAACATAGCAGCACTAGAAGCAATAGAAGATATAGAAATAGTGCCTCCTCCTTCAAATTTAGAAGGAGTATGGATACTTGCAGCACTCACAGCTGAAGTTGCATTCCCAGTGGTGGCCATTGAAAGGTAAGAATATGATGGATAAGGACTCTCTGATCTCTCAAACTTAGTTATGATGTACTCGATGATAAACGGAGAACTAGGAGAAAGAGGATATGGAATCGATTTATGAGGTTGAGGTACTTCCTCTACTTCTACTTCTTCTTCTTCTGGAAATAAAACTCTTGAGGTGAGTGGAGTACTCCTCTCGGTACTAACACCGACACCAGAACTAGCTACATAAACTTCAAGCCCTAACGGAGGATCTTTCTCCACTTTGTCTAATAAAACTGGGTGAAAATCACCTTCTGAATTACTCATACGTCTTCTTGAAGAAGGCTCGGCACTCGCGGGAGACAACCCACAAAGCCTTCTCGATCGATAAGGCGATCGGTCAACCACTTTAAAAGGTTTATTAGACTCAAAAAGTATAAAGCTAAGCAAGCTAGGAGCAAAGAGCACTCACTACAAAGTCCCTAAGATACAACCAAGAAAGCAAAAATAGGACCTCCTGAAATTAGTCTGGGGTAATTACGACCCAGACCTACTAGCGAAGGTAATAGAAGCAGTTACGCTGACCTCCTAACAACAGCCTTTGCCAGTGAAAGTACCCAAGCTTCGCAAGGGCACCCTCCAGAAGCATTGATGGAAGTGATACAACATCTACCTCAAGTACCACAAGTATTCCCCCCCGCAGTCGCCTGTGTGATACCTAGGATGGGAAACTAAGGACACCAATATATATCAGCAGCCGGGCAGAATGGTCTTAGGTCAAGATGGAGTCGCCATTTCTGTTTCGGGAAATAACTCCCTAAAGGTTTTTGGGTCGGAAACCTTCACAGATCAGGGGCATAGCATTCAAGAAGGACTCACTTAACCTATCTTTTATACCGAAAACTAGGTATAGAAAGTTGTGGAACTTACCTGAAAGTCCTACGTTTGATGTAGATCTTGTGGGGTGCAAACCCCCAGCAACTCCTCATGCTTCGTAATCTAGAAATCAAGAAAGAACGAACACAAAACTCTAGTTGTACAGCATATATTGTTCCTATATGTCAATGTAACTCATGTATAATATCATATAAATAATACTGAATGTTTAATTAATGATATTTACACATATATAAAGAGATATAAACACATGAATTTTAGGAACAAGATGGTTCTTCTCATTATAAATGGCATGTACAATAATAGAAAAGTGGATAGATCACCTGGATCCTTCCACGGCCTTCGAGTAGACCGTCCTCTGGATCCATCTAGCCCTCACCTCGCTAGGATTCTTCCAAGATCTGTGCACACAAGATGTCATATAGGATGATGAGCATCTCAAGGAAACAAGGGTTTCTTGAATATACCTGGGAAGTGCAGGAGGCACGGGAATATCAAACTTGAAATAGGGCTCCAACAGAGTATAATATCTATAATTTCTCTCTCCCTTAGGCCATACACATGAGGGGCTTTTATACTCCCTCAAATTAGTTTCAGCAATTGGAAACAGTTGGGCCATGGGCTAGGGTGGTTGAATTACGGGAATAACCATCACCCTGCCTCGAAAATATGGAATTTTATATATTTTTTAATGATTTAAATGGCATACGCGGAAAAGTATGAATGGAATCGCGTATATACGCGGAAAATTCTAGGCATAATCGCGTATGGGATTTTAGACACTTTTTTTTATGAAGTTTTTCAAGTCTGGGGGGAAAGGGTGACCAAGGCAAAAGAGACAATAATTAATCACATGAGGGTGAAAAATGATGCTATAACACCTACAATACATACCAATCAATAACATGATCAACATCCTTTATATATATTTTAAGCAATGAAACATGGAAAAATAATGGACTTTCACTATCAGAGGCAGTGCAAGTCGATAGGCCACTGGTCCAATCCTCTCAAGAATATTGAAAGGCCCACGATACCGAGGTGTCAGCTTCCCACATGACCCAATATTCATCTCTTCTTAGGATTGATATGCAAGTAAACATGTTCCCCAACTTGAAATTCCTTAAACATATTATGTTGATCTACATAACTCTTATGCCTATTTTGTGTTACCTTTAAATTCATCTTAATAATCTGCATTTCTTATTTCATTTCTGCCAACATATCTAGTCCAATCAATACCCTATTTAGTGAATCACTCCAACTAATGGGAATATTGCAACTAAGCCCATAAATTTCCTCAAATAGACTCATCCTTAGTGACTCTTGATAACTATTGTTGTAAGCAAACTCAACCAATGGAAGATACTCTTCCCACTTATGTTGTTGATGCATCACACACATTCTCAAGATGACCTAAAAAATCGTGTTGACCCTATATGTATGTAATATTCCTAAATTAGCATGTAGCTAATGGGAATATTAATTTTTCTCTTAAAATTTAGTTAGATGAATAAATGGGTAAGAAAGCCCATAATTATCTTAAGTAGGCATAAAATCCCTCTTAATGTGAAAAGGGATCATGTTAATAACTAGATCAAGCATCCTCATGTGTGAACAAAGTCTAATATATGTGGACAAGGTCAAGTTTGACCAAGTCAATGGCATTACTATGGGATGAGTTGTAATATTCCCAATTAGCTAAGCTAATGGGAATATTCTATTTTGTCTTATTTTATTCTGCATTTCATGATTATGGAATAAATTGTAAAGGAGGACATGTAAAACTCTTGAAACCATAAATAAATCAATGCATATGTGAACAGAGACATATCTGGGCTATGTAAATAAACTTTTGCTGGTGTGAATGGATTTAAATCACAAGATTGGGTCAACCTTGACCAAATCAACAGCACAGTCCAGGTGCAATGAACCTCATGGATATACACCACAGTTCTAGATTGAGGCTCCACATGTGAAAGGGGTTAACTCATTGAGGTGGTTTAGGCTTTGACAAGGCTTTCATCCTATAAAATAAGGAGGAGGACAACAAGAGAAGGTTGTTGATGTTATTATTTTCTGAAGGTTTTTTCTGTTGAGACACGCCTCTTGGGGTTTTCCTGTTTAGGATCCCCATCTCCTTCCTTGAGCAGCTCTTGGAGGAGTCTTGTTTGTCTAGTCCACTATCCAGCATTTGGCCAAGCTTCATCTTGCATCTACATCATAGTCCTGCTTAGGATTGGGTTTTCCATGTGAGTTGTAGCAAGTGGAACACTAGATCTGTTCAGATCTAGCTTGTACTGGTGCCTCTTCTCAGTGAGTGTGTCTTTTAACCTCCTGGAAGAGTGCATTAGTGGGTTGAGCTTCAGATCCATACATTGGCAGTAGGCCAAAGCATTCTCAAGGCCAACAGCATAGTCCCTCTTCCATGACTGCATTATTTTCAAGATCAGAGTTGCAGGGTGACTTGGCATTATTTACAGAGGAGAGATCTCTAGTGAAGGGTTTCTTCCTTTCACTGTGGTGATCCGTGGATTGGCCAACCAATCCATGTTAGTTCAGATCTTATCTTATATATATGTTATTATTCATAATTTTCTGAATACTTCTGCAGATCTATGACTTAGATCTCAGATCTACTCTTGTACCTTCATGTTTTGCTGAGATCCCCAAGGGGAGTGTATAAAGGAGAATTTCTGGTTTACAGATCTAATATAGATCTAACATTTTATGTAAATATTTGTTTTAGATCTGATTTTTAATATACTGCATGCTTCAGCAATAAAAATCACACTGTCAATCTCTTTCTGCATTTTCTTGTGTTGTAGTGTCTCATTATGAAGCCTTGATCCATGTAAAACTATTGTCTTTCTCTGAAATATTGCATAAATCATATCATAGGTATGATTTAATGATGTTAATAATTATTTTTATATAATTCCTTCATAAGTTATGTTGCATATGCTTCAGTCACATTCTGCATACTCTAGGTCATGGGAAATCGGCATTTTTAAGCCATTTCGGGAGTGGGAGAATTGTTTAACCTAGCTAGCATTATTTTTTTGGGCTGAAATTTGGTATAGGAGTTGCACATAACCTAAGCTAGAATATCCAACCGTCATCCCTCCTTATTTTTACGCACATCCCTGAAATTAATCATTTTAGGGTATAAACCACTGCTTTTCCCCACCCTTTTGAGTCAAGAAGTGAATTAAATTTGTTGTTGTTGCTTAGAATGAAGGATCCGTCACCTAGCATCAGTTAAATATGATTTATTGCTGCTCTCCAACTTTGTAATACCTTAGGGTATTCTCATTGTTGTAGAAAATCCCTATATTGTTTCATTTCCCCACTTGGGAAGGAGAATATAGGCCATATACTTGCTGAGGTACTTTCATCTGCTGGTGAGATGTTGTTTTACATATAATGAGATTTTCTACATTTCCATGCTCATTATTTTGTGAAGCTCCAACTATAGAATATCTCAAAATATTATACTTTTTGTAGTTGTCTCGATTTTGGGCTATAACAGTGGTATCGGAGCAATATCTTTGACACAGCTTGTGCATTCTTGGAGCCAATATGTCTTCAGAAGGAGGAGAACCTATCACTGAAAAATATCATAGGTATCATGGAAGAAGGCAGAAGAAAAATTATTACACCATTGAAACCCCTTTGTATGGAAGAATAAAAGGAGTAGAGTTCTCTAACATTCTTTCTCAAACTTTGCATGAGCTGGAGGGACAAATCAGGGGAGTGAGGAATGGAAGATCAGCAAATATCTTGATGAGGTTTGCACAAGAGGGTAGCCCCACTAATTCATCTAATGTGTGTGAGCATGCAGCCACACAATCTGATCTACAACGTTGCAGCAGGCCTGCATTCTTTGCAAGAGGAGAAGAAGAGGGAGAAACACCAGAGGAGGAGACCCTTGGTGACTACCTTCGAGAATATGAATCTCAGTCTAAAATATTCAAGGAGCATTTAGGCTTCCCTTATTTTTTTCAACTCAAATAAGGGAGAATATCCATGAATATAACTCCATTTCAGAACATTGTTGGGAGGGGTAAATATCCACTACATGATTTTCCAAGGGCAAAGGCCTTACTTCAGCAAGATCATTATTCTCAAGAAAAAGACATGAATGTCCTTTCCTCAATGAGATATCAAGAAAAGGGATCTCCTATTGATGGGTCATACTCCATTGTTGAGAAGGAGGAAGAAGTAGAAATAAAAGGTTCCCCCAACGCTATGACAGTAGGAGGGAATCTAACTTTGTTGAGAGATGGAGTTGAAGCTATTTTTTCCACTATGTGGGCCCCTATATCTCTGCAAGGAGGTCCCCAGGATCTTATTCATGGAAAATATGAGCAGCATGTGTCTATGATGATAGACAAGGAGACAAAACAAATAAGCACCTTAGACTGTGAAATCTTGCAGAAGGTGGGCAATGAAGAAGAAGATGGGGGAGTTGCTCCAACCTCTCCTTATCATGGTACTTCCACACAGCAATTAGAGATGGATTTGCACAGTGGAAGTAGTCATATTATGTTTCCATCAGTAATTCACATGGGAATGAGCCATGAGGCATATTTATCTTGTGGTGTACCCCCTGGGAGACCACCTAATTTAGATTTGATGGGAGATGTTTCATGCATTGATGCTCCTTCCATAGATCCAAGAAGGAAGAGAGAATTAGGAGACCATGCTACAGCGCTGAGGGTATGGGGGAGGTACAAAGAAAGGGAGAGAATTTTCCCTTTGATTTCACTATCTATCCTCACCTCTCAAATTGTGTTGAGAAGATATGCTGCAAGGAGAGAAAATGACACCATCATGAAGCATGGGAGGCAAGCCTTGAAGCAGGAGGCAAACTTGTTTGAAGAACACTCTTCCCTGCTGGAAGAGAGATGGTGGTCCCACATGCATGCTTTGGCCAAAACAAAAAGGCCTTGGATAGATGATAGCCTCCCCTGGGAGACTAACTTCCAAGAGCTTCCTTTTCCTTTGAAGCATGTGCATGAGCAAGGAGGGCAACAAGGAGGGTTTGGAAACCTTTCACTTTGTACCTTTGGCATAGGAGATGTCAAGGGGGAAGACAAAAACATGGCAGATACTTCAGATGACATCCTACCAGCGCTGTCATTGTTGGGCACCTTATATACCTATTGGAAATCCCAACTGTTGGTGGAATATTCCAAGGATATTCATACTTGCATGATTCTTGATGACTGGTTGCATGAAGGAAGATATTCAGTCCTTGATGGAGTCATCTATAATCATCGTAGGATCTTCTTATCTAGAGCCTCCAAGCTCAAGGAGAAGTTACTGCAATGAGCCTATGAGGAGTTCTGTTTCAGCCAAGATTATCTTATGAAGCTCAAAAACACCATCTTAAGGAGCTACTATTGGGAGGACTTTGAAGGAGAACTCTATCAGCATTGTCAAAGATGCATGAACCTTGTGGATATGGGGTAGCAACATAGCTCTGTTGGAGAGTTAATTCAGCCTTCTCTATCCCCTCTTGAGGGAGGAGATAGATCTATGCACCACTCCCATTTGATGGGGAGGACTATTGGTGAAGGATATGCTCAGGTGAAACAAGTTTATTTTTCTGATTATATGCATTCCTCCACCTTGTTTATGCAGGCCATGACTCCAAGGAGGAGAGTTTTATCTTGTCAATCTCATGGAAAATTTTGGGCCACAACACTTGCTGTACTTGGCCACTCCCTTGGTGGACAAAGGGAGATCTTGTTTCATGATGGGTGCTTTCCTAAGACACCAAACATATCTCACACATTCAGCTACAGTGAGATGGCATGGGCTGCAAGTAAGTGGTGGGAAGACCACTTACCACATCTTGGTTTAATGCAGGTAGGAGATGCATTATGCTGGTTCCACATGTGGGACTATGACCCACCTCCATATGTGCACCTTTCCGTTTGTTTGTACATTATTTTGCTCCCATACATTGATGACATGCTTGTATTTTTGTGGGAATCTATGGAGGGAGGATGAGAGGTATGCATGTGCCTGATGAACTGAAATTTCTCCATGTGTCATGTGTTATATATTTCAGAGGGGACATTAGGAAAACCATGAATGTTTCACATGAAGTTTCCTTGTGGGATGGATTTTTCACATCTCATATTAACTTTGGGAAAACAATTCATGGGGGTCTGGATTGGTGAGCATCTAGCTTATGATGGGAGCTTGATCCTTGATGATGTCACCAATGGAGGAGAAATATTGCAGCACTCACCTTATCAGTTGCTTGAGGACAAGCAACATCTTGGAGGGAAGGACTGTAATATTCCCAATTAGCTAAGCTAATGGGAATATTCTATTTTGTCTTATTTTATCCTGCATTTCATGATTAAGGAATAAATTGTAAAGGAGGACATGTAAAACTCCTGAAAACCATAAATAAATCAATGCCTATGTGAACAGAGACATATCTGGGCTATGTAAATAAAATTTTGTTGGTGTGAATGGATTTAAATCACAAGATTGGGTCAACCTTGACCAAATCAACAGCGCAGTCCAGGTGCAATGAACCTCATGGATATACAGCGCAGTTCTAGATGGAGGCTCCACATGTGTAAGAGGTTAACTCATTTAGGTGGTTTAGGCTTTGACAAGGCTTTCATCCTATAAAATAAGGAGGAGGACAATAAGAGAAGGTTGTTGATGTTATTATTTTCTGAAGGTTTTGTCTGTTGAGACACACCTCTTGGGGTTTTCCTGTTTAGGATCCCCACCTCCTTCCTTGAGCAGCTCTTGGAGGAGTCTTGTTTTTCTAGTTCACTATCCGGAATTTGGCCAAGCCTCATCTTGCAGCTACAGCGCAGTCCTGCTTAGGATTGGATTGTCCATGTGCGCTTCAGCAAGTGGAACACTAGATCTGCTCAGATCTACCTTGTACTAGTGCCTCTTCTCAGTGAGTGTGTCTTTTAACCTCTTGGAAGAGTGCATTAGTGGGTTGAGATTCAGATCCATACATTGGCAATAGGCCAAAGCATTCTCAGGGCCAACAGCGCAGTCCCTCTTCCATGATTGTGTTATTTGCAAGAGCAGAGTTGCAGGGTGACTTGGCATTATTTATAGAGGAGAGATCTCTAGTGAAGGGTTTCTTCCTTTCATTGTGGCGATCCATGGATTGGCCAACCAATCCATGTTAGTTCAGATATGATCTAATATATATGTTATTATTCATAATTTTATGAATACTTCTGCAGATCTGTGACTTAGATCTCAGATCTACTCTTGTACCTTCATGTTTTGCTGAGATCCCCAAGGGGAGTGTATAAAGGAGCATTTCTGGTTTACAGATCTGATGTAGATCTAACATTTTATGTACAGATCTGTTGTAGATCTAAGTTTTAATATACTACATTCTTCAGCAATGAAAATCATGCTGCCAATCTCTTTCTGCATTTTCTTGTGTTGTAGTGTCTCATTCTAAAGCCTTGATCCATGTAAAACTGTTGTCTTTCTCTGAAATATTGAAAAAATCATATCATAGGTCTGATTTACTGATTTAATACTTATTTGTATATAATTCCTTTATAATTTACACTGCATATGCTTCATTCACATTCTGCATACTCTAGGTCCTTGGAAATCAGCATTTTGAAGCCATTTCGGGAGTGGGAGAACTATATAACCTAGCTAGTGTTATTTGTTTGGGCTGAAATTTGGTATAGGAGTTGCACATAACTTAAGCTAGAAGATCCAATAGTCATCCCTCCTTATTTTTACGCACATCCTTGAAATTAATCATTTTAGGGTATAAATCACTGATTTTCCCCACCCTTTTGAGTCAAGAAGTGAAGTAAAGTTGTTGTTGTTGCTTAGAATGAAGGATCTGTCACCTAGTATCAGTTAAAGCTAATTTCTTGCTGCTATCCAACTTTGGAATACCTTAGGGTATTCTCATTGTTGTATAAAATCCCTATATTGTTGCATTTCCCCACTTGGGAAGGAGAATATAGGCCATATACTTGTTGAGGTACTTTCATCTGCTGGTGAGATGTTGTTTTACATCTAATGAGTTGTTCTACATTGCCATGCTCATGATTTGTTGAAGCTCCAACTATATAATATCTCAAAATATTCTATTTGTTGTAGCTATCCCGATTTTTGGATATTACATGAGTGGATCATCAATAAAGACATCTCAATGTGAATATAGATCAGTTTAGCTAGTCAGAATAAAGACACCTTAGGTGTGAAAGCAGAAAATGCATGGAGACTAAGTCATGGTTGACCAAATCAAATAGCGATGTAAATAGATGAGTGGGACTAATGGAGACAGCGTAATTTTGGAGGAGGAGCCTTTGCATGGAAGTAACCTCATAATTGGGTGGGACCCATGGTGAGAAAACTGATCAACTATATAATGGAGGGAATGGCAGCCATATTGGGCATGATTGAAGATATGATTTGATAATTGGTTCTGTTTAGACTTATTTGCATGCTTTATTTGTTTATCTAAGTTTGTCGCACTGTTTAGTGCAATGTTTTCTCATGCGGGAATTCCCCACTCTTGCTTGGATATCTTGTTTAAGAAATCTGAGGGGAGATTTTTGGACTTCATTTAAACTTTCCAGCACTTGGCCAAGCAGTCACCTACAGCCACAGCGCAGTCTCTTGAAGGATATACGTTATTTTACATGGTGTTGCAGTGGAGGGGTTAAAATCCCTGTTTTATGAGCTAGTTTCCCAGGAGGAGGGTCAACCTTTTCCCCGGAAAGCTAGTAGAAGGAGCTACAGCCATTTCTTTGAATGATCAGCCATATTTATGTATTTCTTCAGCTATACATGTGATTCAGCCAAAGATCTGCAGCATATACTTCTTGTACTTCATGCTTATCAAGAAACCCTTGCCAGGTCATCTTGGATCTATGTAAAAGAGACTAGATCTCTGTTTTTGTGCATCATTGGTTAATATATGAGAAGATATATTTTGTCTCTCAATTTCTAAGTATAAACCCTTAATAAACTTCGTTTCCACTTTCTGCAGTAATTTTGTGTTGCAGTAGTCTTGGGGTTGCAGTGTTTTTGGGTTGTTTTGAGCATGGGAGGCCTGTTTAACTAGGCTATAATGATTTTTTTCTGATTTCCATTCAGATTTGGTTGTTATAAATGTTATATATAATGGATTCATGGGCTGCATTCATCTGTTAATGCATAAATTTCTGAAAAAATGTGTTTTTTGTGCATATATTGCTGATTTTCCCATTTGGGAACATTACAATGGTATCAAAGCTCTAATCTTGGCTCAGCATCTGTACTTCAACCATTATGGAGTCTTCTCATGGGAATCAGAGGATATTCAAAAGGGATCAAGGCAAACCCTTATTTTCTAGTGGGAAGAAGTTCTCAAAACTTCTTCTTCAAACTTTGCATGGTATCAACAAAGACATCAAAGAAATGAGGAGGGAAAAACATGGAGATCCCTCAACAAGATTTGTACATGAGGAAAGCTCTAGTTCCTCATATTATGGGTGTGAGTATTCAGCCACACCATCAGATTTAAAATGCTCTACGAGCCATATGTTCATGACAAATAAGATGGAGAAAGGAGATGTGCCAAAGAAGGAGACTCTTGGTGATTATTTGCAAGAGTATGAATCTCAATCTAAGAGATTCAAAGATCACCTAAAATTCCAAGGGTTTTGAAAGATCAAGGAGGAAAGGAGCACAAGGAGCAAGTATCATGGTGTGTTTATATTCTTTCTATCTAATTTTGATGGCTCACCTAAATGTCCAGCTAGGGTTTGGGTGGAGGAGCTAGACACTTATGTGCAGCAACATCAAGTTTCTGAAGATGAAGCCATTAAAGTAGCAGCGCTTCATTTTGAAGGTAAGGCTTATGCTTGGTGTTTCTTTGAATCCTTTTCATTAAAGAATGAAAATACATCTACTTATGCAAGGTCCATTAGAAGAGTATTGGAAAGGTTTGATGAAAATTTTTATGAAACACCTTCTATGGAGCTAATCAAACCAAAACAAACAAACAAAAAACCTTTGCATGGGTTGGAAGGATCTACAAACCCAACTCCATTTCAGAAAACCATTAAGGGGGATGAAAACTTATATGATACTTTTCCAAGGGCAAGATCCCCATTGCATGATGAGCTTTCTTCTCAAGAGAAAGACATGGAGCTTCCTCTTTCAAGGGAAGATCGAGATATAAGGTCTCTCATTGTTAGTGAGGCATTCTCAACTATTGATGAGGAGGAAGAGAAGGCTGGAGGTAACAGCGTTGTCATATCAAGAGCACATCCAGTGCCTCATGAAGAGGAATATGGAGCATTTCTCCAAGGAGAGAAACTCTTGCACCCTTACAAGGAGTTCCAAAGAATCTCACATATGAAGGTTATGGCACAGTCCATATGCAGCATGTGTCACCATTGAAAAATGGTGATATCTTGAAGATATAAGGAGATAAAGGGGAGGACAAGCAATATATGATGAGGAGCACACACCCCTCTCTATTTCTGAAGATTGATGCACGAAAGAGGCAGGAGGATTTGTGCAGTGAAGGCAAGGACAAATCAGTCCACACACATATACATCATGCTCTATGCCTTGATGTCTCTTTGCAGGGAGGCATTCCACCAGGGAGACCCCCTGATTGGAAGAAAAATAAAGTGTTCTCTCAACTATGTGCAGCAGTGACATATTTGGCTAAGGAAGGAGCCTTGAGAGGAGCTACCACAGTGCTAAGAACCATTGATGGGTTCCAAGGAGAGAGGAGAAATTTTCTAAAATGGACTTTGCTATCTTCCACTCAGCTATTTGGAAAGGAAGGATTCAAAAATCTGTGATGACATGAGCATGATGTCAAAAGGCCACTCCATAGACTTGGAGAAACAAATGATACTTCTACATATAATGAAGATTTCTGAATATGACAAGAGGGTATTACCACTCTTGCATGCATGGAAAAAACTATGGAAGTTTTGGAAGAAAGAGACCTTTCAAAAGGAGGTTGACTTCCATGAACTTCAATCTTGTCTTGGGAAAGATCAGCTACAAGAGAGGTAGCAAAATTGGAGCTACAACACTCCAACATGTGGCTTTGGAATTGAGCATGTCAAAGAGGAGATTTATCATATGGCAGGCACATCATTTCAAATTTCTACAGCATTTTCATTGTTGGGAAGCCTAGATCCATATTGGGAATCCCAACTATTGATGGAATATTCCAAGAACCTCTTCACATGTAAGGTTCTTGATGGGAAAGTGATGGATAGGAGGTATAAATTGGTTGATGGAGTAATTTAATTTCATGATCAAATATATTTGACTAGAGACTCCATGCTCAAGGAAAAACTACTATATGCAACCTATGAGATCTTGCTTTCTAATCCCACTAGTTTCATTAGAACATATTGTATTATCTTGGAAGGATTCATGTGGGAGAACTTCAAAAAGGAGATGCACTATCACATGAGGAATTGCATATATTTTTTGCAGGTTGAGGAGGGACATAGATCTTGAGAAGAGTTATCATTACCACCTCCTTATTCGTTGGGTGTGAAAAGGACCTCATCCATGAGCTACCTCATTGATTCAAGCCAAGTGTATGGTAAAATTGTATTTTTGAACATCATGTTGTATTTAATATATACTTGCATTTTCTTAACACACATGTGCAGGGAATTGCTCCAAGAGGGAGCACTCTTTCTTATTTGCCTCATGGGCTACTTGGGACCATGAGCAATGGTGATGTTGACCATTCCCTAGAAGATTTTGGGGAGATGATGTACTCTTCGTGGTGTGATCCATTAACACCAACCATCATAAACCTTCTCCAAACATGCAGGAAGAATGGGGAAGCAAACAATTGGTGGAAAGAACACTTGTTATATCATACTCTATGGCAGTTAGGAGCAAAACTGCACTGGTTGCACATGAGGGACCATTTTCCTTCTCCTTTACTACATATGGCAGCTAGCATGACTTTAATTATGATTCCATATGCTGAAGATGTTCTTATATTTTTTGGGAACATGATTTGAGTAGAGACACATTGGGTGGATGTGTCCTTGGGGAAAGAAATTTCCCACACTTTTTCCACTACATGTTTCAAGGGGAGAATGGGAGATGATATGGCCACTACAATAGATCACTTGTTTCTTTATGAGATGGGCCATATGATTGATTGGATCAATTAGTAAATGCCCCTCATGAGAATTTGGGAGGAGATTTCCTATGAATTACCAAGTTGGGAGGTGATTCATTTCATTTGGATGATAGCATGGAGATGGGAGTCTTTCATTGAGAATGAATCCCCCTATGACTATCACCACTTCTACCTTGAGGAGGCCATTGAACAGCAAGAAGGTTTACATATATACCTTCCATTATTTCATGATGAGAGCCATTTGGTTTATCCACCAAAGGCCAACTTACACATTTGGGAGGAACCATTGGGAGACAGAATTATTGCAGAATATATGAAGCAATGGTGGAGACTGTTGGGAGTGAAGGCCACAAGAGGAGGAGGGGAGATTTTGCAGCACCCTTGTAGTTGCTTGAGGACAAGCAACATTTGGGAGGGGGAGACTGTAATATTCCTAAATTAGCATGTAGCTAATGGGAATATTAATTTTTCTCTTAACATCTAGTTAGATGAATAAATGGGTAAGAAAGCCCATAAGTATCTTCAGTAGGCATAAAATCCCTCTTAATGTGAAAAGGGATCATGTTAATAACTAGATCAAGCATTCTCATGTGTGAACTAAGTCTAATTTATGTGGACAAGTTCAAGTTTGACCAAGTCAACAACATTACTATGGGATGAGTGGATCATCAATAAAGACAGCTCAATGTGAATGTAGATCAGTTTAGCTAGTCAGAATAAAGACACCTTGGGTGTGAAAGGAGAAAATGCATGGAGACTAAGTCATGGTTGACCAAATCAAATAGTGTTGTAAATAGATGAGTGGGACTAATGGAGACAGCGTAATTTTGGAGGAGGAACCTTTGCATGGAAGTAACCTCATAATTGGGTGGGACCCATGGTGGGAAAGCTCATCAACTATATAATGGAGGGAATGGCAGCCATATGGGGCATGATTGAAGATATGATTTGATAATTGGTTCTGTTTAGACTTATTTGCATGCTTAAGTTGTTTAGCTAAGTTTGATGTACTGTTTAGTGCAAGGGTTTTCTCATGTGGGAATTCCCCACTCTTGCTTGGAGATATTGTTTAAGAAATCTGAGGGGAGCTTTCTGGACTTCATCTCCACTATCCAGCACTTGGAAAAGTAGTCACATACAGCCACAGCATAGTCTCTTGAAGGATCTATGTTATTTTACATGGTGTTGCAGTGGAGGGGTTAAAAGCCCTGTTTTATGAGCTAGTTTCCCAGGAGGAGGAACAGCCTTTTCCCCGAAAATCTAGTAGAAGGAGCTACAGCCATTTCTTTGCATGATCAGCCATTTTATGTAGTGCTTCAGCTATACATCATGATTCATCCATAGATCTACAGGATATACTTCTTGTACTTCATGTTTATCAAGAAACTCTTGCCGGGTCACCTTAGATCTATGTAAAAGAAACTAGATCTCTGATTTTGTGCATCATTGATTAATATATGAGCAGATATATTTTGTCTCTCCATTTTTTAGTATAAACCCTTAATAAACTACGCTATCACTTTCTGCAGAAATTCTTTGTTGCAGTAGTCTTGGGGTTGCAGTGTTTTTGGGATGTTTTGAGCATGGGAGGCCTGTTTAACTAGGCTATAATGATTTATTCTGATTTCCTTTCAAATATGGTTGTTATAGTGTTATATCTAATGGATTCATGGGATGCATTCATATGTTAATGCATAAATTTCTAAAAAATGTATTTTCTATGCATATATTGCTGATTTTCCCATTTGGGAACATTACAATGTCTTTCCATGTGTTTGTGGATGATAAGTTGTGTTAAAGGCCAAATTTGTACCCAAACCTGCAAATAACTCTTTCCAGAACCTAGAAGTCAACTTATAATCCCTGTCTAACATAATCTTCTTCAGTACAACATGCAACCTCACTATGTCTCTGATGAATACTTGTGCTACGTTACCAGTTGAATATGTGGATTTCACCTGATTGAAGTGTGCTACATTTTTCAATTTGTCCACCACAACCATGATGAAATCATGATGTATAGATGTCCTCAGCAATCCTGTAAATAAATCCATGGAAATGGCCTCCCATTTCCACTCTAGAATCAGAATCAGTTGTAGTAAACCACCTAGATGCTTACACTTCGCTTTTACATGTTGACAATCCAAACATCTAGCCACAAACTCTGCCTATAGAAAATACATATAGATTCAATTAACCTTTTAATTTGTTAAAACAAAACACTTGAATATATTCTACAATTTGCACAAACAAATTACGATCGCACAATCACATGAACAATAAAGAGAAATAATTTCAATCGCACAACATAAATATGTATCTGGGGAAAGACTCAACAAAAAATAAAGATATATGTATATTGCATTAAGTCAAGAATATGAAACAATAAAATTATTCTCTCATGCTTGAGAGATCTCTGCACTATCTCTAACTGTCTCACATTGATCCCAGCAAGTTTGGTCTAATACTTAACCAATTTCTTACCTCTGGGTTGCTTAGCCTTGCTTATGCATTCCTGGGCGAATTTAGACCCTATTAAATAGAAATTCCCAATAATTGATTGTGTAATACATCCAAGGTTGTTGAGATTCAACAAGAAAATTTCAGCACCCACGCCTAGTTGCATTAAGCACCTAGACTAGGGTGGGGTCCACAGTGCTATTTTTGGGTGCATGTTTATTTATATTATCCCTTAATTCAGATGGAAATTAAAATGTAATCTATTCTCAATGTTGACTTGAATTAGTTAACTTAAAGTGATAAATTCAGTTATCTAGTGGATTTCAAGTTACAGGTAGTTGGTGTGGCATGCAGAGTAATTCTAGTTGGAACAGTGTTCGAAGTGCAATGGTGCATGAGTTAATGCAAGTTGTAAATAGTTTAACTCAGTTAAGTGAGTTAAACTCAGTTGTGCTAGTTGTAACTGAATATACACTAGTGAGATATCTAGTGAATTAAATGTTAATTAATTCTCAATCAATGATCTCATATGCAACTGAGGATTTACTATTATTAGTTGCATGCATGTCAGATCTAGTGGAGACCCAATTGAATTCTTGGTGAAAGGGAAGTTGACTATCAGTTGTAGGATTATTGGGTTGCACACATGCGACCAAACACCCATTGGAATGCCCATGATACATGCCCAGTCAAGGAAGGCAAGTATTCCTATGTTTTAGGTATATATTCCATCAGGGATTGTGCAAGGAGGTTGTCTGGAGGCTAAGAATTAGTTGTGTTTATTAGTTTTGCATATGACAATGTGACACAATTAGCTGAGTACTGGAGGGATCTTTTGAGAAGAGTTTTGTATGTAATTTTTTCATGATCCATGCTTAATATACAATAGAATATAGTGGGGTTTTTAGTTTTAAGCTTTCCCTGAGAAATTATTTGTGTTGTGTGAGATTGATCTTTCTTCATGCTCATGTGATTAGCGATTGTGTTTTTAATTCCGCAAAATATTTGTAGAAGCGATTCAGGATTTAACTTTATTACATTGTTAGATCGGGTGACTCCAAGATATGCATGCATGTTGTATAATTTCTACATTGTATCAAAGCACAGGAAATTTCAGAAGTGAAGTAGGAGCTAAGTTTGTGATTGGATAGAATTCGAATTTGCAAAAATACTTTCTTGGTGCTACAGCTGATTCAATATCGAAATGGATTTCAATGGCTTGACGTTGGAGTATGCGTTCAAGGGAAGCTCAAAATATATTGCTTGGAAGGATAGGATGGAGGCAGTACTCGAAGACAATGGCTAAAAGGAATTCATTGACACTGATGTTCCTAAACCCACTGTGGCAGATGCTGCAAATCTTGATGCATGGCAAAAGAAAGTGGCAAAGGCGAGGAGGATCCTGTTGGAGGGAGTACGAGACCACATTGTCTCAAACCTCCATGGGAAAGCCACACCATATGTAATGTGGAAGGCTTTGATGAATCTATTACAAAGCAATAGTGACCATAGGAAATTGATGCTCAAAGATAAACTCATGAAGATCAATATGGAAAAGGGCGACACCATTCCAAAATATCTAACAAAGTTTTTCCAATGCTGGGATGAACTCGGGAGTGTTGTAATAACAGTTTTTGATGATGATTTGGTGAGCTTGGCTCTCCTAGGACTTCACAAGAGTTGGTATAGTTATCAAGACTCTGTCAATGGAAGGGGAAATTTTCTAGATTGGGAATGATTGTGGTCAGATTTGGTGCAAGAGGAGTTCAGACGAAACACCAGAGATGGATCTTCATCTAAGAATGAGGATGAAGAGGATTATACTTTGGCTGCCAAAGTGAGAAAGGGAAAGGGGAAGAAATTCCATTCTAAATTTGATTCCAAGAATGGAAAGAAGCAGGACATGTCCAAGGTGAAGTGTTTTCATTGTCACAAGCATGGGCATTTTGCTACTAACTGTCCACAAAAGAAGAAGAACAAGAAGGCTAGAGGATCTGCAGTTGGTGAGGCCCTCGCCTCGCAATTTGAGCTTGACTTCTCATTTATCGCATGCATGGCATCCAGTGCATTGGTATCTGTGTGGTATTTTGATAGTGACGCTTCCTTTCACATGACGAGAGATAAGGAACTTTTCAGTGACTTGGAGGAGAAGGATCTCTAGTTGCATATTGAAATGGGCGACGAAGGGTGGTACAATGCTACCGGGATTGGTACCATTACCTTTTAGATGCAGTCAGGTAAACCCTTTCAATTAAAATATGTAATGCATGTACCAGGTCTGAAGAAAAATTTGGTCTTAGTCGCAATGTTGGAGGATAGAGGCTATGATGTAGTTTTCAGTGAAGGAAAAGCTTTCCTGCAACATAAAACAACAGGACAAGCCAAGAGGATAAGGATTCGATTTAAGAATATATACAAGCTGGAGGTATATGGCTAAGCAGCAATGATGGGAAAGGCAGATCAAGTGGTGAGCCAAGATGCGGGTGAATTATGGCATAGGAGATTAGGTCATCTTCACCATGGAGCCTTGAAAGTCATGCAGCATATTTCTACTGGTCTTCCCAAGGGTACACGTGTGCAGTCAGACACATGCAAGGGATGTACTATGGGAAAATATGTAAAGGCCACCTTTCATGAGAAGGAAAACTGAGCTTCGGGGATCCTTGAGAGAGTTCACACAGACATCTGTGGTCCTTTCTCTGTTTCTTCAATAGGAAAACATAAGTACTATGTAATCTTTGTTGATGAATTTTCTCGTAATTGCTGGATCTTCTTCATGCAGAATAAATATCAAACATTCTCTAAGTTCTATGAGTTTAAAGCACTAGTGGAGAAAGATTCGAGAAAGAAAGTGAAGGCTCTTAGGTTGATAATGGTGGAGAATACATCTCTAACGAATTCAAAAAATTCCGTAGCAAAGAATGAATTCAAAGAGAACTCATAGCGCCTCATAACCCAAAGCAGAATGGGGTCGCGGAGAGGAATAACAGAACTGTTGTGGGTACAGCACGAGCAATGTTGCATGATCAAGGCCTACCAATGCATCTGTGGGCGAAAGCATGCAATACAGTGGTACATGTGAAAAATCGTTGTTTTCATAGAGTACACGGCATGAGTACACCTAAAGAGGCTTTCACTGGTAAGAATCCTAATGTTTCACACTTTAAGATTTTTGGCTCATCCGTTTATGTGCATGTAACCAAGGACGCTAGGAAGAAGCTAGAACCAACAGTTGAGGTTGGGAATTTTGTGGGGTACACTTAAACACCCCATAATTATTGTGTGTATTTTCCAAACAGCAGAATGATTTTTGTGCGATGGGATATAAAATTTGATGAGGTGAAAGCCATACGGTTGTCCCTTGAGAGGGAGTTGGACTTGCATACACAGGAGGAATTGTTGGTTCCCAAGGATGAGCCTCATGATGTGGATCAGCCACATGAGGAGGTTCATGGAGTGGAGGAAAACACTCATGGAGAGCCATCCATCATAAATGGCAAAAGGCGCACCACAGAAGCTAATAGATTGAAACTTGATGCTGCAAAGAATGTAGGAGACCCTACTTCACAGCGCAGACAGAGATAGTATCCTCGAAAATTTACTAGATAAATGGATCTTATGAGCAAATTTATTGTGACTGAACCATATTCCTTTCAAGAAGTAGTGTAACAGCCAACTTGGGTTGATGCAATGGTGGAGGAGTATGACTCCATTTTCAAGAACAGTGCATGGGAGATAGTCCCAAAACTAGTCGACAAATCAGTGGTTGCATCGAGATGGATCTACAAGGTAAAGCAAGCTGTTGATGGGAGTGTGGAGAAATACAAGGCTAGATTTGTGGCCCGGGGATTCTCACAAATCGAGGAGATAGATTATGATGATACTTTTGCACCTGTTGCAAGGTACTCTTCCATAAGATCCATCCTTGCACTCTCTATGCAGATGGGTTGGCGCATTCATCAAATGGATGTGAAAACTGTGTTTATCAATGGGGTCATTGAGGAAGAGTTGTACCTAGAGCATCCTGAAGGTTTTGAAATCTTCAACAGTGAGTCGCATGTGTGCAGACTCAAAAGAGAATTGTATGGGCTGAAGCAAGCACCCCGTGCTTGGTACACTCAGATAGATATTTATTTCACCAAAATAGGCTTCACCAAAAGTGAAGCAGATGAAAACTTGTACCAGATTTTGGTTGAGGGTAAGTTATTTATCTTTTTTCTTTATGTTGATGATCTAATTTTGACTGGTGATGAGCAATCGATACACTCATGCAAGGGAGTTCAAAATGAAGGACATGGGACTCCTTCATTATTTCCTTGGATTGGAAATATGGCAACAGGATGGTGAACTTTTTGTGTCTCAAGGCAAGTATGCAAAGGAGATACTGGGTAAGTTTAACATGAATAGCTGCAAACCCATGGATACTCCTCTTCCAGGAGATTGGAGGAAAGAGGTGCTACTTCTACAGAGGTAGTGGATGTTATTGTCTACAGGTAGTGAGTGGGTTCACTAATGTATTTGGTGAACACGAGACCAAGCATTTTCTACACAATTAACCAACTAATTCAAGCTATGGTTAAGCCTAAAAAGATCTTTTGGAAGCTGAGGAAGCATGTCCTGAAATACCTGAGGGGCCCATAAGAATATGGTCTATGGTATAGATAGACAAAGGGAGTGAAGTTGCATGGCTTCACAGATGCAGATTGGGCTAGCAGTCCATTGGATAGAAAGAGCACATCGGGAGGGATCTTTACCATTGGATCGATAGCAGTTTCCTAGTACAGCATGAAGCAACGATCTGTGGTGCTCAATTCATCAAAATCGGAATACATGGCAGCAATTCAAGCTACGTGTGAGGCTATCTAGATGAGAAAGATCTTGGTTGGCTTTTTTGGTTCTCAAATGGATCCGACAGTGATATATTTGATAATTAGAGTTGCATTAAACTCCCGATTAATCATGTGTTTCATGATAGGTCCAAGTATATAGATATTTGGTATCATCATCTCAAATATTGTGTTTAGATAAGGATAATGTTGATTCAGTACATTCCCACGGAAGATCAAGATGCAAATATTCTGACGAAGGCGCTCACCGGGAGAAAATTTGAATACCATAGAGACGGGATCGGGGTGAAGGATAATCCCTTTCTTGTTGAGAGGGAGTGTTGAGATTCAACAAGAAAATTTCAGCACCCATGCCTAGTTGCATTAAGCACACAGACTAGGGTGGGGCCCACAGTGCTACTTTTGGGTGCATGTCTATTTTGGTTATCCCTTAACTAAGATGGAAATTAAACTATAATATATGCTAAATGTTGACTTGAATCAATTAACTGAAATTGATAAATTCAGTTAGCTAGTGGATTTCGAGTTAGAGGTAGTTGGTGAGGCACACAGAGTAATTCTAGTTGTAACAGAGTTCTAAGTGTAGTGGTGCATGAGTTAATGCAAGTTGTAAATAGTTTAACTTAGTTAAGTGAGTTAAACTGAGTTGTGCTAGTTGTAACTGAAGATACACTAGTGAGAGATATAGTGAATTAAATATTAATCATTTCACAATCAGTGATCTCACATGCAACTGAGGATTTACTTTTATTAGCTGCATGCATGTCAGATCCAATGGAGACCCATTTGATTTCTAGGTGAAAGGGAAGTTGACTATCAATTGTAGGATTATTGGGTTTCACACATGCAACCAAACACCCATTGCATGATACTTGTGCAGTCAAGGAAGGCAATTATTCCTATGTTTTAGGGATCTATTCCATCAGGGATTGTGCAAGTAAGGCAGGTTGTCTAGAGGCTAAGAATTGGCTATGTGTTGGTCAATTTTTCATATGACAGTGTGAGACAATTAGCTGATTACTAGAGGGCTCTTGTGAGAATATTTGTGTATGTAATTGTTTCATGATCCATGCTTATTATACAATAGAATATAGTGGTGTTTTAGCTGTAAGCTTTCCCCGGGAAATTATCTGTGTTGTGTGTGATTGATCTTTCTTCATGTTATGTGATTAGCGATTGTGTTTCTAATTCCGCAAAATATTTGTAGAAGTGATTTATTATTTAACTTTAGTACGTTGTTAGATCGGATGAATCCGAGATATACATGTATGTTGTATAATTTATACAAAGGTGTCTTGCTGACCTCATGCATGACGTGTACAATTTTCTAATTATACAACTGATATTATACTTCCCTCTACCTCCAATCTCAACTGGGTATTCCTTATATCTTAAATGCAACAGCTAATTATAGAGAATTATCAGTTATCTGATTGATAGCTGCATGTGAATTAAATCATATTTAATTCACTAGACCTCTCACTAGCTCCTGCATCATTTAGAACTAGTTAAATTGATTATAACTCAAATAATTAAGTTAAACAATTCTGACTTGAAATAAATTGAAATTGGACCCCCTAGAACTTATAGTGAACTCTACATGCCTCCAGTTTGACCTCCAAATTGAATTGACTGAGCTAACTAAGTTTTTCCAACTTAGTTAACTCGTACAAGTTGTGATGTGATGTGGAATTACAATTTCCTGAAAATTAAATTAGAAACATCTTGTTTCCAATTTCAACACTACCACCTCCTTCTTTAAGATTAGGCCAATAGTAGAACATGTTCATTATTTTCAATGTCTTCTGACATCCCAGGTTACCTGAATATGGCTTAGCATGAAATTCCCTCAAGATAAGCTTCTTGTGATCACTATTGTTTGACACAGATATTGTCCCTAAATCTTACCAAACCATCCACTGTGAGATGATAATCCACATCCTAATCACCTATACCCTATTGTAACATGTGCCTAATATGCATGTACATGTCATCTTATTGTCTCTCCTACAAGGGTTGATCTTGTAAATATGTCCCATGTGAACTCATATTCGTTATGTGATTTACCTATACTCTTCTGCTAAGTTCATCTGCAACCCTGTTCTCTTTACCCTTAATATACCTGATCTCAAAGTGAAAATTTCTAATCGTCTCCAGCCATCTAGCTTTCCTAGAATTTTGATTGGGTTCGTCAAATAAGTATCTCAATCCACTATTATCACTCATCAAGATGAATCGCATTCCAAGAAAATAATGTTTTCACATCTTCAAAGCATGGATGATCATTGCCAACTCAAGATCATGTGTCACATAATTCTTCTCATGCTCATTCAGTTTCCTTGATTCGTAAAATACCACATGTCCCTCATGCATAAGGACTCCACCAAGCCCTTTCTTGCAAGCATATGTACACACCACAAACTCTTTATTTGGATCTGCAATCTTGAGAACTAGATCATTTGTCAACAAATGCTTCAACTGCTCAAAACTTGTTGCACATTCCTATGTCCATTCAAATATCTTTCCTTTCCTCTGAAAAAATGTAATTGGATAGGCAATCTGAGAGAAGTTCCTGATGAACCGCCTGTAGTGTTGAAAATGTAACTAGGTTTGACCTTCATAATGACATGTAATTGTGACTTATGTAAATGATATAATGAAATTATTTTTGTAAGCCTTGCTTCAAGGGATCCATGAGAAAGTGATTTGGTTGACTCTCATTTGAGAACATTAGGATTTATCATTTAATTCAAGGAATTAATTTCATGTATAAAAGAGCTCTTCTTGAGCCTATGTCATGTATATAAGTGTCTAATAGCCCTCCAAAGACAAGCACGGTTCTCCTCTTCTTTGTCAGCTTCAAATAAGGAAAATAAAAATCATGTCTGCCAATATTAGAGACATATCTACTCACATTGGCATGGCGTCTTATATTGATGGAACAACTACTGTATAAAGGAACCTTGGACCAGTAAAAAAACAATCCTTCTCTGATATTTTCGATGACACACTTTTATGATTTTTTATGGGTAACGGGTTCTAATATCCTCTGAAGTTTTGGTTATGGAGTAATATAGTTCAGATATATCTCTGATTTTGTGGATGGGTTACAATTCAGATATGGTCACATCTTGGTGACCATAGTTTAGGGATTCGGGCTAACCACAGTCTCCTCATAGATACAATTTGGATCCCCTCAAGACAGTGTTGTCATGATCTCATTGTAACAACAGTATTAATGATTTTTTCTCACTGATATCAATAATATCTGAGACTTGGCGTTACCATAGTACTAGTAATGTACTCAGTGCTACGGTGAGGATATGAACCTCAGTATACAATGTTAAGAGCAGCAGTGAAGATCTTGTTGTCAAGAATGAAAGATCTCCATGTTAAAATAAATCTCGGTATTTAGAGAAAAATGAAGATCTAGGTGGAAGAGGACTCAAGAAGAGGACTACAAAAGAGAACATGTGTCTTGGTCTTAGAGTGGCTACTAGGTTAAGGGTCTTGGTATTGGTATTTGTCAATTGGATTATATATAAGAATAATTTGTGTGGGTTTTCCTCTCAAAGAGTGAGAGGTTTTGGCCCTGGTTCATAGCCTACATGTTGTGTCTCTTGTCTAATTATATTCATGCATTGGTTAAGATATGCTGAAGAAGAACACTAATAAACTAATATGAAGAAGATCCTAATAAAGATATAAAATTCATTCACAAGAAGTAACTAATCAAAGAGAAATATCCTAATGCAAATGTGCTAGATTTCTCAACATGGTATCATAGCTATGGTGTTAAAGTTAAAGAAGGGCATATAATCTAAGAGACACTCAAGTATTTCGGATATTAAATCAGCTCGATCAAGGGAACACACTCAATCTTGGTGGAATCTCAAGATCACAGTGCTGATTGGACCATAGAGCCTTGGAAAAGTCTTGGTGACACCACAGTGACATCGCGTCACTGTCTCGACACTATATCATAGTGAAGTTTCTCAATGTAGTTGGTTTTCTTACATCATAGATTATAGTCACAAAATGGATCAATTAAGTAATGACATACTTAGTAATATGACAATATTTGTGCTCGAAGATTACAGTGGTACAGTAACTTTTTGGTATGATCTTATCATGTTGTCTCAATCATAAGACACTCTTGATACTACCTCAGTCTTGGTGGAAGTCTCAGTGCTAAAAGAGAAACACAACTTGGAAAAATGATAGCTACAGCTTGATGCTATAAAAAGGTATAGGATTTGGTGCAGTAATGATGACTCAGTGCCATAAGGTCAAGGTGGATATCCATTGAATAAAAAGTCTATCTCAAGAGGAAGTCAAAGTATCTTGAATAATAAAAGGCTAAAGGCATTATCATCATCCTCAAAGGTTATAAGACAATTTCCCTCTCATTGAAGCAAGGACCAATTTTCCCTATTATCCTCATTGAAGAAGCATCAAATAATCCTCAAAAATCACCATCAACAAAGGCAGCCAAATCTAAAGGAGCAATCTCCTTTACTGAAGAAGGGCTTTTCATTTGGAAGAAGATCATCCAACAGTAGCACTAATACATCTTCTTCGTCCACCATCAAAGTGATCATGATGAAGATTTCATTTTCACTTGAAAAGTAAGTATCCTTCATTCTATAATCAAATGTGGTTAAAATTAATTTGTGTTTGCAATGAGATCCATAAGCTAGTTTGGTCATCGAAACTCCTTGCATGGAAAAATAAGGATAGACATGAACCTCGAAGAAAGTAAAGTAATTGAACAAGGTATCATTTAAATACATGTAAAAGGTCTTCCTATGAAATATCCTTTCGTATATAAATATTGGATACATCAAAGGGATGTATATGATAAGCTCATAACATGAAATAAAGTAGGTCATATCACTTAGACCTGATCTACACGAAATTTAAGGTATCAAAGAATGAAGGGATATCTTCATAAGATCTGAAATGTGAGATCTCGGAGAGATCATAAGAAGATAATCATCATTTTTCTAAATAACAAGGTAACAAGGTAACAAATTTCCATGGGGATAAGAAATGTACCTCATTCAACAATGTGTGGTTTCTATGCTTGATAGAATAACACAAGTTGAGGGAAAAAGTATTGAAGGTTAAAGAACTCAAACATTTGCACGCAAGGAAAGAGAAGTTTAGAAAATTTTGGTTCTCAGAAAAGAAAGAAGAGCATAGCTAAGATTTATTACTATGGAAAAGGTATGGACATTCCAGAAAGTAAGCTCATATCACTGGAAATATAGAGGAATTTTAAGAGAATAATTCCAATGAAAGAGGGAGTAAGAGATATTTATTATGATTAAGATAGTCTCCCTCACAAAGGTCTTTTCATGGCTCCTAAATATTTTGTAGGATATTGCTGTAATAAATAATATATGCATTGTGGCATCATGGAAGCATTAGAAACAAGATCTAGTGACATCACCTTGGGAACCTCATTGGAAATTAAAGGAAAGGAATAAGTCATCCAGGAATAGGCTCATCATACATCAAGTCAAGAAGAAAACACCTATTAGATAGGGATATTCAAGATCCTCAAGGTTATCTAATGGAATCTTCATTGAAATATTCACCGATCCAAAGAGGAAGCAAGTGTTTCATTGGGAACTCCAACCTGTGGAATTCATGGGATGATGGTATGTTGACATAAGAGATGAATCAAATCAAGGGATTGAAGATCTTTAAATCAAAGAAGTTGTTGAAAGAAAACTAGATGACTTGAAGGTAAATTAGGTATGTATGCTTGTACTTAATATTATAATGTCATGTCGTGTGGTTGTAGGTAACCTGGATCACTTATTCTATCTTGAGAAGCATGATAAAAGGAAATGGATCTCCTCCTCTAAAATGATGTTGGAAGGCACAAGTCACACTAGATTAAATCAACATAATATGTCCTCGTATGAAGTTTGACGTTGTTGACTACAATCAAGGAAATTTGATTGGAATCTCATGGGAATTAAGTGTATGAAGAAAGAAGGAAGAGATCATGAGATATGCAACTGATCCAGGTGGATATTGGTGGCCACCTGCCTATTCCACATGGGGCCCCACCATTTTTTCTTTAAGTTTTTTAGTTTCCTTAATTATAGCACATTTTACTACTTTTATCATTTTTCTAGGTCCTGAACTTCCAGACCGTTTTGAGGCCCTAAACGACGTTTTTTGGGCATCAAACCTCCTGCGAACATGAGTCAGTTCCAAAATCTACATTCGCCAACAATAGTTTTAGTCCTTGGATATATATTTCTAATGATGTATCATGTGTGTCAAACAGAGATAGTATGCCAAAGTTACGACCCCAAGAAATTGATGTACCAATTTACCCCGACGGGGCCCTTATTCTGGCATTTCATCTCCTAGGGTTAGGATTTTGCATGTTTAGGGTTTTCCATTGTTTCTAAATAATATATAGACCTTCAAGCCTCATTGTATCATAGATTTAAGAGGTATGTAGCCACCACATCTCTTCTCAGAGATAAGATACTAATGCCCTAGCTATTTTATTTCCATTTTGTCTGTAAGCAAATTTCAGTTATTTGATATTAACGAAATGAAGTGTTATTTCCATTGCATTTTTATATTTATGGTTATATGTGTATTATGCTACATTCCTTCATAAATTTTGATCAGTGGTATCAAAGCAGTCTACTCTTTCTCGATCATTCTTTCCATGTCCCCAACGAGGTCGGGGTATAAGGAGTTAGCGCTTGATCTGGTTGAACCTTTCCAAGATCAACCTCGCAAACCCCAACGGCCACCCATGGGGGACGAAAAGAAAGATGAGGGAGGAGGATATCCTATCAAAATATTCCTTGAAGAGGCCGTCGAAAAATAAAGGAACGCATTGATGGATAACTTTTCCAAGATCCTTCAACGACTGCCCACTGGCGGTGCATCTACATCCAGCAGCCACTCTGGAGGCGCATGTACAATTTAGAGCATCCACGCACATGGGATGAGAACCTTCCCTATGTACAACATAGCTATAACCAAGCTCTCCACAACTCAACACGCCATAGCCCCTTTCAGGAGGGCATGGGGTTCCAGCCACTATGTCCCATTGAAGTAGCCATGGCATTTGTGGCTACTCAGGCCGATTCATCTCATGTCCAGTCTAAATCTGACAAAGTGAACAAATTATTGAGCACATTTAGCACACCTGCCATCAGGTTCATGACATATTGGACAGAGACAATTCTATGTACAAGCAACAACATGATCAACATCGAGTGCCACACCACTTATAGGTGAGCGACAAAGTGTGGCTACATTTGCAAAAGGAGCGCCTCACTGGACCCCACCGCAAGATTCACTCGCTCTGATATGGGTTGTACACCATCAGCAAGGTTGTAGGGAAAAATTCCTTTGAGCTCAATATTCCACCATTCCTTGGTTTGCACCCAGTATTCAATGTGGACTGCCTTCAGCCCTATTTCCCACCTCTACTATAAACCTCTGATATTGTAGAACAACTCACACCAACAGAGTTAAACCTGGACTACATGGAATAGGCCACCACAGATTGTATCATGGACATGCAAATAAATAACACACACCAGTGTAAGATCCAACTGTATCGGGTTGTCAAAGCTGGACAACTCCTGCACAAGGGCAAGTGGTTCATCAAGGACCAAGTTTAGCAGAATTTTCCTCATCTCATGGAGGAACTCAAAACAATGGGGACCATTGCTTCCTAAGGGGGGAGGAATGATACATTTGGATATTCGTGGCCACCCTCCTATTCCTCTTAGGGCCCCACCATTATTTCTTTCAGTTTTTCAGTTATCTTAATTATAGCACATATTACTATTTTTAGCATTTTTCAAGTCCTGAACTTCTGGATCCGTTTTGAGGCCCTAAACAAAATTTTTTGGACATCATATGAATTAGTTCAAAACTCTAATTTCGCGGTCAGTGGTTGTATTACTCGGAAACATATTTCTAACGATGTATCATGTGTGTCAAACGGAGATAGTATGCCAAAATTACGACCCCAGTAAATTGATGTACCAATTTACCCCAACGGGGCCCATATTCTGGCATTTCATCTCCTAGGGTTCGGCTTTTGGATTTTTAGGGTTTTCCATTGTTTATCAATAATATATAGGCCTTTGAGCCTCATTGTAACACAAATTTCATAGGCCTGTAGCCACCACATCTCTTCTAAGAGATAAGCTTCCAGCGCCTTAGCTAGTTTATTTCCATTTTGTTTCTAAACAAATTTCAGTTCTTTGATATTAATGAAATGAAGTGTTATTTCCATTGAATGTTTATATTTATGGTTATATGTGTATTATACTGCGTTCTTGCATAAATCTAGATCAGTGGTATTAGAGAATTCTACTCTTTCTCGATCCTTCTTTGCATGTCCCCTACGAGTTCAAGTATAAGGAGTTAGGGCTCGATCCATTTGAACCTTTATAAGAACAACCTCGCAAACCCTGATGGCCTTCCATGGGGTAAAAAAAAAAATATGAGGGAGCAGGAGATCCTATCAAAATATTTCTCGAGAAGGCCCTCAAAAAACAAAGGAATGCGATGATGGATAATTTTTCCCAGATCATTCAACGACTGCCCATTGGCAACACATCTACATCCAGCAGCCACTCTCGAGGTGCAACTCCTTTTAAGGTACAAGTAAACTTTGACATTCCCATATTTTAGGGCCAAATAGATGTAGACATTATAGATATATGGTTGAATATTTTAGAAGGATATTTCTTAGTTCATGACTTTTCCAACCGGGAGAAGATTTTTTTTTCACTCCTCAAAGATACCCCCCATGTCAAGGACTAGTGGGAAACCTATTGTGAGAAAAAGGACGAGGGGGAACCCCCTTTGTTCTTGGTCGTACCCACTTGGAATTATTTCTGAGATGCCATCAAGGAACAATATTATCCTGTGTGGATCTATGAGGACAAGTACATACAATGGAGTACGTTGCGGCAGCAAAGGGATCAAGATGTGCATGAGCTGATGAATTTGTCCCATACCCTGCGCACAAATTTGGGTATCAAAGATTCGGAGAAATATTTGGTGCTGAAGTACTGCAGTTGTCTACACGTATACATTCATGAGTAAATGGAGTTCCTTGACATATTCTGCTTGGTATGGCATACCGGTATGCTACCAAGATTGAGCAGAAATTCAAACAGAAGAAGCGAGACTTTGGATGTGCTAATCAAAAGTAAGGGAACAAAGGACAAAGCCAATGCATGGAGGCCCAATATAACCTATCGAAGCTACAAGCAAAGAACAAAGCCACGAAGTCGAAGAAGGACACGAGAAAGTGGTGTGAGTTCCATAAGAGCTCCAATCACAACACAAGTGAGTGTCGGGCCAAGCTGTCACTGGTGGCTGAGATGAGGGCTTCTGAATCGAATGCATGCTCTGACTATAAATCAGAACCCGACAAGGGGAATGAAAAAGGTAAGCATATTATTGATGCGGAGCCCAATGCCACCATTTCCACTGCAAAGATCCATAATGAGGAAGCCAAAAGAACCTCATTTCAGCAAAGGTCGTGAAGTGTTTGGGCTTTTAGACCACAGCACACCCACAACCACACATCATCGGGTAGCGTCACCAAGGACGAGATCTTCGCATCAGCCAGCAATGTCACCTTCCCTACAACATCAAGCCCTTCACATATGAGGTATTGTGTGGCATTTATCCTCCTGATGTTTATGATGTATTATTAGGCCAACCATAACTGTGGAAGAAACATGTTGTGTATGAGTCTCAGCCTCGCATTTTTATTGTTACTTTGGGAAATAAGTTGTACAGGATACCAGAGGTACCACCGCTTGCAGATATCTCTTTGGTTACTGCAAAAAAATGTAGTAAGCTCATTTCCAAAACCAGGAAATTTATTTTCCTGATGATTCGCCCTCGGGACAAGAAGAATATTGTGGCCACGACCTCTAGAAAAGGCTCCTCTACATGACAACAACAAATGTACAAGGTCATGGAGGAGTACGGGGACATATTCACCTCACCCACAAGGGTGCCTCTGCACTGTCAGTTCAAGCACCCCATTGATCTGACCCGAGGTGCGTTGCTACCCAATGGACTGATCTATTAGCGCTCTGTTCTGGATAACAATGAAATCAAGAGGCAGATTCAGGAGCTACTACAGAAAGGTCACACCTGGCTGATTTCATCACCCTTTGGGAGCTCAGTCGTGTTGGTGCAGAAGAAGGATGGGACTTGGAGACTCTGTATTGACTATAGGGCGTTGAACACGATCACTGTCCGGAATAGGTACCCGATCAACTCAAAGGGGTGAAATATTTCAACAAGATCAAATTGAAGTCTGGGTATCACCAGGTGCCAATCAAACCCTCTGTTGTGTGGAAGACTACCTTCAAAGCTAAGGAGGGCCTTTTCGAATGGCTGGTGATGCCTTTCGAATTAACGAATGCTCCCACAACCTTCATGAGGCTAATGGAAAACATATTGCGGCCATTCACCAACTCATTTGTAGTAGTGTACTTGTATGACATCCTGATCTTCAGCTAGACATGGGAAGAGCACCTCCACCACATTTGAAAGGTCCTCCAAACACTGCGGCAACACAAGTTGTGTACCAATTTGGAGAAGTGCACTTTTGGCATTACCCAGGTTCAATATCTGGGATACATTATTGATGAACAGGGGGTGCATGTGGATCCAACCAAGATCCAAGTAATTTGGGATTGGCCGGCCCCAACCACTCTAACAGAGCTTCGGAGCTTGCTGGGTCTTGTTAATTTCTACCGTAAGTTCATGTTGGGATTCTCTCATATCACTTGGCCTTTGAGTCAAGTCACCAAGGGAGGAGAGAAATCAAAATTATTTTGGTCGGAAACTAAATAGAAGGCATTCATAGAATTGAAACATAGCCTTTGCTCTGCCCCAGTGCTCACTTTACCATACTTGCAACAAAAATTTGAGATCAAGACAGATGCATCTGAATATGTTATTGGGGCATTTCTTACTCAACAGGGGCATCCAGTGGAATATCACAGTGAGACATTGTCTGACACAGTCCGCAAGTATCCCAATTATGACAAAGAAATGTATTCCATTATGCAGACATGCCTCCAATGGAATCATTACATTTTTGGGAAGGAAATGGTCATCCACATAGATTACCGACCCCTGCAATTCATAGAGACACAAGGGAAGTTGCAGAATGATCGGCATCAAAATTGGTTCACATACCTGCAAAAATTTCATTTGAAGATCGAGTATAAGAAGGGTACCTCATTTGACCACAAATCGTGGTGCTAACCACCATTCTTAACTCTTTTGGGCACAAGACTTCTGATTAGCCGCTTCTCTACAAGAGAGATCTGAAATTCGGTCACACATACAAGACACTCTTAGAGGGTACACAAGTTCCAAATTTTCACCTACAAGATGCACTCCTATGTCATCTGCGACACCTTTGTATTCCTTCAAGTGCGCGTGCCAAGATGATTTGGGAAGAACACTACAGTCGATTCGTTGGGAATTTCGGGGTCGAGAAAATGGTGGCAGTAATGTAGAAGTATTTCTATTGGCTGAACCTTCGACAGGATGTTGGGAATTAGATCAGATCCTACACTGCTTGCTCCATTGCCAAACCGACCATCAAGAAGAAAGGCCTCTATACACTGCCACCTACCCCTAGTCACCCTTGGGAATCCATCTCCATGGATTACATTTCGGGCCTTCCTTCTACTAAGCAGGAAAACAACTATGTTTTCGTGGTCGTCAACAGATTCTCGAAGATGGCCATTATGTCGACCTGCAAGAAGAATATGATAACAGAAGGCACTGCTAAAATCTTCTTTGAATGAGTGTGGGTGCACTTTGGGATCCCACAGTCTATCATCTCATATCGGGACAATAGGTTCCTCAGCACATTTTGGTCCAGCCTCTGGTCAATGTTGGACACGAAGCTCACCAATTCCACATCTTTCCATCCCCAACATGATGGTCAGACAGAGGTCGTCAGCAAGATGATTGTACACATTCTGTGCATGTACAATTCAAAGCATCCACGCACATGGGATGAGATCCATCCCTATGTATAACACATCTATAATCGGTCTCTCCACAGCTCAACTGTACATAACCCCTTTCAGGTGGGCATGGGTTCCAGCCACTATATCCCATTGAAGTAGTCATGCCATTTGTGGCTACTCATGTCGATTCATCTCATGTCCAGTCTGAAGCTGAAAAAGTGAACAGCTTCATTAAGCACATTCAGCACATCTGCCAGCAGGTTCATGACATATTGGACAGAGCCAATGCTAAGTACAAGCAACGACATGATCAACATCGGGTGCCACACCACTTCTAAGTGGGCGACAAAGTGTGGCAACATTTGCAGAAGGAGTGCCTCACTGGACTCCACCGCAAGCTTGACTCACTCTGATATGGGCCACACACCATCACCAGGGTTGTAAGGAAAAATGCCTTCAAGCTCAGTATTCCACCATTCCTTGGTCTACACCCAGTATTCAATGTGGAACGCCTTCGGCCCTATTTCCCACCTCTACTAGACACCTCTGACATTACAGAACAACTCACACCAACAGAGTTAAACCAAGACTGCATGGAACAGGCCACCACAGATTGTATCATGGATAGGAAAATCAAGAACACTCACCAGCAAAATATCCAACTGTATCGGTTTGTCAAAGTTGGCCAACCCCTGCACCAAGGCAAGTGGTTCACCAGGGACCAAGTTCAACAGAAGTTTCCTCATATCATGGAGGAACTAAACATAATGGGGACCATTGCTTCCTAATGTGGTAGGAATGATCCAGGTGGATATTGGTGGCCATCCGAATATTCCACGTGGGGCCCCACCATTGTTTCTTTCAGTTTTTTGATTTCCTTAATTATAGCACAATTTACTATTTTTAGCATTTTGTCGGGTCCTGAACTTCCGGAGATATTTTGAGGCCCTAAACGATGATTTTTGGGCATCATATGAGTCTGTTCAAGACTCTACATTTGTGGTCAATAGTTGTATCCCTCAGATATATATTTATTATGATGTATCATGTGTGTCAAACGGAGATAGTATGCCAAATTTATGACCCTGGTAAATTGATGTAGTAATTTATCCCGACTGGGCCCATATTATGGTTTTTCATCTCCTAGGGTTAGGCTTTTGGATGTTTAGGGTTATCCATTATTTCTCAATAATATATAAGCCTTCGAACCTCATTGTAACAAAAATTTCAAATGCCTGTAGCCACCACATATCTTATCAGAGATAAGGTACCAGCGCCCTAGCTAGTTTGTTTCCATTTTGTTTGTAAACAAATTTCAGTTCTTTGATATTAATGAAATGAAATGTTATTTCTGCTACATTTTTATATTTATGGTTATATGTGTATTATTTTGTGTTCCTGCATAAATCAAAAGCAGTGGTATCAGATCAGTCTACTCTTTCTTGATCCTTCTTTGCATGTCCCCAACGAGGTCAAGGTATAAGGAGTTAGGGCTCGATTTGGCTGAACCTTTGCAAGATCGGCCTCGCAAACCCTGACGGTCGTCCATGGGGGACGAAAATAAATATGAGGGAGTCAGATATTCTATCAAAATATTGCCCGAAGAGGCCCTCGAAAAACAAAGGAACGCGATGATGGATAACTTTTCCCAAATCCTTGAACGACTGCCCACTGGAGGCGCATCTGCATCTAGCAACCACTCTGGAGGCACAACTCCTTTTAAGGTACAAGTAAAATTTTGCATTCCCATATTTGAGCACAAAATATATGTAGACACCGTAGATATATGGTTGAATCTATTAGAGGGATATTTCTCATTTCATGACTCTTCTGACCGAGAGAAGATTATTTTTGCACTCCTCAAAGTTACCCTTGGGTCAAGGACTGGTGGGAAACCTACTGTAAGAAAAAGGACGAGGGGAAACCCTCTTTTTTCTCGGCCATAACCACTTGGAATTTTTTCTAAGACACCATCAAGGAACAATGTTATCTTGTGGGGAGCTATTAGGATAAGTACATACAATGGACTACCCTGCGAGAGCAAAGGGATCAATATGTGCATGAGCTGACGAATTTGTTCCATACCCTGCGCACAAAGTTGGGTATCAAATATTCGGAGAAAAATTTGGTGATGAAGTACCGTATTTGTATGCACATATACATTCAGGAGGAAATGGAGTTCCTTGGCATCTCCTCGCTTGGTACGGCATACTGGTATGCTGCCAAGATTGAGTAGAAATTTAAACAAAATAAGCGAGATTTTGGATCTGCGAATCAAAATCAAGGGAAAGGTGCCCCCAAACCGCAGAACAAATGAAAAATCCAAGGCATGGCAGCCCAAGATAACCTACAAAAGTCGCAAGCAAAGAACAACCCCACGAAGAAGAAGAAGGGCATGGGAAAGTTGTGTGAGTTCCATAAGAGCTCCACTCACAACACAAGTAAGTGTCGGGCCAAGCAGTCATTGGTGGCCAAGTTGAGGGCTTATGAATCAGATGCATGCTCCGAATCTGAATCACAACCCAACAAGGGGAATGACAAAGGGAAGCAGATTATTGATGCGGAGAAAAATGCCACCATTGCCACTGCAAATATCCAGATGGAGGAACCGAAAGATCCAGAGGAGGAGGAGTGTGTTAGGTCCCTATATTACTATTATAGTCCCTTATTGTTGTTAGTGTAACCCCTTTATTGTTATTATTGTACCCTTGTAACCCCTGTATTGTTATTATTGTGCCCTAAAATTATTATTGTTAGGTCGGCTAGGATTACATTGTGGCCCAACTAGGATTGCATTATGGCCCCATGGACACTTATATATAGAAAGGAGGTTTTGTAAATTATATCATCCAAGAATTGCTCATTTATGTAATGTATTGGAGGTTTTCCCCTCAAAGTGGCTTATTTCTAAGGCGTTGATATCTCTTTTCTTCTATTTTTGGAGCTGGTTACACAACATTTGGTATCAGAGGTTTGGATTCTAGGGTTTCGCTGCTCTAAACAAGTCATCATGGAATTTCCACTATAAATTTGTTTCTACGAAATTTAAGAATCTAAAATTTTTAGGGTGAGAAGCCGAAATCCTGAGGAAACTCATCAAAAAATTTTAGAGCTTGGCTCGCAATATTTTCGGAGATATGATCTGTGGAAGGTAGTGCTTTTTCAGGCTCCCGAATTTCATCTCAAAGAGGTGATCATGGGAAAATATTCATAACTCTCTCTCTGAGCATCGGATTGGAGTGCCGTAAAAATTGGTCACAAGTACACATACTTTAGTTTCTTGGCTATCAATTTTAGAATTGAAGGAGGAAAAAGTGACACGTGGAAAGTCGTACAAGTTCGCTCTACTGAACCAGTCCATAATTAGGTCATTGTGGGAGATTGGACACAACTTTGTCTTGGAGAATCCAAATCAGGTTAGACCTATGGCATTCGAAAGAGAATTCAAGGGGATACGTCGGTACCAAAATTCAAATATTGAAGTGATGCAATCACAGAGATAATCCAATTTCAGTATCGAGTTCCTAAAATTAAAGAAAAAGGTGTGTATTTTTTTTCCGAATTGCATAAGTCTTGTTTGAAGAATCAACTTGAATTGATTCCAAGGGCATATTGTAGAATAGATATCAGTATTGGGTTCTAAAATATGCCCCATAAAAATAATTCAACACCCATTAAGCCTTCATAAGGCTCTACTATGACTCATGAAGATGAAGAATTGCAACATGAACTATCAAAATTACAAGAGCAAGTGCACCAAATTTCGCTCTCGCAAAAAGCAACAAAAAATGAAATGGAAGTTTTGAAGAAAGGCGTGGAAGCTAAGATGGATGGCATGGAAGCTGGCATGGAAGCTAAGATGGATGACATGAAAGATAACATGGAAAAAATGAAGAAGGATCTAAAAGCAGACATGGAAGGTTTGACAAAGTTGATACAAGAAATGTTTAGTAATGGTGAAAAGATAGTAGAAGAAACTCATGATGAGAACAAAATAAATGTTAATCATGATTTCATAAACTCTAATGTTGGCGAGAAGAACCACCATATTCCAAAAATGGAGATGAGGAAGTTTGATGGAAAGGATCTCGTAACATGGATACTACAGATGGAGCAATATTTTGATCTCCATAACGTGCAAAACACACAAAAGGTACGCATTTCAACTTTACATTTAGAAAAAAATATGTTTGTATGGTATCGATGGCTTTGCTCCCGTAAAAAAATTGTCACTTGGTCAATTTTTATGGAGGAAATGATAGCACATTATGAGGATACAAAGAGCAACACCTTCTTTAGCCAATTGATAAATCTCAAACAAAAGGGATTAGTGGGGTAGCACATTGAGGACTTCCAAAAATTGAATATAAGGGTAACTGATATTCCAGAGGAACACGGGATTGATCTCTTCATAGGCACTTTAAAGGATAACATCCAACATGAAGTTCGCGTTTTGGAACCTGATTCATTGGAGAAGGCATTCAGGTTGGCAAGAAAAATTGAATGTAAAATTATGGCGGCAAGGAAGCCTACCACTCACTTCTATAAAGAGGGAAGTGTTGCTACTCCTAGATTTCCACAACCTACAAGGTTGACACCACAAAAATTGGAAGAAAAAAGGGCAAAAGGGCTTTGCTACAGTTGTGATAGAAAATACACTAAAGGTCATAAGTGTGCTGAGAAGAAATTATTTTACATAGATTGTGAAGAGGAAGAAGAAAATGAACAAGAAGAGGATATACACTAGGAACTAGCCATAGAAGGGGAAGAAATGAATCCGACCATATCGTGTAATGCACTGGCAGGAATTACCACTCCTCAAACTCTCAAGATAGAAGGACATATCAAGAAGAAAAAGGTAATAGTGTTGATTGATTCAGGTAGCGCCCATAATTTTATTCATTGTAAGGTAGCCAAGGAATTAAATTGTTTCCTATACCCAACACCAGAATGTCAAGTGATAGTTGCAAATGGAGGAACTATAAATTGCTCTGGAAAATGCCATAATATCAAGCTAACCATGGGGGAATATGTATTGACTAGTCCAATGCTTTCCATTCCTATGGGAGGTGCTGATGTTGTACTAGGAGTACAATGGTTACGATCTTTGGGGACGGTAGCTTTTAATTTTCAAGAACTTTTCTTGAAATTTTTTTCAGAAGGAAAGGAAGTTGAATTACGGGGTATTGCGGGAAATCCAGGAAGGATAATAAGCTCTAATGTCATGACAAAGCTTCTAAAGAAAGAACAGCGAGGCGTAATTGCACAATTATGCTCACTAGAAGTTCCAACATCAAAATCATCTATTTCTGGAGATCTCCAACAAGTCTTGGACAATCATTCCAAGGTGTTTGAAACTCCCAAAGGACTCCCACCTATTCGTGATCATGATCATGCTATTCATTTGATTCCAGGAAGTGTTCCTCCAAACATCGAGCCTTATAGATATCCTTACTTCCAAAAGAGCGAAATTGAACGTATTATTGCAGAAATGTTAGAGGCGAGTATAATTCAACCTAGTCAAAGTTCTTTCTCTGCTCCTGTAGTATTGGTACACAAGAAGGATGGATCATGAAGAATGTGTCCGGATTATAGGGAGCTCAATAAGCTCACCATTAAAGATAAATTTCCCATTCCTGTGATTGATGAATTATTGGATGAATTACATGGAGCAATTTATTTTACCAAGTTGGATCTTCGTTCGAGATATCATCAAATTAGAATGAAGACTGAAGATATTCCAAAAACAATATTTCAAACTCATGAGGGTCATTATGAATTTTTGGTCATGCCTTTTGGCCTTACCAATGCACCTTCTACATTTCAAGGGTTGATGAATTCCATTTTCAAACCCTTCCTTAGAAAATTTGTGCTAGTATTTTTTGATGATATACTAATCTAAAATAGGTCTTGGAAGGATCATGTTGAACATGTTGACAGGGTGCTCAAACTATTGCAGGAGAAACAATTATATGCAAAAACATCCAAATGTTTCTTTGGAGTACAAGAGGTGGAATATCTGGGTCATATTGTATCTCACGAGTGTGTTAAGGTAGACCCTAACAACATTTAAGCCATTAAGGAATGGAAAGTCCCCACAACCATAAAGAAGTTGCAAGGATTTCTCGGGTTAACAGGTTATTATCGCAAGTTTGTTAAGAATTATGGGAGAATAGCAGCACCTCTAACAACATTATTGAAGAAAGATGCATTTTCATGGACTCCTAGAGCAACTAAGGCCTTTGAACATCTTAAAGAGGAAATGTGTCGAGCACCAATATTAGCTACGCCAGACTTCACAAAAACCTTTATTGTGGAATGTGATGCCTCAGGAAATGGAATTGGTGTTGTTTTAATGCAGTAAGGAAGACCCATTGCTTTTGACAGCCATCTAATCAAAGGAAAGTATTGACATAAACCTATTTATGAGAAGGAAATGTTAGCAATATTGCATGCACTAAATAAACGGCGAACTTACCTAATGGGAAGACACTTCAAGGTAAAAAATGATCATGATAGTCTTAAACACATTTTGGAACAAAGACTATCCTCCGAAGAGCAGCAAAAATGGGTCACAAAGATGTTGGGTTATGACTTTGAAATAATATACAAGAAAGAAAAGCTTAATTTTGTTGCAGATGCACTCTCGAGAAAGAATGAAGAGGTGGAAGCATTGCTTTTTACCATTTCTATTATCCAACCAGATTGGATAACCGAAGCAAGAGATGAATGGAAGAAGGACAAAGATGTATGGACACTCATTCAAAAGTTGCAGCAAGATCATAGTACATCTGATACATTTAGTTGGAAAAATGATTCCTTATGGTACAAAGATCGCTTATATCTTTGTAAGAATTCCCAACTAAAACAAAAGATTCTTCTGGAATTGCACACTTCTCCTTTAGGGGGACACTCAGGATTTTTAAAAACTTACCACAGGGTGAAGAAAGATTTTTTTTGGGATGGCCTTAAATCTGATATTCAAAATTTTGTGGCGGAATGTTTGGTTTTCCAGCAGAATAAAGTTGAGACAATTAAGACCCCGGGACTTCTACAACCTTTATCAATTCCAAGTCAACGTTGGGAGGAGATTTCAATGGATTTTATCACAGGTTTACCTAAGTCCGAAGGAAAGAGTGTCATCATGGTGGTAGTTGATAGACTTACCAAGTATGCACACTTTTGTGCATTATCTCATCCATTTAAAGCAAGTACGATTGCTACTACATTTATGGACAGAATTCAAAAGCTACATGGAAGCCCAAGGGTTATTGTGAGCGACAGAGATCCCATTTTTACTGGAAATTTTTGGACGGAGTTATTTTCTTGTTTGGGTACTCAATTAGCTCATAGCTCATCTTTTCATCCTCAATCTGATGGTCAAACTGAGATAGTAAATAAATGTTTGGAAGGATATCTTCGTTGTTTTGTATCTGATAAACAAACACAATGGGTCAAGTGGTTACCTCTCGCTGAATGGTGGTATAACACTTCCTTCCATACTGCAGCAAAAATGACCCCATTTATTGCACTTTATGGATATCATCCACCATCCATCACATAATATTTAAGGGAAAATTCGAAGGTTCAAGCAGTGGAAGATCACATCGAGCATCAGCAAGAAGTTCTCCAACTCTTAAAGGATAACCTGAATTTGGCACAAAACCAAATGAAACAACAAGAAAATCAACATTGCAGCGAGAGAATTTTTCATGTAGGAGATTGGGTATTTTTACGGCTACAACCATACAAAAAAATGTCCCTCAAGCAAGCTAAGAAGGATAATAAATTATTGCCAAAGTACTATGGTCCTTACAAGGTGTTGCAAAAGATTGGTACTATGGCATACAAATTGGAGCTTCCTGCTTCTTCGTGAGTGCATCTAGTTTTCCATGTTTCATGCTTAAAGAAGGTTATAGGTGAAAATATTCCAATTCAAACAATATTTCCAGAACTTGATGACGAAGGAAAAATCATATTGGAACCTGAAGCAATCACGGAAACAAGAACTTGACAGCTACGAAATCGATCAATTTCAGAGTATCTCATCAAGTGGAAGAACTTACCCACTGAAGATTCTACATGGGAGGATGAGAATTTTATACAAAAGCACCCAGAGCTACTCAAGCGTTGAGGACAACACTTTTTTTTGAAGGAGAGGGGCATGTTAGGTCCCTATATTACTAGTATAGTCCCTTATTGTTGTTAGTGTAACCCCCTTATTGTTATTATTGTGCCCTTGTAACCCCCATATTGTTATTATTGTGCCCTTAAATTATTATTGTTAGGTCAGCTAGGATTACATTATGGCCCCAACTAGGATTACATTTATGGCCCCATGGACTCCTATATATAGAAAGGAGGTTTTGTAAATAGTATCATCCAAGAATTTTTCATTTATGTAATGTATTGGAGGTTTCCCCCTCGAAGTGGCTTATTTCTAAGGTGTTGATATCTCTTTTCTTCTATTTTTGGAGCTAGTTACACAACAGAGCGTCTCTTCCACTCTCATATGTGGGTAAAGGGTTCCCCGCTACAGTTCATTGTCTACAATGGAAGCCAAAGAACCTCATTTTAGTAGAGGTCGTGAATCGTTTTAGCATGCCGACCAAAACACACCCACAGCCATACACCATCGGGTGGCTTCAGCAATGACGAGATCTTCATGTCATCCAGCAATGCAGCCTTCCCTACAGCATCAAGCCCTTCACAGATGAGGTATTATGTGGAATTTCTCCTATTGATGTTTGTGATGTATTATTAGGCCAACCATACTTGGGGAAGAGACATGTTGTGTATGAGTCCCGACCTTGCGCTGTTATTGTTACTTTGGGCAATAAGTTTTACAGGATACCAGAGGTACCACCACCTGCGGATATCTCTTTGGTTACTGCAAAAAAATTCAGTAAGCACATTTCCAATACCGCAAAAAAAAAATTCTTGATGGCTTGCCCCTAGGGCAAGAAGAATACTATGGCCACGACCTCTAGATAGGGCTCCTCCGCACGACAACAAATGGACACGGTCGTGGAGGAGTACGAGGACATATTCACCTCACCCATAGGGGTGGCTCTGCACTGTCAGGTTAAGCACCCCATCGATTTGACCCCAAGTGCGCCATTGCCGAATGGACCGATTTATCAGCACTTTGTTATGGAGAATGACGAAATCAAGAGGCAGATTCAAGAGCTGCTGCTGAAAGGTCACATCCAACCGAGTTCATTGCCCTATGGGAGCCCGATCGTGTTGGTGTAGAACAAGGATGGGACTTGGAGACTCTGTATTAACTATTGGGCGCTGAACAAGATCACTGTCTGGAATAAGTACTCGATCCCATGGATTGATGACCTTCTGGATCAACTCAAAGGGGCAAAATATTTCAGCAAGATCGACTTGAAGTATGGGTATCACTAGGTACCTTTTGGGTTGATGAATGCTCCCACAATATTCATGAGGCTGATGGATGACATTTTGCGACCATTCACCAACTCATTTGTAGTAGTGTACTTGGATGACATCCTGATCTTCAGCCAGACTTGGGAAGAGCACCTCCTCCACATATGACAGGTCCTCCAAACATAGCGGAAACACCATTTGTGTGCCAACTTGGAGAAGTGCACTTTTGGCATGACCCAGGTTCATTATCTCGGATACATTATTAATGAATGGGGGGTGCATATGGATCTAATCAAGATCCAATTAATTCGGTATTGGCCGGCCCCAACCACTCTAACAGAGCTTTGCAGCTTTCTGGGTCTTACTAATTTCTACCACATGTTCGTGTTGGGATTCTCTCATATCTCTTGGTCCTTGACTCAAGTCACCAAGGGAGGAGAAAAAGAAAATTTATTTTGGTCGAAATCTCAATAAAAGGTGTTTGAGATCAAGACAAATTCCTCTGACTATGCTATTGGGGCAGTTCTTACTCAACAAGGGCATCCAGTGGCATATCACAGTGAGACATTTTCTGACACAGTCTGCAAGTATCCCACTTATGACAAAGAAATGTATTCCATTGTGCAGGTGTGCTGCTAATGGAAGCATTATATTTTGGGGAAGGAAACGGTCATCCACACAGACCACCGACCCCGGCAGTGCATACATCACAAGGGAAGTTGCTGAACAATCGCCATCAGAAGTGGTCCACATATCTACAAAAATTTCATTTGAACATCAAGTATAAGAATGGCAGCATCAATAATTTTGCAGATTTCCTCAGCCGACCACTGATCGTGGCGCTAACCACCGTTCTCAACTCTTGTGGGCACGAGACTTCTGATTGGCCGCTTCTTTACAAGAGCAATCCTGATTTTGGCCACACATACAAGACACTCTTGGAGCGTACACAAGTTCCAAATTTTCACCTACATGATACACTCCTATGTCATCTGGGACACCTTTGTGTTCCTTCAAGCGAGTGTGCCAAGATGATTTGGGAAGCACACTACAGTCAAGTCGCTGGGCATTTCGGGGTCGATAAAACACTAACAGTACTACAAAAGTATTTCTATTTGTCGAACCTTCGACAGAATGTTGGGAAGTACATCAAATCTTGCACTACTCTCTCTATTGCCAAACCGACCATCAAGAAGCAAGGCCTCTATACTCTGCTACCTACCCCTAGTCGCCCTTGGGAATCTATCTCCATGGATTACATGTCAGGACTTCCTTCTAATAAGCATGGAAACAACTGTGTTTTCATGTTACTCAATAGATTCTCAAAGATGGCCATTATGTCGACCTACAAGAAGAATATCACAGCAGAAGCCACTGCTAAACTCTTCTTTGAATGAGTGTGGATTCACTTTGGGATCCCACAGTCTATCATCTCATATCGGGACAGCAAGTTCCTCAACACATTTTGGTCCAACCTCTAGTCAATGCTAGACATGAAGCTCACCAATTCCATAGCTTTCCATCTCCAAACTGATGGTCAGACAGAGGTCGTCAACAGAATGATTGTACACATTATACGCATGTACAATTAAAAGCATCCACGTACATGGGATGAGAGCCTTCCCTATGTACAACACAGCTATAATCGGGCTCTCCACAGCTTAGCTGGCCATAACCCCTTTCAAGTGGGCATGGGGTTCCAGCCACTATGTCCCATTGACATTGCCATGCCATTTGTGGCTACTTAGGCTGATTCGGCTCATGTCCAGTCTAAAGCTGACAAACTAAACAACTTCATTAAGCACATTTAGCACATCCACCAATAGGTTCATGACATATTGGACAGATCCAATGCTAAGTACAAGCAACGACATGATCAACATCAGGTTCCACACCACTTCCAGGTGGGTGACAAAGTGTGGCTACATTTACAAAAGAAGCGCCTCACTAGACCCCACCGCAAGCTTCGCTCACTCCGATATGGGTCGTACACCATCACCAAGGGTCTAGGGAACAATTCCTTCCAGCTTAGTGTTCCACCATTCCTAGTTTTGTAGTCGATATTCAATGCGGACAGCTTTCGGCCCTATTTCCCACCTCTACTGGACACCTCTGACATTGCAGAAAAACTCACACCAACAAAGTTAAACTCATACTACATGGAACAAGCCATGACAGATTGTATCATGGACATGAAAATTAAGAACACTCGCCAGCAGAAGATCCAACTATATTGGGTTGTCAAATCTGGCCAACTCCTACACGAAGGCAAGTGGTTCACCATGGACCAAGTTCAGCAGAAGTTTCCTCATCTCATGGAGGAACTCAACGCAATGGGGACCATTGCTTCCTAAGGGGGGGGGTATGATCCAGGTGGATATTGGTGGCCACCCACCTATTCCTCTTGGGGCCCCACCATTGTTTCTTTCAGTTTTTCAGTTTCCTTAATTATAGCACAGTTTACTATTTTTAGCATTTTTCGGGTCCTGAACTTCCGGAGCCATTTTGAGGCCCTAAACGACGTTTTTTGGGCATCATATGACTCTATTTCAAACTTCAAACTCCTAATCATCAGTTGTATTCCTCGGATAGATATTTCTAACGATGTATCACATGCGTCAAATGGAGATAGTATGCCAAAGTTACGACCCCGAGAAATTGATGTACCAATTTACCCCGACAGGGCCCATATTCTGGCGTTTCATCTCCTAGGGTTAGGCTTTTGGATGTTTATGGTTTTTCATTGTTTCTCAATAATATATAGGCCTTTGAGACTCATTGTAACAGAGATTTCATAGGCCCTTAGCCACCACATATCTTCTCAGATATAATCCACCACCGCCCTAGCTAGTTTATTTCCATTTTGTCTATAAACACATTTCAGTTCTTTGATATTAATGAAATGAAGTGTTATTTTCATTGCATTTTTATATTTACCCTGTGCATGAGTTGACGAATTTGTTCCATACCCTACGCACAAATTTGGCTATCAAATATTCGAAGAAACATTTGGTGCTAAATTTCTGCAGTTTTCTGCACATATACATTCAGGAGGAAATGGATTTCCTCGAAATCTCCTCGCTTGGTACGACATACCAGTATGCTTCCAAGATTGACTATAAATTCAAACAAAAGAAGCGATACTTTCGATCTTTGAATCAAAAGAAAGCAAAAGGTGCCCCCAAACTCTAGAACAAAGGACAAAGCCAAGGCATGGTGGACCAAGACAACCTGCCAAAGCTGCAAGAAAAGGAAAAAACTATGAAGCCAAAGAAGGACAAGAGAAAGTGGTGTGAGTTCCATAAGAGCTCCACTCACAACACGAGTGAGTGTCGGGCCAAGCAGTCGCTAGTGGCCGAGATGAGGGCTTCTGAGTCAGATGCATGCTCTGACTCCGAATCAGAACCTGAAAAGGCGAATGAAAAAGGGAAACATATTATTGATGCGAAGCCCAACGCCACTGTTGCCACTGCAAAGATCCAAAAGGAGGAACCAGAAGATCCAGAGGAGGAGGAACGTCTCTTCCACTCCCAGATGTGGGTAAAGGGCTCCCCGATACAGTTCATTGTTGTATTCGGACGATACGAAATCTTGTGAACAAGATTAGCTATTAGTAGTAAGATTGTGATGAGGATTTCTTTGGTTGTTTCACCTTCTTAGAAAGGATGAAACCGAGCTTACGGCCCACTTACGCTGCCTAAAGAAAATATAAATGTAAACACTTAAATAGATACGATCAATGAGTATTTTTTTATGTCTGAAAGTATTATTTAATCAAATTTTATATGTGAATAACAAAGTTCAAGTGATACCTTATGCAAAGTAATGTGGTTTAGTGAAACTAATGAGTTGTGTTCATGTTGTATAAGCTTTGATTAGGAAAAAGTGAACATGAAAAGATAACATATAATGAATTTTTAAATCTACCAAATATAAACAATAAAAATACACAGCATAACAGATAGCATTTTTTTAAGCATTTCACCCCTCTTTTGGGCTACCTATGCTGGGTCCAAAAGCCTCTAAATAGGTTTTTCCCTCTTTCATTAATGCTCAAATTAAAAATTACACTGTATAGAAAGCCTCAAAAGGAAAAATTAGCTACAAATTCAGAAACAGAGGACTGAAATCAGTATAAATCGACTATTCATTCACCTCCAATGGATGAGTATAGTCCAACACAGCTGATCTTTCACCAGGCCCTGGTGGCTCCACAACAAAAATCGCTGATAAAATCACTGATATAGCGCCCTAATGGCTCTGCAACCTATCCCAACAGCTTCAGAATGCTTCAATACCCCAAAATCAAAAAAAAATCGTCCCAAATGGACTTCCCTAGCCAAAGTTATGGCTAACTGAATTTTTGCCCAGTTAGGGCTAGAAAAGCTCCACCAAAAATGGTGGAACTCCAGATAAGTCCGCCAAAATAGGGGTCGGCGCTATAATTTTGGCACTCTGCCAATATTCTGCCAGCAGTGAGGACTAAAAGGATAAGGCACGTGACCGCACTGTTCGGAAGGCATTGAATAAACTTAGAGTTTAATTCGTGGAACTTTAATATATACCTGAAATATTAAAGGTGCATAGCACCATACCCGCGGCCCATGGGACCACGTCCGACGGAGTTGCGCGCCGATGAAATAGCTCTAGGTTCCGATGCCAGGGTCGCATGTGGAGGGGGATGGCCCCCTTTTGGGCCTCGCCTGAAACAAATTTAAACTTTATAATAAATTTCGATCCCATAGTTTAACAAGTAATACCCGTGGTCCATCGGTCGGGCCTCTCACCTTTCTCTGCCCCGACCCAAGGTCGAATCTTGCCGCGAACACATAAAATAATTTTGAACGCCCATTTCGTTCCACCTTGGGGCCACGTGGCAGCCTCCGGGCTGGCCACGTGGTGCCCTGTGATTGGCCGCCTGCAGAATATTTCACAGAATATTCTGTGGAATATTCCACAAAATATTCCCAGAATATTCTGTGGAATATTATTCTTTTAATAAAATTAATTTTTTAAAGTCAAATTTTGGCCTTTTTTTAACTGAAATTGAAAAAATTCAAAGCTGAATAACTTTCTCATACAGCGTCGGTTTTCAGTGTCGTTCGCGTCTACAGGATCGTTTTTCTGAGCTCTTTCTAGTCGTTCTAGTTCGAACCAATTCTGAGCAACTTCATTTTTTAGCATTTTTCTACAAGAGACTTGATCTCCTAATCAAAGCCAAACAAACATCATTTTTGTAGAGGTCATGAATCGTTTGGGCTTGCCAAACATAACACAACCACAGCCATACACCAATAGGTGGCTTCACCAAGGACGAGATCTCTGCGTCAGCGAGCAATATCGCCTTCCATACAGCATCAAACCCTTCACAGATGAGGTATTATGCGACATTTCTCCTCTTGATGTTTGTGATGTATTGTTAGGCCAACCATACTTGTGGAAGTGACATGTTGTATATGAGTCCCAGCCTCACATTGTTATTGTTACTTTGGGAAATAAGTTGTACAGGATACCAGAGGTACCACCGCCTGCGGCTATCTCTTTCGTTACTACAAAAAAATGCAGTAAGCTCATTTCCAAAACTGGGAAATTTGTTTTCCTGATGATCCGGCCCCAAGGAAAGAAGAATACTATGGCCATGACCTCCACACAGGGATCCTTCGCATGACAACAACAAATGGACAAGGTCGCGAAGGAGTACGAGGACATATTCACCTCACCCACAGGGGTGGCTCTGCACTGTCAGGTCAAGCACCCCATCGATCTAACCCCAGTTGTGCCGCTACCTAAAGGACCAATCTATCGGTGCTCTCTTCTGGAGGATGATGAAATCAAGAGGCAGATTCAGGAGCTTATGTAGAAAGGTCACATCTGTTGGAAATACTGAGAGGGGGGGTGAATCAGTATTCCTTTCAATTAGAGCATTAGTTAATATTCAATTATTATCAATGTTTGTACAATGATGACGACAAAACGAGAAGACACAAATACACGAGTTTTAAGAGTGTGGAAACCCGCTCAGGGACAAAAACCACCTAATGCTTTTCTAATAATTCTTTAATATTCAACTGCAATTGAAAATAAAGCTCCAACTTCCTAGAATCTAGAAAAGCATTCTTCTCCAGCTCCCACTGGATGGACACTCCAACGCCCAAGATTCTTGATGATCAACTAAATGGATGCCCCAACACCCAATGAGCTACAACTCACCCTAGCACCACCCTGCCACCCTATAGAAGAATAAAAGAAGAATGGACTCCCATACCAGGTAAAATGGTCCACTTTACAATGATATAGAATGATGTAGAAGAAAAATATATACTATACCATAACCCCAACTTTGACACAACCACCTAATGATGATCCTAGACCTCCCAACACTGCCTCTTCAACCCTTGGTAGATATACACTAGTACAATTTGTACAATAATGTATTTACAATGACTAAGTACAATGATACCTTTACAATGATTGTATGCAGTGGTGCCCACTTGAAGACTTAATATGATGAACTTCTTCTTCAGCATTATGCCTTAATTTTCTCTTGTCATGCTACCTACGCACACCTTGCTTTAGCACTGCACCATATAAACTCACGGTCCTTTTCAATCCTTGACAACACATGATCTAGCTTTTTCTTCCCTTCTAGGAGCTCGATATTGAATCTGGTGTATCTCTGTTATTTCAGATCCTCAATATATGATTTTTGGTCATGTAGTAGTCCTATAAGTCTTCTTTCCAATGCCATAGTTCTGACTCAATTTGGATTCTTCAAGAGAGAGTTATACCCAATCTCTCACGATGCCCTAATTAAGGATTTTTTCTGCAGAGCGCACTTGCACGGCATGCCACATGTCATTGTTTCTTCATTTGTATTTGAAATTGATAGAACGAAAATTAATAACTATATATACTTCAAATTTTACAAGAACCAATCAATACTCGGTTATGACGGGTACAAGGTCACTTCTTTGAGATGATTTCGAACTGCAAAACCACGGCACCACGAGATCATATCTCTAAAGGTACGCACCTTGATCTGCAGAGTGCACTACGGCTTCTCAGATTTGACTTTGACTCATAAAGAAATTTGGAAACCTTGAACCTTTGTAGAAAAAAATTAGGCGAAAATGCCACGATGACACATTTCAGATGGCGAAATCCCTTGCATAAGGAGGAAATGAGGATCACAATTTATATAAATGCTTAGGTTGAGAGGGACTTCAACAAGTGAATGTGGGAGGGATTTTAGGAGCTTAAAAAATATTAATTATGAATTTTCAATGACCTATGCCTCAACCCCATGGGGTTTTAGCCCACTAACTGGGGGTACAAACTTCAAACATGAATATCTCTCAAACCGTGAAGAATTACATGGTGTGCCATATATCAATGGAAACATCTTGAAAATTAGAAACCATCAAAATAATTATTGACCCATAATATATTAATTTGGTAGGTCAAAATTCCCATGCAATATTGGGTTAGCCCCTGGTGCTTCTTGGGTTGACATCAATGACAACCGCTGATCAAAAATCTCCCCCTTTAGCATTGATGGCAACACAAGTACTCCCCCTACGATCATGACACCTCTTCCTACAACATTCTCTCTCCCTTTGACATCAATGGCAAAGGGTAACTCCCCCTAAAACACAACCATCTTACGGACCTGTACACACTTCCACTCCTACTAACAACAATCGTCCTATAGACCTGTAATCTAATGAGAATTTGGGAGAATCCCAAGCTTTTGACGAAGATATTCAAATGCTTCACGAGGTAAAGGTTTAGTGAAGATATCAACAATTTGTTCTTTTGTACAAAAATACTCAAGTTTTATATTATTTTCAGTGACTTGTTCTCTAACAAAGTGATATTTGATCGGAATGTGTTTTGTTTTTGAATGCATGACAAGATTCTTGGAGATGTTGATGGCACTAGTGTTGTCACAGAATATGGGAATAGGATCACTGAATTGTACTTGAAGATCTTGAAAAGTTTGTTTCATCCAAAGGACTTGAGTACAACATGATGCTGCTGCAATGCATTCTGCTTCCGCTGTAGATAATGAGATTGAAGTTTTCTTTTTTCTCAACCATCGTCTAAGAAACCACCTAGATGAATCTTTAATTCACTAGTACTCTTATGATCATCAATGGCTTCTGCCCAATCTTGGCATCATATTAAGGCTTGAATAATGAGATTGTGCCCCTTGGGATACCCCAATCCATATTCTTTTGTGCCCTTTAGATATCGAAGAATTCTTTTGACGGTAATAATGTGTTTCTTTGATGTGGCAGATCTTACTACTTGTCAACTACTTGGCACACAATAAATTTGAAAGGCTGTTACATATAGAGGACTACCAATCATGGAATACATACAAATTCTGATCCACATCCTTAGATGAGTCGTCCCCATGCTCAATTTGAAACCACTATTACCATTGGAGTAAGGACAAGTTTACACAATCTTCATTTTGAATTTCTTGAGCATTTCCTTGATGTAGCCCAGCTTGACATATAAATATTCATTTCTCTTGTTGAGATATTTGAAGCCCTAGGAGAAGTAGCAATCGCTCACACGAGTAAGAACATCTCGAACTCACTTTGCATCTTTGTAGAAAATTTATTACTTAGTCGATCATCATTGCAATAAAATATTATATCATCCACATATAACTTCACGATTGTTAAATTATCTTTATCTATTTGTACACAAATATTGCTATCAACAGTACTTTTCTTGAAACCTTGTTGACATAGATATCCATCAAGATGAGCATACCATGCTTTGGGAACCTACTCGAGACCATATAGAGCCTTCTTTAACCTACAAACATAGTCTTCCTTTTCTGATAGTAGAAAACCTTTAGGTTATTCTATGTAAACTTATTCTTCTAACTCGTCATTCAGAAATGATGACTTAACATCCATTTGGTAGACTTTGATTTTTCTTGAACATGCATAGGCAAGAAACATTTGGATGGCTTCCACTCTAGAAACTGGTGCAAATGTTTTGTCAAAATCAATTCCTTCCACTTGTACATATCCTTTGCCAACCAATCATGCTTTGTTTCTGGTAACCTGTCCATCTTCATTCAATTTGTTCTTGAACACCCATTTAATGCCAATGACATTTTTTTCTTTTGGTCATGGAACTAATTCCCAGGTGTTATTCTTCTCAATTTGATCCAATTATTCATTCATAGCTACTACCCAATGTTCATTCTAGTTGGCTTCCTCAAAACTACTAAGCTCAAAGGTTTCTATAAAAGCAATGTGAGCTTGTTGTGATGAAAAAAGTTGTTGACCTTCATTTATGTCACCAAGGATTTGATTTGATGGATGGTTATTTTGAATCCATTCTTTTGTTATCTTTGGAGGAGCTTCTTGTTTTTGTTCCGGTATATCTTCATGATCATTATTTACTTCTTCATGGTTGATAATTGCTTCATGTTCTATAATTTTCTCTGTGTATTTTTCAGCCTCTGTCTCAAGTTTGAAAGATTCTAGATCCTCATCATTATTTGTTAGAACACCATCTTCGTTAAATGTAACATTTATGCTCTCCACTATTTGTTTCCGTCTTAGATTATAGCATTTATAGGCCTTTCTTTTGCATGAGTAACCAAAAAATATACCTTCATCAACATGTGATTCAAACTTACCCAAATTTTGATCTTCTTTTTTGATATAACATGTGTAGAAGGTGCGAAATATTTTACGTTGGGCGAGGTTTTCCTTTCCATAATTCATATGGTTCTTGTTATGAGTACTTCTTAGAGTTAGAAGACTTAGGTTGATAATGAAGACTGTCGTATCAATTTCTTGAACCTAGAATTTTTCATCCAATTTTGAGTCCTTCGACATTGTTCTACCCATTTCCTGTACAGTTCTATTCTTTCTTTCAACAACTCAATTTTGCTGAGGTGTTCGTGCTATTGAAAATTGCCTTTTCATTCCATTTTCATCATAGTATTGCTGAAATAAATTGGAAGTGAATTCTCCACCATTATCTGATCTTAAATACTTTATTTTCAAATCAGTTTCATTTTCAACCAACTCCTTGTAGATCTTAAAGCACTCAAATGCTTCAGATTTTTTCTTTAGGAAACTGACGGCTGTCATCTTGGTATATTCATCTATCATTAACATGAAATATGATTCTCTTTCTAAGCCTTTTGTTCTCATAGGACCACATAGATCAGTATGTATTAATTCCAATGGATGTGATGAAAAGTGTTCTTTTGTTTTAAATTGGACTTTTGTCTGATTTCCATTCCAACATGCCTCACATAGTGTGTTGGAAGGTTTTGAGATTTTCGGCATTTCTTGTACTGCTTCCTTTTTTCTTATCCTGACAAGATTGTCAAAGTTTATGTGACCCATTCGTTTGTGCCATAACCAACTTTCATCTTCTTTAGCCTTCATTCTTTGGTTGTACATCGAGCCCAAAGCCCTTCCTGTTCTGAGACCCCACATAAGAGAAACCCGCAATTTCACCATACATGCCTTTCCCGATTTCACATTTTGTGGAGTTGAATAGTATTGTGTGTCCTTGATCACACATTTGTCCAACACTGAGTAGATTGTGATTCATGTTTTCAACCAATAGAACATTCTTGGCTAGAACATCTTTGCTTCCGAGAGTGACAGTACCTGATCCTCTAACATTTGAAGATCCATCATTTCCAAAGGACACAGTTCCATCCTTCTTCTCTTTCAGAGATACAAATTTATTTCTATCTCCAGTCATATGCGTTGAGCAACCACTATCAACATACCACACATCTTTGTTCTTTTGAGCCTTGAGAGCGAGAGCACAATCATCGGTCTTCTTCTTCTTCCGTTCGTTCATTACATGGCTTTGAAGATTCTTCGGAGAGTTTTCAAGTCTCTATCTCCACAGCTATGTGTCCAAAGTTTCGACATTTGTAACATTCAATATTATTTCTTAAATGTTCAAATCTATTGATGTTTTGCATTTGAGCCACAGGAGGTTCATATTTGAAGAATCTCTTGGAATTGTATTGGTTCCTAGGGTACGTGCGACATTCTACAGCTTTATGACCAAATTTTCCACATGAATAGCAATAGCCATAAAAAATATGTTGGTACCTGGATGGAAATCTTTGTCGATGAATCGTCTTCCAAGGATGTTCTTGCGAATATTGTCCAATGAAGTCTACATGCATGTAGGATCTCATAGGTTCATTGTATTTTGTTATAGAAGGTCTTGCTTCTTCTTCTTTGTAATCGAGACTAGTTCTATTGTTGTAATATCATTGATTGTTGATGATTTCTTCCAATGCCCTTGAGCTGTTGGCATAGTTTTGGACAGTTTTCCCCTTCTTCACTTCCTTACGTAGCAAGACTACTTTGACTTCTAATGCTTCCCTTTCTTGGTTGCTTTCTTCCAACTTCTTTTGAAGTGACTCTTCAATACATTTGTGTTCTTCAACTTCAATTTTGAGACCTTGAACTTGTTCTTCAAGAGTATTGGAATGGATCTTCTCAGCATTGAGCTCTTTTATAATCTTGATTGCATCCTCATAAAATTCTTCTATGGTCAACCCTTCTTCTTCATTGTTTGATACTTCTTGTTTATTGTGCTTGGCCATAAACAATACTTTCTTGTTGGCTTCTTCTTTGCTGTCACTTTATTCATCAGATGATGAGTTATCTTCTTTAGAGAGAAATTTCCTTTTGGATCCTTTATTTTTGCTTCGCTTGTTGAATTTCTTAAAGCCTTTCTTTCCTTTTGAGTTGCTATCACTTTTGTTCGGACATTTTGCTACGAAATTCCCAACCTCACCACAACCGAAACATATCAATGGAAGTTTACCTTTGAATTTTCCTTTACCATTTTTTAGTTTTCTCGTGAAGTAAGCATATTCTTCATTTGAAAGACCTTCTTCATCATCTCCCTTTTATTCACACTTGCAGGTGCATGTCTTTTCAATTGAAGGTTGTTTATCCTTATTGGTTTTCTTATATGCAATGAACGCAGTTTCTAGATGCGAAGTACCCTCTTCTTCATCAAGTCTCATTTAATATGCTATGAGAACTCCATGTAATTCCTCTTTGCTGAGTTTGTCCAGATTTGCACTGTATTCTAAGACCAATACCTTTGGGTTGAATCTCCTTGGTAAAGTTCTAAGAATCTTCCGTATAATAGTATTCTCGTCAACTGGCTCGCCCAATCCTTCCAGAGTATTGGTTATTTCATCAACGTAATGGAAGTATACAACAATGTTGCAATCTTCTTTCATTATAAGTTGCTCAAATTTTTCTCTATAGATTTGAAACTTTGCTTCTTTGAAATTTAGATCGGACCGCATATATATTCTCAAGCTTGTCCCATACATTTTTGGCGGTTTACAACCCATCCAACGCTTATGATAAAAGTCATTTGATAAGTCCATTGATAATAATATTCTTTGCATTTTCATCATTTACAAATTCTTCTTACCTTGTTCATCGGCTGTTGATGTAAATCCATTTTGAATTGTGTCACATGCTATTGAACAGTGTCACATGCTTCGTAACCTTGCGCCCAAGAGATAGACCTCCATTATTCCTTTCCAAAGTGCATAATTATTTTTCATTAAATGAGAGTACACCATTCTTGGTATGCTCCATGACCTCCTTCCGGCCTATTAAAGCTGCTATTGGAGACAAGCTACGTACAATTGTTGTAAATACTAAGAGGGGGTGAATCGATATTTCCTTTCAATTAAGAGCATGTTGCTATCTTCAATTATTATCGGTGTTTGTACAATGATAGCAGCAAACAAGAGGAACACAAATGCACACAGTTTTTAAGGTGGAAACCCACTCCGGGACAAAAAACACCTAATGCTTTTCTAATAATTCTTTAATATTCAACTCCAATTGAAAATAAAGCTCCAACTTCCTAGAATCTAGAAAATCATTCTTCTCCAACTCCCACTGGATGGATGCTCCAATGCCCGAGATTCTTTAGTAGTCAACTGAATGGATGCCCCAACACCCAATGAGCTACAACTCACCCTAGCACCACCCTACCACCCTATAGAAGAATAAAATAATAATGGACTCCCGTACCAGGGAAAATGGTCCACTTTACAATGATATAGAATGATGTAGAAGAAGAAGATATACTAGACCATAACCCCAACTTTGATACAACCACCTAATGATGATCCTAGACCTCCCAACACTTCCTCTTCAACCCTTGGCAGATATACACTAGTACAATTTGTACAATAATGTATTTACAATGACTAAGTACAATGATTGTATGTAGTGCTGCCCAATTGAAGACTTCATATGATGAAATTATTGCTATTGTTATGCACCTTAGTTGCTGCTCTTGTCATGCTACCCTTTGCTGCACCTTGCTTTTCTTTTTTGCCGTAGAAAGTCTGGTACTTTGCAATCCTTGAAAACACATGATCTAGCTTTTTCTTTCCTTCTAGGAGCTCGATATTGAATCTGGTGTATCTCTGTTATTTCAGATCCTCAATATCTGATTTTCAGTCCTGTAGTAGTCCTCTGAGTCTTCTTTCCAATTCCACAGGTCTGACCCAATTTCGATTCTTCAAGAGAGATTTATACCCAATCTCTCACAATGCCCTAATTAAGGACTGTTTCTGCATAGCGCACTTGTACGGCGTGCCACGTGTCATTGTTTCTTCATTTGTCTCTAAAATTTATAGAGAGAAAATTAAAGACTATGCACTATCCGCCACTTTTTACAGAATTCCAATCCAATACTCAGAGAGAGAGTTATGATGAATTTACCAAGGTCACTTCTTTGAGATGAATTTCAGGAGCCTGCAAAAACCCTGACTTCCATAGATCATATCTCCAAAATTATTGCGCACCTTGATATGAAATTTTTATTGCAACTTCCTTAGGATTTCAGCTTCACCTTGTAAAAATTTTAGCTTTTGAACCTTCGTAGAAAAAAAATTAGAGCGAAAAATCCACGATGACTTGTTTCAGATGGCTGAATCCCTTGCATAAGGAGGAAATGAAGATCACAATTTATATGAATGCTTAAGTTGAGAGGGGCTTCAACAAGTGAACATGGGAGGGATTTTAGGAGCATACAAAATATTAATTATGACTTTTCAATGACCCATGCCCCAACCCCATGGGGCTTTAGCCCACTAACTGGGGGTACAAACTTCAAACATGAATATCTCTCAAACTGTGAAGAATTACATGCCATGCCATATATCAACAGAAGCATCTCGAAAAGTAGAAACCATCAAAAGAATTATTGACCTAGAATATATTAATTTGGTAGGTCAAAATTCCCATGCAATATTGGGTTAGCCCCAGGTGCTGCTTGGGTTGACATCAATGACAACCGTTGATCAACAACATCCGGCCGAGTTCATCGCCCTGTGGAAACCTGATCAGGTTGGTGTAGAAGAAGGGCGGGACTTGGAGACCCTGTATTGACTATCGGGCGCTGAACAAGATCACTATCTAGAATAGGTACTCGATCCCACGGATTGATGACCTTTTGGATCAACTCAAAGGGGCGAAATATTTCAGCAAGATCGCCTTGCAGTCCGAGTATCACCAGTTACCAATCGAACCCTTCGATGTGTGGAATACTGCCTTCAAATCCAAGGACGGCCTTTACGAATGCCTGGTCATGCCTTTAGAGTTGACGAATGCTCCCACAACCTTAATGAGGCTGATGGACAACATCTTGCGACCATTCTGTTAGTCATCCATATTTTTGATGATATCCAAAGATGACTAAATTACCAATCCTTGATTTCTAGAAATAATATTTCTAGAAGCATTATGAGTTCTAGAAATCTCACTGCCTTCATCATCCTGAGTTCATCAGTTCACTGAAATCTTCACCTATGTCTCCTAAAATATTATCCTATTGTTCCTTAGCAGTGATATTCCCTAAAGTGATGTTCCTTAAGCTTGTTGTTCCTTTCAAAAAATCGTTCAAAATCCTGTTGTTCCCAAGAAAAGAACTATTTCCTAAAGGCTCCTTTTTCCTCATTTTATTCCCCCCATTTTATCTTCATGAAATACCCCCCATATCACTCATTTTCCTCTAAATATCCCCTTCATTTAAACCGATATAACCCTTTTCGTTTGGTTTTAAAATGCTTCATTTACCCATAAAAACCCTTTTAAACCATTAAAATCACTTTGTTTTGGTTTAAAACACCCCTTTTTCAACTATCAGAACTTCTAATTTGGCCTAAAAATCCATTTTTTGGCCTAAAAAATAGTCTTTTTTATAAATAAAAGTTTAAGCCCCTGAGGGCTTAGATATTTTTCCCATTTTCCTCATATTTCCAAGCACCCACAACCAGGTGCTAGCCCCATCGCATCGGGCATTCCCATCGCAGTGGCGCTTTTATATCGCATCGGCGATACCGCGTGGATCATCACATCGCTTCCCCTTCCGCCGATGTGATTAGCCTTTCTGTCCCCAGCCCCTGGTCATTCTCCCCTCCACCGGACCATACCTCAGCCCAAGCCCTTAGTCCCCTCATCACATCGGCATTCTCGTTCTTTCCTCCTTTCCCCTTGTCTTGTGTTTTATTGATCCGCCGATGCAATTATTCCTCTCCCCCTCCGCTCTTGGTCTCTTTTCCTTCATAAAACCTTTTCCTCCCCCCATTTCTTAGCTCCTTTTTCTTTGTATTATTCCTCGTGCCCCTTATAAAAAGGCCCTCTCCTCTGTATTTTTCATAAACAGAGTTTTTTCATTTTCTAACGAAAAACTATGGTTTCCCTAACCCGAAGGCCCTCCCACTACACGACAAGAGTTGTGACATCACCATTGGGCCTACCATCCACTACGCAATGTGACCCCCAATCATTTTTTGCCACCTGGCTTCCACTATTTCCCTTGCCAGTGCACCTCTCTCCATCGCGCTCTTTCCCCCACCGTTGGATCTGCCCTGCCTCATCCAACGGTCGGTATTGCATTTCGCATAAAACTGTCGTCCGAGATTTAACCACCAAACGGAACGTGAAATGGGCGGTATTATAAGGGATGCATGTCACTAAAAAATTGGATCGTGTTCATTTCATAAAAAACCATTTACCGCCCAACTCAAACGCGAAAACCATTCGTGGTTTTGGTAAAATCACCTTTCCACTTTTTCGCGCCCAACTTCTTTTTAAACCCTTTTTTCACGTTTTTTTCTCCATTTCCTCTATCTGCATCATTCCTCCACCACTCCTCCGCCACTCCTCAGCCTTTGCATGCAGTTCTTCCAACCTCGCGGGAATATATAATGTGTTTAATAGTTTTGCAGGTTCTATGGCAGTTTTAAGGGCCGGAAACCCTCCCACAATCCATAAATGGACTGGCCAGAAGGTGATGACTTTCACAGTCCTAAAAGAGGCCAAAATCACGAAGGAAATAAATTGCTGGGTTAATTTCGTAGTTCAATCGATGTTTTTTGAAACACTTGTTATATAAATCAACCCTCCAACACACCAGGGGCCACCTGCACACTGACAAATGAAAACAGAAGGAAGAAAGTGGAAATGAAATGTTAAAAGATGAAGATCAGAGGTTAATGTCAGAATCTGAAGAATTTGAAGACTTAACCAATAAAATAAAAGGGCTAAGGAATAAAGGTTGAAATTTAAAGGCATAATCCTACAGTTTAAGGGTAAATACGCAATTTAAAAGTGGATACAGTCAGCAAAAGGAAAATAGTTTGAATCAAGCAGTGTATAAAGAAAAAGGGGCAATGACGTTACATTATGAAGGCTAAAGGCAAATCAGGCCCGAACAGCAGTGTTATGATTAAATCAAGAAGACTAAGGCCTAAAAAGGCCTCGAATACATCAAAATAATTAGTTATTCACTTGATAAATCAAAAATGACATATTTCACTTACTTTATACCTCAAAGGGAAAATTGGCAGTTATTACACAAAAAATATATTTTATAAACTATCAGGAAGTTATTGTAAAAGACAGCAAAAGGCCTAAAAGACAAACTTTTCACCTATTTTTCCTTAGAAATTAAAGACAGAGCTATTAAAATAAAGAAGTAGTGCAATTCATTCCTACCTTATCCCTTCGTGGTTTTCAAGGTCAGGAATGCATTTAATTTCTAATTAATGACACTTAAAACCTAGAAAGAGTTCCACCTCCTCATTTCTCTATAAATATTCTTTGAGAAGCTCTTTGTTAGTGGTTGGTTGATGGCATTCGAACTCTTTGCACTTGTACATAGTCTAGCTGAAGCTTAAGAAGAAATTGAAGTTTCTGGAAGATTGATGATGTTATGACATGTTTTGTTAATGAGAAGGCTCTATCATTGGATCCATGAGCATGGTTGTTGGTGATGTAATCTGATATGTTATTGTTATTTCCTATTTTCCATTCTATTTCATCATTTTCTTGCTTACAGTAGAGTAAAAGTTTTACGCTAAGAAATGTCTCCTAGAAGCACCTTAGACCTGTTTGCTCTTCACTGTCTTCATGTTTCATCTGCTGAAGGTTTTTGAGTAGTTTGACTACTTTAAACTTTTATGCTTGTTCACTTCTTAAATAGTTCATACAGTTGGTCCCAAGGATGATTTATGGTTTTCCTTGCTTACTTGCTGCCTCTTGAAAATTGTTTCTGAAGTCTCCCTTTGAAGTACCATTGTTTATAGTCTGCCAGAGAGGTATGTTTTGATCATGCCCTCTGTTCTTGCTGAAATGATTGTTTTGAAGGTCTTTATAATTGAAACCTTAGATGTCTAGGAGTTCCCTCTTCTATGATTATAGTTATTGTGAATCTTTAATGTTTCCTTATCCATGAAAGTGAAATCTTTGGATGAAATAGGGCGTTCCCCGACTCCTAGATTTTGTTTCAATAGTTTGTGTTGGAATTATTGTTTGCTGAAGTGTGGTTTGTAGAATTTATGGTTAGTCATGTCTATCAAATTCCCCTTCCTGTTCAGATAATGTTGTAAGTCCCTTTGTTGAGAGGTATTTATAATTAAGGATTCTTAACTGCCCTTAGTTCTACTTCTCCTTCTAAAATCCTTAATGTCCGTTTCATTTCATCCACCAAACCCAAGATCCACTGGCCAAGTTAGATTTGCCCTTTGATATCCCATATCCATTGATTGAGCTTGTTATAGCTTCTTCTTGACTCCATTGCCCAATGGCTTTGATGTTTCCCCTTTCTATCTATGTTTCCTAGATTATTCATGTCCAACCAACCAAACACAAACAAACATGTACTTAATAACTAGCCTAAAATCAACCCCTTAATAGCAATCAAGCTATATCTTTACAAACATATTGAGAGATCCCTCTCTAAGACTAGGAGGGCTAGATCCTAGAGCTCTAAATCTTGGTCTGCATGTTGCCTTGTCATTTAGTATGCCAATCTTCTAAATCACCGGATCCCAACATTCTAGCGATCACGGTGGGACTTCTGAGTATATAGTCACATAAAAACCTCTGAAAACTCATTAGACCCTCGGTAAATCAAAGAATATCCAGTGAATATGCCACCTCATTGCCGCTCTAACATTATGGCGATCACGGTGGGACCTTTGAATTCATAGTTGCCTAGTAAGCTCTTATAGACTCATTAGTCCTTCAAACAACCATAGAAACTCAGAAAACCCCAAAAAATTTTAGATTGGTTTCATAATAAGCATTGGTGGTGGACCATAAAACATTTTACCTCCAAAAGAGCTAAAAATTTCCAGCTGGCGACTCCATTGGCCTCCAGTAGGCCTATTACTTCACTAGTCCTTGTAAACTCCCCTAGGAATGCATTGAGAAAACCCAATCATGTTGTTGGTGGACAGCAAAGTTCAAATATTCAACCTGGCGACTCCACAACCTACAAAAGACCTAATGACTCCATTGGTAGAAGACTTTGAACTGGTTGACAAGATTCCGTGACCCTTTCTGATTTACCAACATGGATTCAGATATATACCCAAAATCAAAACTATGGGCCAAGATGGAAAAACTATTGTACATGTTTGGAAAGATAATGGATAGGTATGAGGCTAATTTAAATATTGATGACCTACAGTAGCCCATGATTTTTCTAGATCAAGAAAAAACTCAACCTCTACAAGACCTAGATAATGAGCAAGACATGTATGATGCTCAAGACTTTATAGAAGGTGATGAGCAAAGTTACACAGAAAACAATGAAAAAATATGTCAAGAAAATTCTGACAGCATACCTCTATCTTGTATTACACTGTTAAGAGAACTTTATGACCAAAGGGAAAATACTAATAGTGAGCAGTACTTTGAGGAAACAAGTAGCCACTTAGAAAATGCAGAATCTGATGTAAAAGGAGAACTAGCACAAATAAGGACTCTCCCTCTATGTTACAACTCATTTCAGATTACACAAGAAGAGTGGTATCCTGATAATATAGAAGAAACAACTCATGAACCTTGCATTCTAACTGAGTATCATAATAATCATGAGGAATTGTTTGAAACAAAAAAATATCAGGAAACAGTAGAAAACCCTCAACGTTTCCCTGCAAGCACAATTGAAGATTCACTACAAGAGGCTCAAGAAGACATCCAGCCTCAAAACCAGTTAACACAAGAGAAAGAGGATTGTTGTACTTTTGTCTATGCTGAAAGAAAAATCCCTCCTCTTTTAATAGAAGAAGAAATTGATCAAATATTAAACAAATAGCCAGCCCTCAAAACTTCATTTGAACAAAACACTTATGCTCATCTACCTACTGAACCTTGTTGCCTTGAACCAGGAATTAAACTTGTATATCAGCTTAAATAAAAGCAAGCTGATAACCCAATATGCTTGATTGGTGAGATTGTTTTTACTAATGATTGTCCAATTTTTTATCAGTCTGATGATGAGGATGAGCTTCACATAGAAAATAATCATGCAGGGCAAACAACAGTTGATTGGTGTCATAAACTTCCTCATCATCAGCTTGAAATCAGCAATCAACCAATCCATCTCATCAGTAACAGTTTCCATGTGATTAGGAATCAGCAGTCATTTAGCTCAAAGGTTGAAGAGGAAAATAATGAAAAATTTCTTGGGCAAGTTGAAGACAAGGAACCTTCCCCTGAAAAGGTGGAGGTAATTAAAAAAAACCTTGCACAAGAACATGGTGACCTCTTCACAGAGTACAGTCCACTGAATCAAAGCATACCAGGACTACAAGAGGACAATGCTACAATATATGATAAGTCCTCCAGTTCAGATGATGATGAAGATGAGGAAGATTTTCTTTCTCAGAAGAGTCTTTTTCTTGATCCAGTGGAAGAGAAAGTAACCCTAGTTGAAACTTATCTTTCAAATACTCATAACCAGATATTCTTTCAAGATCCCTATACTGATTTCTTGAAAATATTTGAAGAAGGGATAAAAGTGGTTAGGAGCAATGTATTACCAAAAGTAAGAAAAAATTTTAACATTGCTGCTAAAAGACAAGTGAGATGGGAGTGGTCCTTCTGTTTATCTAGCATGCTCATAGAGATGAGCAAAGACTAGTCATGGAACCATCTGATTGACTGGATGTACTGGAAAAGAGATTTTGCTAGCTAAACTTGTAAATATTTCAAAGGTTAGATTGGGTTAGATAGGAAATCAAATAAGCTCAGCCTGTGAGAATTTAGTTAGTTTCTTGTTTTTCTTCGAAAGAAAAAGAAAAACACAAAAAAATAGAAAAAGAAAAGAGGGCAGATTCAAAAGAGGTACAGCCCCATACCCAAAAAAGATAATTTTCTGAAAGTGAGCAAATCTAAATGCCACTGCTGATTTGAAAATGATATATTGTTCATTCATCTAGCCTAATCTTGGTTGAACATACTTTAAATTTATGTTGATAAGTTAGTAGAAGCACAGATTCATAAGATTTTTCAGACTTGGCTTACCAATAGAATAGATTAGGATAGAAAGGAATGGTTCTAATAAGCTCAAAATCTGAACCAAGAAAAGGAAAAACACATCTCTAAATAGATCAAAATCAGAGCTGGAAAAATACTAGAAGGATATTTATAAATTTCAGATCTTAAGCCTTCATCAATTTTGTTTTATTTTTCTGCAAATAAATTCTATGTGCAGCTTGTACATACAGCCATAGACACCATAGCAAATCAGACAATCTAATCCTGATTTGACTGTGTTTAAATTTCCTGTTTTAGAAATAGAGAATAAAATCTGTCAAGCAGTTTAATCTTGACAGATAGTAGCTAAGGTAGAAAATAAAGAGTTCAACAGTTTAATCTAAACTCTTGGAAGAGATAAGGATAGGATTAGATAGTTTATTTCTTTTTTCAAAAATAAAATGTCAAAGAGTTTGCTAGTTTAAATGCACTCAAAAAGGAAGAAAAAATGCTAGGACAAGTAGGATTGGGTCGGTAGTGATGTTGCTTTGAAGAATTTCATATGCTGCAGATTGCTGAAATGTTCTCAAATCCAAAGATAGCCAACAAAATAAAGAAAAGAATTCTGCCCAATGGATAAGGCACTGGTCTGCTGGAAGCCAGAGATTGATGAACTGAGGTTCTGGACACCTAAAAGGACAGTTGTCCTCCCCAAGTGGAGCCACTGTTAGTCATCCATAATTTTGATGATATCCAAAGATGACTAAATTTCCAATCCTTGATTTTTAGAAACAATATTTCTAGAAGCATTAAGAGTTATATAAATCTCACTGCCTTCATCATCCTGAGTTCATCAGTTCACTGAAATCTTCACCTATGTCTCCTAAAAGATTATCCTACTGTTCCTTAGTAGTGTTGTTCCTTAGCAGTGATGTTCCCTAAAGTGCTATTCCTTAAGCTTGTTGTTCCTTTCAAAAAATCATTCACAATCCTGTTGCTCCCAAGAAAAGAACTGTTTCCTAAAGGCTCCCTTTTCCTCATTTTATTCCCCCCATTTTATCTTCATGAAATACCCCCCATATCACTCATTTTCCTCTAAAGATCCCCCCCTTTTTTTTTTCTTTCTCCTTCTCGTTTCAACCTTCATTTAAACCTATATAAACATTTTAATTTGGTTTAAAAATGCTTCATTTACCCATAAACACCCTTTTAAACCATTAAACACACTTTTTTTTGGTTTAAAACACCCCTTTTTCACCTATCGGAACTTCTAATTTGGCCTAAAAACCCATTTTTTGGCCTAAAAAAAAGTGTTTTTTATAAATAAAAGTTTTAGCCCCCGAGGGCTTAGATATTTTTCCCATTTTCCTCATATGTCTGAGTGCCCACAACCAGGTGCTAGCCCCATCGCATCAGGCATTCCCATCGCAGCGACGCTTTTATATCACATCGGCGATACCGCATGGATCATCGCATCGCTTTCCCTTCTGCCGATGCGATTAGCCTTTCTGTCCCCAGCCCCTGGTCGTTCTCCCCTACACATGACCATACCTCGGCCCAAGCCCTTATCCCCCTCACCGCATCAGCATTCTCTTTCTTTCCTCCTTTCCCCTTGTCTTGTTTTTTATTGATCCGCCGATGCGATTAGTCCTCTCCCCCTCCGCTCCTAGTCTCTTTTCCTTCATAAAACCTTTTCCTCCCCCCATTTCTTAGCTCCTTTTTCTTTGTATTATTCCCCTTGCCCCTTATAAAAAGGCCCCTCTCCTCTGTATTTTTCATAAACAGAGTTTTTTCTTTTTTTAACGGAAAACTATGGTTTCCCTAACCCGAAGGCCCTCCCACTACACGACAAGAGTTGTGACGTCACCATTGGGCCTACCATCTGATACGCAATGCGACCCCCAATCAATTTTTGCCACCTGGCTTCCACTATTTCCCTCACCAGTGCACCTCTCTCCATCGCGCTCTTTCCCCCACCGTTGGATCTTCCCTACCTCATCCAACGGTCAGTATCGCATTTCGCATAAAATTGTCGTCTGGGATTTAACCACCAAATGGAACGCGAAATGGGATGTATTATAAGGGATGCGTGTCATGAAACATTTGGATCACGTTCATTTCATAAAAAACCATTTACCGCCCGACTCAAACGTGAAAACCATTCGAGGTTTTGGTAAAACCACCTTTCCACTTTTTTGCGCCCAACTCCATTTTAAACCCTTTTTCGCATTTTTTCTCCATTTCCTCCATTTGCATCATTCCTCCACTGCTCCTCCGCCACTACTCAGCCTCTCCACGCAGTTCTTCCAACCTCACAGGATTATATAATTTGTTTATTAGTTTTGTAGGTTCTATGGCAGTTTTAAGGTCTGGAAACCCTCCCACAGTCCATAAAAGGACGGGCCAGAAGGTGATGACTTTCACAGTCCTAACAGAGGCCAAAATCACGAAGGAAAGAAATTTTTGGGGTTAATTTCGTAGTTCAATCGATCTTTTCTAAAACACTGGTTATATAAATCAACCCTCCAACGCACCAAGGGCCACCTCAACACTGACAAATGAAAACAGAAGGAAGACAATGAAAAATGAAAGGTTAAAAGATGAATATCAGAGGTTAATGTCAGAATCTGAAGAATTTAAAGACTTAACCAATAAAATAAAAGGACTAAGGAATAAAGGTCAAAATTTAAAGGCATAATCCTACAGTTTAAGGGTAAATACACAGTTTAAAAGTGGATACAGTCAGCAAAAGGACAATAGTTCGAATCAAGCAGTGTATAAAGAAAAAGGGGCAATGATGTTACATTATGAAGGCTAAAGGCAAATCAGGCCCGAACAGCAGTGTTATGATTAAATCAAGAATAATTAGGCCTGAAAAGGCCTCGAATACATCAAAAGAAGCAGTTGTTCACTTGATAAATCAAAAGTGACACCTTTCACTTACTTTATACCTCAAAGGGAAAATTAGCAGTTATTACACAAAAAATATATTTTATAAACTGTCAGGCAGTTATTGCAAAAAGATAGCAAAAGGCCTAAAAGTCAAAATTTTCACATATTTTTCCTTAGAAATTAAAGACAGACTTATTCAAACAGAGAAGTAGTGCAATTCATTCCTACCTTATGCCCTGCATGGTTTTCAAGGTCAGGAATGCATTTACTTCTAATTAATGACACTTAAAACCTAAAAAGAGTTCCACCTCCTCATTTCTCTATAAATATTCTTTGAGAAGCTCTTTGTTAGGGGTTGGTTGTTGGCATTCGAACTCTTTGCATTTGTAAATAGTCTGGCTGAAGCTTAAGAAGAAATTGAAGTTTTTGGAAAATTGATGATGTTATGACATGTTTTGTTAATGAGAAGGCTCTATCATTGGATCCCTGAGAATGGTTGTTGGTGATGTATTCTGATCTTTTATTGCTATTTCCTGTTTTCCATTCTGTTTCATCATTTTCTTGCTTACAGTAGAGTAAAATTTTTAGGCTAAGAAATGTCTCCTAGAAGCACCTTAGACCTATTTTCTCTTCACTGTCTTCATGTTTTCATCTGCTGAAGGTTTCTGAGTAGTTTGATTGATTTAAACTTTTATGCTTGTTCACTTCTTAAATAGTTCATACAGTTGGTCCCAAGGATGATTTATGGTTTTCCGTGCTTACTTTCTGCCTCTTGAAAATTGTTTCTAAAGTCTCCCTTTGAAGTACCATTGTTTACAGTCTGCCAGAGAGGTATGTTTTGATCATGCCCTCTGTTCTTGCTAAAATGATTGTTTTGAAGGTCTTTATAATTGCAGCCTTAGATGTCTAGGAGTTCCCTCTTCTATTATTGTATCTATTTGTGAATCTTTAATGTTTGCTTATCCATGAAAGTGAAATCTTTGGATGAAATAGGGCATTCCCTGACTCCTAGATTTTGTTTCAATAGTTTGTGTTGGAATTATTGTTTGCTGAAGTGTGGTTTGTAGAATGTATGGTTAGCCCTGTCTATCAAATTCACCTTCATGTTCAGATAATGTTTTAAGTCCCTTTGTTTAGAATTATTTATAATTAAGGATTCTTAACTGCCCTTAGTTCTACTTCTCCTTCTAAAATCCTTAATGTCCATTTCATTTCATCCACCAAACCCAAGATCCACTAGCCAAGTTAGATTTTCCCTTTGATATCCCATATCCATTGATTGAGCTTGTTATAGCTTCTTCTTGACTCCATTGCCCAATGGATTTGATGTTTCCCCTTTCTATCTAAGTTTCCTAGATTATTCATGTCCAACCAACCAAACACAAACAAACCTGTACTTAATAACTAGCCTAAAATCAACCCCTTAAAAGCAATCAAGCTATATATTTACAAACATATTGAGAGATCCCTCTCTGAGACTAGGAGGGTTAGATCCTAGAGCTCTAAAGCTTGGTCTGCATGTTGCCTTGTCATTTAGTATTCCAATCTGCTAAATCACAGGATCCCAACACATTCACCAACTCATTTTTAGTAGTGTACTTGGATGACATCATGATCTTTAGCCAGAGTTGGGAAGAGCACCTCCACCACATCTGACAAGTCCTCCAAAAACTGCGGCAACAAAAGTTGTGTGCCAATTTGGAGAAGTGTGCTTTTGGCATGACCCAGGTTCAGTATCTGGGATACATTATTGATGAACAGGGGGTGCATGTGGATCTAACCAAGATCCAAGTAATTCAAGATTGGTCAGCCCCAACCACTCTAACAGAGCTTTGCAACTTTCTGGGTCTTGCTAATTTCTACCACAGGTTCGTATTGGGATTCTCTCGTATCACTTGGCCCTTCAGTCAAGTCACCAAGGGAGGAGCGAAAGAAAAATTATTTTGGTCAGAATATCAACAGAAGCCATTCGTAGGATTTAAACATCGCCTCTGCTCTACCCCAGTGCTCACTTTACCAAACTTGTAACAACCATTTGAGATCGAGACAGATGCCTCTGACTATGCTGTTGGGGCACTTCTTACTCAACAAGGGCATCCAGTGGCATATCCCAGTGAGACACTATCTGACACATTTTGCGAGTATCCCACTTATGACAAATAAATGTATTCCATTGTGCAGGCATGCTGCCAATGGAAGCATTGCATTTTGGGGAAGGAAACGGTCATCCATAGAGACCACCGACCCCTACAGTTTATAAATACACAAGGGAATTTGCAGAAAAATCGCCATCAGAAGTGGTTCACATATTTGCAACAATTTCATTTGAACATCAAGTATAAGAAGGGCAGCACCAATAATGTTTCAAACTACCTCTGCCGACCACCAATCGTGGTGCTAACCACTGTTCTAACCTATTGTGGGCACAAGAATTCTGATTGGCTGCTTCTCTACAAGAGGGATCTGGAATTCGGCCACACATACAAGACACTCTTGGACGATACACAAGTTCCAAATTTTCACCTAGAGGATGCACTCCTATGTCATCTGGGACACCTTTGTGCTCCTTCAAGCGAGTGTGCCAATATGATTTTGGAAGCACACTACAGTCGAGTCGCAGGGAATTTCAAGGTCAAGAAAACAGTGGCAGTACTGCAGAAGTATTTCTATTGGTCGAACCTTCGACAGGATGTTGGGAAGTACATCAGATCCTGCACTACTTGCTCCATTGCCAAACCGACCATCAAGAAGAAAGGTCTCTATACTCTGCTACCTACCCCTAGTTGCTCTTAGGAATCCATCTCCATGGATTACATGTCGGGCCTTCCTTATACTAAGCATGGAAATGATTGTGTTTTCATGGTCATCGATAGATTCTCTAAGATGGACATTATGTCGATTGGAAGAAGAATATCACAGCTGAAGCCACTGCTAAACTCTTCTTTGACCGAGTGTGGGTGCACTTTGGGATCCAACAGTCTATCATCTCAGATCGAGATAGCGGGTTCCTCATCACATTTTGGTCCATCCTCTAGTCAATGTTTGACACAAAGCTCACTAATTCCACAACTTTCCATCCCCAAAATAATGGCCAGACCGAGGTCGTCAACAGGATGATTGTACACATTCTGCGCATGTACAATTCAAAGAATCCACGCACATGGGATGATAGCCTTCGCTATGTACAAAAAAACTATAACTGGGCTCTCCATAGCTCAACCGGCCACAGTCCCTTTCAGTTGGGTGTTAACACTGGAAAATCATACAGTAGAATATGACATTAATTAATGTCAAGCCAAAGGATTTATAGGGCAGGAAGACATTATGGAATCAAGAAATTATTTAAAATCTCTAAGGTTTTGAGAAAATCAAATTTGAACTAGTCATAAAATGGTATTTTCACGCATTATCCTTCTAGAAGAGCGCCTTCTGTGCGCATTCTTGAAAGTGGAAAAATGTCGCTTTCCAGGACCACACAAAGCAAAGGACAATTACTCCTTGCATGAAGTCGCCTAAAAACAGCCACCAGTACCTCCTTAGACATTATGTGAGCACAAAAAGGAATATTTGGAGCACACAATGGAATCATACCTCTCCTTTGGGTCACCATCCACCATGTACCAAGGGAGGGAAGGAGGATTTGAAATCCCCTATATAAAGCCACCATGAGATGAAGAATGGGTGATCACATTGTATGTTGGCCATAATTTCCCAAGCAATACCAGCAGTGTGTGACTCAAAGCAGGAGATAGAGGGGACTCGATTGTTGGCCATCCAACAAGCTTAGTCCATCACAGCAGAGAGAGAGGGAGCTTGCACCAAGGCGAACTTGGAAAACAACATCCTTGCATCGAGACCTAGAACCATTGTCTAGGGGCCCTTTGGAAAGTGGGTAAAATTTATTCTTCGTATCAAACGTTTAATAACAAGGGGCTTAGAGCCACTATTTTCACTATTATCATTTGACTCTCTTCAATAGATTCTGTATATTTTTGTTTTAGTTTTAGTTTAATTTGAGTATACAGTTGCATGTTTTTTCCTCTAGATTGTATGCTTTTGAACTCCACCACTTTCTTCCTATTACCTAGAGTTTAAAGGGTTGAACCACACCCTTTAAACTGGTGCGATTTCGTACATTCATGCACCAAATCCACCACAATAGTGGGCATGGGGTTCCAGCCACTATGTCCCATTGACGTAGCCATTCCATTTGTGGATACTCAGGCCGATTCAGATCATGTCCAGTCTAAAGCTGACAAAGCGAACAACTTCATTGAGCACATTCATCACGTCTTCCAGTAGGTTCGTGACATATTGGAAAGATTCAATGCTAAGTACAAGCAACTACATGATCAACATCGGGTGCCACACCACTTCCATGTGGGCGACAAAGTGTGGCTACATTTGGAGAAGGAGCGCCTCACTGGACCCCACCGCAAGCTTCGCTCGCTTCATTATGGGTCGTACACCATCACCAAAGTTGTAGGGAACAATTCCTTCCATCTCAGCATTCCACCATTCCTTGTTCTATACCTATTATTCAATTTGGACCACCTTCAGCCCTATTTCCCACCTCTACTAGACACCTCTGACATTGTAGAACAACTCACACCAACAAAGTTAAACCCAAAATACATGGAACATACCACCAAATATTGTATCAAGTACGTGCAAATCAAAAACACTCTCCAGTAGAAGATCCAACTGTATTGGGTTGTTAAAGCTGGCCAACTCCTGCACCAAGGCAAGTGGTTCACCAGGGACCAAGTTCAGCAGAAGTGTCCTCATCTCATGGAGGAACTCAACGCAATGGGGACCATTGATTCCTAAGGGGGGAGGAATGATCCAGGTGGATATTGGTGGCCACCCACCTATTCCACTTGGGGCCCCACCATTGTTTCTTTCAGTTTTTCAGTTTCCTTAATTATAGCACATTTTACTATTTTTAGTAGTTTTTTGGGTCCTGAACTTCTCAAGCCGTTTTGAGGCGCAAACGACGTTTTTTGGGCATCATATGAGTCTTTTTGGGACTCTACATTCATAGTTAGCAGTTTTAGTCCTCAGATAGATCTTTCAACTAGTGTATCATGTGCATCAAACAGAGATAGTATGCCACAGTTACGACCCCGAGAAATTGATGTACCAATTTACCCTAACGGGGCCCATATTCTTGAGTTTCATCTCATAGGATTAGGCTTTTGGATGTTTATGGTTTTCCATTGTTTCTCAATAATATATAGGCCTTCGAGCCTCATTGTAACACAAAGTTCAAAGGCCTGTAGCCACCACATATCTTCTCAGAGATAAGCTACCAGAGCCCTAGCTAGTTTATTTCCATTTTGTCTGTAAAAAAAATTCAGTTCTTTTATATTAATGAAATGAAGTGTTGTTTCCGCTGCATTTTTGTATTTATGGTTATATGTGTATTTTGTTGTGTTCTTGCATAAATCCATATCCGTGGTATCAGAGCAGTCTGCTCTTTCTCGATCCTTCTTTGCATGTCCCCAACGAGGTCGGGGTATAAGGATTTAGGGTTCGATCTGGTTGAACCTTTGCAAGATCAGCCTCGCAAACCCCGATGACCACCCATGGGGGATGAAAAGAAATATGAGGGAGCAGGAGATCCTATCAAAATATTTCTTGAGGAGGCCCTCGAAAAAAAATGAATGCGATGATGGATAACTTTTCCCATATCCTTCAACGACTGCCGACTGGCGGCGCATCTGCATCCAACAGCCACTCTGGAGGTGCAACTCCTTTTAAGGTACAAGTAAACTTTAACATTCCCATACTTGAGGTCTAAATAGATGCAGATGCCATAGATAGATGGTTGAATCTGTTATAAGTATATTTCTTATTTCATGACTTTTCCAACCGGGAGAAGATTATTTTTGCACTCCTCAAAGCTACCTCCCATGTCAAGGACTAGTGGGAAACCTACTATGAAAAAAAGGATGAGGGGGAACCCTCTTTGTTCTCAGTCGTACCCACTTGTAATTCTTTCCGATATTCCATCAAGGAACAATATTATCTCGTGGGGAGCTATGAGGACAAGTACATACATTATACTTCGCTGCGGAAACAAAGGGATCAAGATGTGCATGAGCTGACGAATATGTTCCATACCCTGTGCACAAAGTTTGGTATCAAGGATTCGAAGAGACATTTGGTGCTAAAGTACTGAATTTGTTTGCACAGATACATTTATGAGGAAATGGAGTTCCTCAACATCTCCTCACTTGGTACGGCATACCGGTATGCTGCCAAGATTGCGCAAAAATTCAAACAGAATAAACGAGACTTTGGATCTGCGAATCAAAATCAAGGGAAAGGTGCCTCCAAACCATAGAACAAAGGGAAAAGCCAAGCCATGGCAGTCCAAGATAACCTACCAAGGCCACAAGCAGTGAACAACCCCATGAAGCCGAAGAAGGACATGGGAAAGTGGTGTGAGTTCCATAAGAGCTCCACTCACAACACAAGTGAGTGTCGGGCCAAGCAGTCACTTGTGTCCGAGATGAGGGCTTCTGAATCGAATCAATGCTCCAAGTTTGAATTGGAAGCCGACAAGGGGAATGAAAAAGGGAAGAAAATTATTGATGCGGAGGCTGACGCCACCATTTCCACTGCAAAGATCTAGAAGGAGGAACGGTAAGATCCAGAGGAGGAGGAGCGTCTCTTCCACTCTCATATGTGGGTAAAGGGTTCCCCGATACAGTTCATTGTCGAAAGTGGGAGCCAAAAGAACCTAATTTCAGCAAAGTTCATGAAGCATTTCGGCTTGCCGACCACAGCACAGCCACAGTTGTACACCTTCGTGTGGCTTCACCAAGGATGAGATCCGCGCATCAGCTAGAAATTCCACCTTCCCTACAACATCAAGCCCTTCACAGATGAGGTATTATGTGACATTGCTCCTCTTGATGTTTGTGATGTAATATTAGGCCAACCATACTTGTGGATGCGACATGTTGTGTATGAGTCCTGGCCTCACGTTTTTATTGTTACTTTGGGAAATAAGTTGTACAGGATACCAGAGGTACCACTGCATGCGGCTATCTCTTTGGTTACTACAAGACAATGCAGTAAGCTCATTACCAAAACCAGGAAATGTATTTTCCTGATGATAATCCCCCATGGTAAGAAGAAGATTGTGGCCATGACCTCCAGACAGGGCTCCTCCGAAAGACAACAAAAAATGGACAAGGTTGTGGAGGAGTACGGGGACATATTCACCTCACCCATAGTGGTGCCTCTGCACTACCAGGTCAAGAATCCCATCAATCTGACCCTAGGTGTGTCGCTACTCAATAGACCGATCTATCGGCACTCTGTTCTCGAGAACGGTGAAATCAAGAGGTAGATTTAGGAGCTGCTGCAGAAAGGTCACATTCGGCCAAGTTCACTGCCCTATGGGAGCCTAATCGTATTGGTGCAGAAGAAGTATGGGACTTGGAGACTCTCTATTGACTATCGGGCGCTTAACAAGATCACTGTCCAAAATAGGTACCCGATCCCACGGATTGATGACCTTCTGGATCAAATCAAAGGGGCGAAATATTTCAGCAAGATCGACGTGATGTCTGGGTATCACTAGGTACCAATCAAACCCTCTGATGTGTGGAAGACTTCCTTCAAAGCTAAGGAGGGCCTTTTCGAATGGTTGGTCATGCCTTTAGGGTTGACGAATACTCCCACAACCTTCATGAGGCTGATGGACGACATCTAACAGGTCCTCCAAACACTGCGAAAACATAAGTTGTGTGCCAATTTGGAGAAGTGCACTTTTGGCATGACTTAGGTTCAGTATCTAGGATACATTATTAATGAATGGGGCCCTGCATGTGGATCCAACCAAGATCTAAGTAATTCTGAATTGGTCAGCCCCAACCATTCTAACAGAGCTTCGCATCTTTATGGGTCTTGCTAATTTCTACCGCAAGTTCGTGTTGGGATACTCTCATATCACTTGGCCCTTGAGTCAAGTCACCAAGGGAGGAGCGAAAGCAAAATTATTTTGGTCAGAATCTCAATAGAAGGTGTTCGTAGAATTGAAACATCACCTCTTCTCTGCCCCAGTGCTCACTTTACCAACCTTGCAACAACCATTTGAGATCGAGATAGATGCCTCTGACTATGTTATTGGGGAAATTCTTACTCAACAGGGGAATCCAGTGGCATATCACAGTGAGAAATTGCCTGACATAGTCTGCAAGTATCCCACTTATGACAAATAAATGTATTCCATTGTGCAAGCATGCCGCCAATGGAAGAATTACATTTTGGGGAAGGAAACAGTCATCCACACAGACCACCAACTCCTGTAGTTCATATAGACACAAGGGAAGTTGCAGAACAATCGCCATCAGAAGTGGTCCATATATCTGCAACAATTTCATTTGAACATCAAGTATAAGAAGGGCAGCACCAATAAAAATGCAGACTTCCTCAGCTGACCACCAATCATGGTGCTAATCACCATTCTCAACTCTTGTGGGCACGAGACTTCTGATTGGCCGCTTCTCTACAAGAGCGATCCGGAATTCGGCCACACATACAAGACACTCTTGGAGGATACACAAGTTCCAAATTTTCACCTACAGGATGCACTCCTATGTCATCTGGGACACCTTTGTGTTCCTTCAAGCGAGCGTGCCAAGATGATTTGGGAAGTGCACTACAGTTGGGTTTTTGGGTATTTTAGGGTCTGGAAAACAGTGGTAGTACTGTAGAAGTATTTCTATTGGTCGAACCTTCGACAAGATGTTGGGAATTACATCAGATCCTGCACTTCTTGCTCCATTGCCAAACCGACCATCAAGAAGATAGGCCTCTATACTCTGCTACCTACCCTAGTCGCCCTTGGGAATCTATCTCCATGGATTACATGTTGGGCCTTCCTTCTACTAAGCATGGAAACGACTACGTTTTCATGGTCATCGACATATTCTCGAAGATGACCATTATGTCGGCCTGCAAGAAGAATATTACATCAGAAGCCACTGTTAAACCCTTCTTTGAAAGAGTGTGGGTTCACTTTTGGATCCCAAAGTCTATCATCTCAGATCGAGACAGCAGGTTCCTCAGCACCTTTTGGTCCACCCTCTAGTCAATGTTAGACACGAAGTTCACCAAGTCCACAGCTTTCCATCCCCAAACTGATGGTCAGACAGAGTTCATCAAGAGGATGATTGTACACATTCTGCGCATGTACAATTCAAAGCATCCACGTGCATGGGATGAGATCCTTCCCTATGTACAACACAACTATAATTGGGCTCTTCATGGCCTAACCAGCCACAGCCCCTTTAAGGTGCGCAAAGGTTTCTAGCCACTATGTCCCATTGACGTAGCCATGCCATTAGTGGCCACTTAGGCCAATTTGGCTCATGTCCAGTCTGAGGCTGACAAATTGAAAAACTTCATTGAGCACATTCAACACATCTTCCAGTAGGTTCATTACATATTGGATAGATCCAATGCTAAGTACAAGCAATGACATGATCAACATCGGGTGCAACACCACTTCCAGGTGGGTGATAAAGTGTGGCTACATTAGCAGAAGGAGCACCTCACTGGACCCCACTGCAAGCTTTGCTCACACTGATATGGGTTGTACACCATCACCAAGGCTATAGGGAACAATGCCTTCGAACTCAGTATTCCACCATTCCTTGGTTTGTACCCAGTATTCAATGTGGACTACCTTCGGCCCTATTTCCCACCTCTACTAGAAACCTCTGACATTGAGAAACAACTCACACCAACAGATTTAAACCAAGACTTCATGGAACAGGACACCACAGATTGTATCACGGGCATGGAAATCAAGAACACTTGCTAGCAGAAGATCCAAATATATCAGGTTGTCAAAGTTGGCCAACTCCTGCACCAAGGCAAGTGGTACACTAGGGACCAAGTTCAGCAGAAGTTTCCTCATCTCATGGAGGAACTCAACGCAATTGGGACCATTGCTTCCTAAGGGGGGAGGAATGATCCAGGTGGATATTGGTGGCCACCCTCCTATTCCACTTCGGGCCCCACTATTGTTTCTTTCATTTTTTCAGTTTCCTAAATTATAACACAGTATACTATTTTTAGCAGTTTTTTGGGTCCTGAACTTCTAGAGCCATTTTCAGGCCCTAAACAAGGTTTTTTGGGAATATTATGAGTCTGTTTCGAAATCAATACTCATAATTAGTTGTATTCCTTAGATAGATCTTTCTAATGATGTATCATGTGTGTCAAACGCAGATAGTATGCCAAAGTTACGACCCCGGGAAATTGATTTACCAATTTACCCTAACGGGGCCCATATTCTGGTGTTTCATCTCCTAGGGTTAGGTTTTTGGATGTTTAGGGTTTTCCATTATTTCTCAATAATATATAGGCCTTCGAGCCTCATTGTAACGCAGATTTCAGAGGCCTGTAGCCACCACATCTCTTCTCATAGATAAGCTACCAACGCCCTAGCTAGTTTATTTTAATTTTGTTTGTAAACAAATTTCAATTCTTTGATATTAATGAAATGAAGTGTTATTTCTGCTGAATTTTTATATTTATGTTTATATGTGTATTCTGCGGCATTCATGCATAAATCTAAATCAGTGGTATTAGAGCAGTCTTCTCTTTGTCGATCCTTCTTTGCATGTCCCCAACGAGGTTGGGGTATAAGGAGTTAGGGCTCAATCTGGTTGAACCTTTGCAAGATCAGCTTCACAAAACCCAACAGCTGCCCATGGGGGACAAAAAGAAATATGAGGGATCAGGAGATCCTATCAAAATATTTCTCAAGGAGGCCCTCAAAAAACAAAGGAACGCGATGATGGATAACTTTGTTGAGATCCTTCAACGGCTGCCCACTGGCGTCGCATCTCCATCTAGTAGCTACTTTGGAGGCGCAACTCCTTTTAAGGTACAAGTAAACTTTGACATTCCCATATTTGAGGGCCAAATAGATGCAGACGCTATAGACAGATGGTTGAATATATTAGAAGGATATTTCTGATTTCATGACAATTTCGACCGGGAGAAGATTATTTTTGCACTCCTCAGAGCTACCCTCCATGTCAAGGACTGGTGGGAAACCTACTATGAGAAAAAGGACAAGGGGGAACCCTCTTTGTTCTCGGTCATACCCTCTTGTAATTATTTCCAAGACGCCATCAAGGAACAATATTATCCTGTGGGGAGCTATGAGGATAAGTACATACAATGGACTATGTTGTGGCAGAAAAGGGATCAAGATGTGCATGAGATGACGAATATATTCCATGCCCTGTGCACAACGCTGGGTATCAAATATTCGGAGAAACATTTGGTGCTTAAGTACCGCAGTTGTCTTCACAGATACATTCAGGAAGAAATGGAGCTCCTCAACATCTTCTCGCTTGGTAAGGCATACCAGTATGCTGCCAAGATTGAGCAGAAATTCAAACAGAAGAAACGAGACTTTGGATCTGTGAATCAAAATCAAGGCAAAGGTCCCCCCAAACCGCAGAACAAAGGAAAAATCCAAGGCATGGTGGCCCAAGATAACCTATCAAATCTGTAAGCAAAGAACAACCCCACGAAGCCGCATAAGGACACGGGAAAGCGATGTGAGTTCCATAAGAGCTCCACTCACAACACAATCGGATTCATGCTCTACCTTTTAATCAAAACCCAAAAAGGGGAATGACAAAGGTGTTGGGGTCCTATGATTTAGCAGATTGGCATACTAAATTACAAGGCAACATATAAACAAGTCTTTAGAGCTCTAGGATCTATCCCTCCTAGTCTCAGAGAGGGATCTCTCAATTGTTTGCAAATATATGACTTGTTTTCTTGTAAAAGGTTGATTTTAGGCTAGTTATTAAGCATGAGTTTGTTTGATTGTTTAATGGGACATGATGATCTAGACAGCCTAGATAGGAAAGGGAAATCTCTAAGTCATTGGGAAATGGAGTCAAATGGAAGTTTGTAACAAGTTTGTAAATGAATTAGGGGTATCAAAGGTCAAATCTAACTTAGCTATTGGATCTACAAAGTCTTTCAGGTGAAATAAAATGAACATTAAGGGTTTAGAATGAAAAGTAGAACTAAGGGCAATTAAGAATCCTTAATTATATGTACTTCTCAACAAAGGGACTTAAAACATCATTTGAACATGAAGAAGTATTTTATAGACAGGGCTAACCATGAATTCTACAAATCACACTTCAGCAAATAAAAATTTCAAGACAAACTTTCAAAATGAAATATAGGAGTCTAGGAACACTTTATTTCATCAAAGATTTCACTTTCAAGCATAAGTAAACATTCAAGATTCACAAATAACTACATTCATAGAAGAGGGAACTCCTAGACATCTTTGATTATAGCTATAAAGACATTCAAAACAATTATTTAAGCAAGAACAGAGGGCATGATCAAAATATACCTCTCTCGCAGACTGTAAACAATGGTACTTTAAAGGGAAACTTCAAAAACAGTTTTCAAGTGGCAGCAAGTAAGCAGGGAAAACCATAAATCATTCTTGAGACCAACTGTTTCAACTATTTCTGAAATAAACAAGCTTAAGGGTTGAAAAGCAGTCAAACTACTCAATAAAACCTTCAGCAGATGAAAACATAAAGACAGTGAAGAGTAAACAGGTCTAAGGTGCTTCTAGGAGACATTTCTTAGCCTAAAATTTTTACTCTACTGCAAGCAACAAATGATGAAAACAGAATGGAAAACAGGAAAAACATTAACATATTAGAATACTTCACCAACAGCCAAGCTCACGGATCCAATGACAGAACTTTCTCCATCAACAAACAGGTCAAAACATCCACAAGTTCCAGAACATCAAATTTCTTTCAACTTCAGCAGAACTATGTATTACTTCAAAGAGTTATCGAATGCCCAACATACAATGAGTTCAAATGCAGTATTTATGCTACAAATGAGGAGGTGGAACCATCTAGGGTTCAAAATTTTATTAATGACATAGTAAATGCACTCTTAGCCTTAAAAACCATGCAAGGCATAAGGTAGGAATGTCTCTCAACTACTTCTCTATGTAATAAATATGTCTTTACTTCATGAGGATGAAATAGTTGAAAAGATTGACTTTGAGGCCTTTTTTTGTCTTTACATTAACTGTTCTTATAGTTTATAATATCTTCTTTAGTGCAATAACTGTCAATTTGCCCCTTGGGATAGAAAGCAGGCCACAGGTGGCAGTTTGATTTATTAAGTGAATAACTACTTCCATTTGATGTTTTCGAGGCTATATTTAGGCCTAATTTGCCTTTATTTCATCATTAAACTGTATTTTAAGGCTTAATTTTGTTTTGGTTTGCCTTTTTAATTGATCATCATTGTCCCTTTCCCTTTATTCACTGCTTTAAACCTTTGTTTATGTGCCTTATCCTTTGACCTTCAGTCTTTATAATTATCCTTTGCTGACCTTATAATACTTCTCGGACTTCTTTTAAAACTTTTGTTCCTCTGTCTTTAACTGTGTTTTCTCCTTTAATCTACCAATTAAACTTTAAATCTTCTGTCTTCTAACTTTTTCTTTTATCCTAAAACTATGACTAAGTCTTCGGTCCTGTGCTTCTTCACTTCTTTACTGATTTGCTTTGTCTTCTTGTGTGCAGGGTTTCCTTTGGTGCGCTAAAGGGTTTTGTGTTTCAACCAGTGGTCATGAAACATTGGTTAAAACGTTGAAATCTGACCCTGTTCTGTCTCTTTCATCATTTGATTAAGCTTCGAGGATTTTCACCCTCGTCCCTGTGTATTTGGCCTTCATAAAACCTGCAAACAAACAATCAAACCATTATAATAATCCTGTGTATTTGGATAAACTGCATTGGAGGTGTTTGGGAGGGTTCAGGAGCAGTTGCAGAGGAACGGGATATGCATGGAGGAAGGGTTCATGGGCGAAAAAATGCACAAAACAGGTTTTAAAATAGTTTGGAACGAAATTTGGGCGAGAGTGGTTTCGTAAAACCATCGACGGTTTTTGCACTGCCGATGGGCGGTTAGCGATTTTGCCCCAGGGGAACACGATTCCATTCATCACTCGCCACGTGTCCCATGAAAAACCGCTATTTTCGTGTAGAAATGAGGTGTTAAACCTCGACTACAAAATCCACGCGATTTGCGATTTGGACCTTCAGATCTCCATTGGTGAGATCGACGATGCGGAAAGGACGTGAGACCGGGCGCAGGTTTGGAGGTGTGGGACCTGGCGGACAGGTGGCAAAGGGAGGTTGAGTGCAAAGGCTTGGGTGGAAAGTGGGACCCAAGGGGTGACATCAACGGTTTTGTCATGGAGCGGGTTTATGTGTGGGCGGGGTTGGAAACTCGAGTTTAACAACACTGTTAGATCGATAAGATCAACAGTTTGGATGTATTTGTGGGGATGAATGGTTTTGATGATTGGGGGGAAAAGGTTTAATGGGAGGAGGGAACGAGCACGGGCCGCCCGATCAATACGATCGACGGTGTAAATCTACCGAGGAAAAGTAAGGCGAGGTGGGGGAGCAAGGGTCGGCCTTTGAATTTTTAAAGGTTTTTTGAGATTTTAATAAGGTTCGGGTTATGAAAAGAATAAGGGCGGAGGGGTGAAATAATGAAGGAAGGGAGCTAGAGATAAGGTAGAAGTGTGTTCCTGTGAGTAAAAGGAGGACCGAGGGTGAAAATAAAAAGGGTTAAGGGCTTAAGAATTATCCCTTGGTCGGGCCCTTGGGTCACATGGAGAAAGGGGCTGGGGCTCAATCCCAAAGGGGCTTTAAAGCCTAATTTTATAAAAAAGTGGATAGAGGCTAAAACCAATGTTTTTAAGCCTTTTAAAGGCTTTCGATAAGGGGAAAAAGGGTTTTTTTAAACCATATAAAGGAGTCATAAGGGTTTTTAGAGGGGTTTTTTAGAAGAAATGAAGAATTAGTGAAGGAAAAAAGGGGTTTTTAGAGGGAAATGAAGGGTTAATGAAGGGAAATGGACTTTTCAAAATGGGAAAAGGACTTGTTAGGATAGGATCAAATGAGTGAAAATTGGCAGAGGATGGAGGTGAAAAATGGGAGAAATAGCCTGAAAACAACTTCTTTTTGAGATGGTAGGATAACTTGGAGGATTTAAGTGAAAATATTCAATGAATTGATAGACTTAGGATAATGAAGGCTGTGAGATTTCTAGAACTCACAATGTTTCTGCAATATTGTTTCTAGAAATCTGGGATTGTCAAATTTATTCATCTTTGGATAAAGTCAAAAGTATGGATGACTAACAAAAGGGAAGTAGATTATTGATGTGGATTCCAGCGCCACCATTGCCACTACAAAGCTCCAGAAGGAGGAACCAAAAGATCCAGAAGAGGAGGAGCATCTCTTCCACTCTCATATGTGGGTAAAGGGTTCCCCTATACAGTTCATTGTCGACAATGGGAGACAAAAGAACCTCATTTCATCAGAGTTCATGAAGCATTTGGGCTTGCCAACCACAGTACACCCACATCCATACACCATTGGGTGCCTTCATCAAGGACGAGATATCCACGTCAGCCAGCAATGTCGCCTTCCCTACAGCATCAAGCCCTTCATAGATGAGGTATTATAAGACATTTCTCCTCTTGATGTTTGTGATGTATTATTAGGCCAACCATACTTGTGGAAAAGAGATGTTGTGTATGAGTCCTAGCCTCGCGTTGTTATTGTTACTTTGGGAAATAAGTTGTACAGGATACCAGAGGTACCACTGCTTGTGGCTATCTCTTTGGTTACTGCAAAGCAATGTAATAAGCACATTTCCAAAATCGGGAAATTTTTTTCACCTCCAGACAGGGCTCCTCTGCATGAGAACAACAAATGGGCATGGTCATGGAGGAGTACGAGGACATTTCACCTCATCCACAGGGGTGGCTCTGCACTGTCAAGTCAAGCACCCCATCGATCTGACCCCAGGTGCGACGCTGCCCAATGGAGTGATCTATCAGTGCTTTGTTCTAGAGAACGATGAAATCAAGAGGAAGATTTAGGAGCTGCAATAGAAAGGCCACATCAGGCCAAGTTCATCGCCCTGTGGTAGCCTAATCGTGTTGGTGCAGAAGAAGTATGGGACTGGGAGACTCTATATTGACTATCGGATGATGAACAAGATCACTGTCCGGAATAGGTACCCAATTCCACAGGTCGATGACCTTCTGGATCAACTCAAAGGGGAAAAATATTTCAGGAAGATCGACTTGATGTTTGGGTGTCTCCAGGTAGCAATCGAACCCTCTGATGTGTGGAAGATTGCCTTCAAAGCCAAGAAGGGCCTTTTCAAATGGTTGTTCATGCCTTTTGGGTTGACGAATTCTCCCGCAGCCTTCATGAGGTTGATGGATGACATCTTGCAACCATTCACCAACTCATTTTTATTAGTGTACTTAGATGACATCCTGATCTTCAGCCAAACTTGGGAATAGCACCTCCACCACATCTGACAGGTCCTCTAAACACTGTGGCAACACAAGTTGTGTGCCAATTTGGAGAAGTGCACTTTTGGCATGACCCAGGTTCAGTATCTCGGATACATTATTGATGAATGGGGGGTGCATGTGGATCCAACCAAGATCCAAGTAATTTTGGATTGGTCGGCCCCAACCACTCTAACAGAGCTTCGTAGCTTTCTGGGTCTTGCTAATTTCTACCAAAGGTTCGTGTTGGGATTCTCTCATATCACTTGGACCCTAAGTCAAGTCACCAAGGGAGGAGCTAAAGCAAAATTCTTTTGGTCAGAATCTCAACAGATGGCGTTCATAGAATTGAAACATCGCCTCTGCTCTACCCCAGTGCTCACTTTACCAGACTTGCAACAACCATTTGAGATCGAGTTAGATGCCTCTGACTATGCTATTGGGTAAGTTCTTACTCAACAAGGGAATCCAGTGGCATATCACAGTGAGACATTATCTGATACAGTCTGCAAGTATCCCACTTATGAAAAATAAATGTATTCCATTGTGCAGGCATGCCGCCAATGGAAGCATTACATTTTGGGGAAGGAAATTGTCATTCACACAGAACTCCGACCTCTACAATTCATACAGACATAAGGGAGGTTGCAGAACGATCACCATCAGAAGTGGTCCACATATCTGTAACAATTTCATTTGAACATGAAGTACAAGAAGGGCAGCACCAATAATGTTTCAAACTGCCTCAGATGGCCACCGATCGTGGCACTAACCATCATTCTCAACTCTTGATGGCACAAGACTTATGATTGAAAGCTTCTATACAAGAGGATTCTGGAATTCGGCCACACATACTAGACACTCTTGGAGGGTACGCAAGTTCCAAATTTTCACCTACACGGTGCACTGCTATGTCATCTAGGACACCTTTGTGTTCCTTCAAGCGAGCATTCCAAGATGATTTTGGAAGCACACTACAGTCAATTCGTTGGGAATTTCGGGGTGGAGAAAACAATGGCAGTACTGTAGAAGTATTTATATTGGCCGAATATTTGACAGGATGTTGGGAGGTACACCAAATCCTGCACTGCTTGCTCCATTTCCAAATCGACCATCAAGAAGCAAGGCCTCGACCTCTATACTCCGCTACCTACCCCTAGTCGCCCTTGGGAATCCATCTCCATGGATTACATGTCGGGCCTTCCTTCTCCTAAGCATGTAAATGACTACATTTTCATGGTCATCGATAGATTCTCGAAGATGGTCATTATGTCTGCCTGCAAGAAGAATATCACAGCAGAATCCACTACTAAACTCTTCTTTGAACAAGTGTGGGTGAACTTTGGGATCTCACATTATATCATCTCACATCGGGACAGCAGGTTCCTCAGCACATTTTTGTCCAGCCTCTAGTCAATGTTGGACACAAAGCTCACCAATTCCACATCTTTCCATCCCAAAAATAATGGCCAGACAGAGGACTTCAATAGGATGATTGTACACATTATGAACATGTACAATTCAAATCATCCATGCACATGGGATGATAGCCATCCCTCTGTACAACACAGCTATAACAGGGCTCTCCGCAGCTCAACCAGCCACGACCCCTTTCAGGTGGGCATGGGGTTCCAGCCACTATGTCCCATTGACGTACCCATGCCATTTGTGGCTACTCAGGCCGATTCGACTCATGTCCAGTCTGAAGCTAACAAAGCGAACAACTTCATTGAGCATGTTCAGCACATCCACTAGTAGGTTCATGACATATTGGACAGAGCCAATGATAAGTACAATTAACAACATAATCAACATCGGGTGCCACACTACTTCCATGTGGGCGACAAAGTGTGGCTACATTTGTAGAAGGTACGCCTCACTCGACCCCACCGCAAGCTTCGGTCACTCCAAAATGGGTCATACACCATCACCAAGGTTGTAGGAACAATGCCTTCGAGCTTAGTATTCCACCATTCCTTGGTCTGCACCCAATATTCAATGTGGACCGCCTTCGTCCCTAATTCCCACCTCTACTGGACACCTCTAGCACTGCAAAAAAACTCACACCAACAGAGTTAAAACCACACTGCATTGAATAGGCCACTAGATATTGTATCATGGTCATGCAAATCAAGAACATGCTAGTAGAATATCCAACTGTATCAGGTTGTCAAAGTTGACCAACTCCTACACCAAGTCAAGTGGTTCACCAGGGACCAAGTTTAGCATAAGTTTCCTCATATCATGGAGGAACTCAACGCAATGGGGACCATTGCTTCATAACAAGGGATGAATGATCCAGGTAGATATTGGTGGCCACCCACCTATTCCTCTTGGGGTCCCACCATTTTTTCTTTCTGTTTTCAGTTTTCTTAATTATAACATAGTTTACTATTTTTAGCAGTTTTTCGAGTCCTAAACTTCCGAAGTCGTTTTGAGGCCCTAAACGACCCTTTTTTGGCATCATACGAGTCTGTTCCAGACTCTACATTCATAATTAATAGTTTTAGTCCTCGGATAGATATTTCTAACAATGCATCATGTGCGTCAAACGAAGATAGTATGCCAAAGTTACGACCCCGGGAAATTGATGTACCAATTTACCCCGACGAGGCCCATATTCTAGTGTTTCATCTCCTAGGGTTAGGATTTTGGATGTTTAGGTTTTTCCATTGTTTCTCAATAATATAGAGGCCTTCGAGCCTTATTTTAACACAGATTTCAGAAGCCTGTAGCCACCACATCTCTTCTCATAGATAAGCTACCAGCGCCCTAGCTAGTTTATTTCAATTATGTCTGTAAACAAATTTCAGTTCTTTGATATTAATGAAACGAAGTGTTATTTCTACTGCATTTTTATATTTATGATTATATGTGCATTTTGTTGCGTTCCTACATAAATCCGGATCAGTGGTATCAGAGCAGTTTGCTCTTTCTCGATCCTTCTTTGCATGTCCCCAATGAGGTCAAGGTATAAGGAGTTAGGGCTTGATTTGGTTGAACCTTTACAAAATCGGCCTCGCAAACCCCGATGGCCACCCATGGGGGACAAAAAGAAATATGAAGGAGCAAGAGATCCTATCAAAATGTTGCTCGAGGATGCCCTCAAAAAACAAAGGAACGTAATGATGGATAGATTTTCCCAGATCCTTCAACGACTGCCCTTTAGTGTCGCATCTGCATCTAGCAGCCACTCTCAAGGCGCAACTCTTTTTAAGGTACAAGTAAACTTTGACATTCCCATATTTGAGGGCCAAATAGATGTAGACACCATAGATAGATGGTTGAATCTATTAGAATGATATTTCTTATTTCATGACTTTTCCAACCAGGAGAATATTATTTTTGCACTCCTCAAAGCTATCCCCCATATCAAGGACTGGTGGGAAACCTACTGTGAGAAAAAGGAAAAGGGGGAACCCTATTTGTTTTTTATCATACCCACTTGGACTTATTTTTTAGATGCCACCAAGGAACAATATTATCCCGTGGGGAGCTATGAGGACAAGTAAATACAATGGACTACGCACCGGCAGCAAAGGGATGAAGATGTGCATGAGCTGATGAATCTGTTCTATACCCTCGCCAAAGTTGGGTATCAAAGATTCGAAGAAAAATTTGGTGCTGAAGTACCGCAGTTATCTACATAGATACATTCAAGAGGAAATGGAGTTCCTCAACATATCCTCGCTTGGTACTGCACACTGGTATGTTGCAAAGATTGAGTAGAAATTCAAACAGAAGAAGTGAGACTTTGGATCTGTGAATCAAAATAAAGGGAAAGGTGACCCCAAACCCCAGAATAAAGGACAAATCCAAGGCATGGAAGCCCAAGATAACCTACTAAAGCTGCAAGCAAAGAACAACCCCATGAAGCCGAAGAAGGACACGAGAAAGTGGTGTCAGTTCCATAAGATCTCGACTCACAACACAAGTAAGTGTCAGGCCAATAAATCACTAGTGGTTGAGATGAGGGCTTCTGAATTGGATGCATGCTCCGACTCTTAATCAGAACCCAACAAGGGGAACGACAAAGGGAAGCATATTATTGATGTGGAGCTCAACGCCACCGTTTCCACTGCAAATATCCAAAAGGAGGAACCGGAATATCCAGAGGAGGAGGAGCATCTCTTCCACTCTCATATGTGGGTAAAGGGTTCCCCGCTACAGTTTTTTTTCAATAGTGGGAGCCAAAACAACCTCATTTCATCAGAGGTCGTGAAGCGTTTGGGCTTGCCGAAAACAGCAAACCATAGTCGTACACCGTCGGGTGGCTTCACCAAGGACGAGATCTCCGCGATAGCCAGCAATGCCACTGATCCAGGTGGATATTGGTGGTCACCCGCCTATTCCACTTGGGGCTCCACCATTGTCTCTTTCAGTTTTTCAGTTTCAGCACTGTTTACTATTTTTAGCAGTTTTTCGGGTCCTGAACTTCCGGAGCCGTTTTGAGGCCCTAAACGACGTTTTTTGGGAAAACGGAGAGCAACATGGGTCCATTGTTGATTTTTCTCATTCCAAATTTGTAGTGCTTGGATAGATCTTTCTAATGAGGTATGGTACGCGTCAAACGGAGATCGTATGCCAAAGTTACACCCCTGGGAAGTTGAAACACCAATTTACCCAAATGGGGCCCATAGTTTTGGCGCTTCATCTCCTAGGGTTAGGGTTTTGGCTGTTTAGGATTTCCATTATTTCTAAATAATAAATAGGCCCTCGAGCCTCATTGCTTAACTCACATTTCGGGCATGTAGCCGCCACACATCTCTTCTGAGCATGGCTATGGCAGCCCTAGCAAGTTTTATTTCATTAAATATAGCAAATTTCGAGTTCTTTGATATTAATGAAATGAAGTGTTATTTCCACCATCTCTGTATTTATGGTTATATGTTTACTTTCTGTTGCATTCACGTAAATGCGGATCGATGGTATCGACGATCCTGATTTTCTCGATCCTTCTTTGCATATCCCCAACGAGGTCGGGGTATAAGGAGCTAGGGCTCGATCTGGTGGAACCTTTGCAAGATCAGCCTCGCAAACCTCGACGGACGCCCATGGGGGACGAAAAGAAAAATGAGGGAGCAGGAGATCCTATCAAAATATTGCTCGAGGAGGCCCTCGAAAAACAAAGGAACGCGATGATGGATAGCTTTGCTCAGATCCTTCAACGGCTGCCCACCGGCGGCGCATCTGCATCCAGTAGCCACTCTGGAGTTGCGACTCCCTTTAAGGTACAAGTAAATTTTGACATTCCCATATTTGAGGTTCAAATAGATGCAGATGTCGTAGATAGATGGTTGAATCTATTAGAAGGATATTTCTCTGTTCATGACTTTTCAGACCGGGAGAAGATTATTTTTGCACTCCTCAAAGCTACCCCCCATGTTAAGGACTAGTGGGAAACCTACTGTGAGAACAAAACAAGGACCAAACAGAACCCTCTCTGTTCTCGGCCGTACCAACTTGGAATTCTTTCCGAGACACCGTCAAGGAACAATACTATCCTGTGGGGAGCTATGAGGACAAGTACATACAATGGACCACGCTGCGACAACAAAGGGATCAAGATGTGCATGAGCTGACGAATCTGTTCCATACCCTGCGTACAAAGTTGGGTATCAAAGATTCAGAGAAACATCTGGTGCTAAAGTATCGCAGTTGTCTGCACAAATACATTCAGGAGGAAATGGAGTTCCTTGACATCTCCTCGCTTGGTACGGCATACCGGTATGCTGCCAAGATTGAGCAGAAATTCAAGCAGAAGAAGAGAGACTTTGGATCTGCGAATCAAAAGCAAGGGAAAGGTGCTTCCAAACCGCAGAACAAAGGACAGAGCCAAGGCATGGCGGCTAAAGACAACTCATCGAAGCCACAAGAAAGAACAGCACCGCAAAGCCAAAGAAGGACACGGGAAAGTGGTGTGAGTTCCATAAGAGCTCCACTCACAACACAAGTGAGTGTCGGGCCAAGCAGTCGCTAGTGGCCGAGATGAGGGCTTCTGAGTCAGATGCATGCTCTGACTCCGAATCAGAACCTGAAAAGGGGAATGAAAAGGGGAAACAGATTATTGATGCGGAGCCCAACGCCACTGTTGCCACTACAAAGGTCCAGAAGGAGGAACCGGAAGATCCAGAGGAGGAGGAACGTCTCTTCCACTCCCAGATGTGGGTAAAGGGCCCCCCTGTACAGTTCATTGTCGATAATGGGAGCCAAAAGAACCTCATTTCAGCAGACGCTGTGAAGCGGTTGGGCTTGCCGACCACAGCTCACCCACATCCATACACCATCGGGTGGCTCCACCAAGGACGAGATCTTCGCGTCAGCCAGCAGTGCCGCCTTCCCTATAGCATCAAGCCCTTCACGGATGAGGTATTATGTGACGTTGCTCCTATTGATGTTTCTGATGTATTATTAGGACAACCATACTTGTGGAAGCGTCATGCTGTGTATGAGTCTCGACCTCGTGCTATTATTGTTACTTTGGGAAATAAGTTGTGCAGGATATCAAAGGTACCACCTCCTGCCGCTATCTCTTTGGTTACTGCAAAACAATGCAGTAAGCTCATTTCCCAAACCAGGAAATTCGTTTTCCTGATGATCCGCCCCCAGGGCAAGAAGAAGACTGTGGCCACGACCTCCAGACAGGGCTCCTCTGCACAACAACAACACATGGATAAGGTTGTGGAGGAGTACGGGGACATATTCACCTCACCCACAGGGGTTCCTCTGCACTGTCAGGTCAAGCACCCGATTGATCTGACCCCCGGTGCGCCACTACCTAATGGACCGATCTATCGGCGCTCTGTTCTGGAGAATGATGAAATCAAGAGGCAGATTCAGGAGCTGTTGCAGAAAGGTCACATCAGACCAAGTTCATCGCCCCGTGGGAGCCCGATCGTGTTGGTACAGAAGAAGGATGGGACGTGGAGACTCTGTATTGACTATCGGGCGCTGAACAAGATCACTGTCCGGAATAGGTACCCAATCCCACGGATTGATGACCTTCTGGACCAACTTAAAGGTGCAAAATATTTCAGCAAGATCGACCTGAAGTCTGGGTATCACCAGGTACCAATTGAACCCTCCGATGTGTGGAAGACTGCCTTCAAAGCCAAGGAAGGCCTTTTCGAATGGCTGGTCATGCCTTTTGAGTTGACGAATGCTCTCGCAACCTTCATGAGGATGATGGACGACATCTTGCGGCCATTCACCAACTCATTTGTAGTGGTGTACTTGGATGACATTCTGATCTTCAGCCAGACTTGGGAAGAGCACCTTCACCACATCCGACAACTGCTCCAAACATTGCGGCAACACAAGTTGTGTGCCAATTTGGAGAACTGCACTTTTGGCATGACCCAGGTTCAATATCTGGGATACATTATTGATGAAAGGGGGGTGCATGTGGATCTAGCCAAGATCCAATTCATTCAAGATTGGCCAACCGAAACCACTATAACAGAGCTTCGCAGCTTTCTGGGTCTTGCTAATTTCTACCGGAGGTTCGTGTTGGGATTCTCTCATATCACTTGGCCCTTGAGTCAAGTCACCAAGGGAGGAGCGAGAGCAAAATTCTTTTGGTCAGAACCTCAACAGAAGGCGTTCACAAAATTGAAAAATCGCCTCTGTTCTGCCCCAGTGCTCACTTTACCAGACTTGCAACAGCCATTTGAGATCGAGACAGATGCCTCTGACTATGCTATTGGGGCAGTTCTTACTCAACAGGGACATCCAGTGGCATTTCACACTGAGACATTGTCTGACACAGTTCGCAAGTACCCCACATATGACAAAGAAATGTACTCCATTGTGCAAGCTTGTCGACAATGGAAGCATTACATTTTTGGGAAGGAAACAATCATCCACACAGACCACAGGCCCCTGCAGTTCATACAGACACAAGGGAAGTTGCAGAATGATCGCCATCAGAAGTGGTCTACATATCTGCAACAGTTTCATTTGAACATCAAGTATAAGAAGGGTAGCACCAATCATGTTGCAGACTGCCTCAGCTGACCACCGATCGTGGTGCTCACCACTGTACTCAACGCTTGTGGGCACGAGACTTCTGATTGGCCGCTTCTCTATGAGAGTGACCCAGAATTCGGCCAAACTTACAAGGCACTCCTGGGGGGTACGCAAGTTCCAAATTTTCACCTCCAAGATGAACTTTTATGTCACATGGGACACCTTTGTGTTCCTTCAAGCGAGCGTGCCAAGATGATATGGGAAGCACACTACAGTCGAGTCGCAGGGCATTTCGGGGTCGAGAAAACAGTAGCAATCCTGCAGAAGTATTTTTATTGGCCGAACCTTCGAAAGGATGTCGAGAAGCACATCAGATCCTGCACTGCTTGTGTCATTTCCAAACCGACCATCAAGAAGCAAGGCCTATATACTCCTCTACCTACCCCTAGTCGACCCTGGGAATCCATCTCCATGGATTACATGTCGGGCCTGCCTTCTACTAAGCAGGGAAATGACTGTGTTTTTGTGGTCGTCGACAGATTCTCGAAGATGGCCATTATGGCGGCCTACAAGAAGAATATCACAGCAGAAGCCACTGCTAAACTCTTCTTTGAACGAGTGTGGGTGCACTTTGGGATCCCACAGTCTATCATATCAGATCGAGATAGCAGGTTCCTCAGCACATTTTGGTCCAGCCTATGGTCAATGTTGGACACAAAGCTCACCAAGTCCACAGCTTTCCATCCCCAAACAGATGGCCAGACAGAGGTCGTCAACAGAATGATTGTACACATTCTGCGCATGTACAATTCAAAGCATCCATGCACATGGGACGAGAGCCTCCCCTATATACAACATAGTTATAATCGGGCTCTCCACAGTTCAATCGGCCATAGCCCCTTTCAGGTGGGCTTGGGATTCCAGCCACTATGTCCCATTGACGTAGCCATGCCATTTGCAACTGCTCAGGCCAATTCAGCTCATGTCCAGTCTGAAGTTGACAAAGCCAGTAGCTTCATCGAGCGCATTCAACACATCCGCCAACAGGTTCATGATATATTGGACAGAGCCAATGCCAAGTACAAGCAACGCCATGATCAACACCGGTGCCACACAACTTCCAGGTGGGTGACAAAGTATGGCTACATTTGCAGAAGGAGCGCCTCACTGGACCCCATCGCAAGCTTCGCCCGCTCCGATACGGGCCGTACACCATCACCAAGGCTGTAGGGAACAATGCATTCGAGCTCAGCATTCCACCATTCCTTGGTCTGCACCCAGTCTTCAATGTGGATCGCCTTCGTCCTTACTTCCCACCTCTACTGGACACCTCGGACATTGCAGAACAACTCACACCAACTGAGTTAAATCCAGACTGCATGGAACAGGCCACCACAGATTGCATCATGGACATGCAAATCAAGAACACTTGCCAGTAGAAGATCCAACTATATCGGGTTGTCAAAGCTGGCCAACTCCTGCACCAAGGAAAGTGGTTCACCAGGGACCAAGTTCAGCAGAAATTTCCTCATCTCATGGAGGAACTTAACGCAATGGGGACCATTGCTTCCTAAGGGGGAGGAATGATCCAGGTGGATATTGGTGGTCACCCGCCTATTCCACTTGGGGCTCCACCATTGTCTCTTTCAGTTTTTCAGTTTTGGCACAGTTTACTATTTTTAGCAGTTTTTCGGGTCCTGAACTTCCGGAGCCGTTTTGAGGCCCTAAACGACGTTTTTTTGGAAAACGAAGATCTTTCTAACGAGGTATGGTACGCGTCAAACGGAGATCGTATGCCAAAGTTACGCCCCTGGGAAGTTGAAACACCAATTTACCCAAACGGGGCCCATAGTTTTGGCGCTTCATCTCCTAGGGTTAGGGTTTTGGTTGTTTAGGATTTTCCATTGTTTCTAAATGATAAATAGGCCCTCGAGCCTCATTGTAACTCAGTTCAGAGGCCTGTAGCCGCCACATCTCTTCTCAGAGATAGCTACCAGTGCCCTAGCTAGTTTTATTTCCATTCTGTCTGTAAGCAAATTTCAGTTCTTTGATATTAATGAAATGAAGTGTTATTTCCACTGCCTCTCTGTATTTATGGTTATATGTTTACTCTGTTGCGTTCCTACATAAATCCGGATCAGCCACCTTCCCTATAGCATCAAGCCCTTCACATGTGAGGTATTATGCGACATTGCTCCTATTTATGTTTGCGATGTATTATTAGGCAAACCATACTTGTAGAAGCGACATGTAGTGTATGAGTCCTAGCCTCGCGTTGTTATTGTTACTTTGGGAAATAAGTTGTATAGGATACCAAAGGCACCACCACTTGCGTCTATCTCTTTGGTTACAACAAAACAATGCAGTAAGCTCATTTCCAAACCGGGAAATTTGTTTTCCTGATTATCTGCCCCCGGGACAAGAAGAAGAGTGTGGCCATGACCTCTAGACAGGGCTCCTCCGCACAAAAACAACAAAATGACAATGTCGTGGAGGAGTACGGGGACATATTCACCTCACCCACAGGGGTGGCTCTGCACTGTCAGGTCAAGCACCCCATTGGTCTGACCCAAGTTGCGTCGTTTCCCAATGGATCGATCTATCAGTGCACTATTCTGGAGAACGTTGAAATCAAGAGGCAGATTCAGGAGCTACTGCTTAAAGGTCACATCCAGCCGATTTCATTGCTCTATGGGAGCTCGACCGCGTTGGTGCAGAAGAAGGATGGGCTTGGAGACTGTATATTCACTATCATGCGCTGAAGAAGATCACTGTCTAGAATAGGTACCCAATCTAGCTGATTGATGACATTCTGGATCAACTCAAAGGGGAAAAATATTTCAGCAAGATCGACTCGAAGTCTGGGTATCACCAAGTACCAATCAAACCCTCTGATGTGTGGAAGATTTCATTCAAAGCCAAGGAGGGCCTTTTCAAATGGCTGGTTATGCATTTCAGGTTGACGAATGCTCCCACAATCTTCATGAGGCTGTTGGACGACATCTTGCGGCCATTCACCAACTCATTTGTAGTAGTGTACTTGGATGACATCCTGATCTTCAACCATACTTGGGAAGAGCACCTCCACCACATCTGAGAGGTCTTCCAAGAACTGCGGCAACACAAGTTTTGTGCCAATTTTTAGAAGTGCACTTTTGGCATGACCCAGGTTCAGTATCTGGGATACATTAAACGGGGGGTGCATGTGGATGCAACAGAGATCCAAGTAATTTGGGATTTTCGGGCCCCAACCACTCTTAAAAAGCTTCATATATTTTTGTGTCTTGCTAATTTCAACCGCAGTTTCGTGTTGGGATTCTCTCATATCACTTGTCCCTTGAGTCAAGTCACCAAGGGAGGAGCGAAAACAAAATTATTTTGGTCGTAATCTCAATAGAATGTGTTCGTAGTATTGAAACATTGCCTCTGTTTTTCCCTAGTGCTCACTTTACCAGACTTGCAACAACCATTTGAGATCGATACAAATGCCTCTGACTATGCTATTGGGGCAATTCTTACTCAACATGGGCATCGAGTGGCATATCACAGTGAGACATTGTCTGACACAATCTACAAGCATCCCACTTATGACAAAGAAATGTGTTCCATTTTGCAGGCGTGCCACCAATGGAAGCATTACATTTTGGGGAAGGAACAGTCATTCACACAGACCACTGACCCCTGCAGTTCATACAGACACAAGGGAAGTTGCAGAATGATCGCCATCAGAAGACGTCCACATATCTGCAACAAGTTCATTTGAACATCAAGTATAAGAAGGGCAGCACCAATAATGTTGCAGACTACCTCAGCCGACCACCGATTGTGGCGTTAACCACCGTTCTCAACTCTTGTGGGCACGAGACTTCTGAATGGTCGCTTCTCTACAAGAGCGATCTGGAATTCAGCCACACATACAAGACACTCTTGGAGGGTATGCAAGTTCCAAATTTTCACCTACAGGATGCACTCCTATGTCATCTGGGAGACCTTTGTGTTCCTTCAAGCAAGCGTACAAGAGTCTAGGTGATGCCTGGCTATGTACCCCTAGTTGCTAGCAAGATCGACTTGAAGTCTAGGTATCACGGGTACCAATTGAACCCTCTGATGTATGGAATATTGCCTTCAAAGCCAAGGAGGGCGTTTTCAAATATTTGGTCATGCCTTTCGGGTTGACGAATGCTCCTGCAACCTTCATGAGGCTAATGGACAACATCTTGCGGCCATTCACCAACTCATTTGTAGTAGTGTACTTGGATGACATCCTAATCTTCAGCCAGACTTGGGTAGATCACCTCCACCACATCTGACAGGACCTCCAAACATTGTGGCAACACAAGCTGTGTGCCAATTTGGAGAAGTGCACTTTTTTCATGACCTAGGTTCAGTATCTGGGATACATTATTGATGAACGAGGGGTGCATGTGGATCCAACCAAGATCCAAGTAATTTGGGATTGGTTGGCCCCAACCACTCTAACAGAGCTTCGCAGCTTTCTGGGTGTTGCTAATTTCTACCACAGGTTCATGTTGGGATTCTCTTAATCACTTGGCCCTTGAGTCAAGTCACCAAGGGAGGAGCGAAAGAAAAAATATTTTGGTCTGAATCTCAACAGAAAGAATTCATAGAATTGAAACATTACCTCTGCTCTACCCCAGTTCTCACTTTACCAGAATTGTAACAACCATTTGAGATCAAGACAGATGCCTCTGACTATGTTATTGGGGCAGTTCTTACTCAACAGGGGCATCGAATGGCATATCACAGTGAGACACTGTCCAACAAAGTCCGCAAGTATCCCACATATGACAAAGAAATGTATTTCATTGTGCATGTGTGCCGCCAATGGAAGCATTACATTTTTGAGAAGGAAACGGTCATCCACACAGATCACCAACCCTTGCACTTCATATAGACACAAGGGAAGTTGCAGAAAGATCGCCATCAGAAGTGGTCAACATATCTTCAAGAATTTCATTTGAACATTAAGTTTAAGAAGGGCAGCACCAATAATTTTTCAAACTACCTCAGCCGACCACTGATCGTGGCGCTAACCACCATTCTCAACTCTTGTGGGCACAAGACTTATGATTGGCTACTTCTCTATAAGAGTGATCCGAAATTCAGCCACACATACAAGACACTCTTTGAGGGTATGCAAGTTCCAAATTTTCACCTAGAGGATGCACTCTTATGTCATCTGGGACACCTTTGTGTTCCTTCAATTGAGAGTTCCAAGATGATTTGGGAAGCACACAATAGTCGAGTAGTTGGTAATTTCGAGGTCGAGAAAATAGCAACAGTACTGTAGAATTATTTCTATTGGCCGAACCTTCGACAGGATGTTGGGAAGTACATAAAATCATGCACTGCTTGCTCCATTGCCAAACTGACCATCAATAAGAAATGCACCTATACTCTGCTACCTACCCCTAGTTGCCCTTGGGAATCCATCTCCATGGATTACATGTCAGGTCTTCCTTCTACTAAGCATGGAAATGACTATGATTTCGTGGTCATCAACAGATTCTCGAAGATTGCCATTATGTCGGCCTACAAGAAGAATATCACAGCAGAAACCACTTCTAAACTCTTCTTTGAACGAGTGTGGGTACACTTTGGGATCCCACATTCTATCATCTCATATTGGGACAGCAGGTTCCTCAGCACATTTTGGTCCAGCCTCTGGTCAATGTTGGACACGAAGATCACCAAGTCCTCAGCTTTCCATCCCCAAACTGATGGCTAGACAGAGGTTGTCAACAGGATGATTGTACACATTATGTGCATGTATAATTCAAAGCATCCACGCACATGGGATGAGAGCCTTCCCTATGTACAACATAGCTATAACGGGGCTCTCCACAGCTCAATCGACCACAGCCCCTTTCAAGTGGGCATGGGGTTCCATCCACTATGTCCCATTGACGTAGCCATGTCATTTGTGGCTACTCAGGCCGATTCAGCTCATGTCCAGTCTGAAGTTGAAAAAGCGAACAACTTCATTGAGCACATTCAACACATCCACCAATAGTTTCATGACATATTGGACAGATCCAATGCTAAGTACAAGCAACGACATGATCAACATCAGGTGCCACACCACTTCCAGGTGGGCGACAAAGTGTGGCTACATTTGCAGAAGGAGCGCCTCACTAGACCCCACCACAAGCTTCACTAGATCCAATATGGGTCGTACACCATCACCATGGCTGTAGGGAACAATGCCTTCAAGCTTAGTATTCCACCATTCCTTGGTTGCACCTAGTATTCAAGGTGGACCACCTTCGGCCCTATTTCCCACCTCTACTGGACACCTCTGACATTGCAGAACAACTCACACCAACAGAGTTAAAACTAGAATGCATGGAACAGGTCACCACATATTGTATCATGGACATGCAAATCAAGAACACTCGCCAGCAGAAGCTCCAACTGTATCGGGTTGTTAAAGCTGGCCAACTCCTGCACCAAGGCAAGTGGTTCACCAGGGACCAAGTTCAACAGAAGTTTCCTCATCTCATGGAGGAACTCAATGCAATGGGGACCATTCATTCCTAAGGGGTGAGGAATGATCTAGGTGGATATTGGTGGCCACCCGCCTATTCCATTTGGGGCCCCACCATTGTTTCTTTTAGTTTTTCAGTTTCCTTAATTATAGCACAGTTTACTATTTTAGCAATTTTTTGGGTCCTCAACTTCTAGAGTCGTTTTGAGGCCCTAAAAGACATTTTTTTAGAATCATATGGGTCCATTTTGGACCATACACTTGTAATTATTGGTTGTAGTCCTCGAATATATGTTTCTAATGATGTATCATGTGCGTCAAACGAAGATAGTATGCCAAAGTTACGACCCCGGGAAATTGACTTACCAATTTACCCCGACGGGGCCCATATTCTACCGTTTCACCTCCTAGGGTTGGGTTTTTGGATGTTTAGGGTTTTGCATTGTTTCTAAATAATATATAGGCCTTCAAGCCTCATTGTAACATAGATTTTAGAGGCCTGTAGCCACCACATATATTCTAGGAGATAAGCTACCACCGCCCTGGCTAGTTTATTTTGATTCTGTGTGTAAACAAATTTCAGTTCTTTGATATTAATGAAATGAAGCATTAGTTCCGCTGCATTTTTATATTTATGGTTATATGTCTATTTTTTGTGTTCCTGCATTAATCTGGATCAATGGTATCAAAGTAGTCTACTCTTTCTCGATCCTTCTTTGCATGTCCCCAACGAGGTCGGGGTATAAGGAGTTAGGGCTCGATCTAGTTGAACCTTTGCAAGATAAGCCTCACAAACCCTAACGGCCACCCATGGGGGACGAAAACAAAGATGAGGATGCAGGAGATCCTATCAAAATATTTCTCAAGGGGGCCCTCGAAAAACAAAGGAATGCGATTATGGATAGCTTTGCCCAGATCCTTCAACGACTGCCCACTCGCGGCGCATCTACATCCATCAACCACTTTAGAGGCACAACTCCTTTTAAGGTGCAAGTAAACTTTGACATTCCCATATTTGAGGGCCAAATAGATGCAGATGTCATAGATAGATGGTTGAATCTATTTGAAGGATATTTCTCAGTTCATGACTTTTCCGAGTGGGAGAAGATTATTTTTGCACTCCTCAAAGCTACCCCCAATGTCAAGGACTTGTTGGAAACCTACTCTGAGAAAAAGGACGAGGGGGAACCCCCTTTATTCTCGGTCGTACCCACTTGGAATATTTCTGAGATGCAATCAAGGAACAATATTATCACATGGGGAGCTATGAGGACAAGTACATACAATGGACTACGTTGCGGAAACAAAGGGATAAAGATGTGCATGAGCTGACGAATCTGTTCCATACCCTACGCACAAAGTTGGGTATCAAATATTTGGAGAAAAATTTGGTACTGAAGTACCACAGTTGTCTGCACAGATACATTCAGGAGGAAATGGAGTTCCTTGACATCTCTTCGCTTGGTACGGCATACCAGTATGCTACCAAGATTGAGCAGAAATTCAAACAGAAGAAGCGAGACTTTGGATCTACAAATCAAAAGCAAGGGAAATGTGCCCCCAAACTACATAACAAAGGAAAAAGTAAAGGCATAGCGGCCCAAGATAGCCTACCAAAACCGCAAGCAAAGAAAAACCCCATGAAACTAAAGAAGGACACGAGAAAGTGGTGTGAGTTCCATAAGAGCTCCACTCACAACACGAGTGTCAGGACAGCAGTCACTGGTGGTCGAGACAAGGGCTTATGAATCGGATGCATGCTTCGACTCTGAATCTGAACCCGACAAGGGGAATGAAAAATGGAAGCAGATTATTGATGCAAATCCCAACGCCACCATTGCCACCACAAGAATCCAGAAGGAGGAACCGGAAGATCCAGAGGAGGAAGAGCATCTCTTCCACTCTCATATGTGGGTAAAGGGTTCCTCGATATAGTTCATTGTCGACAATGGGAGCCAAAAGAACCTCATTTTAGTAGAGGTCATGAAGCATTTGGGCTTGCTGACCACAGCACACCCATAGTCATACACCATCGAGTGGCTTCACCAAGGATGAGATCTCTGCATCAGCAAGAAATGTTGCCTTCCATACAACATCAAGCCCTTCACAGATGAGGTATTATGCAACATTTACCAGAGGCACCACCGCATGCTGCTATCTCTTTGGTTACAGCAAAACAATGCAGTAAGCTCATTTCCAAAATCAGGAAATTTATTTTCCTGATGATCTGCCCCCATGGCAAGAAGAATATTTTGGCCATGACCTCCAGACAGGGCTCCTTCGCACAAAAACAACAAATGGACAAGGTCGTGGAGGAGTACGAGGACATATTCACCTCACCCACAGGGTTGCCTTTACACTATCAGGTCAAGCACCCCATCGATCTGACCCCAGGTGTGCCATTTCCCAATGGACCGATCTATCGGCGCTCAATTCTGGAGAACGATGAAATCAAGAGGCATATTTAGGAGTTGTTGCAAAGAGGTCACATGCGGTCGAGTTCATCGCCCTTCTAGAGCCCAATCGTCTTGGTGCAGAAGAAGTATGGGACTTGGAGACTCTGCATTGACTATCGGGCGCTGAACAAGATCATTGTCCGGAATAGGTACCTGATCCCACGGATTGATGAACCTCTGGATCAACTCAAACGAGTGAAATATTTCATCAATATTGACTAGAAGTCTGGGTATCACCAGGTACCAATCAAGGGCCAAGGAGGGCCTTTTTGAATGGTTGGTCATGCCTTTTGGGTTGACGAATGCTCCCACAACCTTCATGAAGCTGATGGATGACATCTTGCGGCCATTCACCAACTCATTTGTAGTAGTGTACTTTGATGACATCCTGATCTTCAGCCAAACTTGGGAAGAGAACCTCCACCACATCTGACAGGTCCTCCAAACACTGCGGCAACACAAGTTGTGTGCCAATTTGGAGAAGTGCACTTTTGGCATGACCCAGGTTTAGTATCTAGGATAAATTATTGATGAACGGGGGGTGCATGTGGATCCAAACAAGAACCAAGTAATTCAGGATTGGCCAGCCCCAACCACTCTAACAAAGCTTTGCAGCGTTCTGGGTCTTGCTAATTTCTATTGCAGGTTCTTGTTGGGATTCTCTCATATCACTTATCCCTTAAGTCAAGTCACCAAGGGAGGAGCAAAAGAAAAATTCTTTTGGTCAGAATCTCAACAGAAGTTGTTCGTAAAATTGAAACATCGCCTCTGCTCTTCCCTAATGCTCACTTTACTATACTTGCAACAACCATTTGAGATCGATAAGGATGCCTTTAACTATGCTATTGGGGCAGTTCTTACTCAACAGGGGCATCCAGTGGCATATAATAGTGAGACATTGTCTGACACAGTCCGCAAGAATCCCAATTATGACAAAGAAATATATTCCATTGTGCAGGTGTGTCGCCAATGGAACAATTACATTTTGGGAAGGAAACGGTCATCGACAGAGACCACCGACCCCTGTAGTTCATTAAAAGGGAAGTTGCATAATGGTCACCATCAGAAGTGGTCCACATATCTGCAACAAATTCATTTGAACATCAAGTATAAGAAGGGCACCACCAATAATGTTACAAACTGCCTCAGCCGACCACCGATCATGGCGCTAACCATCGTTCTCAACTCTTGTGGGCACGAGACTTCTAATTGGCCACTTCTCTACAAAAGCGATCTGGAATTCGGCCACACATACCAGACACTCTTGGAGGGTATGCAAGTTCCAAATTTTCACCTACAGGATGCACTGCTATTTCATCTGGGACACCTTTGTATTCCTTCAAGCGAGCGTGCCAAGATGATTTGGGAAGCACACTATAGTTGATTCACTTGGAATTTCAGGGTCGAGAAAACAGTGGTAGTATTATAGAAGTATTTCTATTAGCTGAACCTTCGATAAGATGTTGGGAAGTACATCAGATCCTGCACTAATTTCTCCATTTCCAAACCAACCATAAAGAAGAAAGGCCTCTATACTCCTCTACCTACCTCTAGTCGCCCTTGGGAATCCATCTCCATGGATTACATGTCATGCCTTCCTTATACTAAGCATCGCAACGACTACGTTTTCATGGTCGTAGACAGATTCTCAAAGATGGCCATTATGTCGGCCTGCAAGAAATATATCACAATAGAAGCCACTGCTGAAATCTTCTTTGAACGATTATGGGTGCACTTTGGGATCCCACAGTCTATCATCTCATATTAGGACAACAAGTTCCTTAGCACATTTTGGTCCAGTCTCTAGTCAATGTTGGACACGAGGCTCACCAAGTCCACATCTTTCCATCCCCAAAATGATGGCCAGACAGAGGTCATCAACAAGATGATTATACGTGTTAGGTCCCTGTAATTTTCAGACTAGCAAGACCAAATATACAAGGGTAACATCAAACCAAATTTCAAGTCCTAGGACTTAGCCTTCCTGGACTCAGAGAGGGCTCTCTCTATATTTGATAAAATATATGACTTGATTGATTTAGGATGTTGATTTTAGGCTAGTTATAATGATGGGGTTTCTTTGTTTTTATTTGTTTGGTTGGGTTGCTTGTTAAGTAGAACAGATAGAGTAAGAGAGATTCAAACCATTGGGCTATGGGGTCTGTGAAAGGTTTAAAGAGTACAACAATAAATCAAGGGTGTTTCATAGGGAAAGCTAACAAAGACAAATGGATCCTTTAGATAAAATGAGTATATGATGACCTTAAATTATGAATTCAGTAAGACTAAAGGGAAATTAAGAATCCTTTAACTATACTTCAAACAAGGAAAGCCTTCAGGATAATAGCTTAGTAAAAATGAAGAGAAATTAAGAATTCTTTAGCTAGACTTCACTAGATAGACCTCCAAACAACAATAAATCAATCCTAGAGAGCAGTTAAGAATTCTCTAATTATTACTTTCAGAGGAAAACATAGAGATAATAATGACAGACAGAGTTGAGGTGCCAAAACAACATATCTCAATCTAAAATTTATGTTCTATTATCAGAGAAGTAATGAAAATAATGTAAATCAAAGGGAAAAATTGACAAGAGTGGAATAACATCACCATCTAACAGAGTTCATGAATCCTATGAATGTGTTGGTTCCATTGATATTCAATACAAGACATTTAGAAGGCTCCTAAGCCAAAAAATCTCCACAACTCAAAGTCTATGAGGTTTTTATCTCAACAATCAACCAACAACCAACTGGAGCGTTACATGCATTATTTAACTGCAAAATGAGGAATTAAACCCTAGCTAGGGTTTTAGAAGTCATTTATTACATAGTTAAGTCACTTTGACCTTTGAGACCATGCAAGGCCCAAGGAAAAATATCTAAAACACATTTATGGAAAAAATAGCTTCTAACATAACTATTTGAGCTAATTTTGGAGAAAAGTTTACTTTAAGGCTTCGAAATATATTTTTCAATAAATCCTAGCAAGGCTGCAGCTCCAAGGTGCAGGGGCGCGGGGCCAAGCCAAACATGCAACGCCAAGACTAGAAAAATTGCTTGTTTTGCAACTAACTTTTGGAGGCCTTCCCGGTGTCCAAATGAGTTCCGTGATAGCTCATTGGAAAGCCTGTCCTATCTAGTTTCCAGATCTGTCTTCATTTTGAAAAATGGTGCCCATTTTCCTTGTCAAAAATTACTTATCCCAATACTGCTAAACGCACAGCGCCAGTGCTGAAAAGAGGGCAGAAAGGTGATTTTTTGGTGGTTTTTGGCCTTTTTGAGGGACCAGTTTTGCTCCAAATGGTCTGAAATTTTCTGAGGATGATGTCCTTAGTATGAGGAACATGAAAATGTTGACATTTACTCATTTTATTGCCCCAAAAAATAGTGCAGCGCCAATGGTGCTGCTTGTTTGGCCCAATTTTCTGCAAGCCAAACTGTCAAAAATCAAAAATTTGCACCAAGTGCCAAAATTTGGAACTTACTTTGTTGATCATGATTTGGATGCTTGGAGGAAAAAATCAACAAGGATATTCAGTTTTTCCTTCTCCTTTGCCTCATTTAGGGCTTGAATATTTGCAAGGGCTCGTTTGAGCTTGGCCCTTGCAATCATGTTTCTCATGGCATAATGCTTTGCCATCTTCTTCTGTGTGTCAATGTCTCTCTTGGCCTTCTCTAGCTGACCCTCTAGGTGAAATTTTTCTCTCTCAAGCGAAGACTCCCTATCTCCATCAATTTATATGGCAAGCAGCTCACTTGGAGTGAGTTGCTCTGTTAATTCTGCCTCTTTCTCTCTTTCCCGGGCTAAATATTTCTTCAAACCAATTGTCCTTGGCCTCTTCCTAGGAAGTTGTTCTTCCTCATCATCAATGTCACTATAAGTGCCCAAGGTCTCATCTAGCAATGCCTTGGCTTTTCTGGCCTATTTCTGAGCTTTGATTTCTCTGACCTCACTAATGGCCTTCTTTGCCTCTAACTACTATTTTTCTAACTCAAAATAGTTAATTACATTCTTGGCCCTACCAAGATTAGCTTGAAGCTCACTAATCTTGGCATATTTGATTTTGAGCAACAGATTTTTAATCCTCTCCTCATCCTCATCTTCAAGGTCAATTAGCTGAAACTCTTGCTCAGTTTCATGTTTATCATCCTCTTCAACCATGACATGCTCTGCAACCTTTTCCTTTCCTTTATCAATCTGGTTTGCTGATGTAGAAGGCATGGCCCCTTGCATCTCAAGTGCAGCAAACACATGCCTGTAGCCCCTCTGGTATGTCAAAGGATATGGCTCAATGTCACTCATTTTAGTGCCATCTGTCTTAATGTTATCATCACTGCTTGATGCTTTGTCATCGTGATATGAGGGTGAAGGGTTGTGGAAGGGTCATCATGAGGCAAAGGAATGTGAGTGGATGGTGGTGCATGAGTAGTGGGATGTGATGGAGAAGAAGTAATAGGAGGATGAGATGAGGAAGGAATATCTTGCTGATGATGGCCATGTGGAGTAGTGAAAATCTCATGGGAAATGAAGGTATCCCATGGAATATTCTTATGTTGGAGCTAGTGCATAACCACCATCTTGATGAGTGAATGGTGGAAAAGGCTCTGCATTTTCTGATTATAGTCTCTCTTTTGCACAATGTAGGCCATTTTTTCAATGCTTCAGTAAAGATAATATGGTATATGCAGCATCCTAACTCTGGTGAAATTCATAAGAAGACAAATGTGGTAGGAGTATAGGCGGGAAATCCTTCCCTCACATGTGAAATATTTCATGATTATCCTCATCATGGGTGCATATATATCAAACAGATGAGAAAAAGGAAAGATGGACTTGTGGTGGTCTTTATACCTAGGTTTAAGATATGGTTCAAAATAACTCATGTCTAGGTTTGCTTGCTTGAACCACTTTTCTCCCACACTTGGTATCCATGTAATAGCTACAATGGCATCAGTTGACATCTAAAATGTAATCCCGAAAATATTAACTTGTTTGTCATGAAAATTGATAATGAATAGTCTTGTCAGCTCATGGTGGTTTTGGACCTGCTGCACCTTTTCATAAAAAACAAACCAACCTACATGTTTGAATTAGGAAACAGTAAGAGGAGATTCCATGAGTTCCCTTGTATTGAGGGGCTCAAATATGTTTGTCTTCCCTCCCTTGTGATCATGCCTCCTCAGCATTTGTGCCTCCATACCACTGTCTTCACCATCAAACATTGTAAACTCTATTTTGGAAACCCTAGGGCTGATGTGAAATGAGATGAAGGGAGGGTATGAAATGGCAGCTTTGCAAATGAAGGGAATGAGTGAGAATGAAGGGAATGGATGTTGTGACAAGTAAGACGAATGGAAGCCCTCAAGCAATGTAATTACCTCTGCTTGTGACTGATTTTATTCAAGGAGGATGAATTGGGGATGAAATAGTGATTTCAAGCTTAAAACTTAGGGCTTGATTAGGGTTTCATTCCATTCATTAAATGATGACCAAAATAGCTTGAATATGAGCTCATTTCATGTACTTACCTCTTACCAGTGCCTTAGAATACTTGAGCAAAGATTTGAAGGAGTTTTCAAGTGAATTGAGTGGTTATAAGAGTGAGAAACCCTCTTTGTCCAAGCGCGCAATGCCAATACTGAGGGTGCAGCGCCAAGCCTAAGCGCGCAGTGCCAGTTCTGAGCACGCAGTGCCAACTAAAATGAGCACAATGTTATGTTCAGGCAAGAGCGCAGCGCTCCTCCAAGCACATAGCGCCACCTCCCAGGCGCGTAGTGCCTTCAGAAATTGTATGGGGGAAAATGGCCAAGGGCGCAGCACCAACTCCCAGGTGCGCAGCACCAACTCCCAGGCACGCAGTGCCAAGACAATTTGCCCAAATTCGCTCAGAAAAACAAACAAATTCTTCTCCTCTGAATTCTTTTGATATTTTGAAGGGTAACAATGGTTCATAAGTGTGAAATGAGCTTTTATAGATAAGAGGAATTTGATTTATTTTTGAAAATGCACTTTCTAATGTTTGAAGCATTTTTTCTTTGTCACTGATATTCTTTAACACCTTTTTTCTTGTAGGTTGTTGAAGTCACTGAATTGGCTTTTCTTTTGATCCTTGAGGCATGACAAGTTTTACTTTGACAACCTTAGGATGATTACACATATTAGCACCTTCAAAATCTACTGTAGTTGCCACCATTAAGTTCAACTTATCTTTTCCACCTTCTCTGGCCACTTTTTCAAAACCCTAGGTGTCTGCAATCTTTTATAGCAATCATCAGTGTTGTCTTCTAAGTTCTCTATAGCTCATTCAAGTTCATTCATTTATATCTAGTTCACCTTACCTTCTTCCATATTCCATCAATATTTTCTGATAAACTTTGTTCACGCTTGGCCTTGTGTGCTTCCTTCATGTCATTTTCTGCAAGTGATCATTGTTTTGGCACTCAACTGGACCATCAAGTGTATAAACCCTAATCATCTTCAGGACCAAGTGTTTCCTCTTTCCCTTGTTGTAAGTTGTTTTCATTCAGGAGTAGACAGTCTACATCATCACTACCTTCTGCTGATAAATCTTTCAACACTCCTGCAGAAGTGCCAAAATTTGTCCATTTTTCTCATTTGCAGGTTCCGAACTGATAAGATAAACCTCTTTGGAAATTTTAGGTCCTTCTTGAATAACCATGTCTTGACATTCTATTACATCTAACCCAGATTCTAGCAAAGGAAAAGAAGTGCCTGAAACATCCAAGGATGACCTTAAACAATGTAAAACCCTAATGACCTAGTGGGAGGGTCCTTTGACCTGATTTTGACAGGAATTTGACTTGGAGGTTTTCAAGTGAAAAACAGAGTATTGTTATAGGTTATTATGCCCAAAGGGACATGGGAATGAGTTGGCAATAGGAAACCCTAGAGGGAGGGTGGAGTTTATTGACAGGGGAAAATAGAGCAATGATGTCTCAGGTAGAAAATAAAGATGAAAATGAGAAGAATAGGCCCATAATGAGTCTCTTAAGAACAACAAGATGCCTTTGAGGAGACCAACTGAAGAATAGTGAAAATAGGTTTATAAGGATAATGAAGGCAGTGAGATTTCTGAAAACACATAATGTTTCAATAAATTTTGTTTTCAGAAGGTTGCCATCAATCTATAGTCATCAAAAGATAGTGAAAAATATTGATGACTAACATGGCTCCACTTGGGGAGGGCATCTCCTTTAGGAGGTTTCAAGAACCTCAGATCTCTAATTTTGCAGATGAGATGCCTCACATGCTTGTTGTTTTCCTTCATTTTTCAATGTTGATCTTGCTGTTGTTCCTTGAAGCTATGATCTTAAAATCTGAAAAAACATGATTGCTTCAATATCAACTCTACCTACCCATCGTACTTTTCCTAACATTTTTTCTTCATTTGGGTGCACTTGGATTGACAAACCCTGGACATCATTTTTTATTTTGAAAGCACAAACTATCTACTTCTACCCTTATATCATCCAAAGGCTCAGATTAGACTGATGAGCTCTTTTATTCTCTATCTAATCTACTTATCTGTCAAGTTTAAACAATTTGACAGATTTTCATTCTCTAATCCTTCAACATAAAATTCAAAACATGACCAAATCAAGGTTAGGCAATTTGATTTTTCATGAGCTGTGGTATTTTCGACAAACTGCACACAAATTTTATTTTTGCACAAAGTAAGACTAAAAAATGAGGGCTTATAATTTGGAACTTGTCACTCATCCCTCTCTTTTCTCTTTGGTTCGGATTTGAGCTTTGAGAACCAATATCTTTTCCTAACCTAGTCTACTGATGAGCCAAGTTTAGATGGTTTGGAAAATATTCATTTTCTAACTTATCAGCAGAAAATTAAAACATGTTCAATCATGGTTAGGCTCTATGATTGAACGAGACTTCCCTTTCTCAAAATTAGTGAAATTTGGACTTGCACACTTTCAGACATATTCTTTTTTGGTATGGGACTTTACCTCTTCTTTTCATCTGCCCTATTTTTCTTCTTTTCTTTGGTTTTGTGTGTTTCATTTTTCTAACCTTTTACTCAAGCAATGTTATGTACAATGAACAAAGTTTTAAACTAAGAAATTCAACAAAAATAGTGCTTGAGCATCCTTCCATTGACAGGACCTCCAAATAACTCTCTTCCATCCATTTCTTGTAGAAAGAATGCATTGTTACCTCTTACTGAATGGATAATGTATGGGCCTTTCCACAGATTTTAAAATTTTCCATGCTTGCCTTTTTCCTCTATTCTTGAATCGCACTTCATCACTTTGTCTCCAATCTGGAAATCATTAGCCTTAGTCCTCTTGTCAAAGATTTTATTGATATTCTCTTGTACTACTTGTGTTCTATCGTATACTTCTTCCCTTGATTGCTGCAAATGAATGGTTTGGTTTAGCCTCCTTTGGATATCATTCTCCTCTGGTTATACCTCTTGAACAAGCTTCATCATTGGGACTCCCAAGGATGTTGGAAAAATTGCATCCATGCCATACACTAGTTGATAGGGAGACATGTTAATTGATTTTTTGTTTGTTAATCTGTCTACCCATAGTGCATGCACCAGTTTTTTATGCCATGATTTTTTGTTCTCTTCCAACAATTTCTTGATGATATTTACCAAACTTTTGTTAGAGGACTCAGCCAACCCATTACCTTGAGGGTAATAAGCTGTAGAATTCCCTAATGTAATGCGATACTTGTGGAAAAATTCTACCATTCTCTTGGATTTAAATGCAGCAGCATTATCAGTGATGATTTTTCTTGGACAGCCAAATATGGATAGAATATTGGTTTCAAGGAATTTGATGATTACCAAGTCAGTGCCAGTCCTTGAAGGGATGGCTTCTATCCATTTGGTGAAACAGTCAGTTTCAATGAAGATCCATTTGTGTTAGGCAAAGGAGGCAGGGTGGATTTCTCCAGTGAAATCTAAACCCCACTGTTGAAAATGAGATTCAACGTTGATTGGTTGTAAAGGCAAAGGAAGTAGTTTTCTCTTTCCCTCAAATATTTTGCATTTATGGCAAGTCACTACTAGCTTGTGGATATCAGGGAAAAGAGTGGGCCAATAGAAACCATCTCTAAGGATTTTTTTGGCAGTGGTTTTCCAATAGAGATGATCTCCACATTCTCCTTCATGAAACTCATGCATGATTCTATCTGCATCTTCTTCAAGTAAACATTTAAGAAAGATACCAACAGAATTTTTCCAATATAAAACTTTGTCTAGAATGCAAAAATTTACAGTTTTTTGTTTCAAGAATCTGGCCTTTATTTTGGACAAACCAGGAGGAGCATTTAGATTAAAAATCACATGTAATATATCAGCATACCAGAGTGAGTTCAGAAATGCTTCTTCAATAGGTGGAGTCACCAGTTCCTCTTGTTCATCCAAGGAATGTATCATGTTTATGTCTAATGCTTGAAGGTTTGCTTCAAACATCAGTTTGGCCAGTCCTTGCCCCTTGATTAGCTTGGTGGGATTGATTTCTATACCATACTCTAAGATGACAGCAATACACTTACCTCTTTTACCATCAGGATCCTGAGTTAGTATGTCCTTAACAACTACATGAGGAACAAAAGCAATGACATGTGAATGCAAGATGTAAACTCTGAAATATTTTAAGGCTTTGATTAAGGCAAAAGCTTGTTTCTCCATGATGTTATATTTCAGAGGTGCATCTCTTAGTGCTTTGCTGAAGAAAGCTATGGGTTGTTCTTGTCCCATTATGTTCTTTTGTAGAAATATTGTAGCAATTGTGTGTTCTGATGCAAAAGAGAAGATGAAAAATTCCTGGGTAAAGTCAGGGCTGATTAGAACTGGTGTTTGAGAAAGTGTTTGTTTTACTAGTTCAATGGATTTTTTTTCTTCAACGGTCCATTTGACTCCTATCTCTCTTTGCAACATGTTTGTAATCTTTCTTAGGAGTTCTACAAGGTTTGGTATGAACCTTCTTAAGAAGTTGATCTTTCCAATGAAAGATTGCAGCTCTTTGATGTTTCTAGGGTGACTAATCTAAAATATTCACTCAATCCTCTATGGGTCTATCTTAATCCCTTCTTCAGATATGATGTGGCCTAGAAGTTTTCCTTCTTGAAGGACAAATAGTGTTTTCCTGGGGTTTAAAGATAAACCATACTTTCTACATTTTTCAAAGACTTTTCTTAAGTGAGCTAGGTGTTCTTCATTGGTTTTTTAGTAAACAGTGATTTCATCAAGGTATATCACTATGAAGTAACCTATTTATTCGAAAAAATCAATTTCCATGGCTCTTTGGAAAGTGGCCCCGGCATTCATTAACCCAAGAGGCATTTTGACATACATGAAGGTGCCCCAAGGTGTAGTGAATGTTGTTTTTTGCTGATCATCTAGATGTACTAGCACCTGATTATAACTGGAAAAAGCATCAATCAAATATATTCTTTTGGAGTTTACTACCCTTTGTTGTATATGATTCATCTTAGGTAAAGGGTAGTTGTCTTTCAGGGAGGCTTTGTTTAAATTTCTGAAGTCTATGCATAGCCTGATTTCACTTGTTTTCTTCCTCACTGATACAAGGTTTGAGACCCATTACGAGTACTTGAGAGGGACTATTACTCCAGCATCATACATCTTTTTAATTTCTTTCTCGACTAGAGGCATTAGGACAGGGTTTATCCTATGCAATTTCTGCCTCCTACGCAATTTCTTCTTGAATGGTTTATGGTTTTCCTTGAGAGGAACCTTATGTTGAATGATTTATGTATCATAGGACTTCAAGTCCTCATAACCCCATGTAAACACATCCTTGAATTCTTCGAATAGCTCAATGTATTTCTATTTTATAAGAGATAGCAATGTTTTGGACAGTTTTATCATTTTAGGTTCTTCTTCACTACCTATGTTGCATTCTTCTACATCTGTTTCGGTGGATTCCATTTTAGGCTTCCTAGCAACATCATTGAAATGAAACAATTATTCTAAAGGGGCAAGTCCTCTTAGCAGTAATTTATATTTGTATTGCAACACCTCAAGGTCCCTTTTGTCTAAATCTTCACACAATTCTGCCTCATGAGGGTGTTCTAGAAGATTTATATCAGCAGCATAAGGTGGCTCTATTTTGTGTGTTTGTTCCTCAGCAGAGCAATACTCTTTATGATCTGAGTCCGATTTTGGCATTTCAAACTTAGTTTTGGGCTGCAAGAAGTCTTCAATCTGTTTGTCACTTTCAAACAATTGCCAATAATCTATGTTATCAGGGACTTCTAGTCTGTATTTGACCTTTACTGTGTATTGTTCATTGACATGAGGTAGTTTACAAGTGTTGGCAACAAAGGCTAGCTCATTTGCAAGGTTGTTTTGAGTTCTTAGGATAGAGTTAAGTTCATATTTTTCAAATGTTTTTAGGAGGTCTAAGGCAACATTTCTATATTCTCTTAGCCTAGGATTTTTGGCTGAATATTCTCCTTTGATTTGCCTAATTATTAACTCGGAATCTCCTTGAATAGAAATCCTCTTAGCTCCTATACTTTTCAGCATTTGTAACCCTAAGAGAAGAGCTTCATACTTTGCAATATTGTTTGTACATGGAAAATCTAGCTTGTAAGAGTGACTTTCATTAGTGTTGTGTATCCAAACGCCTGCTCCTAAACCAGCTTTTCCACAAGAGCCATCAAAGCTCATGTTCCAAAGATTTTTAGGTTCAGATTCGCCATTATGTTGTTGTGCATGGCTACTAGGGTTTTGGCTATTATGTTCTTCATTTTGTGTTTGGTTTGACTGTTCTGACAGGCCTTGTTCTTTCTCTTTTTCAGCTACTTGTTCATTAATGTCATCTTCATTGTACAAAATAAATGAATCAAGGTCTGAATTGATAGAATAGAGAGGGTTGTTGTTTGGCCTATCTTGGTTGCTTACCATGTATTTCATGTGAGATTCTTTGTACAGTCTTCTTGTTTGGTTAAAGACTGGAATGGTAGCATATGTCATGTCCATTTGGAGGTTTCCTTGGAGTTTGGCTCCCCATGATCTATGCCATATTTTGGGGGTATCTCAGCCACTAGAATATCCATGACTAGGCTCTTGGCTGGTATTTGTGCCAGATTGACACACAAATCTTTGATTAGGCCCAGACATTTAACTCTACTCGAATCAAAAGAGTACAAGTCTTTGTATGGACTGGTTATTTCGAGGCCTAATATCTCCATCACTACCTTTGGCATGAGTTTATGTAAAGCACCAGAATCTAACATGGCATTGTGTAGGATTTTGTCATGAATGTTCAAACTGGCATATAATGGAGGCACAGCTCCCTCTTGAAATTTTCCCTCTACCTCTGGTCCAAACAACAACTCTGGCTTGTCATCAGTCAGATTTAGAGTATCAGTGTCATCTCCTATGTTTAAAGCTTTCAAAACTTGAGATCTATATACATCTTGAGTCACTATTTCAGTAAGGGGTATGGTTATTTTTATCTTGGCAATTTCACTCTCAATAATGAATGGTGTTTGTGTTCTTCGTAGATTTAAATCAGTTTTATCAGGCATTGTCTTGTCCACAAGTTTAGCTTGCTGATTTTGATTTGGAATCTTAGTCAAAACAGTTTTTTAAGGGCCACTATCTAATGTACTAGGGCAACTTTGGTCACCATTATGTTGGCTCATTTTTTTTTTGCTTTGATCAAAATTCTTAACCATGGTGTTTGTGTTTTCTACTTTCTTTCTAGGATTTCTTTCAAGGGTCTTCCTAGCAGAAATTTTTGGATTGTTCCTTTTGGAGGCATCTTGGGCTTTCTTACTTCTGAGGTCATACTGCCTATGAACCTCAATGATAGCGTTTTCAAACCCTAGTTTTGATTCTTTGGAATCCTCATATTTCTTTCATTTTTGTTTGAGAAAATATACCTTGTTCTTCTTCTGTCAGAAAAACATCATCCTCATTATTGGAGTCTATTAGATTGACATGATTTTCTTCCGAATCCTTAGTCTCCCTTTCCTCTTCATCTACATAGTTTTGTTGGAAAGGAGGTCTGATTTGCTGGTCATTTTCTCTTTGTCTTATTTGAGGAGGATCTCTTCTGAAGTTTTGGTTTATGTTTTTGTTTTGAGGATTTTCTTGGTTTTCCCTAGGAGGTGCTCTTTCATTTCAGTTAATTATCTCCATCATCATTTTCATTATCCTACCTAGACTGTCAATTTTAGTATCAGATGTGGAGGCCATAGTTTCCTCTTTGTATGTAACCTTCTTCTCTACTCTCATTCTATCCCTTTTAGCAATTAGGTTGGCTTATACACTTATTGCTCCCCTTTGCATGTCTTCTAAGGTAAGGGGACCTTTTTCTCTTAATTGATAAGCCATGTCTGGATCAAATCCATCTAGAAATTTTACTAAGGCTAGGCCTTGTGGGGGTTTCATGTGGGGAGGGAGTGCATTGTATACACTATTGAACCTAGTGCAGTAGTCTTGAACACTTTTCCCAACATTTCTCTTAATTTTATCATACTCTTACAAGATTTGAAGAGGATTTTTCTTAGTCTCCCTCTTGTTTATGAATGTTTGATAAAGGGAAGAGGGATCATGAATGTTATTAGGGGTTAAGTTCTTGAACCATTTTTTTGCTTCTCCCCCTAAACTTTGGGTAAAAATTCTCATCTGTATGGTTTCATCTTCTATTTCTTGGTAATCAAAAGCATCATTCATCTTGTCTACATGTTGTTGGGTAGTTTTAGAATCAGATCCATTAAAGTGAGGGATTCTAGATTGATAGTCTTGTGGCATAGGTAGTAAAGGTTGTCATAGTACTAAGGGGGCATACCATGTTGCCATGATAGGAGGTAATGGAACCCAGGGAGGATTTATAAGAGGAGGGTTTATGAGTGGAGGGGGAGGATGAAATGGAGAGGTTTGCACATTGGATGTATGAGTGGGGGTAGCAGATGTACTTGGACCAGCTAGCTGATATTGAGCAGATTTGGAAAGAAAGGAATCAAAGTGTTGGAGAAGCTGAAAATTAGGAGGAGTGGAAGGAGAGGCTTCCCTACTAGGTATCTGTTGTAAGCTTGTAGGCTCAAGGTTTATCTGGTCTATCCAACTTTGAAACTTAGTTCTAAATAGGTTTCTTCCATGGTGTAAGTCAAATTGGGTATCTTGAAAGGATGTAAGATTCTCGAGAAAAGAACTTGTTTTGTGAATTGGTCTAACAATAGTTGGGTTTTCAGTATTAGAAGTTTTTCTTAAGATTACTTTTGGGTCATCAACTATAGCAGGAGGGTTTGGGTCCGGGTGAGATCTGGTGTTGATTCTTTGTGAAGCCAGATTTCAGACCCACAACACAAAGAAGCTGAAATTTTGTAAGAGTTTTGAAAACATAACCAATTTGTAAGAATATTAAATTCACACAGTATGTGACTGGGTTTCCTTCTATCAGGATTGATTAATACATTCTCAGAGGAGTCTGTGAGAAACAGTGGAATCACCAGGTCTAATGGAAACTAGTGGAGTCACCAAGTGGATGATGCTAACTGTTTTGGGGATTTTTTTATTGTCCACCATCAACAATTGGATACCAATCTTGAAATATTTTTAGGTTTTCTAAGTTCTTTATGTACCACTAATATTTTCAATAAGTGGTCCCACTGTGATCACCATTATGTTAGGTCCCTGTAATTTTTCAGATTGGCAAGACAAAATAGACAAGTGTAACATCAAACCAACTTCAGAATCCTAGGACCTAGCCTTCCTGGACTCAGAGAGGCTCTCTCTATATTGGATAAAAGATATGATATGATTGATTTAGGATGCTGATTTTAGGCTAGTTATAATGATGGGGTTTTTTTTTTTTTTTTTTTTTGGTTGGGTTGCTTGTTAAGTAGAACAGATAGAGTAAGAGAGATTCAAACCATTGGGCTATAGGGTCTGTGAAAGGTTTGAAGAGTACAACAATAAATCAAGGGTGTTTCATAGGGCAAGCTAACAAAGCCAAATGGATCCTTTAGATAAAATGATTATATGATGACAGTAAGTTATGAATTTAGTAAGACTAAAGGGAAATTAAGAATCCTTTAACTATACTTCAAACAAGGATATCCTTCAGGACAATAGCTTAGTAAAACTGAAGAGAAATTAGATAATTCTTAACTGCTCTCTAGGATTATTGGATTGTTGTTTTGAGGTCTGTCTAGTGAAGTCTAGCTGAAGAATTCTTAACTGCTCTTCAGTGTTACTAAACTATTGTCCTGAAGGCTTTCCTTTTTTGAAGTATGGTTAAAGGATTCTTAATTTCCCTTTAGTATTATTGAATTCATAACTTACTGTCATCATATACTCATTTTATCTAAAGGATCCATTTCGCTTTGTTAGCTTGCCCTATGAAACACACTTGATTTATTGTTGTACTCTTCAAACCATTCATAGACCCCATAGCCCAATGGTGTGAATCTCTCTTACTCTATCTGTTCTACTTAACAAGAAACCCAACCAAACAAAACAAAACAAACAAACCCCATCATTATAACTAGCCTAAACTCAGCATCCTAAATCAATCAAGTCATATCTTTTATCAAATATAGAGAGAGCCCTCTCTGATTCCAGGAAGGCTTGGTCCTAGGACTCCAAAGCTGGTTTGATGTTACCCTTGTCTATTTGGTCTCGCCAATATGACAAATTACAGGGACCTAACAGTACACATTTTGTGCATGTACAATTCAAAGCATCCACGCACAAGGAATGAGATCCTTCCCTATGTACAACATAGCTATAATGGGGCTCTCCACAGCTCAACCGGCCACAACCCCTTTCAGGTAGGCATGGAGTTCCATCCACTATGTCCCATTGACGTAGCCATGCCATTTGTGGCTACTAAGGTCGATTCGGCTCATGTCCAGTCTGAAGCTAACAAAGCGAACAACTTCATTCATCACATCCACTAGCAAGTTCATGACATATTGTACAGAGCCAATGCCAAGTACAAGCAATGACATGATCAACATCAAGTGCCACACCACTTCCAGGTGGGCGACAAAGTGTGGCTACATTTGCAGAAGGAGCGCCTCACTAGACCCCACCGCAAGCTTCGCTCGCTCTAATATGGGTCGTACACCATCACCAAGGTTGTAGGGAACAATGCCTTCGAGCTCAGTATTCCACCATTCCTTGGTCTGCACCCAGTATTCAATGTGGACCGCCTTCGGCGCTATTTCCCACCTCTACTGGACACCTCTGACATTGCAAAACAACTCACACCAACAGATTTAAACCCAGACAACATGGAACATGCCACCACATATTTTATCATCGACATGAAAATCAAGAACACTCACCAGCAGAAAATCCAACTATATCGGGTTGTCAAAGCTGGTCAACTCCTGCACCAATGCAAGTGGTTCACCAGGGACCAAGTTCAGAATAAGTTTCCTCATCTTATGGAGGAAATCAACGCAATGGGGACCATTGCTTCCAAAGGTGGAGGAACAATATAGGTGGATATTAGTGGCCACCCGCCTATTCCACTTGGGGCCCCACCATTTTTTCTTTCAATTTTTCACTTTCCTTAATTATAGCACAGTTTACTATTTTTAGCAGTTTTCTGGTCCTAAACTTCCGGAGTTGTTTTGAGGCCCTAAACGACGTTTTTTAGGCATCATATGAATTTGTTTTAGACTCTATGTTTGTGGTCAGTAGTTTTAGTCCTCGGATAGATCTTTCTAGCGATGTATCATGCACATCAAACAGAGATAGTATGCCAAAGTTATGACCCCGAAAAATTGATGTACCAATTTACCCTTACAGGGCCCAGATTCCTGTGTTTCATCTCCTAGGGTTAGACTTTTGGATGTTTAGGGTTTTCCATTGTTTTTCAATAATATATAGGCCTTCGAGCCTCATTGTAACACAGATTTTAGAGGCATGTAGCTACCACATCTCTTCTCAGAGATAAGCTACCAGCGCCCTAGCTAGTTTATTTCCATTCTGTCTGTAAACAAATTTCAATTCTTTGATATTAATGAAATGAATTGTTATTTCCACTGCATTCTTATATTTATGGTTATATGTTTATTCCATTTTTTTCCTGCATAAATCCGGATCAGCAACCATGGTATAGGCAATCAACATCCAAGAATACCAAGCATACTTGACCAGGAAATCTCCTGGAAAGATATGAAGACTCTGATGAAAGTTTGAAAAATATGGAGACCCTTGACGATGGATATCTTTTGGGGATGTGTCAACATGTATGCAAGTTTTTGATACCTACAGGAATATGTCATGATGAAATACCATCACAAAGGTAATTTTGATTTAAGTGTTCATCTTTATTTTGAACAATATCTGGATAAGCTTATGCAAGGCTGCCAAAGGAAGTGTATGTCTTCCACCGTTGATAACCATATGGTAGGATGAAATATCCTTGAAGAAATATGGTATGAATATAGAAGCATGACATGAAGCAAGGCCAGATGAAATATTTATGGATCACTCTTCGATGAAAAGGAATGATTACGTGACTTGTGGATGAAATTGATAGATGGTATGTGCCCTATAAAAAGGTCCCAAAAGATGAAGACTCCTAAACAAAGAATAAATCAATGACATCGAAGGAAGGAGTTCTTCAAAGCAGTTGGGTGTCCCATTATCTCCACCTTAGGGGCTATTGCAAGTCCCTGATTAAGAGGGAGCCTGGAAAAAAGTTTCTTACTCGGAAGAAACTTGTAAATTCTTAAGATAAGAAGGAGCTTAGGTACATTTCTTGTGTAGGAATGAGTACATTCCTTTATTGGAATATGTCCTACCTAATTGACAGGGAGAGATAGACACATCATTGGTGTCTTCACTTGGGAAGAAAGAATGGAGGATTGGGTAAACATCTGCCATCTTATACTCTTTGAGGATGAGTTAGGGAATCCAAGATAAGAGTAGTCGTAAAGGACTGATATTCTTTGAGGACTGAGAATGTAGGTTTTAACCCTGAACAGAAATTATCTACACATGAATCTTATAACAGAAAATAAACAATAGCGAGAGCATAAAACATAAAACAGATAAACACGGAGATTTTCCCCTGGATCCCAAATCGGGACGACCAGCTTGATTTTTCATTATATTCTTTTTAGTGTTACAACACATATATATACATGCTGAAGCATACATAAACCCCAATCCATTAACCCTAGGTCAAGCAATGCTTATGGATTCCCTTGTGGGATCTACAAAATACCCAGGGAGCCAAAAACCATACGTACCCCAAAACCATGTGCAAAATCATGCACAAAACATGGGTGGAGTCCCTTTACCAAAAAATTTCCATAGAGTGTTGCCGGACTCTCTGATGGGGCTACCTCCCCCTGTTGTGCCGATCACAACGTACAACGCATGGGGCTAATTGTGGAAAGAATATAACACATACCCAGCATTCTCCCACTTGTTGTTTTCTTTCCACAGGGGGTCACAAGAGAGCTTAGTCATTGGCCCAATTCTTCAACACCCACTGTTTCTCTACACCAAGAGAACTTCTGAGTGCTCACAGACTTTGTTAATGCATCTGCAACATTCTTCAAAGTGTCCACCTTTACCAGCAACACCCTTTTAGCCTCAACCATATCTCTAACAAAGTGATAGTGAACATCAATGTGCTTTGTCTTTGAATGATAAGCAGGGTTCTTAGCCAAGAAAATTGCACTTTGGCTATCACAGTCTATCCTTATAGCTTGCTGTACCAACCCCATACTTGAACACAATCTCTGCAACCAAACTCCTTCCTTGCTTGCATGAGTGGCTGCTATGTATTCTGCCTCTGTAGTTGAAAGAGCCACTACAGACTGTCTTTTACTCATCCAACTGACTGCGCCTCCAAATAGGCTAAACACATACCCACTTGTAGATCTTCTTTGGTCCAAATCTCCAGCCCAGTCTTCATCAACAAAACCACGAATGTCCAACATTCTTTCCAATCCTGGTCTTCCCTGGTAGCACAAGCCATAATCACTAGTGCCACGTAAATATCTGAAAACCCGCTTCACTGTTGTCCAATGCTCCTTCCCTGGGTTTGACATAAACCTGCTCAATACTCCCACTGCATGTGCAATGTCTAGTCTAGTACAAACCATTGCATACATCAGGCTACCCACTGCACTTGCATATGGAACACGGGACATATCCTCCTCTTCTTCTTGTGTCTTGGGACATTGTTCAGCAGAAAGCTTTGCACCTACAGGAATAGGAACACTCACCGATTTACTATCCTGCATATTGAACCTCTGCAATATAGTCTCGACATACTTCTTCTGGTTTAACCAGAGCTTCCTCTTTGCCCGATCTCTCTTAATTTCCATGCCCAAAATATAGTTTGCAGCACCAAGATCCTTCATGTCGAATTTGAAGAACAGTTGGGTCTTCAAATCTTGGATAATTTCTTTGTCATTTCCAATCAACAACATATCATCCACATACAAGACCAAATAAATAACACGATCACTAATTAATTTAAAATAAACACAGTGATCCTCCTTGCTTCTGGTGAAGCCAAGTCCCCGTATATAGGTATCAAATTTCTGATACCACATCCTTGGTGACTGTTTTAACCCATACAGAGACTTCTTCAACCTGCATACCAGTTTTTTCTTACCCTTCACCATAAAGCCTTCAGGTTGCTTCATGTAGATCTCCTCTTCTAGATCCCCGTGAAGAAATGTTGTCTTCACATCCATCTGTTCTATCTCAAAATAAAATGCAACAACAACAGATAAAAGTAATCTAATAGAAGTAACTTTGGCAACAGGAGAAAAAAATCACCAAAATCAATTCCCGGCACCTGGGAATAACCTTTCGCTACCAACCGAGCTTTGTATTTATCCACCTTGCCTTCTACATTCATCTTCTTCTTAAACACCCATTTGCTCCCAATGGGCTTCCTTCCAGCCGGCAACTCCACCAGATCCCATGCATCGTTTTTGTGCAAGGATGCCATTTCATCAGCCATGGCCTCCTTCCAGAGTTTTCCATCCTCTGAATCTACTGCCTCCCTGACAGTTCTGGGTTCATCATCAGTTATAGTTAAGGCAAAACTTGAACAGAAAGCAGATGGACTATACCTTTCTGGTTGCCTTCTTTCCCGAACTGATCTTCTCAAAGCTGGAGTTTGTGGCTCTTCATCTTCTGAGTCTTCTTCTATTGTAGAGTCTGATTCATCCTCCTTTATCTCAAACTCTATCTTCTCAGGTTTCCTTGGTAGGACTTCATGTTTAACAATATCTTTCACTTCTCTAAACACCACATCTCGGCTGTACACAACCTTCCTTGTTTCTGGGTTCCAAAGCTTGTAACCCTTTAAACCATCCTTATACCCAATAAAGATGCACCTTTCAGATTGATTATCCAACTTGGTCCTTTTCTCCTTTGGAACATGTACATATGCATCACATCCAAATACCCTTAGATGTGAAAGAGAGGGTTTCTTACCAGTCCATACCTCATGTGGAGTCTTATCCTCCAACACTGATGAAGGTGATCTGTTAACAAGATAGCATGTAGTCTCCACTGCCTCTGCCCAAAATTCTTGTCCTAACCCGGTACCACTGAGCATGCTTCTTGCCTTTTCCATCAATGTTCTGTTCATTCTTTTTGCAACTCCATTTTGCTGAGGTGTGTATGGAGTAGTCTTCTGCCGTGCTATACCACACTTCTTACAGAACTCTTCAAATTCCTTCTTGCAGAACTCCCCACCATTATCTGTCCTCAACGCCTTTATCTTCTTCTCTATTTGGTTTTCCACCAGAGCCTTAAATTCTTTAAATTTGTCAAAGACTTCAGATTTCTTCCTCAAGAAATATATCCATGTATTCCTTGAGAAGTCATCTATGAATGAAACATAGTACACGGACTTTCCCAGTGATGGAACTGACACAGGCCCAAACACATCACTGTGCACAAGTTCTAATATCTTGTTTGCCCTCTTAGCACCAGAAGGAAAAATCACCCGATTCTGCTTCCCATATACACAATGTTCACGGAAATAGAAATCCAGAGAGCAATTAGAAATACCTTCTACCATACCATTTCTATGCAATATCTGAAGGCCCTTCTCTCCAATATGTCCAAGCCTTTGATGCCATGGCATGGTCTTTTCTCCAGAGACGGCTAGGATTTCTGCTCCACTTTCAAGAACCATAGAACTATTACACCCATCAATAACAGTGCTACCTTGTAGCTTGTACATAGTTCCAATCTGAACTCCACGCATTAATACTATTGCTCCCTGAACCATCTTGCAGGCATCTTTCTCGAACACTATTTTTACACCTGCATCATCCATCTTGCTTACAGAAATCAGATTTCTGGCCAATGCAGGAATATGCAGAACACCAGGAAGTGTTCTAATCCTTCCACCTTGCAGCTTCAGCTTGACCTTTCCACGTCCGATGATTCTGGCCTTCCTATCATTCCCTAGGAAGACATCACCACCATCATATTTCTCATACTCGCAGAACCACTCCCTATGGGGAGTGAAGTGAAAGGATGCACCTGAGTCAATCAACCATGACTCATGATCTACATGTGTATTTGAAGAAGCCAAATACACATCCCCACCTTCATCCGAGGTGGTTTTTGCCTCTGCAGAAGGAGCATCATCAGATCCCTTTCCTTTCTCAGGAGCTTTAGATCTACAGTCCTTTTTGTAGTGCCCTTCTTTTCCGCATTTCCAGCACACCTTTACAAACTTTCCAGGAGATTTAGATCTCCCTCTAGATTTAGATCTCCCACTCGAAACCTTATTCTTGTTTCTGTTTTGGGACCTTCCTCGTATAGATAAGGCATCTCCATTCTGACCCTCCATATTTCTCCGTCTCATTTCCTCCGACAGCAAGGCTGAGACAATGTCATAAAAATTCAAGGTAGTTGTATTGCTACCTATTGCAATAACCAGACTGTCCCATGAATCTGGTAGAGAACACAACAAGCTGATGCACTTATCTTCATCTGAGATTTTAATATCAACAGATGACAGCTGACTTACCATAGTATTGAAGGCATTCAGATGCTCTGTCACAGAGTCTCCATCCTTCATCCTCAGCTTATACAGCTTTTTCCGCAGGAACAACTTATTCACTAGAGACTTAGATTGGTACAAATTCCCAAGGTTTTCCCACAAATTCTTCACCGTAGCTTCCCCAGATACATTCCATCTTAGATACGAGACACTGGCAGAGTATTGTGCTCTTAGCCTTCTGATCCAGTTTCTTCCAGTCTTCATCGGACATTGACATTGGTTTAGTACCCGGATCTACCGTGATCCATTGATCTTTATCCACCAGCAGATCCTCTATCTTGAGCTTCCATAACTCAAAACTCTGACCATTAAATTTCTTGATCTTTATCTTTCCGCCACTTTCCATCTTCTTTCACCGCAAGAATCAATCCCGCAGATCTCCCACTGAACAGGGTCTACCTCAAGCCTGAGCAAAAAACCCTTAGCAGCAAAGGCATCCCCTTGAAGCCGAAACAGCTCTGATACCAAATGTAGGTTTTAACCTTGAAAAGAAATTATCTACACACAAATCTTATAACAAAAAATAAACAATAGCGAGAGCATAAAACATAAAACAGATAAACACAGAGATTTTCCCCTAGATCCCAAATTGGGACGACCAGCTTGATTTTTCATTATATTCCTTTTAGTGTTACAACACATATATATACATGCCGAAGCATACATAAACCCCAATCCATTAACCCTGGATTAGAACATAACTGTAGTTCCCTTGAGCGGATCTATAAAATACCAGGGGCCGAAAACCATCGTACCCCAAAACCATGTGCAAAATCATGCACAAAACATGGGTGGGTCTGCCTATGAGTGGGTCCGCACACCAAACAAATTTTCACCGGGGCGCTGCCCCGGACCCCAACAGTGGGGGCTGCCTCCCCCCTACTGCGCCCGGCGCAACGTACAGTGCTTGGGGCTAGTCGTGGAAAGAATATAACACATACCCAAAAGAGAATCCAAGATAAGAATAGTCTCGGTGGAATATATTCTGAGAGAACTTGTGTGGAATATGTTCCAAGAGAGACAATTATTAATTTCTATAAATCATTGGTCTCGCCAGCATTGAGCTGAAGTTCTCGTGAAGATATGGAGCTATTAGTCAAGGCCTTGCTATGTGATAGTGTTGGTTGATATGATGTTATAAAGATGGGTTACCAAATCTGATTCTTCTTATGAGAAATTCTTCATATTGAGAATGACCAAGTACCACTGTGAATACCTCCCTAATTAAGAGGGGGTGTTGAAAATGTAACTAGGTTCAATCTTAATAATGACATGTAATTGTGACTTATGTAAATGATATAATGAAATTATTTTTGTAAGCCTTGCTTCATGGGTTTCATAAGCAAGTGATTTATTTGGCTCTCATTTGAGAGCATTAGGATTTTTCATTTAAGTCAAGGAAATAATTTCATGTATAAAAGAGCTCTTCTTGAGCCTATCTCATGTATATAAGTGTCTAATAGCCCTCCAAAGACAAGAACAATTCTCCTCTTCTTTGTCGGCTTCAAATAAGGAAAAGAAAACTCATGTAGCCCCATATTAGATACACATCTACTCACATTGGAATGTAGGCTTATATTGATGTACCAACTACTGTATAAAGGAACCTTGTATCAGTTCAAAAAGACAGAATTTGGAAATCATTCTCTGAGATTTTTGATGACACGCCTCTATGGTTTTTGGATGGGAAACAACTTCAGATATCCTCTGAAGTTTTGGTGTTTGAGTAATACAGTTTTGATATATCTTTGAGTTTATGTATTTTTTTACAATTCGGATACGGTCACATCTTGGTGACCACAGTTCAGGACTTCGGGCTAACCACAATATCCTCATACATATAATTCGAATCCCCTCAAGATAGTTTTTCCACGATCTCGGTGTAAAAAAATTATTAAGGATATTATCTTAGTTCTATCAATAAGATCTAAGACTTGGAATTACCATATTCCTATTACTGTGTGCGATGCTATAGTGAGGATATGAAGCTCGGTATACAATGTTAAGAGCAGCAGTGAATATCTCGGTGTCGAAGTAGTGAAGATGTTGTTGTCAAGAATGAAAGATATTTGTGTTAAAATAGATCTTCGTATTCAGAGAACAATGAAGATCTTGGTGAAAGAGGAATCAATAAGAGGGTTGCAAAAGAGAATGTGTGTCTTGGTCTTGGACTGGCTACTAGATCAATGGTCTTGGTCTTGGTATTCAACAATTGGAATCTCTATACGGAGAATTTGTGTGGATTTTCCTCGCAAAGAGTGAGAGGTTTTGTCCCTAGCTCATTGCCTACATGTTGTGTCTCTTGTCTATTTATACTCATGCATTGGTTACTGTTTTATGAAGAAGAACACTAATAAACTAATATGAAGAAGATCCTAATATAAAGAAATAAATTACATTCACAAGCAGTTACTAATCAAAGAGAAATATCCTAATGCAAATTCCCTAGATTTCTCAACATGTAGTAACCTACCAACCCCATAAATGACCTTACCTCATCCACATTCCTAGGAGTTTCCCATTCCATGATATCCCTTATCTTTTCTGGATCTACCACTATGCCTTCCTTATAAACCACATTCCCAAAATAATGTACCTTTGTGTGAAAGAAACTGAATTTACTAAGTTTGGCATACAACTGATTCTCTCGTAGGAATATCAATAATGTTGCTAAGAGTTCGATATGATCTTCATCATTATTATATTATATCAATATATCATCAATGAACACAATAATAATTTTTTTCCAAATAAGGATGCAACACATTATTCATCAAACACATAAAATTAGATGGAGCATTAGTCAAACCGAAAGGAACTAGAAAAAACTTATAATGCCCATACTTGGTCTGGAAATCAGTCTTGTAGATGTCATATTCTTTGATGCATACCGGATGGTATCCTTAGCTCAACTCAACATTCGAGGACATTGTTGCTCCCTTCAACTGATCAAATGAGTCATCAATCATCAGAAATGGATACTTGTTCTTGATGGTTACTTTTTTCAACTGCGTGTAATCAATGCATAATCTGAGAGTACCATCCTTATTCTTCATGAATAACACTAACGCGCCCAAGGTGATACACTTGGCCTAATGTATTCCTTATCAAGCATTTCCTTCAACTGCAACTTCAATTCCACTAACTCTGGTCTGCTCATCCTGTAAAGTGCCTTTGATGTTGGTGTCGTTCCTAGTACCAACTCCATACCACTTCCCTGTGAGGAGGAAACTCTGAAATCTCTGTTGGGAATACATCTTGAAACTGTTGCAAGACAAGGTAACTCTTGAATATTTTTTCATCCTCAACACCCTTTTCCTTGTCACTAGAAATATGTACCACAAACAATACACACCCTTTCCTGCAACTGCGCTTTACCTGTATAGTTGTGACCATCCTCACTGATGTAGGCTTCTTCTTTCCCTATAAGACTCTCTTTTCCCCATTATCATCCAGGCACTCAATAGCCTTGTCGTAACAATCTACTATGGTCCTGTGAAGGTACAACCAATCCATACCCAAAATCATACCATATGAACCCATCGAAGCACATTTGGTTGTGCAAATGTAGGCATACCATTTAGCTCAAATGCACAAGATCTTATCCAATGATGAACTCTCTTCTTAGTATATGTATCCAACTACAACAACCAACACTTTTCATGCACTTCTTTTCTCAAACCACAAGTATCCACCATGTCAGGATTAACATAGTTAGAATTTGATCCAAGGTCAATCAAAATAGAAACAACTCGACCACAAATCTTACCTTCCATCTTAATAATGGATGTCTGATGATATTCCTACTTGTTTTCCATAGGTGCATAAATCTGAGGAATGTTATGGCCCACATCCCTAACTTACTGCACCTCCTGATAATTGTAGGTCCGAGGCCTACCACCTTGGTAAAATGGAAAATCCTTCTTGCAATGATCTTTGCCACATATCCAGCAGTGCAATGGTCCCTTACTATCACCTCTATTTTGTTGCTCTCCAGGCTACAACCCATGTCCCTTCTCAACCGCATTGAATTTATTGTAAGGAGTGACATTTTATTTCTCACCTGCATCCTGAGGTCTTCCCTGCTTTGCTACCCATTCCCCTTTAACTTTATCATTCCCCTTCAATTCATGCTTAGGCTCAGATTTATGTTTTGACTGCTCATAACAATGCTTAAGTTTCTTGATGGCTTCTTCCAGTAACCTAGTCTTTGTATGTTGTTGGCAACCCATTGATGAACCTTTGAATCTTTGCTTTCTTGTCCTTGAGGTAAGGCACATACCTCAACAGCTCTAGGAACCTGCTAGTGTAATAATATGTGATAGAACCCATCTATAACTCATAAAAATCCTTAGATCTATCATCATAGTATCTCTCAAATAAGTAATTCTTCTTAAAGGGTCTCTCGAACTTATCCCAAACCAACTCTTCTTCTCGAATACCCTTGACATTCTTCACATATTCCGACCAAATATATGTTTTCCATTTGAGACTGAAGGTAGCTATTTTTCCTTTCATATTATTTGAATAGTTATGCAATTTTAATAATTTCTTCATCCCAATCAACCATCCCTCGACATCTTTGGACTTCTTCATCTCTCCATAAAATGTAGGAGGCTTGACTTTCTTCATCTCTCCATAAAATGATGGCGATGATGACTGTGATGATGTCTCCTAGATGAGGAACTAGAATGATACCCATACATACTATTCCAAGTGTATCCAATGATCTTCCACCTCTGACTATGTCCCCTCTATCCAACTTGTATCCCGACTGAGACTTGCTACCATAGGCTCCATTAGTCTTCTCTTCTTGTTCTTGACTAATCCTCAATTGTCCCTATCTCTGCAAGTCTGATAAACTCTGAAGGATCACTACATTGACCTCTTCCTAGTTTTCCTAAGCCCTTGCAAGTATTTCTTGTGCCTCTACAAACATGTAATTGTCTGCCTTATAGCTTTCTATTTATTTCCTCAAACTCATGAATGTATTTTCTATACCAGGATAATATTCACCTCCTTGTTGCCCAATTATTCTATAGGGAGAGTCACATGAACTTTAGTCAACCATTTTTCTCATCATCTTTGATTCTCTTCTTCCTGCAAGTATACCATGTCAGCTAAACAAAAATATAAACATAACCAACATACCTCAGTGAAGTTCAAGGGAGGCTTATCTCATGTGCAAAATCAGTCCAAATTAGCACGATACATGTATAATCATAATCATATCAATATGCCATCATCGTGCATGACCATACCAACCACATACCATGACACCATGCATGGTAAACATAACCATGACAATGCATGCCTAACAACATGCATCTAGCCACATGGGCAGAATGGCCTAACCATGCCACCCAAAGAGAGCGTAACCTACTTTGATACCACTCTATAGTGCCTCCTGTCATATCTACCCACTTTAACCAGCTTTCCTATGGTAAACATGAGCTTAGGGCTACTATGCCATTACTCAACCTCCTAGATAACCTTAAGGAAATGACTCAACAAAACAAGACCTTACTAACTTCCCTTAGGTGCTATAGGACCCCAATAGTTAAACCACCCTTCTAGGTGCCCAAAATTTGAGTTAACATGCTTTTTCACTGATATGAACTCCCAGTCACATTCACAAACCTACATCCATGCGACTAAAAGCCTTCAGTCACATGCATAACCACTACAAGGGTGCGACTGAGTCTTTTTCAGCCAGTTCTATGCTTGAGACCACGAAATTTGTGCCACCTTTTCAAGGCTAGATTCCAGGATACTGCCCATAACTTGAAAAAACTTTATATAATGATAAATGACACAAGGAAAAAATACTCTAACACAAAAATTAATCAAGTACTTGACCTAACAAGGCCTAACCATGACATTCATTTTGCCAAACACATAGTAAACATGAAATCTACAGGTCGTGAATGCTAAACTGAACACAGAAATTTGAACTTATCTGAGAAACATCAAGAAGGTCTAATGCCCTCTCATAATAGCTACAATAACATCTATTAGGTCATGCATTCATTAGCCATTCAGTTACAAGTAAAAACATGATAAGATCCACAACTTGAATATCTCATAAAAAAATGCTTATAACCAACATATAACCAAATAAATAACAATGATAGACCAATTTGTATGCCATAGTACCAATATTTTGCAACACTTTGTAAGGAACATAATACTTTGGTAATAATTTATTATCCTTCTTAGCTTGCTTGAGGGACATTTTTTTGTATGGTTATAGCCCTAAAAATACCCAGTCGCCTACATCAAAACTTCTTTCGTTGCGATATTGATATGCATGTTGTTTCGTTCGATTCTGCGCCAAGGTGAGGTTATCCTTTAAGAGTTGGAGAACTTGTCGTTAATGCTCGATGCGATCTTCCACTGCTTGAACCTTAGAATTTTATCTTAAAGATGATGTGATGGAGGGTGGATTCTATCCATAAAGTGCCATATATGGGGTCATTTTTATTGTAGTATGGAAGGAAGTGTTATACCACTATTCAGCCATAGGTAACCACTTGACCGATTGTGTATGTTTATCAGATACAAAGCAATGACGATATAATTCCAAATGTTTGTTCACTGTCCGAGTTTTCCCATCATATTGAGGATGATATGATGAGCTATAAGCAAATTTAGTACCCAAACAAGAAAATAATTCCGTCCAAAAAATTCTTATAAAAATTGGATCTCTGTCACTTACAATAATCTTTGGGTTTCCATGTAGCTTTTGAATTGTTTCCATAAATGCAATAGTAATTGTATTGGCTTTAAATGGATGAGATAATGCACAAAAGTGTGCATACTTGGTAAGTCTATCAACTATCACCGTGATGAAAGTGTTTCCTTCGAACTTGGGTAAAGCTATGATAAAATCCATTAAAACCTCCTCCCAATGTTGGCTTGGAATGGATAAAGGTTGTAACAAACCCGAGGTCTTAATTGTATCAACTTTATTTTGTTGGAAAACCAAACATTCTGCCACAAACTTTTGAATATCATATTTAAGGCCATCCCAAAAAAATTCCTTCTTGACCCTGTGGTAAGTTCTTTAAAATCCTAAGTGCCCACCTAAGGGATAGGTGTGCAATTCCAAAAGAATATTTTGTTTGAGTTGGGAATTCTTACAAATATATAAGTGATCTTTGTACCATAGTGAATCATTTTTCTAGCTAAATGTTCCAGATGTATTGGGATCTTGTTGCAACTTTTGAATGAGTGTCCACACCTCTTCATCATTCTTCCATTCATCCCTTGCTTCGTTTATCCACTCGGGTTGGATAATAGAAATGGCACAAAGCAATGCCTCCACATCCTCATCCTTTCTCGAGAGTGCATCTACAACAACATTTTGCTTCCCTTTTTGCAGATGATTTCAAAGACATAACCCAATATCTTTGTGACCCATTTTTTTTTCTCTTCTAAAGATAATCCATTTTCCAAAAGTATTTTAGACTATCATGATTTTTTTTACCTTGAAGTGTCTTCCCATTAGGTAAGGTTGCCATTGCTTTAGTGCATGTATTATTTCCAACATTTCCTTCTCATAAATAGGTTTCAATAAATACGTCCCTTTAATTAGACGACTTTCGAAAGAAATGGGTATTCCTTCTTGCATTAAAACCACACCAATTCCATTTCCCGAGGCATCACATTCCACAATAAAGGTTTTTGTGAAGTCTGGCATAGCTAAGACTGGTGATTGGAACATTGCCTCTTTAAGATGTTCAAAGGCGTTAGTTGATTCTGGTGACCAAGAAAATGCATCTTTCTTCAATAATGACGTTAAAGGTGTCAATATTCTCCCATAATTATTAACAAACTTGTGATAATACCCTCTTAACCCCAGAAATCCTCGAATATGCTTTATGGTTGTAGGGATTTTCCATTCCTTGATGGATTTAATTTTGATAGGTTCTACCTTAACACCCTCATGAGATACAATATGACCCAAATATTCCACCTCTTTTACTCCAAAGAAAAATTTGGAGGTTTTTTCATATAATTTTTTCTCCTCCAATAGTTTGACCACCATGTCAACATGTTGAACATGATCCTTCCAAGACTTATTGTAGATTAGTATATCATCAAAAAATATTAACACACATTTTCTAAGGAAGGGTTTAAAAATGGAATTCATCAAACCTTTAAATGCGGAAGGTGCATTGGTAAGGCCAAAAGGATGACCAAAAATTCATAATGACCCTCATGAGTTCTGAATGTTTTTTTTAGAATGTCTTCAGTCTTCATTCTAATTTGATGATATCCAGAACGAAGATCTAGCTTGGTGAAGTAAATTGCTCCATGTAATTCATTCAATATTCATCAATGACAGGGATGGAAAACTTATCTTTAATAGTAATCTTGTTGAGCTCCCTATAATCTAGACACATACGCCATGATCCATCCTTCTTGTGCACCAATACTACTGGAGCAAAGAAAGACATTTGACTAGGTTGAATTATACCAGCCTCTAGCATTTCTGCAACCATACATTCAATCTCACTCTTTTGAGCATAAGGATATCTATAAGGCCTCATGTTTGGAGGAACACTTCCTGGAATCAAATGAATATCATGATCATGATCACAAAGATTCCTTTGGGACTCTCAAAAACCTTGCAATTATTGTCCAAGACTTTTTGGAGATCTCTAGAAATAGATGATTTTCATGTTTGAACCTGTAGTGAGCATAATTGTGCAATTACGCCTCGTTTTTCTTTCTTCAAAAGTTTTTTCAGGACATTAGAGTTGATTATACTTCCCGAATTACCTGCGATACCCCGTAATTCAACTTCATTTCCTTCCGAAAAATTATAAAAAAAATAAAAATAAAAATAAAAAAGGTTCTTAAAAATTAAAAGCTACCATCCCCAAAGATTGTAACCATTGTACTCCTAGTACAACATCAACACCACCCATTGGGATGGAGAGAATTGGGTTGTTCAATACATATTCCCCCATTGTTAGTTTGATATCATGGCACTTTCTAGAGAAATTTATAGTTCCTCCATTTTCAACCATCACTTGACACAATCTATGTAAAATAATTTCTTCTTAGCACATTTATGACCTTTAGTGTATTTTCTATCACAACTGTAGCAAAGCCCTTTTGCTCTTTTTTCTTACCTTTTTTGTGGTGTCAACCTTGTATATTGTGGAAGTCTAGGAGTAGAAACACTTCCATCTTTATATTTGTGAGTGGTAGGCTTCCTTGTCGCCATAATTTTGCTTTCAATTTTTCTTTCCAACTTGAATGCCTTCTCCAATGAATCAGGTTCCCAAAGGCGAACCTCATGTTGGATCTTATCCTTTAAAGTCCCTATGAAGACATCAATCATGTGTTCCTCTGGAATATCAGTTACCCTTATATTAAATTTTTGGAAGTCCTCAATGTGCTCCACCATCGAACCCTTTTGTTTGAGATTTATCAATTGGCTAAAGAATTTGTTGCTCTTTGTATCCTCATAATGTGTTATCATTTCCTCCGTAAAAATTGACCAAGTGACAATTTTTCTACGAGAAAAAAGTCATCGATGCCATACAAATGTATTTTGTTCTAAAGTTGCAATGTGTACCTTTTGTGTGTTTTGCACATTATGGAGATCAAAATATTGTTCCAAATGTAATATCCATGTTACCAGATCCTTGCCATCAAACTTCCTCATATTGATCTTTGGAATATGGTGGGTCTTAAATACAACATTAGAGTCTATGAGATCATAATTAAAATTTCTTTTGTTTATTGCAGAAATCTCCAGATTATCCACAGTATTAAAAAACAATGGTCGACGTTTCGAATCCCAACAGGGATCCATCTTCAGGACAAGATTTAAATGAAGAATGAAAGAATGACAGAATGTCAAGGCTAGGGTTTATATATAGATAAAGAGAGAAGGAGAGTCGACCAAACTAATTAATAATCTATTAATAAATTTAAATAAATGATTTATTTTAATAAATTTATATATAATATCATATATTTAATAATTTAATAACATTAACACTTAATATTATTTTAATAAAAAACTAATCTATTTTAATAAATTAAAAAAAAAAAAAAATTAAAATCTTTATTTTAATAAATTATATATATATATATATATATATATATATATATATATATATGTTTTATAATAAATTTTTAAAAATATTAAGAAATAATTATATTAATTAATTAGTTATAATTGATAAAACCTAAAAGTTATTACCGTTTCGCCATTAGGAATCATTTCTTGTAGCATCTTTGTCAAACATTCCTTCAAACTTTCCATGTCTTCTGTTAGACCATTCTTCATGTCTTCCATGTTGTCTTTCAGGTTTTCTTCTATACCATTGATCTTAACTTCCACGACATTCTTCAAACCATCCATATTAGCTTCCATGCCTTTCTTCAATCCATCCATATCTTTCTTCAAACCATCCATCTTAACTTCCATTTCATTTTTTGTTACTCTTTGTGAAAGTAATTTGTTGCACTTGGTCTCGTAATTTAGATATATCATGTTGCACTTCTTCCTCTTTATGAGTCATAGTAGAGCCTTCTGAGGGCTTTATGGGTGTGGAATTATTTTTGGGGGGGATTTTAGAAACCAATACTAATATATATGCTTCAATATTCCCTTAGAACCCCCTTAGAATCACTTCAAAATGATTTTTCAAACAAGACATGTGCAATTAAAAAAAAAAAAATACACACATTTTTCTTGTTTTTGAGGAGCTCAATATTGAAACCTATGTATCTCTATAATTTTGGATCCCCAATATTTGATCTTTGGTCCTGTAGTATCCCTCTTATTCTTCTTTCCAATCCACGGGTCAAACCTAATTTCGATTCTTCAAGATAAATTTATGCATGATCTCCCACAATGACCTAATTATGGATTGGTTCAGTAGAGCGAACTTGTACGACGTGCCATGTGTCACTGTTTCGACCTTAGGCTCTGAAATTAATACACAAGAAACTAAGGTCTATGCAATTTCGGACACTTTTTACAAAAATTCCCTTGGCTAGCTGTTTGAGATGAAATTCAGGAGCTTGTAAAAACCATAAATTCCTCAGATCATATCTCTGAAAATATAGCAAAACAAGATCTGAAATTTTTACACGAAATTCCTCAGGATTTCTGATCAAATGGGTTTTTTTTTTCAGATTTTGAACCTTCGTAGAAAAAAAATTATAGCGAAAATTCCAAGATGACCTTTTTGCAGCAGTGAACCCCTAGAATCCAAAGCTCTGATACCAAATGTTATGAAATTAGCTCACAAAATAGAAGAAAAGATAGATCAACGACTTAGAAATCATCCTCTTCGAGGGGGAAACTTTCTTTACATTACATAAATGAAAAATTCTTGGATGATACAAATGACAAAACCTCCTTTCTATATATAGGAGTCTAAGGGGTCACAATATAATCCTAGCCGACATAACAATAACAATGTAAGGACACAACAATAACAATAGTGGGCTTCTATGGGGCACAATAATAACAATAAGGGAACTACATGGGCACAACAATAACAATAAGGGGGATACACTAACAATAACAATAAGGGGATACACTAGTATTGTAGGGACCTAGCAAGTGATCAATCAGATAACTGATAATTCGCTAAAAATAGCTCACGCATGTCAGTTCCTAGGAATACCTAGTTGATATTGGAGTTAAAGGGAAGTATACTTTCAATTGTATAATTAGAAAATTGCACAAGTGGCGCATGGAATCAGAGGAAGAGCCTTAATGTATTCCGCAACCATTATTATGGAATTTCCTAAATAATAGGGGTTCAATTTCCCTAGGGATTGTCCAAGAAAGCAAGGCGTCCGGAGGCCAATAAATTGGTTAAGTATTGAACCAAGCTAACCTATGAAGTAGTGAGACAAAAAAAAATAGTGCACAGAGATCTCAAGTCTGAGAGAATCATTGTGTTGTTCTCATATTCTTTGACTTATGCAATATACAGATAGCGGGTTTTTTAGCTAAGGCTTTCCCCATATAAATATTTATGTTGTGTGATTGAAATTTTTTCTCTTTCTTGTTCATGTGATTGTGCGATCGTAATTGGTTTCCGCAATTCGTAGAGCAGATTCAAGTATTTTTTTTTAGAATATCACAAAATCAATTGAATCTACATGGATTTTCAACAAGTATTCCCACTGAAGTTGCTTGATCCAACCTGTCCTTGCTTGATCCTTTCTTTCCTTTTCTTTCTTGCTTGATTTCTCCTCTTGGTGCTCTTCTCTTCTCTGAAACCAATTCCAAAACTAAACTGACAAAAGGCTAAACAACAAAATCCATGAACTGATCCTCATAAGCCTTTTTATTATTAATGCCTCTATTTTCTTAATTTTTCCTATATTTTCCTTCAATTTCCTCCTCACATGCAACATGTGACCTTTCACCTTCCTTTTCTCCTAATTTCCTTTATTTTCATAAATAAAATGCAAAAACTACTTTTTTTTCTTTTCAAATGCCCTTGCCATTTCCTTTTTCAATTTCCCTTAGCCATAATAAACACCAAGTGATACCCGCTAGGATGTTTTTCCCAACATTCAGCTTGGAATACGTGTCTTGGTCTAATTTTTCCTTTATTAAATTTATTACATGACTTTTAACCTAGGTTTGCTATGGTTGAATGGGTACCTGATGTAGGCCACACTCAAGGTAGATATAGACAGGCAGAACATTTACTGGTATATCAAACTTCCTCTTTACAACGCACTCATGGACTGCAACGCTACTAGAGATGACATGTTACTCTCCCTAGACCACATGCAACAACAATTGGCTTTCCTCAATAGATGACTCAAAAAAATTAAAAGACAATTTGGTATTCCTCCATACCCAACATTGAAATACAATTAGGTATTCCTCCAAACCCATCATTGATAGACAATTAGGTATTCCTCCAAACTTAGGATGCTCTCCTAACTACACTAACTAGGCAACAAAATTTAATATCACCTCCTTGATTGTTTTTGTTATTTTCTCTTTAGTTTTATGTCTTACTTTTGTACGTCTTATTTTTTAAAGAACCACAAGGTTCTGATATTGTTTTTAGGTTTCTAGATTTAGCCAACAAGGTTAGATTTTGGACAAAATAGTATCTATAAATTGTTTTTGGTATTGGTCAAGACAATCTAATGGCAGATCGCTCCAATTCTAATTGTAACCCTTGTTTGCAAGCAATACAAAATTTTACCTTACATGTATATATATAAATATATGGTAATATGTCATAATTATGTTGATATAAAATTTTATAAATAATTTTTTTAAATTAATATTTGTGCTTTATAAGTATTAACTCTAAAATATAATAAAGTTTTAATAATATATTCCTAAAATTTACTTTAAAATTAATATTCACATTATATAAATATTAAATTTAAAATATAATGATTTATTTTTAATAGTATATTCCCTAAAATTTGTTGCACTAAGAGACACTCTTCAGCCGAGTATGGTAGAGATGTTGTAATATAATGTAAAAAAAAAAAAAAAAAATTGATTATAATTTTCAATAAAACATTTTGACTCAGTCAAATTACACAAAACTAAAAATAAAAATAAAATAAAATACATAAAAATAATTATTATAATTATAAATAATAATTAAACTAGCTTCCCTCGATGGGGATGTTATGAAGGGAGGAGAGGGGTCTGGGACATTGTGCACACCACCCTCATTGGAATAACTACGCATTGATGAGGGGAGTACACACTTGGCGTCTCAAATAGCTTCCCTCGAGGAGAGGGGTCTAGGACATTATGCACACCACCCTTGTTGGAATAATTGTGCATTGATGAGGGGAGTACGCACTTGGCGCCTCGCATGCATGAGCAAGCAACCCTCTAGTTGGTGGAGGGGATATGAATTGACGGGGATCGAAGTCAGAGAAATTTGTGTAATTTGGGATGGGGGAGTGGTGTGTCCCTTGTCACCTTGTTTCAACGATATAGTAGCAATCGTTGGTGGCAAATTTCTGGTAAAGAGGGTGATTCCCTTATTGTTGTGGCATAGTAGTAGTATAGGTCTTGTTGGTGGTGAGTTCTCATTTTAGAAGGGAGTTTTTGAGTTTGAAGCCTCCATAATTTCATTGCCTATTGAGATTTTCTTGGCTCATATTTGTCCATGTGATAATACTATGACTTTTAGTGGGAATTTATTGTTAGCGTACGACGGTTGTAAGTCTTCTGCACTTCTACTAGTATTGACTTGTTTAAATTTAAATGTCTTGCGAAGTTTTCTAGGAGCATTAGTTTTCGGTGCTTAGTGCCTCAGTTGTTGATTATGATTTGTTTTCTGGGGGTTGGGGTCTTTAATGGGTTTTTTAATTCAATTTGGATTTGGATGTTTTGTCTGTCCCTTCTCAAGGAAGTAGGAATCGAGGTTTCGAGTCCAAGGGTGGTTTGGGTGTCGTTGCTAACAAAACTTACCTTTTGTAGTGGGTTAATTTTGGTTAATGGTCTATGGATTTTTTAGCGTAGTAGTTTCTTGGTCCTGGGATATTGTTTGGTGCATTCAATGGTAAAGAGGGTCAAGTGTTTGATCGATATGGAGTTGTCCATCACCTTGCCTGGTGGGATTTTGTTTGAAGTCAATTCTCGTGTCTAGTGTTTCTATGAAGAAGTTATTTGGTGGTACCTGAGTCTTCCCAACGTCGAGTCGAGTCATATTTTCTATCCCTTTGTAAGTATATTCAACCCTCTTAAGGAAATTGAAGCCTACCCTCCTATGATTCTGCGATGCCACCTAGGTAGAGAGGGAGGAACATTAAGGGATGAGGTGGCATATATCAATCAGACCAACATGGTTCAAAGCTTTATTTGCATGACTCCATGACTACCTATTTTAATGTTATTCCTATTGAGACTCACCAAGAGATATGTGAGTTGGAGATTAAAGTAAGTGAAGAGAGTCAATCTCTTTCAGACTCGTAATTTTTGGAAGACACGCCAAGTTGGGTGCTAGAACTTGGCCATACCAAGGGGAGGCGCGAGCAGTACCTGAACTCAATGGTGCTCCATTAGCAAATGAAAATTATTATGGTGTTGGTTCTAAGAGACAAGCAGGTGGAAAAGTATAACATATTCGGCTCTATTGAATATGTGAAGAGAATGTTGAGGAACCTGAGGTTTTGAGTGGAAAATATAACAACTCGTTTGATGCATGTGGAGAGCCACATATCTTGTGATTCAGAGGGGGGGAGAAACTAGATCCCCCAGGCTCCGGCCAACATCTATTCCTCAAAGAATGATTAGCAAGGGTGAAAGATGGTGGGTGAATTTTGGGTCTATTTTGTTGGTTTTGATGAGGTTTGTGGCAGTCCTATTATCTATAAATGACGAAGACTTAGATGTCTTGCGTCCATGTGTTTTAAATTTTTTCTTCTGGTCTCAAGTCTTAGTCTCTAAGGCTAGTATTGTCTCCAAATCAATATAAGAATGATGCTCAATGACTAGTGTGAAGTTATTGGTAAAGGCGGGCCACTCCTTATGCTGGTGTTCAATGTTTGTTACTCTTCGGTCGATGGATTTCCTGTGGAGGCATATGAGCTACCTCTCTATGCTCTCTTATGTGACAGATGTTGAGATTCAACAAGCAAAATTCAGCAGCCACGCCTAGTTGCATTAAGCACCCAAACTAGGGTGGGGCCAACAATATTATTTTTTGGTGAATGTATATTTTGGTTATCCCTTAATTCAGATGGACATTAAACTGCAATTTATTCTCAATGTTGACTTGAATCAATTAACTGAAAGTGATAAATTTAGTTAGCTAGTGGATTTCAAGTTAGAGGTATTTGGTGAGGCATGTAGAGTAATTCTAGTTGTAACAGGGTTCGAAGTGCAGTGGTGCATGAGTTAATGCAAGTTGTAAACAGTTTAACTCAGTTAAGTGAGTTAAACTCAGTTGTGCTAGTTGTAACTGAAGATACACTAGTGAGAGATCTAGTGAATTAAATATTAATTAATTCACAATTAGTGATCTCACATGCAACTGAGGATTTACTATTATTAGCTGCATGCATGTCAGATCTAGGGGAGACCCAGTTGAGTTCTAGGTGAAAGGGAATTTGACTATCAATTGTAGGATTATTGGGTTGCACACATGGAACCAAACACCCATTTGAGTGCCCATGATACTTGCACATTCAAGGAAGGTAAGTATTCATATGTTTTAGGGATCTATTCCATCAGGGAGTGTGCAAGCAAGGCAGGTTGTCTTAAGGCTGAAAACTGGCTATGTCTTGGTCAATTTTGCATATGACAGTGTGAGACAATTAGCTGAGTACTGGAGGGCTCTTGTGAGAAGAGTTTTGTATGTAATTGTTTCATGATCCATGCTTAATATACAATAGAATATAGTGGGGTTTTTAGTTGTAAGCTTTCCCCGGGAAATTATATGTGTAGTGTGTGATTGATATTTCTTCATGTTCATGTGATTAGCGACTGTGTTTTTAATTTCGCAAAAGATTTGTAGAAGCGATTCAGTATTTAAATTTAGTACATTTTTAGATCGGGTGAATCCAAGATATACATGCATGTTGTAGAATTTATACATGGTATCAGAGCACAGGAAATTGCAAAAGTGAAGCAGGATCTGAGTTTGTGACTGAATAGAATTCGAATTTGCAGAAATACTTTCTTGGTGCTACAACTAATTCAAGATCGAAATGGCTTTCAATGGCTAGAGGTTGGATTATGCACTCGAGGGAAGCTCAAAATATATTTCTTGGAAGGAAATGATGGAGGCAGTACTCGAAGATAATGGCTTAAAGGAATTCATTGAAACTAATGTTCCTAAACCCATTGTGGCAGATGCTGCAAATATTGATGCATGGCAAAAGAAAGTGGCAAAGGCGAGGAGCATCCTGTTGGAGGGAGTACGAGACTACATTTTCTCAAGCCTCCATGGGAAATCCACACCATATTCAATTTGAAAGGCTTTGACGGATCTATTCCAAAGCAGCAACGAACATAGGAAATTGGTGCTCAAAGATAAACTCAGGAAGATCAAGATGGAAAAGGGCGACACCATTCCAAAATATCTAACAAAATTTGTCCAATGACAGGATGAACTAGGGAGAATTGGAATAAAAGTTGTTGATGATGATTTGGTAACCTTGGATATCTTAGGACTTCACAAGATTTGGCACAGTTATCACAACTTTTTCAATGGAAGAGAAAATTTTCTAGATTGGGAACGACTGTGGTCGGATTTGGTGCAGGAGGAGTTCAGACGGAACACCAGAGATGGATATTCATCTAAGAATGAGGATGAAGAGGATTGTGCTTTGGCTGCCAAGGCGAGAAAGGGGAAGGGGAAGAAATTCCATTCTAAATCTGAGTCTAATAATGGCAAGAAGAAGGACATGTCCAAGGTGAAGTGTTTTCACTGTCACGAGCATGGGCATTTTGCTACTAATTGTCCACAAAATAAGAAGAACATGAAGGCTGGAGGATCTGCATCTGGTGAGGCCCTTGCCTCACAATTTGAGCTTGACTTCTCATTGATCACATGCATGGTGTCCAGTTCATTGGGATCTATGTGATATTTGGATAGTGGCGCTTCCTTTCACATGACGGGATATAAGGAACTTTTCAGTGACTTGGAGGAGAAGGATCTCCAGATGCATATTGAAATGGGTGATGACAGGTGATACAATGCTACCGAGATTGGTACCATCACCTTTTAGAGGCAGTCAGGTAAACCCTTTCAATTAAAATATGTAATGCATGTACTAGGTCTAAAGAAAAAATTGGTCTTAGTTGCAATGTTGAAGGATAGAGGCTATGATGTTTTTTTTAGTGAAGGAAAATATTTCCTATGACATAAAATAATAGTACAAGCCAAGAGGATAGGGATTCGAGTTAAGAATATCTACAAGCTAGAGGTAGATGGCTGCGCAGCAAGGATGGTCAAGGCAGATCAAGTGGTGAGTCGAGATGAGGGAAAATTATGGCACAAGAGATTGGGCCATCTTCACCTTGGAGCCTTGAAAGTCATGCATCAAATTTCTACTGGTCTTCCCAGGGGTACACTTGCACAATCAGAAACATGCAAGGGATGTACTATGGGTAAATATGTAAAGGCCACCTTTCATGAGAAGGAAAACCGACCTTCGGGGATCCTTGAGAGAGTTCACACAGACATGTGTGGTCCTTTCTTTGTTGTTTCAATAGAAAAATATAAGTACTATGTAACCTTTGTTGATGACTTTTATCGTAAGTGTTGGATCCTCTTCATGCAGAAGAAAGATAAAAAATACTCTAAGTTCTGTGAGTTTAAAGCACTGGTGGAGAAAGAGTCGGGGAAGAAAGTGAAGGCTCTTAGGAGCGATAATGGTGGAGAACACATCTCTAACGAATTCAAGGACTTATGTAGCAAAGAAGAAATTCGAAGAGAACTCATAATGCCTCATAGCCCACAACAGAATGGGGTCGTGGAGAGGAAGAACATAACTATTATGGGTGCAGCACGAGTGATGTTGCATGATCAAGGCCTATCGATGCATCTGTGGGCAGAAGCATGCAATACAACGATACATGTACAAAATTGTTGTCCTCATAGAGTACTTGGCATGAGTACACCTGAAAAGGCTTTCACTGGTAAGAAACCTGATGTTTCATAATTTAAGATTTTTGGCTCATCTGTTTATGTGCATGTGACCAAGGACGCCAGGAAGAAGCTAGAACCAACAGTTGAGGTTGGGATTTTTGTGGGGTACACTTAAACACCCCATAATTATCGTGTGTATTTACCAAACAGCAGAATGACTATTGTGCGATGGGATATAAAATTTGATGAGGAGAAATCCATGTGGTTGTCCCTTGAGAGGGAGTTGGACTTGCATGTAGAGGAGGAACTGTTGGTTCCCAAGGATGAGTCTCAAGATGTGGATCAGCCACATGAGGAGGTTCATGGAGTGGAGGAAAACACTCATGCAGAGCCATCCATCAAAAATGGCAGAAGGTGCACCACGGAAGTTGATAGATTAAGACTTGATGCTACAGAGAATGTAGGAGCCCCTACTTCACAGCACAGACGCAGAAAATATCTTGACTGATTTATTGGATACATGGCTCTTATGAGAAAATTTTTTGTGACTGAACCATATTCCTTTCAGGAAACAGTGCAACAGCCAACTTGGGTTGATGCAATGGTGGGGGAGTATGACTCCGTTGTCAATAACAGTGCATGGGAGATAGTCCCAAGACCAGTCGAAAAATTAGTGGTTGGATCGAGATGGATCAAAAAGGTAAATAAATTTGTTGATGGGAGTGTGGAGAAATACAAGGCCAGATTTGTGGCCCAGGGATTCTCACAGATCGAGGGGATAGATTATGATGAGACTTTTTCACATGTTGCAAGGTACTCTTCCATAAGATCCATCCTTGCACTCTCAGCGCAGATGGGATGGCGCATTCATCAGATGGATTTGAAAACTGTGTTTCTCAATGGGATCATTGAGGAAGAGGTGTACATATAGCAGCCTGAAGATTTAGAAATCTTCAACAGTGAGTCACATGTGTACAGACTCAAAAGAGAATTGTATGGGCTGAAGCAAGAACCCTGTGCTTGGTACACTCAGATAGACAGCTATTTCACCGAACTGGGCTTCACCAAAAGTGAATTAGATGCAAACCTGTACCAGATTTTGGTTGAGGTTAAGCTATTGATCATTGTTATTTATGTTGATTATCTAATTTTGGCTGGTGATGAGCATATGATACACTCATGCAAGGAGTATCTTGCAAGGGAGTTCGAAATGAAGGACATGGGACTCCTTCATTATTTCCTTGGATTGGAAATATGGCAGCGGGATGGTGAAATTTTTGTGTCTCAAGGCAATTAGGCAAAGGAGATACTGGGTAAGTTTAACATCGAGAGCTGCAAACCCATGGATACTCCTCTTCCAGGAAATTGGAGGAAAGAGGATGCTACTGTCTACATGTAGTTAGTGGGTTCACTAATGTATTTGGTGAACATGAGACCGGACATTTGCTACGCAGTTAACCAGTTGAGTCAAGCTATGGTTAAGCCTACCAATCTCTTTTGGAAGGTGGGGAAGCATGTCCTGAGATACCTAAGGGGCACATCAGAGTATGGTCTATGGTACAGATGGACAGAGGGAGTGAAGCTACATGGCTTCATGGCTTCACGACTGCATATTGGGATGGCAGTCCATTAGACAGAAAGAGCACATCAGGAGGTATCTTTAGCATTGGATTGACAGCAGTTTTCTGGTATAGCAGGAAGCAACGATCTGTGGCACTCAATTCAATGGAAGCGGAATACATGGAAGCAAGTCAAGCTGCATGTGAGGCTATCTGGATGAGAAAGATCTTGGTTGGTTTGTTAGGTTCTTAGATGGATCCGACAATGATTCATTGTGATAATCAGAGTTGCATTAAACTCTCAATTAATCTTGTGTTTCATGATAGGTCCAAGCATATAGATATCTCGTACCATCATCTCAGAGATTGTGTGCAGAGAAGGATAATGTTGCTTCAATACATTCCCACGGAAGATTAGGATGCAAATATTCTGACGAAGGTGCTCACCAGGAGAAAATTCGAATACCATAGAGACAGGATTAGGGTGAAGGATAATCCCTTTTTTTTTAGAGGGAATGTTGAGATTCAACAAGAAAAAATCAGCACCCACGCCTGGTTGCATTAAGCACCCAGACTAGGTGGGGCCCACAATGTTATTTCTGGGTGCATGTCTATTTTGGTTATCCCTTAATTAATATGGACATTAAACTGTAATCTATTCTCAATGTTGACTTGAATCAGTTAACTGAAAGTGATAAATTTAGTTATCTAGTGGATTTCAAGTTAGAGGTAGTTGGTGAGGCATGCAGAGAAATTCTAGTTGTAATAGAGTTCAAAGTGCAGTGGTGCATGAGTTTATACAAGTTGTAAACAGTTTAACTCAGTTAAGTGAGTTAAACTTAGTTGTGCTAGTTGTAACTGAAGATGCAATAGTGAGAGATCAAATGAATCAAATATTGATAATTGACAATCAGTGATCTCACGTGCAACTAAGGATTTACTATTATTAGTTGCATGCATGTCAGATCCAGTGAAGACCTAGTTGAGTTATAGGTGAAAGGGAAGTTGACTATCAATTGTAGGATTATTGGGTTGCACACATGCAACCACACCCATTGGAGTGCCCATGATACTTGCGCAGTCAAGGAAGGCAAGTATTCCTATGTTTTATAGATTTGTTCCATTAGGGATTGCACAAGCAAGGCAGACTGTCTGGAGGCTGAGAATTGGCTATGTGTTGGTAATTTTTGCATATGACAGTGTGAGACAATTAGCTGAGTACGGGAGGGCTCTTGTGAGAAGAGTTTTGTATATAATTGTTTCATGACCCATGCTTAATATACAATAGAATATAGTGGGGTTTTTAACTATAATCTTTCCTCGAGAAATTATCTGTGTTGTCTATGATTGATCTTTCTTCAGGTTCCTGTGATTAGCGATTGTGTTTTCAATTCCGCAAAATATTTGTAGAAGCAATTCAGTATTTAACTTTAGTACATTGTTAGATCGGGTGAATCCAAGCTATACATGCATGTTGTATAATTTCTACAGATGTTAGGCCTAAAGCCTAGGCTCTCGCCTCTGTTCTGGGATCCTCTTATAGTATTTTAATGTTTATGGTGTTTTCCTAATATATGTAAGAATTAAGGAGTATGTGTTTGGTTTAGTTAATAGTTTAAGTCTCTATATGGCGAAAGATGTCAAGATGTTTTTCCTCCCTCTGGCTGACTGGATGCCTATGATGTACTCTTGTTTTTGAAGTAATAGGAAGTACTTTAATTTACAACAACAAACACAACAAAAAACTAGCTTAGATCTATCTTGACCCTATATCTACCAAGTGTCGAGAGGGATCAAATCTCGTGAGATGCAAACCTTTTTTAGAGTGAAAAGATATTTGATCTCGGTGCTTGGTAGATATGGAGTTAAGATAGATATGGAATAATATTTAATTAAATAAAAAATAATACAATAACTCTTACAATGGTTTGTGTTCAATAATAAAGTGTATACCTCTCTATATCATCGTAATAAAAAGCCTAAATATTATGACTATTGATTTGAGATTTAAAATAAAAAACAAAATAGAATAAAAATATATTTGTTATATTGTAATAATAATTTTATGATGTTATTTAATGTTAAATATATAATTTTTTATTTATTAAAATATATTTGTTATATTGTAATAATAATTTTATGATGTTATTATAATATTAAATATATAATTTATTATTTATTATATTATAATAAAATTTTATTGATAGTATGATCGTTTAATTTATATATATATATATATATAATAAAATTTAATATGACTATATATACCAGTAAAAAGTGTTATTTTTTAATAGTATATTCCCTAAACTTTGTATTTAATTAAAGAAAATATGATAAAATGAATCACCTATTTACGTTCATTAATAAAACTTGTACCTCTCGATATCATCATAATAAGAAACCTAAATATTATAATTATTGATTTTGAGATTTGAAAAATATGATAAAAAATATATTTGTTATATTGTGATAGTAATATAATGACATTATTATAATATTAAATATATAATTTATTATTTGTTATATTATAATAAAAAATTGATGATAGTATGATAGTTTAGTTTGTATTAGAAAAAATGTAAAATATATAATGAATTATATAATTTAAAATCACTAAGTATATAAGTAAAAAGTGTTATACTTTTATCTTTGATAGGAGTAGTTAAATAGGTGGCAAATTTGATTGGGAGTGTTCGGCATCCCACCAATTTTCAAGACATTTAAGAGGCCATGCCACCCATGCATGAAGCATGTTAAGGATCATATTGTTTGCAATGGCTAGTTGAACTCTAGATTATTCATATGTGGTTTCCTAGTATAGAGGCGAGATTGTATGCCATGTGTTTGGTTTTTGTTTAAAGAGAGTGAGATTTGTTCTTCTTCTGAATGCTTGATATCCTTGTGTTGTTTTGATGATCCATCCAAGATTTAGAAGGTAGAGGGGGACTTTCATGTTTTAAATTGGAATGTTAGAGTTCTTGTTGAGAGGCTAAAGATTTTCATTGACAATTCCCTAGTTCTCTCGGTGGTGGGGGTAGATGTAAATCAGAAGGTAGCAGGTGGTGGTAGTGAGTTGGGAAATGGATTCTATGGCGGGCTCTCGAATGGTTGGTTGGGTTCCGTGGGACGAAACTCAGACTCAGAGTCTCTAATTGTCCCAACCATGGTTCCTCTTCTCTATGTTAAATCAATACCCATTTTCTTTGGGCCTTATGAATTAATTCCCTTGGTGTTTGAGTGTGCCTATTTCGTTGTGAGCTTTGGTATAAGCTTTTTGTAGGTGCCTGTTGTTGGTCTTTGCTTTTAATTTTGGGGGCTTGAATTCATTTTCAAGGATTCATGTCCTCCTGAATTGGGTATTGAGTGTTCCCTCCCGGTGACCTATTTGGTGGGTTATCTTTCACAATCTAGCATTTCATTGTGTATATTTGATTCTATTGGACATATATAGGTTTTAGTTGATATTTGATCCTAGGCATTTCTAGGGGAATTATTCTATCCCTTTTCCTTTATTTTGTTTTTCATTTAGGAGGGATTGACCTTTGATTAGGGTTGTGGAAGTTGGTAGATTTATTGTTTCTGAGTCTATATCGGTTTAATGCTCATTGTTGACTTCATGCCACGTTATAGGATGCATGGGTGTTGCAAGGTTGGTGGTCGTGGCTAGCAAATTCAGTCACAGGTTCAATCGCAGGCCCAAGGGGTTACAACTACTTACCATTCAACTACCTCTTTGAGTACTTGAAGGGACATTCGGAGGCTTGAGAATCATGTTTCCTAGAAGCGATAGGCTAACTCATATTTTGAGCTATCAGAGGAGTTTTTCGCTATCTTCATAACCTTAGTTATACCAGGGGTAGAAGGAACTACTAAATGCATTTTGTAACTCTCCAGTGGCAGCTAAAGACCTTGTTAGGAAGATTTTTAAGATAAAAACATGAGGATGGGAATGAAAATTTCTTTCATAAATGAGAATGAGTGGAATAAGTGGAAACAGCATGCATGCCTTTATAGATTGGAAGCTCACTTAGCTCACATGGAAAGTCATATCCAATGTGAATTTAATCTTGTAGTGCCACTTGGCTCAAGTGCGAAATTATTGGATCATGTGACGTCATCACACACCTAAATTGGCTACCATATTCTAGTTATATATTAGTTGTCTTCTTTTGGTTTTATGTTATTATTGTTATTCCTTATTCCTAACAGATACTTTGATTTTTCTCATACCAGCCATTGACATTGGTTTCCTGTATGATAAAGTGAGGCTAGTATATTTTAGTTATCAATGATGTAATCTGTTTTTTGAAATAATATAATTAACTTACTAAAAAAAGTGTTATCTTTTAAAAATAATTTAAATAAGAAAAATGTTACTTATTCACAAAATCTATAAAGGAATATTAAACTACTATTTTAACAGCAAAAGAAAATTTAAAACTTTAAAAAAGAAAGTTTATATGAGTAGTTATCAACTATAAAGTAGATATAGATATTTACATCTTTGTATCATAATATATTCATACCATCTCACATATATTAGTTTTTATTTTCTTTTTTCTTTTTTTTAATAGTGGAAAACCCTAACATGAGTTTATTATTATTATGAAATTTATAAAAAGTAAATAAAATATATATTATATACTATATTAATAATAAGTAAATATAATATTATTATGTTTATATTATATATGCAATGTTGTTAAATTTCTTCGTCTAGTTGAAACAACATTTTTCATTTGATACAAGTTTTTTAATTTATTGCCTTTCAATTTGTTTTTTCTATTTTTTGTCTTTTTTTGTTTTTTTATTTTATTTTCAATTTAATTTTGCACTAAGACTTCATTTATTTTCACCAATAAAATGATACAAAGGTAAAATTTTAATACATCACAAAAATAAAAATAAATAAGTGTAATATACAGCATTGTTGCTTAGTACTTGCTTCTTATGCAAAAAGTAATCGATAGCAATTATTGCATGCTTGAACGAATTCATAAATCTAATAATGAAATAGATTTGAATACGATGAAGGGAAGTTATGAAGTAATTAATGGACTAGATAACCTTAGAGCAAAATAATGATAGGTGGTGAGATAATTTTGGATAAAACAACCCCGACATCACTGTTTATTACAAAAGTTAAGAGCTTATTGAAATGTCTTTGTCCACATTATATTCCATCTTTAGCTTATATGACCAAATAAAGAGGAGAAATTACAATATCTAGTGCATATATAATTTGTTAATATATATATATATATATATATATATATATATATATATATATATATATATATATATATATATATATATATATTAACAAATTATTTATTTAACTTTAAATTTATATTCATCCTAATTCAGGACAAATAAATAATTTATGGTAGAATTTCTATGTCGAAAAAATCAAAATGATATGAAGTATCTCGTGTTGTCTTAATCGTGTGGCAAAGAATTCATATGTAATAAAATATCTAATATAAATAATTACAATGTCTAGTATATTAAATTTAAAAAAAATTAGTTAGACAAAGGCTTAAGTATGAATGCAAAAGATTCCTAAACTTTATTTTTATACTTTATATTTTTTAAGTTAAGATTAAAATTGTGAAGACAAAAAAAATCTTAGTTATTGTAGTGCTCACTAAAAATTTATTTTTTATATTACATCATGATTTGTGAAAATATATAATATAGCTAAGGTTTATTCATGAAAATGCTTGAAGCACTCCATTAGTGTAATATGCAGTGTTGTTGCTTTTGTTTTTTAAATAGATCAATTTCCATGGTTAGTAAAAGCCCGAAACGTAATGGCAACTGTTTTTTTTTTAAGAAAATATTAATTATGGAAAAATCCATAAACTTGGAAAAAAAATCGATAATTAATTTATGAGGACACTTGGCAATTAGAGATTTTTTTTCTTTTTTTTAGACAATTTTTAATTCTGAAAATACGATTTTAAACCACATAAAATTAGTGATCCACCAATCAAATATTAGAAATTCAGTTTTTAAAAATTCAAAAACTAATTTTAAATTTCTAGAAAAATAAGTTTATTATTTAGCTTTATCAAAACTTTAATAAACTTTGGAAATAGTTTTAAAAAATTGCAAATTAATTAAGAGTCAAAGCATTTTGACCCAAATTGATTACAATATAATTTTCCTTCGACAAGTATAAATATTCTCTAATGTTTTACATTAACAAATAGATAAATATTTATAGTCAAAACATATATGATATAAAGTCAATCTTGAATCACCCTCATCGGGGTGTGATACGGTGGAGGATCCCCATGTGGATCATGATGAAAGTAATTAAAAGAGCGCCTGTCGGCTAGCCAGGACAGTGGCAAATGGAATGAGAAGCATTATGGCGATGGCCGCATGCAAGCAGGAAAATTAAGTGTAGGTGTGTGCCACCATCACAACATTCGGTATGTGGGTTGGAGTATGAGTCAACGGGAGATAATAAACATGTTTCGTTTCAGTCAATACATTATTCTGCAGGTAGTGGGTTACTAGCTGGTTGCAGACGGGAGCGTTGGGCAGAAGCATTCCAGAGGTAGAAGAAGCGCGGTGATTCTGGGAGACAAGTCTCAGGCGAGGAGTCCCGTCATATATCGGGAGGAAGGTTCTCTATTTTTTTTGGGAACGTCGGACCCTCACAGTCCCCCAGGTACCAATGGCGCGTGCAAAGGATATCAAGGAAGAAGCGGGGGTCAACTGCAGCCGAAAAACATGGAAGAGAGGAGCTCAGAAGGAAAAGGGAAAGCCTTCCTCCGAGACGCTGAGAAGATCCAGTTGCAAAAATCAGGCTAAACATAATAGGGATATCGCCCAGGACTATGTGAAGGAGATCCTGAAACATGTCAGAAAGATAATTTCAGGGTGAGAAGAGACCCTCACTCGCCAAGTAGAAGAAGAAGAAGAAACATATTTGGACATTAAACTTCTAGTTCTTGATCCTGGCAATACTAGAGGCAGAGTATCTCAATACAAGAAAACCATCCATATATATTGAATCATAAAAAATATGGTGGCAAAAGCCATAATGCATACTTCATATTTTATGCAAATTGATCCTTCCCTCCTAGAAATCCAAAAATATTTTAAGCTCTTGCAGTTTCAGGTTCAGCAACAGAATGCCTGCCTAGGAATAATTGAGCAGCTTCTCCAGAGGCCTCAGCACTCTGAAATTCCCGGGTCCAGTACTAAAGACCCGGCGCCTATTGAGTCCTCTGAGGACTAGTTTTTTTCTTGTTATGTTTGTCAATAATTCAATTTTTGTTTAATTTTGATGAAGATCATAGCGATATGAAGGTTTAGAATTAGAAAGATAAACTTATTATGGGATTTAGACAGTACAACTTATCTAGCTGATTTTGATAGACTCAAGACATTTCGTTTCTGGTTGGCTTATAATGCCTTCCGATGACCAACTAACCTGGTTTCCCTATGGGTGAGGCGAGGCATCATAAGCTCTTTCTTATTGTAACCTACTATTTTGATGAATGAATGAAAGGTCCTACTCAACTTTTTTTTTAAATGTCAATGATGAATTGAATGTGGTAATCCTTGCATTCAGTTTAGGTTATATATCATTTAAAAAATGTATATATAATAATGGGGATGGTAGGTGCGGGAGGTCATCATTTACCTTGGAGAAAATTGGGAAGTAATTTTCACATAGGGAATAAGTGTGACCATTAACAATCATATTGCTATCCTCTTTCTCATATAAAATCATGAAGTCCTAATATACCATGTTTATGTATTTTACATCTTGGGATGTAGTTTTTACCTTAAGTATGTTTCTAGATCATATTTTGTCTCTTCCTTCTTTATCTATTTTTGACGTGTCAACGTGAGAGAAATTGAGGTAGTTTCATAATTGTATTATATATTTGTATCAATGAAATATGAAATATGGAGAGTGTGCGAGACATTATGGCTTGAGGCTATTTCCACCAATTTTCTTGTCTCTTCTTCTTATCTTTCTCGTGAGCTATGTTTTATCACATACCAAAGCACTAGCTCTTTAGGAAGGGATATTAATCTTGAAGTAGATGGGAGTTAAGAAGATAATGGTGGTTTTTGACTTCTTGGCAATTATTCGTCACATGGTCAATTGCTTGTTATCCCATGAAGCCTAATTGGGAAGAATAATATTAATGAAGTTAAACCTTTGTGTTAGTATGCCATAACTTAGGATGTAGGGAGACAAACATTTTAACCCTATTGTAATGGGATTGAGGGAGAAATGTGGTTTAATTTTTATACCATGGAATCTAACTTTGATAGTTTGCATTGTCAATTTGAACCTACCATAATGGAGTGGAAGGAGAAATATGGTTTAATGTACATGTCGTGGAAATTAACTTTCATAGCTCACATTGTTATTCATCATTTTTAGATACAAAGGCTAAGCACCAAGCTTACTGTCTTTGTGTTGGGTTGGGAGTAGTGATCCTTGTTGTTTAGTATCCTTGTGTAGGTTTGGAATAGGTTATAATTGAGTAAGGATGGAAGTGGGCATCATTAACTATGCATCTAATGGATTGGGATGATGGAAAACTCACATGGGCATTGAAACAAGTGTGTGTTTTCCAAAATTTCTAAACTTTAGAGATAATTCATAGGTGTGATAGGCATAATTATAATGATTAAGAATGTTTCTCATTGTGTATGAGAAAATGGGAGAGTTGGTGAAAGGTTTGGGGGGGGGGGACAACTCAAGGGACATGCAAGTGAAAAGAAAGCCAATTAAGTTAAAGGAAAAGGAAGAAGGAGAAAAAAGGCAAGTAGATCCAACTAGAAATAATGGAAGAAAGTAACATAGATAGTTTAGCGAATTAATGTAGAAAATAAGAGTGTTTTAGGAAAGAGCTATGAAATTAGAACTAGAGAAAATCCTAGGATATGAGGGATTGAGGAGATAGTGACTATTGCCCTGTCTATTGGTTCCCTTGAAGCAAGGTGAATGGACACCATGGTTGAAAACACAATTCATTGAATATTTGGCTAGAAGGGAAAGCAAATCTCACTTTAATGATGGAAGCAAGTTGAACACTTGCAATGGGATGGACCAAAAATCTTCTAAATTCTTTGAATTTTTCAAAAGAATTTTTTATTAAGACAATATGTAAAGCTATACACGAGCCACATAATAAGTTAGGGATAGAAATAATAAAAATAGTGCAGACTTGAGGTAATTTTGTTGAACTTTTGAAGAACTATGAATCCTTCGAGGCAATTTTGGTTTTAAAATGGTGTATTAATACGTTAGATGGTTAGATCATTGCCCCCTTTAATACACAAGTAATCATGTTTTTGTTTAAAAAAAGTAGATATAATGGCATTCTATGTCGTGTATATTATATTATGTTTCTTTTATGTATTGTATACTTAATCTAATATTGTGATATTTATAAAATTTAATGTACAACTTATGGTATTTTGTAATTTGATTATCCATTTATTATTGACACAATACAAAGAGAGGTGCATAGATAAAATCACTCGCACACAAAACTATTTCTAATGGTTTTAGTGTTAATTGTCATTTCCATGCGGTAATTATGATGGATAGTTTCATAATGTTGTCAATTTGAACATTCTAATTACACTAAAGACATTCTTTAAGGGATTAGCTTGAGATCTTTCATTGTCTATTTAGGGCATATGGCCATATGAAAATTCTCCATGACCTATGAAAATCCAAAATATGCGTTCATTACAATGTGTTACTCTACCTTATATTTTCAATCCACATTCTACATTGCCCACTTGTCCACCTATATTTATATAATTAATTAATATTTATTTGGTCATTATGGGAATATAATATACCATGTTGAAGAGTTTTAGGTAGCCAAACTTAGCTCAATAAGAACAACAAGTGGCAACAATGACCTATATAGCAAAAAAAAACCCCTTAACTTTATAGATTGATATAGTGTTGTAAGCCCCTGGCCCCTTGGTTGGCCATTTTTATGCCCTCTACTAGAACCATAGCCAAGACCTTCAAACCCTCTTACATTGTAGCTTTGTGAAGTCACTCAGATAGATTCACCAATACATCACATTGTTGTAGAATCTTTATCAAATGCCAATCATCAGGGTTGTTAGGCCTTGCCACTAAAATCACAAAACAACCATGAAAAACATTTTCGAAAAACCACAATATCTTAGGAAATTCAATTGTGTTTTTGTCCAAAAACCAAGAGAGGATAAAAATGGAGAGAAAATGTTGAACTCACAAATCTTGGAGCACTTACGAACTAGCATGGGATTTTGATGGGATATACATAGATATTTACATTAAATACAACAATAGGACATATAAAATATATATTTATTTGTTTATTATTCTTTTCCTTGGTAGAGTAGGCATGGGATTTTAATAATGGAAATATACCTCATGTAACAAAGCCCGACGTTAGGTAATTATATGTTAATTAAAGGATGCATTATGCAGTTCTGATAACTTTTGGACCCGAAAGGATAAAATTTGCAAAATATTGTGATCATGAAAGGTACAATGAGAATAGTCCAAAATTTCCTTTCTCCTCTAGTGTTCCTCCTCTCATCCACGAGGTAGTGTGATTAATTGACGACCATGCCAAAAGTATGACAACATCAAGGGTTGCTCTGGTTTTCTATTACACCAAATATGTAACCCATAATTCAATATCAAAATATTTGGTGAAGATAATTTCTAGGATATCATGAGGTATTGTTATTTTATGCTATTGGAGCTATCATAACCAATTATAATTAAAATATTTATCCATATGCATAATTATGTCTCAAGAAGGAATGAGCACACACACACACACAACAGTGACAATATATATTTGTATTAGCAAAAATGTGCGAAGGCACAAGAGAAGTACAATAGTTTTTTCTTAAGGCTAATATGGAATGACCCTTCAAACTTCTAGTATGACCAATTACTTCACCAATTACGCATATATTTGAAAAATATACCTAAAATATATCCACATTTAGAAGGAATGCAACTAAAAAAAAGATTAAGATGTTCTCATGATCATCTATAATAATAACATTGCTATTTGGAACTACTTGGTCAAGATCAAGAAGGTCACATTAAACTAGCTTCACAGATTAGATTATGCATATCTCCCTAGGCCCTAAGTTTCTCCCTACTTCTAAGCCAAAATATTTTGTAGTTGGGATTGGAGACTTTGGAGATCGGGATGGAGTTATTGAAGCTATTGGTTGTGTGAGGATAGGATTTCTATTAGTGTGCCTATCTAAATAGTCAACCTATCCACTTTACTACTAACCAGGGCTATCTCCATCCATAGTTCTTCTTGAACTCTTAGGTCCTCTGCATTTGTCCAATTTTTTCCTCGTTTATCCTCCATTTTTTTTAAATGGATTAAGCTTTATGATTTTCAAATTCATCTATCTACTTCTCTTTTCTCATCCCTGAAGAAATCTCTTTCCAAATTCTTTCCCAATCTTCTAGATTTTTCATTGCAATCCTATCTACCTTTCCTATCACCCACGGTGCCTTGAATAACAAACTATTCGAAGGATAAAATATGGGCATGAGAAAATTAATTATCCACATTCTAAAATCTCATACACTACTAACATACATTGTATGATGATCCTTCTATGAAGGATTCACACAATGTAAATTCCTTTGTAATCTTGATGATCCCATTCTAGACACATGGAATAGAACATAAACTTAATTTGAAATTTTGTATCAAGGAAGGATCTACAAGTTTGGTATGAAATAATGGTCATACTTACTCGAGCGAGTGTCATTCAATGGCTCGAATCCATACCTTCCCACTTCTCCAAATAATTTCTATATTGTTTACATGTGACACTCATGCGACATCTACGTTTTGAATTATTTCCCATGAATTTTGGTTGTCGAATGGGAGCCTCCTTATGGATTCCATGGATGGAAATGGTTCCAAGGGCGAAGTGGAATGCTTTATTATCCAACTAATCTGATGCACTATTTAGAGCCTTGAGTACGTGCTTGACTTGAAAACTTGAGAATGAGATTAAGATTGCTAGAATTTTTTTGCATAAATGAGATAGTTTGGCATCTGAGGGATTGGTTCGAAGGTCTAGGTGCCAAAATGTACTATTCGAATCACTTATAATAATGAGGGATTTGATCGATAAATATGTGTCTAGAAGTATGTATTGGAGAAGAACATACATCTTTGCTTGATTGTTTGAGGCTTCACCTAAACTCCATGAATAACCATATTTTTTTTATCCTATGATCCAATAGAAAACACCTGCCACCTTTGTGTTTATCTTTGAGGACCCCTCAAAACATAAAATACAATCCTTCTGAGTGCTTATCCAAACCTGAAATTGTTCCTTTGTGAGTGATCATTTCCATAACTATTTCTTACTTTTAGCGGCCTTGATTTTATACATAAAATTAAAGTAGGAGAGCCCATTATTCCTCATATCTATCCAATGCTTACAGACTATAAAGTTTTAAATCTATGATTTTCAAATGCTCATACAAAACGGATTTTTCTCTTTCTACTACCACTTCTAGTAGTAATTGAGTTTCCTAACAGATTTCCCTATTCTTTTCTAACCAAATCTTCTAGCATACAAATTTGGGAAGGGCCATTCATATTTTACTAAAGATTGGTTTTCCTTTGAAAGAGGCTTTGTGTTGCTTTTTCTATAATTCAAATAGTTGAAATATTGATTTTGGTCACATTAAGCAACGATACATTCCTTGCATAACCTACCCCAAGACATGCTTAGTGAAAGTGCTCTCTAGAAAAAGGTGATTGATTGTTTTAAAATCAAATCTGCAAAGAGGACATCTTAATGGACCTTGGATCAAACTTTTAGATATTTTCAAATATCAATATTTTTTTATGTGCAACCATCCAATAGAAGATATTTAACTTAGGTAGGTCATAAGGGTTATATATATTTTTCTTTTGCGGTATTTTGACATAAGATTTGGCAAGGAGGGCACAATTGAGTTTCATATCCCAGTTTAATGATGTATATAGACTTTCCCCAACCCCCTTTTTATTTATCATGAGGTGACCAAGGAGTGCTCCAAACCAAGGCTTTCTTGAAATATAAAGATAGCAAGGCCATATGGGGAGGGATTAAATATAGGTTCCATCCACACCATTTACCTTCTTAATTCCAAGATGATATGTTATAAGAGTGGGTCCTCCTGCACAACTAAGTTAAGAAATTAAAGGAAGAAGGGAATAAAGGGAATCTAAGAGAGGATTTCACATTATGTTGTTTGTCCAAAAGTTGATGTTATTCCCATTTCTAGGGATTTGGGTGAGTTTTTCCTGTAGCGTTAGGATAATATCAACAATTAGTTTCTATATTTGGGAGCCCCCTTTGGGATGATTGATCTATTTGATTCACCCTTATACTGAGAGGGGGGGTGGTGGGGTGAATCAATATAAGACAATTTCTTACTTATTTAAACATTCATGAATCATAAAGAAACAATATTACATATGGAACACAAGCTATAAATGAAAATTTCCTTGTAACAAATCTTTGTAGGCACCAACCTACTAATACAAACTTTGTAGGCACCAAACTACTATTGTAGACTTCTTAGGCACTAAAGTATAGGAGACAACAATCCCCCTACTGCAAGATTTGTAGGCATCGACTTACAAGATACACCAATCCTCTCTACTAAAATATTTGTAGGCACCAACCTATAAGAGATACCAATCCCTTTTGTTGCAAGATTTGTAGGCACCAACATACAGGAGACACCAATGCCCTCTCCTACAAGATTTTTAGGCACCAACCTATAGGAGACATCAATCCCCTCTACTACAATTTCTATAGAAACCAACCTATAGTACACACCAATCCCCACTGCTACAAATATTCACAGGCACCAACTTGATTCACTAATTTTGCTTGCTACTTCTACCTTCACCAAGTATGTTATCTAATTCTTCCTTCACCGGGTATGCTTCTCCAAATACTTGTTGTTTATGGCCTCTTCCTAAGAAAGAACCTATACAACATGCCACATATCCCATTTTGGAAATGTGATTATGGAATTTTTACCTAAGGAACTGTATTTTTCCTTGGATCTTTGGAATTTTTACAACTTGAAAAGTATAAGAAAATAAGTTATAGCAAAAATGACAAACTGACATGTTTGAAGCAGCTTTCAAGACTATTTAGTAACCCTAACTTCCATAAGGCATATCTCTGAAATTATAGCAAACCAAACTCAATTTTTTCTTAGGTACCTAGAGATCTCTTCTCCGTCTCCTACAAATTTCACAATCTCAAACATCTAAAAAAGAAAATTAAATTGAAATTACCATGCTAAATTGTTTGAAGCATATTTCAAGAGCATTCAAGAACCCTAACTTCCTCGAATCATATCTCTGAAACAATACCGAACCAAGGTCTAAAATTTCTATTACATGTACCTGGAGATATCTCCTTTGTCTCCTCTAGAATTCATATTATGAAACATGACCAAAAGAAAGTTATAGTGAAAATGCCAAGCTAACTGATTTAAAGCATATTTCAAGAGAATTCAAAAACCTTGACTTCCTTAGAGCATATTTTTTAACGTGTAGTGAACCAAGGTCTGAAATTTATACCACAAGTACCTAGAGATTTATCCTCCATCTTCTCCATATTTCACAGATTGAAACATATCAAAGGGAAAGTTATGGAAAAAACTCCAAGTTGTATTGTTTCAAGAATATTTCAGGAGCATTCATGAATCCTATCTTCCCAATCCAGGTGGATATCGGTGGCCACCCACCTATTCCATTTGGACCCGCACCATCAATTCTTTCAGTTTTCACATTCAGCACAGCTTACTATTTTTAGCAAGTTTTTGGGTCTTGCACTCCTGGAGCCGTTTTGGTGCCCTAATGATCGAGGTGGATATTGGTGGCCACCCACTTATTCCATTTGAACCCCCACCATCAGTTCTTTCAGTTTTTAAGTTTTAGCACAACTTACTATTTTTAGCATTTTTTCAAGTACTGAACTTCTGGAGCCGTTTTGAGGCCCTAAATGATGTTTTTTTGGAAAACCAAGAGCCATATGGGTTTATTGTTCGATGTTGCTCACTAAAAATTTGTATTCCTTGGATAGATATTTTGAACGAGGTATTGAGCGCGTCAAACAGAGATCGTATGCCAAAGTTACGTGCACGGTGAGTTGAAACACCAATTTACCCAAACGAGACCCACAGTTTTAGCGCTTCATCTCCTAGGGTTAGGTTTTTGAATGGTTAGGGTTTTCCATTGTTTCTCAACAATAAATAGGCCTTTGAGCCTCATTGTAACAAAGTGGAGGGGCCTGTAGCAGTCACATATCTTCTCAGAGATACGCTACCAGTGCCCTCACTTGTTCATTTCCATTATGTCTCATTGTAGCACATATCAGAGGCCTGTAGCCATCACATCTCTTCTCAGAGATATGCTACTAGTGCCCTAGTTCGTTTATTTCCATTCTGTCTATAATCATATTTCATTCATTTGATTTTAATAAAATGAAGCAATATTTCTGTTGCATCTCTGTGTTTATGGTTATATGTGTATTCTGTTGCATTCCTGCATAAATCCGGATCACTTCCTTAGACCATATTTCCAAAATTATTGCGAAGTAAGGTCTAAAATTTCTACCACAAATACATAAATATCTCACTGCAATCTCCTCCAAGTTTCACAATAAGAAACATCCTAGAAGAAATGTTATAGAAAAAAATCCAAGATGACTCGTTCACTCCACAAATCACATTTTTTTCTCCACCTTTAAAATTCCAAGAGAATCCCTTGATTTTGTTACCCACCTCATACCTCTCTATTCTTGGATGGTCTTCAAATGCACTCATCTATCTTTTATTTTATAATGTTTCTACATTCACTTATGGGGCTAAATTGTAAAGATGTCAAGGTCGACCTATATTTTTTGGTTGGATGACTTGCACTTTCTAGTTGGATTGACCTAACAAAATCTTTCATATCTCCCATCCCTATGAAGTTGGTGAGAGTGTTGTACACCATTGGAAAGGTATCATAATAATAATTTCAACCATATATCTTGTGCTTTCATTTCAACTAGGTATATACGGTAAAATTTCTTTCAAAAATAAGGTATTCAAATTGAGCATCAACAAAAAACTCGGTATCCAAACAATATTTCCAAAAACCTTCATCTAGCGATCATTATCTTGGTCATGTGTAGTTCCCCCCTATATAATAACAATAATGTTTCCCACAATGTCCCACTTTGTAATTTATGTCAACCCTTAGTTAATTCTATAGCAATATTGTAGTACTCCCTAACCTTTAGTTGGGCATCCACCTTGGCCTCCCCCTAACTGTGACATTATTGATCTCGCCCTATCTTTAACATCAATGACAAGAAAATATTCAACATGATTTGATCTAAACATCTTCCCCTATCCTTCAAAATTATTTATGATGCATTACTTTTTCCTCTAATTATATTCATCATACATTAGTATCTATAATAGTTCCCCCCCAATAGAAAAATCCCTAAGGGAAGGGTCTTTCACACCTAGGCCACCATGCTTCATAAGAGCTTTAATTGTTGTCCAATTAACTAAATGGTATCTTTTTGAATTTGTTTGCATCCTTGCCATAAGAATTTACTTAGCTCTTGAGCTACCATAGTTCTTATCGTCATTGGAGAAAAAGATGCAAAGAATAATAAAATGGGGAGCGCAGACAAAATAGTTTTCAAGAGATCAAGTATCCCTATTAGGTTTAACCTTAATACTTTGCAGTAGGAGAATTTCACTTTGATTTTATTTATGACAGGTTGCCAGCTAAGGGGGAGAGATTTTAGGCTAATAGGAATCCCCAATTATTTGAAAGGCATACATTCCTCATTAATGGGAATTTGAAGTTTTCTTTGTATTCTTCCTTTTATAGAAGAGGAAGCATTCCATTGAGTGAGAAGAAGGATTTTTCTCACTTGTTTATTAGGCCTCCTGACATCTGAACAAATTGACTAAGTATTGCTACAAACCTTTTTGTTATTATTATTGATGCTTGTTAGTATGAATTTTGATGGCAAGTGTACGAAGAAAAAAAAAATCACTTTAGTTGTGCATAACAAAAATCCCTAACATCAAATATGGCTGCCAATTTTTTTAGATCTGAAGTTAGTTGACCAAGATAAATGCTACAAAATCTAGATCTATACAGTAAAATACATTAAGGAGTAAATAAAAGCAAGAGTTTCTCTATGCATCCAATAGACAAGACAAGAATATTTTTAAAGAATTTTTGTATTTTTGACACCTAGGAAGGGAACATAGAAAGATGTTACCAGTCCCCCTCAATGGGATGGTTTCTTGTAAGTCCTCAACACTTCAGATCTAAGATCTCTCTCTCTTGATGGTGTAGAAAACCTAGACAAAAAATGGAACTCAAAGGGAGCTCACAAGAAAAAAATGGTAGCAAAATATGTCAATGATGGAGGATCAAAGTCAGACCAAAAGTATAGATCCAGAGTGATCTTTAGGCAACAAAAGGTAGTGAGTGAATGGAAAAACCCTTCTATTTATAACAAAGTATTGATTTAGCCTAGATATTGGTCATAATTAAAATATTATTAACCAAATCTAGATCCAACTTTATAGAATATTTTATTATATTTGTTGGAGGGAAAAAAGAATTTGAATTTGGTCAAATCTCTTTATTTGTAAATAATAAATAAATAAATGATTTATTTATTATTTTAAGGATGTGGTTGAGTAATAATTAAATAAATAATGATTTATTCAATTATTTATAGATGATTTAGTCCAATTTAACAAGGAATATTATTTAAATAATGTTTAAATAGTTATTCCTAGAAAATAATAAGATAAATAATGATTTATCTCATTAATTTTCCAGTTTTGGGTTAAATATGACCATGAATATTAATTAAATTGTTGTTTAACTAATTATTCCTTGAGGAAAATCAAACAAATATGGATTTATCCAATATTTCCTCATGGGGTTTCCTGTTTAGAACATAAACAACTTAATAAATTAAGGATTAATAAGTTATTTTTCATAGTGAAAGCAATTTTACTTAGGGTAAAATTGATCTTACATGGTGTCCTTTGGTCCATCTAATAGTAACATGTTAGATGACCAAAAATTGGTGTAACAGATTCCCCCCAGCGTGCGACCGTTAGGAGTTAATCGTATGACCGAAATACGTTGTAAGAACTCAATCACTAGACACCGAAGGGGAACTCAAAGAGAGAAAAATATAAGGTAGACCAAAGCGCTAGAGGAGAAGACCCTGATGAGGCAAGACATACAAGTGCGACAAGTCTCTTTTATGAGTGATTACCTGTGCTACAAGAGGCGGGGGAGGCATACCTATGCCCGTCGAGACAAATTACAAAGAATAATGCATCCAGTAAATAAGGGACTGAACTATATAGTACATGCTGGCATGAACATGAGCCAGATAAAAACATGATAATGGATCCCACATACATATTGTGCTTAGGATAACAACCAGGAATTATACAATAATATCTTATTACATGAGATATAAGTACAACCAAAGAGGCCCTGTAAATAGGAGAGGGCTTTGAAAATCTCAATGATACATGAAAACTAAAAGGTGATGCAAGCGTTTGAGGCTAGAACCATCAAATCTGTGGAGTTGCATCAAAGGCTGTAATGAAGACGTCATACGAGCATGGGGGGGCTACCTGAAGGGCAACCCCCTCATGAGTTCTGAAACATCTCACACACACCCAGGAATCACCGGTACAATCTGCTGCATCACTGAACCATCAAGTATATGGATATCGATCATGTCGTAAGGAGCTGGAGCTGAGAAACAATCAAGTCGAAGGGAAATAAGGAGTCCCTTTGCCTAATCTGAGGCACCAAAAAAGAGTGGAAGCTGGAACGAAGGTACACCACCCTCTAGACCTGTCTTCTGGAATGAATTATTTGATGTCAACAGAAGGAGGTCTGCCATAGGTGAGGCAATAAGGGATCCTAAACTACAGCACGAGAGATAATAGTAGAGCGCCTGACAGACTGACACCATGGATGATGATGGAATGGGGGGTACTGAGTAGTGGGTTGATGAATTCCCTTGTTAAAGCATGAAGGGCATGGATGACCTAGCTTCAACTGACACAATATCAAAGGGGACAGGGGACAACAGGACTGAAGGCCATAATGTGAGACACGAGAGAGGAACCAAGAAATGAAGGATGGAGGACTATATTGGGATACAAAGGGACTCGGGATAGACTCCATGGATGTGATGATGACTCAACTAGGATTATCTAAACAAGGGAGACTCGATGATGCTACCACACAGAAAAGGTCCAGTGGGGACCATGAAAACATGAGTACAAGATGGTTACTCATGACGAAATTCGACACGAGCATGGACAAGTATGGAGGCAAAGTGGTGCCCCAAGTACAAGTGTTGCAAGCGAAGAAATTTGATTTTGAGGAGTGGTGAAGTGACCTTTCTTGGAAAAATGTGTCCTGGTGAAGTATCAAATCACAAAAAACTAACAGATGCCCATTTTAGAGCTCGCTGAGAGATTTCCAACAGTGCAGACGGTTTGTCAAACTGAGCTACGGTTTGGTCGCAGTGGGCGAAAGAAAAATATGGGGTTTCTCTTTTAATAAGGCATTTTCCCTCCAAATTCACTCATTTGCAAGTGTAACTATGGTGAACGTAGAGAGGAGAGAAGGCCCTAAATCTTGCGGTGATTGTAGCGGACAAACAGACCGTTGGAATCGAGATCTGTCAGTTTCAAGTAACAGGCCTAACCCTACTCTTTCATTTTAGTGGATTGAAAGTTCAGTTTAGGTGCCTAAAGCACAGGAACAAACCCCTGCTCCTCTTCATGGCTGGGTCGCACCTTTTGGGGCAATATCTGCAACTTGGGTTGCAAGCTTTGGGCAGAAAACTGCGACCTGTCCCAGGATTTTTCCTGAAAAGTGCGACCTGATAGAGAGGGGTATTTCTGTGTTATTTTTTGGCTAAGACCTGGGTTTTTATGTTTGAATGCAGTCTTTCCTTTATGTACACTGACAAATATGATGGTTTTGTGCATATATGGAATAATTTCAGATCAACTGGAGAGAGAGAGACCTAGACACTTTACAGTCGGAGATCCAAGAGGATCATGGTGTCCGCAGTGCATTGGCCAGGTTTGGGGTCCTGAAGTTTGTGGAAAACTCTTTAATGAGAGCTGGGGAGCCCTTGCTAGCCCAGATTATCAGTTATTGGGATCCAGACCATGAGGTCTTTATAGTGCAGGGGCACCGGATCGAGTTGATCGAGTGGACCGAGGGCGCAGCAAAATGAGGATGCAGTAGCCCTCCTGAAGGACATCCGTCATAGATGTGAGAGGCTTCTGACCGGTGTTTCAGAGCGCGGCTGGAAAGACTTAGATGACCAGTACATAGAGCCATGTATTGGTCTACCCTCTAAGTGGCAAGGGGTCATGCGGCGCATGGCGATGGCCGGACAGGGTATGTGCGATCTACGGGCTGCAAGATCAGATCCATTGGCGCGAGATCCTCCAGATAGTGATCAGGTGTAGGGGCATGTGGTGCCCCTAGTTTTGAGTTTTTTTAACATGTTATGAGCATGTCATATGTATTAGAGTTAATGGACTCTAAAACATTTTATATGACACATATAATGGATATGCATCGTTTTGATGATTTGATGTTATTGTCTTGTGTTAAATGCGTGTGCTAAGTGCCAATATAGGATATTGTTTGCAATGCTATCTACATAGTGATTTTTTGCTCTTGGTACATGACTAAATGTAATGATTTCAAATTCACGCATCAAAAGCTCCACCCGTAAATATATTCTAAAAAGGATAGCATTATGCACACGATAGACACTATTCAATTGCATGACAAGAAGCAAGGAATCTAAATGAACATGAAGGTGGAGGATGCGATTGGAAAGGGCATCGACTAATAAACCTCGCACTACATCATATTCGGCATGATTATTGGTGGCAGTACCAATGCATACACCGTTCGAGAGAACAAGCAAATGTAAGGGGGTAAAAATGGCCCAACCTGCTAAGGCTAGATTCCGAGAGTAGCGACTTGCACCATCGGCATAACCGATATAAGGTGTGGATGGGGGGTCCATCTGAAAGGCTCCACAAGTTAACAAATGAGTGGATGATGAAAAATGTTGGCAACCTAAGCGCAAGGTAGAAATCGAACAAACACTGCTAGAGGGAGTGCTCTCGGTAGGGTGTCTACCACCCACACACCGACGAGTAGGTGGTGTGTGGAAGCTACCCTGGGGGTAGCTTGTGCTTAGGTCGCGAAAGTCACCATAGACACGGATGGTTCCATTCCGCTTATGGGCGAGAAAGATGAAATTAGGGGTGGAAAAGGCTTCAATGATGTCAATCATCACAATAGAAGACGGGGTGACTAGAGGAAGGGAGACCACATGACACGGCGAAACTACCTGACTCATCATCATGAGAAGAAAGGTTCACATGCACATCGTCATGGGGGGTGACAGAAGAACAAGTAAATAAGGGATCCACTAATGTTGAGCCCAGGGTGATCGCTGAAGGGAGCTCGAGCGAAACAGAAGGGGAAGTCTCATAGGGAGCTTCCACCGTGGATCTCATGAATGATGATAGGTAGAGGATGGTGGTCGCAGGCTCCATCATCTCGACATCAGGAGGGGGAATGTCAATGGGAGTGGGTAAATCCTCAAGCTGGCCCGAATCATATTACGCAAGGATGGGAGAGGCGAACTAGTTTTGTTCAATCTCGTACTCCCGAACTACCTCCAAAGAGGCGCGGTAATGTGTGACGCGAGGAAAACGATGGGTATAATGGCCATGGAGGTCACACAAAGCACAAGGTTGGTTGGTGTGAATAGTTTTAGGGTTCTTGGCTGCAGTTGAGGAAGAAACAAAGGCTTCAAGGACCGTAGACTCAGGGAATGAAACATTAACCATGGGCTTGATATGAGGAAATTCGGGACAATGATGGGTGGCTTGACCGACAACATCACATAAAGCACACGGGGGGGGTTTGCTTTGGAGGCTGAGGAGGAGCAGGGTTGGTCGAGGCAGCCTTGTCTTTAGTTGCCTTCTTGTGAGATTTTCCCCCTTCACCCAAAGTTGTCATAATAGGAGGAGGTTCCTGTTGAGGTGGCTGAGGCACGGTAGCAGAGGGAGGGGTCACGGGGACCGGTTGAACTGGGGTCAAATCAAGATAAGGTTTAGGCTGACTAGGCAGGGTAGCGGCTAGGGGTTCAATGTACCAAACTGGGATCCCCAGGGTCAGGTTAGGAAGGGATAAGGTAGCCATAACAGGTACTGAAAACACTCGAGGAGGGGGAGCTAGGAACGATATCTGACCGAAGGGGTAATGGCCAGGCGGGACAGCTCCAAGATGGTTAAGGCCAGGAGGAACCATGCAGGGAGGGTAGAGAGGCTCATGGATACCAGCTGCAAATGAGGGGCCTTTAGGAGGGGGTTCTGAAGGATGAGTTGAGGTGATAGGAGTAGGTTGTGGAGGGCGGGGTTGCTGACTAGTCGAAGCGGGCCGCTTGAGGGAAGCCCGAGATGATTGCATCATGCAAACATTCGATGAGCTGGGATCATAGACAGGAGGAGGAAGACTAGGGAAAGAACCAAGCAAAGAGGAGTCTTTGTGGACTCCGGGTGAGACACTGGTCAAAGGTTTAACGGTTTGCTTATTAGCCACCAAAGAGATGATGGACTAAGGGGAGGTCTGATACTTCGGTTCATAATATGTCAACTGGTCAATGGTGACTATCTTTCTATTATGAGGAAACGACATCTTGTGGTGAATCGCAGATGGGACAGCAGACATCGCACAGGTGTAGGTACGACCCAATAGAATGTTGTAATCTAAGGGGGCATCAATAACTTCTACGTCAACGCAAATAGTCGTGCCCGTAAGAGCTATAGGACAATTGCGGAACAGGCAAATGGGCTGGGAAGAGTGTCCATCCCACGCTCGTAGGGTGATAGTGGAAGGGGCCAACTCAGGAGATCCGAGTTGCTTCCAAACCGAAGCGGACATCATGATGGTGGATGCCCCCTCATCAATGATACAACGGGAGACGTTGGCATTTTGTATCTTGACGGGGATTTGGAAGGCGACAGAAGCAGGAAAGGGAGGATGTTCTGACATGTCAACATCGAAGACGGTCAATTGATCATCTGAAGGATCTACAGTGCCCATGGCAGTTAGTAGAGATTTTCGTTGTTAAGGGCACGACTAGAGGAGTTCCAGCATTGAGATGGCAGCAAGAGATTGCGCCAAATCATCTACTATACTATACAAATGGGCAGCTTTGCCAGAAGTATCGTTTCGGCGTAATGGTCCCTCGGGGATCTTGGTATGAACCTCTGCCTTAGGCTGAGAGATCTGTAAAGGACCATTGGTTGTCAAAAGATGCTATGTGGAACCTGAAGAAGGGGGCTCGGGGGAAAACGTAGAGGGAGGCTTGTTGTACTGATGGGACTGAGTTTGAAGGTTGAGGTCAACGGTAATGTGTTGGTAAGATTTCATCATGAGAATCTAGTAATTAGAGGTACCAAATGGAGGAGGTTGAGTGGCCGCCTGAACTTCAGGTGGTTGGGTAGCCACGAATCCTTGCTGAGGGAAAGGATTGGTAAACACAGCTAGCTGGATAGGTGAAGCATTTGGAGGAACCGAAGGGGAGGCTTGTTGTCCTCGCGAAGCTGCTTGAGTCTCCCACATCTGACACATCTGCGGTAAAAGAGGACAATCGTGGGTTTAATGACCATAAACACCGCAACAAGAACAAGGCTTATTCGTGTGAATAGGCCTATCCTGCTTGGGCTAAGTGCCTTATTGTTGATTAGCAGTTTTAGGTGCATTCCCTTGGGGATTAGGTCTTGGATTACTGGGGGCGGATTGATTTTGGGTGCCTTTCCTCTTATTTTTGGAAGTAGGAGGATTAGTCGGGCCCTGCTGTGCATACATCTGCCCCTGTGGGGGTGGTGGTTGTTGTTCCGGGGTTTGAGAAGGCAAGGGAGGCGGGGATGCTAATGCTGGAGGAGCTAGAGCACCACGCTATGGATACGGATAATAAGGAGGTTGGGTAACATTGTGGTAAACAGGTTGGGAAAACTAAGGAGGCATGTCGTATCTTGGATATATGCTACCAGGAGGAGGAAAAGTGTTGGAGGAGTTGGCCCCTCCCTAACGAAAACCATAACCCATGGGAGGATGAGCGTACAGATGAGAAAGGGCTCCAACGATACCATCAGCAGCATGGGATGCCCCAGTGCGTTGGCACCACAGGGTCTAGGGAGATCAGGTAAGACGATATAAACATAACTAGACTGTGCGTAGATCAGGTCATATTTTAATGCAATCTGGAGAGAAGCTTCTTCGGTCTGAGGGAAATGAGATGTGACATCTTTTCCAATAGCAGGAAAAAGGGATCTAAGGAACCAGTCCATGTAGACATGGTCTTCGAAGGTAGGGGCTCGACATAGGCTCTTTCTTCTTCGCCATTCCTGGACATGATCGGATAGGCAAGTCGCAGACGATTGACGGAAAGAGGTCAAAAGTTTGGTACCAGTGTTATAACGAGGGGGAAGCTGGAAGTAAGACAGAAAATCCTAGGCAAGAGTCACAAAAGTAGTATGAGAGGAGGAGGCCTGGTCAACAACCACTTAGAAGCTTCTCCAGTAAGCATACGTTGGAACAACCGAAGACAGACAGAGTCATTGGTGATGGAGTTAGATGAACACCACATGTGGAAAGCTCGAACATGATTTGTAGGATCTTCTCCACCAAGACCTTCAAACTTGGGGATGTCGGAAGTTAGCTTTGTTGGCATAGCAGGCCAACCAGGTTCATTGCGTATGGGGTCATTGATCAACTGGTTAAAATCAGGAAGACTAAGGCCTGCCATATAAGGGAGCAAGGGAGCAGCTGGGATAGTTCCTGTTGCGGTCCCACTAGTAGTATTCCCAACATTAGGGTCGGGGCTACCACCAGCGTTAGGTCCTAAACCAGACATGGTGAAGATGATAGGGGGAGAACCGGGGATGGAACCAGAAAGGGAACCCAATGAACTAGAAGCAAAGTTGAAACGGGGACTCGGTGGAGAACTAACTTGAATCCTACGCAGAGGAGTAATTCTTCCTAACGGAAACTGAGGATGAAGGCCAAGAATTCTCCGGGATAAATGCCTTCGGGACGCAATGATGGAAGAACAAACATGGATCACAAAAGGAAGAGAGACCAACAAGGGCAGGGAGGTGCAGGATCAAATGATTACAATGTTATAATCTTTGTCTGGCGGTGTTATCTAGGCGCTTCTTCACTTAGAGTGTGTGTGTTAAGTGTGTTAATTTTAATTTTTAAACCCAGAAATTTGTAGAGAAAAAAAAAAGTGTGATGTATAACTGTAAATAAATCTGTAGATAACAGTAAACTAAACTGAATATAACAGAAAATAAACAGCTAAATATACATTAATCTAAACCCAAGGAGGCGGGCTTCTCAACAACTAGTCTGTGGGTGGGAAAAAATCTAGTCAAAACACACCAAAATAGCCAATGGATCTAAAGTTGGGAGGGAAAATGATCTAAAGGTCAGATTTGCTGGAAATACGTGCAGAAACACGACAAAAAAACAGAGGGAAAAGTGTTGCAAATGAGGTGGCGAAAGGTTACAACCTGAAGGGAAACAGAGGGGACCCTAGAGGAGGACCAAACAAAACTGAAAAGAGGTGTTTTGGATGGATGAATAACCAATCTGAAATGGATCTGAAGGTAAGGGATCAGATCTGAAAAATGGCTGAACACACTGAAATTTCAGATGACCTGCTTCAGCTAAACTCCTCCTAGAAAGGTGGAAGAGTATTGAAGCCCTAGGGGGCTAGGTTCCCACTTCGACGAGTAAAACAGAGCAATTACAAGTCCAAAACGAGCAGAGACGGAGGTCAGAAAACCCTGAACAGAGGCCCAGAAAAACCTAGAAAAATCTCGAAAAAATTCCCGCAAAAAGTTCAGGTCGCAGTTTCTGACCGGATTTTTGCAGAGGTCGCAGGATTGGGGCTATTTTCTGCGTCCTAGAGGTTTAGGTTGCAGGTTTTGGCCCAAAAAGTGAAACCTGCACTTCCAACACTCTCAGGAGCAGGTTTTAGAAACAAGTGTCGTCTCAGCTGTGGATGATGCCTGTCACCTGCGCAATAGGTCCGAAAACACACAGAAGTTAGAATTTTTACTGTTTTAGGGTTTTGTGGGTTAAAAACAACATCAAGAAAAGAAAAACAAGAAACTGAAGAGAAACCCTAGGGTTTGAAGTAGCTAGTCATGCAGGGATCTGAAAAATGACAGAGGTCGTAATCGTAAACCCTTGTGGAGTCGCTAGTTGTTAGTATGAATTTTAATCGCAAGTGTACGAAAAAAACAAAAAAAAAAGAAGAAGAAGAAGAAGCTCACTTTAGTTGTGCATAACAAACATCCCTAACATCGAAGATGGCTGTCAACTTCTTTAGATCTGTAGTTATTTGAACAAGATAAATGCTACAAAATCTAGATCTATGTAGTAAAAGACATTAAGCAGTAAATAAAAGTAGGAGTTGCTCCATGCTTCCAATAGACAAGACAAGAATATTTTTAAAGAATTTTTGTATTTTTGACACCTAGGAAGGGAACATAGAAAGATGTTACCAGTCCCCCTCAATGGGATGGGTTCTTGTAAGTCCTCAGCACATTAGATCTAAGATCTCTCTCTCTTGATGGTGTAGAAAACCCAGACAAAAAATGGAACTCAAAGGGAGCTCACAAGAAAAATGGTAGCAAAATTTGACAATGATGGAGGATCAAAGTCAGACCAAAATTATAGATCCAGAGTGATCTTTAGGCAACAAAAGGTAATGAGTGAATGGAAAAACCATTCTATTTATAACAAAATATTGAGTTAGTCTAGATATTGGTGCATAATTAAAATATTGTTAACCAAATCTAGATCCAAATTTTATAGAATATTTTATTATATTTGTTGGAGGGAAAAAGAATTTGAATCTGGTCAAATCCCTTTATTTGTAAATAATAAATCATTTATTTATTATTTAAGGATGTGGTTGAAAATAATTAAATAAATAATCATTTATTCAATTATTTATAAATGGTTTAGTCAAATTTAACAAGGAATATTACTTAACTAATGTTTAAATAGTTATTCCTAGAAAATAATAAGATAAATAATGATTTATCTCATTAATTTTTTTATTTTGGGTTAAATATGACCAGGAATATTAAATAACTATTGTTTAACTAATTATTCCTTGAGGAAAATCAAACAAATATGGATTTATTCAATATTTCCTCATGGGGTTTCTTGTTTAGACCATAAACAACTTAATAAATTAAGGATCTCTAAGCTATTTTTCATAGTGAAAGCAATTTTACTTAGGGTAAAATTGGTCTTACATGGTGTACTTTTGTCCATCCAATAGTAACAAGTTATATGACCAAAAATTGGTGTAACAATGCTCCTCCCTAAAACAAAGTGTTTTGCACAAACTTAGTGTGGTTTACCTCCTTGACACCCCTAACAATTAAAATTCCTAAAAGAGGGCTTGTTATTATTTCATGTTTAGGTTTCCTACTCAAATATTCTACCACCAATATGTAGAGGAGTGAAGACATGGTGCAGCCTTGATGGAGATCCTGAGAGTCCTTGAAGAATATAGTTTATCGACCATTTATCAGGGGTGAAATCCATGGTGAATTCTACACTAGAACCAAATTTGTGAAGTCCATCAAGAAGGAAGTTATGCCTGAATCTGTCGAATGCATTTTCCATGTCAAATTTGATGGTCATTCCTTTTTTTCCTCTTAGTTTCCCTTAATGGATCGCCTTGTAGACCAAATTAATGTTATATATGATTTGCCTTTTGTGGATAAATCCTCCCTAGTTTTCTAATATTGGCTTGGGAAAGAGGAGTTTTATTCCATTGGAGATCATTTTTGTTATAATGTTGTAAGAAACATTGCAGAGGGATATGGGATGATATCCATCAATGATTGAGGGATTAACTTCTTGTGGAACGAAGAAAAGGAACATCGAGTTTACACCACCTCTAAATTTTGAGAACTTTTGAACATAAGATACCATTCTAGTAAGGTCCTTCTTGATGATAAACCAACAATAATTGTACAAACACATTGAGTATCCAATTGGCTTGGGTTCTTTGTCAATATCAAATGAGTTCATAGCCTCCCACACTTCATTCTCTGTTATTGGTTGGGTCAATTTGTCATTTTCTTCTTGAGTCACTAGATTGGGAAAATGTTCCAACACGTTATTTCTTGCCTCTTTTCTCCATGGTGTTTACTCACTGTACAAATTTTTAAAGTGATTTAGTGTGGAATATTTTTTTTTAAAGTATGAAGACAATGGTTCCCTATCAAAAGTAGTTATTTGTTGGCATTGCTCCTCTAAACACATTGCTTGGCTTGTTTATGAAAGAATTGTGTGCTTCTGTCTCCTTATTTTAGCCATATACTTTTGGATTTGAACCCCCAAAGTTCTTCTTCATATTGTAGGTCTTGAAAGGTAGACTTTTCCTCCACTAACATACTTTGGGTGACATATTTCTTTTACATTTTTTCCTGAATTTCTTTTAGTTGATATTTTAAAGAATGAGTGGATTCTTTGTCTTTTGTGTGCATTTCTTTGGCCAATTTTTTAAGTGCTTGCTTTAGCATCTTGAAATTTTATTCCCATATATACCAATGAGCCTTATATCCATTGATTCAAGGGATGAGATACTAGTTCAAGAAATTCATGGTTCTAGGTCCATATAGGATTGAAATGGAATGGAAGAGGTCCATAATTCTCAAGGGCGGGGAAGGAAATGGCTATTGGATTATGATCAAACCTATAGCAAGGGAGAATCTAAGAAATAGGGGTTGGAAGGGGGGGGATTTATTCCTCCAACAGTGAACTTTGATTAAGGAATATTTCTAGTCTAGCCATGATATGTCCCACCCCAATTCTTCTATTAGACCAAGTTTATTTTCCTTTTTCCGTTTTTAGGTCGAATAGGTCAAGAGATGAAATGTGATCTTCTAAATTTTCCATGAACAAATACCTAGCCATCGAACCCCATTTTTTTCCCAGCCATGGATTGTGATGTTAAAATTTCCTCAAAAATGTTATTTTTCTCCCATTAAACTTGATAAGGAGTTCCAACAAGTAATTTTATCCCAGTATGAGTTTAGAATTTACATGTTAACAAAGTTAACAATCTTACCTGATAGGATGTGAAGAAGATGAACTGCAATTCAATGTTTTGAAGACATGTCTCGTGTGAAGTGAAAGTGCATTGCTAACCAAATTGTGCATATTCCTCCTAAAGCTCCTCTAGAGTTGGTTGCTTTTGCTATGTTGTTTATCCATATTTGTTTACCTTTTTGGAGGGTTACATTTTCATCTAGATTAGTCTTCTGAAGCGGAAAGATATGAAGGTTTTATTCTTTGACTAGGTTTTTTACTAATTTCCATTTGTCTTCACTCCCCAAGCATCTCCAATTCTAGGAGTGTAAAAATTAATTGTAGATTCAATACTGCTCATGTAATGTTTTAAAATATAAGACTCAAATCTACTCTACTTGTCTGTGGAAACCAATTCACAATTGAGAAGCAATATCAAAAATATGCGACATGAATCAATACACATAACATGAGGATATATCTAGGGGAAAGCCACTGCTCAAAACCCCTTCCTATATGTATTGCATTAGTCATAAAATAGAGAAGAAATACAATTCTTGATCAAGCATGGACAATATCTGCACAAGTATAATCTATCTCACTGCCTCACAAGCTGACTCTAGCCAATTCTGCTGCATTCCAAGCTCTTATTTCCTTGGGAATTACCCTATTATTTAGGGAAATTCCTCATCCATAATTGTGCAATCCTTATAGATCCTTCTCTGATTGCATGCACCACCTCTACAACTTGGATAATTATACAACTAATAGTACACTTCCCTTGAACTCCAATCTCAACTGGGTAATTAGAATTTCATGCATGCATGATTTAATTCTTAGTTGGATTATCAGTTAAATGGTTTAACACTAAAAATTCACCCCATTGCTAGACCTCCTACTTGTTCCTCCAACAATTGGAACTAGCTTAACTAACCTTAATTCAATTTAAATGAATTAAATTGTACAACTGAAATTAAACTCAACCTAAGCTCCTATAAATAAAGGAATCATTGTACATAACTCAATTTTAGCCCTTAAATCGAATTAATTAAGCTAACTAAGTGATAACAACTCAATTAGCTCATTCACGCTATCTCGTGACATGGAATTTCGATTTTCTCCTAATTTAATTCAAGGGAAAATTAAATTAGGATTTTCTTGTTGCCATTTTTCAACACACTCTCTTAGCAAGAAAGGGACTCACATATATCCTGATCCAGCACCTTTGGGATGTTCTGCATGCAACACTTCTCACTACTGCTTCTGCTACTACAACATCTACAACTAAAAATAATACCTAAAAATAAATAAAAATAAAAAATAATCACTGAATCAATCTACAACTGTCTACTAGGAAAATTTTGTTGCTGCTGACTCTGCTACTAAGCCTCCTTCTTTTTTGTCAACATTTTTTTGCACTCCTCAGTATATAATTAGCATTGATCCTCTTGCTACTAAATATTGTGGTCCCCCATAGCAAGGTAATGATACATGAGACAAAAAACACCGTAATGAACCCTACCCAAATTTCTACAACTCTAGGGAGTATTGCTTCACATCGTCCCACCTCACCCTTGGAGGTATGGTTGCATGTGCTCCCTCTGCCCACTTGGATTGAAATCTCTCCCTATTTGAGGTCTTTAATTGAGTGGATGTGTCCACTCTGCCTCCTCTTTTCTTCTCCAATTGTGGTTGCTCCACAACTTTCTAAAGTTGCTTCTGAGGCTCCATTTTGAGAGGTAAATCATGATCCCTCTCAACCACTAAGTCTCTAACCTTTACCTTGATCCTCAAGGCTTTGCATGCATCTTATATGTCAATTGAATACAGGTTCTTGACTCACACACTAATTTTCTTCACTTTTCCCATGGCGATGTGTATATGGAAAACCTTCCCTTTGCTAAAAATATCACATTATAACCACGATATTGCAATACTGCGACGAAAACAAGGTTCTTCTTTAGTCCCAAAAAAAAAATCACATTTGTGAGTCTGAGAGGGGAGCCAAACTCCCTATGAAAAGTAATTGTATCGATATTGGTTGTGCTATACCTCCCATCATCTCCAAACTCTATGTTCTTCTTGAGGTATTTCTCCTCCAAGTCATTGAAGAAATCCCTATTCCCCGTCATGTGGAACAAGGCTCTGTTGTTGAGATACCACATGCTTCCCATTACTGTGCTTTCCATGCATGCAATGAGAGTAAAATCAAGCTCAAATTGTGAAGCTAGAGTGTAACCTGTTGTTGCTACTACCGGCTCCTTATTTCTTGCCTTCTTCTATGGACATTTCGTGGCATAGTGCCTCAATTCATCACAATGAAAGCACTTGATGTTGGACAAGCCCTTCTTCTTTCCCTCCTCGCCTCAAGACTTCTTTCCCTTGGATTTATTTCCATTGTTGAATATTGCAAGGTCCTCTTCCTCTTCTTTGGATGAGGTCCCATCTCTGTTTTCCTGCATTATCTCTTATTGCACGAGATCAAACCATAACTGCTCCCAACATGGTAGTTCGTCTCTACCATTCATAGAATTCTGATAATTGTCCCAGCTCTCTGGAAGACCCAATAGAGCTAGAGCTACCAAATCCTCTTTTGGAATAGTCACACCAACCCCGCCAAGTTCATCACGACATTGTTTGAATTTTCTCAGGTACTGCATACTTCATCCAACCTTCTGCATTTTGATGCTATGAAGCTTATCCTTCAGTGTCAACTTCTTGTGGTCACTGTTGTTCTCAAACAAGTCTGTCAATTTTTTCCACATTATGAATGGATTTTCTTTCTTGTGGAGATTCGAGACAATATGATCTCGAACTCCCTCCAATATGATCCTCCTTGCTTTAGCTACATCCTTCTTCCACTGAGTGATATACTGGGCATCAATTGTTGGGGGTTTTACTACATTTGTCTTGATGTAATATAGTAGCTCGTTATCATCTAATACCACCTCCATACAGATCTTCCATGCCACAAAATTTGTGGTTCCTTCCAGAGCATACTCGAGCCTGAGTCTAGTGGAAGTCATCTTCTCAGTCCTGGAGAACGCTTGCAACATTTATCTTGAAATTCGAACCTCTTGCAAAACCTTTGAATTCTCCTCTATTGTGATTATAGCTCTGATACCATGTAGAAAATAATTGTTGATTCCATACTACTCATGTAATGTTCTAAACCGTAATACTCAAATCTACTATACTCATATGCGGAAATCAATTCACAATTGAGAAGCAATATAAAAAACATATGACATGAATCAATACACATAACACGAGGATATATCTAGGGGAAAACCACTGCTCAAAACCCCTTCCTATATGTATTTCATTAGTCACAAAATGGAGAATAAATGCAATTCTTGTTCTAGCTTCAATAATCTCTGCACAAGTATAATCTATCTCACTACCTCACAAGATGAATCTAGCCAACACTTAGGAAATAATGTTGCCTCCCAAGCTCCTATTTCCTCGCGTTGTTTCCTTGTATATTAGCCCATATTATGTAGATAAATTCCTCATCCATAATTGCGTAATCCCTATAGGTCCTTCTCTGACTGCATGCACCACCTCTACAACTTGGATAATTATACAATTGATAGTACAGTGCCCTTGAACTCCAATCTCAACTAGGTAACTAGAATTTCATGCATGCATGAGTTAATTATTAGCTAGTTGATTAGTTAACTGGTTGAACACTGAAGTTTCACCTTATTTCTAGGCCTCCTACTAGTTCCTCCAATAGTTGGAGCTAGTTTAACTGACCTTAACTCAATTTAACTGAATTAAATTGTTACAACTGAAATTAAACTCAACCTCGTCTCCTAAAATTTAGGAATCACTGTACACAACTCAAGTTAAGCCCTCAACTCGAATTAACTAAGCTAAAAGAGTGATAACAACTCACTTAAATCACCCAAGTTGTCTTGTTAAGTGGAATTTTGATTTTCTCCTAATTTAATACAAGGTAAAATTAAATCAATAATTTTCTCGTTGTCATTTTTCAACAAGGAGATGCCTTCCATCATCTATTGTTTGATTTGGGAGATCCTCCTGTAGGAGGAACTACACCGCCTTTTGAGTTTCATGTACTTCTACTATAACATTCTTCTATGGTATGTTGTTTTCCCATTCCTTTGTCCTAGTCATCTTGTTCTTCCCTTTTTTCTTTGTTTTTCTTTTCCCTTGTTTTGTAGTGTATTTTCTTCTGGTTGAGTCCTTGATGGGTTCATCTTTTGGTTATTCCTCTAATGGGTATGGATCTGGTAATACCACACCAATTTCTACTCTAGGAGTTCCTATATTCTTGGAAATATTTGGACTTGCTTCTTGTGTTGCGGGATGATAATTTATGATGATTGAAAGGAGGAGTCTTCCAAAGGAGGCATTCTTTTTAATTTGTTTTCTTCAAAAAATAATGGGATATTCACTTTGTGATTTTTAGACTAAGAGAGGGTTTCATATATATTTTTATATGAGGATCAAGGTGGTTCTAGAATGTAGAACAAGGGATTTTTATTTCGTTGAGAAGTGAGGGGGTTAGAGGAGGGTCGAAGGGTGAAGGGTTGTAGAGGTTTGGGTGAATTTATTTCCTTGCACTTGTTGTTTTGGTTTGCTACCACTTCTCTCTCTAGTTAATTGTGATTCTATTGGTGGATTCTTTGGAAAATCCTAAGTGAAATGGGTGTCACGTAATGTGTTTTCAATGATTTCAAGGGGTGATGCAATATGATAGATATATGTCATTCATGTCAAAGTAAGGGGGCGACCCAAGATGGCTTCCTCAAACCCTTTCTAGGTACATGTCAATGTTAGGAGATGCATTATATGTACAAGTTGTATGGAGTATTTCCCCCCTCATATTGTGCACTACTTAATAGAGGGGTGGGGTCCAAAAGCATATCAGATGGTATACCCCCTAGCTATTATGGCCATGAATCACTAGCCCCCTTCAAAAAAAAAAGAGTGGTTAATCCAATGCTCAAAATGAAAGTTGTTAGAATGGCTGAAACTTTTGCGATTGCGTAGATCTCGTCATTCTGAATCTGGTGCAATTCGTTTCGCACAAAACCGACATTGTATGCTCCCAGAAATGAGTTTTGTTCATTTACCCAAATAGGGAAATTTTGGCAAAAATATGTGCAAGCTGCCCAATCAGAAATCCGTACAGTTGATTGGGCCTGCTGACTGTGCAAGGTGATTGGGCTTCAGGAGCCAATGATAGTTCTACAAGTGGCATTTTCTTATTGGTCTGACTGGGTCATTTTTGATTGGTTGTTGAGTTGTTTTGGTGGCTAACCAGAGGCTGCCACATGGCCCAACCAGAGGTAACCACGTGGCAGCATGGGGGCCACCAAAATTTGTTAAGGGTCTAAATTAGACTCTACTTGGTTCGACCACTGAACTGCCATTACACAAACCTTTGCATTAACCGTTGAGCCATATGTATTCCTTATTTATATATGACAGAAAAATGGTACAAATTTTTTATTATATGGCGCATTTGGCATGGGATTTAGGATAGGGCATAACCCCTGGCCACCCCAGCGCCACAAGACCATGAGCGGAGGACCAGGGGCTAGGACCTAGCCCGCCTCCGTGGCATTAACCATAACCATAACCACCTCCTATTCTGACATGTGAACTCTGCTGCGACCGCCATATGTGACCGCTCGCCCGTGACCGTCAAGCAGACCGCCAGTGGAGGGGGCCATCCCCTGGCCTTATGAAGGCCCACATGACCAAGTGCACGTGCATATTTCGGGGGCTCATTGGCAAAATTAACAGTCCTAAAATTTCGCCCACCGAGCGGGAATCATGCCATGTTTGGAGGGCAGTTTCCCACTCTGGGCGCTCGTGCTAGGTTTGGGCCAAATTGTGGGGAATGTAGCTGCAGAATTGGGGAAAAGAGAAAAAGAGCCATAATTTTATCATTTTTTGGTATTTTTGGGAGCATAAAGAGGCTAGACAGGAATTTTATAGCTCTGAATTTGTTGGAGTAGTTTTTGAAGCCATTTGAGCACTATAACTCATTGTAATGACCATTTTATGAGCATAATGAAAGAGGGTCAAGCATTGGAAATTGGACCAGGAGATGTAGCCCAAGAGGGGTGAACTCCTTCATCATTTGTTGTTTTTTTTGTTACTGTTATGGCTTTGTTTCTCTATTAATTATGCAATTTATGAGTTAAATTCATGTTTAAATGTGTTAAATAATTTAACTTAGGTACCTCAAAAACTCATTCAATTTACTTGTAATTTATACAATCCAAAAGCACATACAAATACAGATAAATGATAAACCACCAAGGACGAGTTAGCCTAGCCTTTAGCACCATAACACTATATGTGTGTGTGTGTGTGTGTGTGTGTCTGTGTGTGCTTTAGAGCATCAATTGGGGATCATGCTAAAAGGAAGTAGAGAAGAAAATCATGAAGTCAGAGGAGGACATATAGCTAGATCTATCACAACAGAGTCATATCAGTGAGTATAAATGCTAGGTTGAGTAATAAAGGGAAAATTTGATAGATAGAGGAGAAAAACACTCTATAGGCCAATTTTTTGAGAACCTAAAAATTATTTATATTCTAATATACCTGTAAATTCATTGTTTTCGGGCTACCTCCATCAGTTAACAGGACAATGGATTCTCCATCATCTTCAGTTTATCCATCGACACATCAAATCTTCTATAAAGGTATGTTTCAAGTTTTTACCTATATTCTGATATTCGATATATTTTACCTCCTAGTCATATCCCCCAGTTGCAAGGTGTTAAGGTGTAGCACCCAAGGCTTAAGGCCCTAGGAATACCATCATCAAAAGTTTAGTAGCATAGGTTCTCTTGAAGTACCAATACTTTGAGATCATTCCACTGGACCCCAGTTCCACATTCTGGTTGCATCCTCGCTGATGTTATTTTTCAAAATTTTCTTTGTATTTTCATTTTTGCGAAGTGTTGATGCCTCTATGCCATCATCGTTAATTGATAAAACTTCGTGACAAAATTTTCACTCATATGTGACATTAATATTGGGATTGTTATATAATGTTCACATTAAATTGGCCCTTATATCCCAATATCAATAGTCAAAAGATACTCTGACTCGCTGGTGGACTAGACTACTGATATAAGAAAGGTGTCAATATATTACTAGTGATTGACCATTGATACAAATTTTGACCCTCTGTTGAACTATAGTACCATATTAACTCTTGAAGTATTCGAAGGTGAAAAGGAGGTTGAATCCTTCGATATTAAATATCTTAGTGTCTCAAGCCCATTAAGAGAAAATTTCACATGAGATGATGGAAAGCCTTTCACTGCCAAAGGGTCGAAAAAACTTGGTTTTACAAGATATTTCAGTGTTAAGTAATTTCAGGAATCTCCCGATGTTATAATATATAGATCCTATATATAATGCTCACTTGTATTACGATGGTGTAAGTATAAGCACCTAGTTTGAGAATTAAGTGAGTGAAATGCTTATATTATAAAAGCACTTGGTAATAGAATCAGTAAGGAAAACCAACACAAGGTGTTGGAGAAGCATGATTGTAAGTGCTTGGTTGTAAGCGTGAAGGCTTGAGAATTAGGATTGATGTAAGTGTTGGTTATGCTAGTACAATGTAGTAGTGATTGTTTAGGTGAAGGAAGTGCTTGCTTCGAGATATTAATGTAGAGAAAAAAAACTCAGAGACAAAGAATAAAGTAGAAGTCATGAAAGTAGATTGGACCAGGGTAGGGTAGATTTTAGAACAAATTACAGAGTTTGGTCAATGAAGAGTAGAATGTAAAGTAAACCAGTTTAATAGATTACAAAACAATCCAATGGAGTACAAAATTGAGGAATTGAGCAAACAAGAGACCAATGCAGATTAGAGAGGACCATTTAAGTGTATAAGTAGTTTACAAATTAAATCTGAGAGGGGATTGGTGTCTCCTATAGGTTTGTACCTAAAAAGTATAGAAGGGAATTGATGTATCCTACAGGTTGGTGCTCGCAAATAAGAAGGGATTGGTGTCTCCTATAGGTTGGTGCTTACAAATTAGAAGGGATTGGTGTCTCATATAGGTTGGTTCCTATAAATTAGAGGGGTTGGTATCTCTTGCAGATTGGTTCCTACAAATTTGAAAATTGAGGGGGTTGGCGTCTCCTATAGGTTGGTGCCTCAAATTTATGTAATATTAGGTCGATACCTACATGATATTTCATTTAAAGAAGTTTTTTGGTTTTCTCCAATAAGTTTTTTCACGTGTATCGTGTGTTACATATTCAATTTATGAGGTTGATGATGTATGGTGTTTGAATTTTTAAATAAATAAAAATTTCCATATATTGACTCTCCCTCACCCACTCCTCAGTATAATAGTAAATCCAACAATTGGTATCAAAGTAGGTTCCTTCGAAAGCAGCCTAACACTTAGAAGCAATATCTCAAAGGGACCAATGGCCAGTGAAGATGGTTCATTCTCAAACAAAGTCCCACTATTTAATGGAAACAATTGTGATTTTTGGAAAATAAGGACGATGGCCTATTCGATGTCTCTTGGTGTTGACATTTGGCTATATATTGAGGATGGTTGTCAACTTCCAATAGTTCCCCCAACTAATTAGGATGGTAAAAATGCCTATGGAAGTAATGCAAAAGTAATTAATTCCATTTTTCCTGCCCTAGAAGAATTAGAACTTGTCGTTGTTAGTCATCAGTATTTTTCACTATCTTTGGATGACTATAGGATGGTTACAGTTTTCTGAAAACATTATTCCTTGAATATCTTGAGTTTCAGAAATCTCACTGCCTTCATTATCTTCATAAAACCTTTTCCCTATCTATTAGTTTGCCATCTCAAAGTCACCCTGTTTCTCTTAAAAGACTCTTTATGGGCTTATACTTCTCATTTTCATCCTTCTTTCCTACCTAAAACCTCATTTCCCCATTTTCCCCTGTCAATAAACTCCATCCTCCCTCTAAGATTTCTTGTTGTTAACACATTCCCATGTCCCCTTGAGCACAATAGCACTTCTAGAAATGCTCTTTTCACTTGAAAGTTTCTAAGTCAAATTTCATTCAAAATCAGGTCAAAAATCACTCCCATTAGGTCATTAGGGTTTTGCATTTTTCAAGGTCATCCTTTCATTCCAATGAGGTCTGTTAGTCAACAGTAATTTTTACCATCCATAGATGACTAAATATTTGTTATAGATTTCTAAAAACAAAATTCCATGAACATTGTGAGTTTTATAAATCTCACTTCCTTCATTATCCTTATAGAAAATTTCTGACTATTCCACTAGATTGCCATTCCATGGTCACCCTACTGCTCCTAAAAAACTTCTTATGTGCTTTTACCTACCTTTGTTAGTTTCCTTTCATGCTTATAAATTCATTTCCTCATTTTCCCCTATCCTTAATATACCTTCCTAAACACTTCCCATCACTCTATCCCTCAACTCATCATTTTTCTACAGAACCTAGCCTATTACTACAATTTGACACTTTTCGAGACTAGGCCTGTGTTTTGCCCTTTTATACCCCTTCCCCTCACTCAATCCTTGAAATTACATTCTCCCCTACTCTCTAACATCTATCCCTATGCCCCAAAATTTCCCTAATAATTTAGACAACCCTTAACCCCTTCATTCCCCTCCCTCTACAAGGTAGTCCTCAATCCCCTGTTCTGCCCACACCGAACCCTAATTTCCTCTTCCAACTAAGTTAAGGTTTGATATGGAAAAGAGGCATAGGAGCAGAGGATAAATATGGAAGGTAATATCAACAAGCATAAATCCATACCAACTCATAAATATCATGCCTCCATCATTTTCCAAGAATTCATTCCAAGAGTTAAGCCATTTGTCACTCATAAGGCCAGTTTCGCTTCAAATTGTGTTTACGAACAAAAAAAGATGAATTTGAAAAAATTGAGAGAGTTTTTTTTCCATCATAGGTCCATGAAGAAAAACCTCCTTCGGATTTTACACAGGTATCATGGTTTGGGAGCAATGTAAAAAATACAGGTGTCACAGGAGAATTGTTGCACTTCTAGAGTGACCTTGGTAAAATCAGGTTTTCTCATAGATGGAGTGTCCAAATGACTTTCTTGATGGGTCAAATGACAACTAGACTGGAATATGTTTCCAATAAGCTATCATGAGATAAATTTTGAGTTGGGGAAGGCCTCCAAAAGTTTTCTGCACCAGCACTCTGCATTTCTACACCATCATTCAGCACTTTTTCACCAGTCTTGGGAGAATCAAATTTTGACAGGTCAAATCAACTCCAATCAGAAACAAAAAGGTAGATTTGGAAATTATACAGGATAATATTTCCAGTGAGCTATCATGGGCCCAATTTGGACACCGGGAAGGCCTCCAAATACCCTCTGCAAAAAGGCGTTGCACGCCTGGGATTGAGCGTTGCGCCTTTGCCCGACCCAACTCACCCGTGGGCAAGCGCTGCACCTTTGCCTGACCCGAATCACCCGTGGGGAGGCATTGCGCCTTTGCCCGACCCGGCTCACCCATGGGCAAGCCTTGCACATTTGGCCAGGAAGGCCTTCTAAGCCTTGCATTCACTCAAATCAATTCAAAATCTCTTCAAAATTACTCCAAGGTTTTCCAAGGTGGTGGTAAGGGTATGTACAGGTTCTAAAACACATTTTCAAGATTTTTAAATGTTTTGTAAGAAAAAATAAGTTGAAACATTAGGTGTTTAAACTAGAAGTCATTGTTTCAACCTCACTCCACCTGCCTATGAACCATATCAGTTAAAGCAAAGGGTTCTTTGCACATCTAAGGTTGTCATCAAGTTCCTCAGCCTCTCATTCAGCCTAAAAAACCTACACCCTCATTCATTTACTTCATTACTTGTAAAAATTGCCTTTCCATTTACCCTCTTCCAAATCAGTTTCATAAGCAGATCTAGGGTTTTGTTCAAAGGCAACAATGGTCAAAATGTCAAAAATGGAGGACTGTGGTAGTAAGGGCAAGAGCAATAAAGAAGATGCCAATGAAAGAGATAACAATGAAGAAACAAACAATGAGGGTAGTAAGGAAAATGTAAATGAATAAAGTGACAAAGAGACAGATGATGGTGCTAATGACAACAGTGACCCCAAGGACCAAAATGTCAGTGAAGCTGATGATAACAGTGAAGAAAATGAAGAGGCTGATAATAGTAGTGAAGATCACAACAATGAGGCAAGCAGAAGTAAGGGGGGAGGCAGTGACAGTCAAGAAATCATTCATGATGCCCATGAGAACAGTTCAAAAGACAATGAGGCTCATATTGTTGACAAAGGTAGTGATGATATGGAACACAGTGAGTTTCATGACAGTGCTGAAGGCAATAAAGAAGGCAGTGAAGAGGATAAAGGCACTACAGAGAGCAGAAAAGGAAAAAGCAGTAAAGACAGCATGAAGGATACAAGTGAAGAAGCGGGCCAAGATGTCAGTGAGCCAAACAAAGATGACCACAATGAAAGAAGCAAGACTGAGGGCACTAAATGGCCACAATAAAACCTCTTTCTTTGACTTACCAAAGAGGAGAAAGGCATGTGTTTTCTGCCTCTAAAAGGCAAGGGGCCATGCCTTCTACATAAACAAAGAAGCTTGACAAAGGCAAGGAAAAGGTCACTGTTGAAGATAAGAAATGCAAGCATCAAACTAAACAAGAGCGCCAACTCATTGACCTTGACAGTGAAAATGAAGATGAGGAGAGGGTTACAAGCATCTTGCTCCAAAGCAAGGATGCTCAGATCAGAGACCTACAAAGAAAGCTTGGCATGGAAAAGTATATTATTAAGAATTATAACGATGAAAACAAGTAGCTAAATAAGACACAAGGGGACCTTGGCCTACAAAAAAAGATGGCCAAACACTATGCCTTGAGAAATCAAATTGCAAGGGCCAAGCTCAAAAGAGCCCTTGCCCAAATTCAAGCACTCAAGGAGGAAAAAGACCATGAAAATCTTGTAATCATTACTAAATCTTCTCTACATGCCTCCCAAACCCCATGAGGAAGATAATTGCAAATTTTGGCAAGTTTTTGACATTTTTGGTTTTTTAACTGATATTGAGGGTTGAAAGCGCAACACCCTTAGCGTTGCACTTTTCCTACAGGCATCCATTGGAGGTAAATTTTACATTTTTGGATTCATCAGCCCAAGGACAACATGCACACCAAATTTCAGATCATTTGGAGCATTTTTGGTCCTCCAAAAGGCCCAAAAACATGCAAATTTTCACCTTTATGCCATGTTTTCAGGGCTGGCGTTGCACTTTTACCAGCCTTGGGAGACTTGATTTTTGAATATTTTAATGGATCCAAATCAGAAAACCAAGGGCAGTTTTGTAAATTAGACTCAATAGGATTTCCAACGAGCTATCATGGAGCCCATTCCGACATCGGGAAGGCCTTCAAAACTTGGTGCAAGATGACTCAGTTTTCCTGTGCAGTTGCGCCTTCACACCTCTGAAGCTGCCCCCTTGCAAAAAAGTCAACAAATAAACTGAAAGATTTTTTTGAGATTTTTTGGGCAAATCACGCCAGAATTGGTTGAGGAGTTATGTTTAAGCTATCTTTCATTTATTAGCTTAGATATTGTGTGCCTTGGGCCTTGAATGGCCTCTTTGAACATAAATGACATTTATGGTGTATTTATGGTTTCTAGAAGCCTCTTAGGGTTTCCACCTCCTCATTTGTTGGTTAAATAGAGCATTGAGGCCTCATTGTAATTGTTGGATGTTTATTGAAAGTAATATACAGACTCTGAGATTGAAGAGAAATTGGCTTTGGTGCTTGATGATGGCTTTGGAATGTGCATATGTTGATTGAGCTCACTCTTAGGATTCATTAAGCTTGGTTATATGGTGATGTATTCCATATTTGTGTTTGTTTTCTTCAGTTATTCATTATGTTTGTGGTTCATTTAGTTATAGGACATAAATAGAGAATAGGATTTGCCTTCTTGGCACCCTACTTCTGCCTGCTTCCTTGATTTCTATGTTTTCTTCTTCAAAGTTTTGCTAAAGAATCCTTGATTGCTCTTTAGTGTTACTAATATGTTATGTTAAATTTCTATTTTTTTGCAAGCAAGTCTTATAGAATCCTTCACTGCTCTCTTAGCTTACTTATCTAATGTTTTTAAGGTTCACTTAGTATTGTTTGGTTGAAGAATCCTTTATTGCTCTTCAAGTTTATTATGTTATCATCTTAGAAGCTTTTTCTTGTTTTTTAGTTTGTTAAAGGATCCTTGATTGCCCCTTAACATATTGTATTCACACCTCCATGTTCATTTCATTCTCCCTAGACCTACTTAGATCCATTTGGCCTTGTTAACTTGCCCTTTGAACTATCCTTGACTCATTTTTATACTTTTCAAAAACTTTGCAGACTCCATAGCCCATGGATTGATCCTCTATTACTCTACCTATATCCCTTGACAACCTACCCAACCAAAACAACAAACAAACCTTGATCCCTATAACTAGCCTAAAATCAAAACCTAAAAGCTATCAAGTTAAAAAAAAATTACAAGCAAACATTAGAGAGAGCCCTTTCTGAGTCCAAGAAGGCTAGGTCCTAGGACTCCAAAGATTGGTTTGATGTTACCCTTGTATTTTTGGTCATTGCTAGTCTGACAAAACTACGGGGACCTAACAAGGTCAGCACACATATGAGAAGGATTGATTATGACAAGCATTCTTTTGGCTCCCCAAAATCCTTGGATGTTTCAGGCACTGCTTTTCCTTTACTAGAATTTGGTTCAGATATAATAGAATGGCAAGACATGGTTATTCAAGAAGGACCTAAAATTTCCAAGGATGATTATCTTCTCGGTTCAGAACTTGCAAGTGAGAAAAATGGAAAAAGTTTAGTACTTCTGCAGAAGTGTTGGAATATTTATCAGCAGAAAGTACTGATGATGTAGATTGTCTACTCCTGAATGAAGACAACTTACAGCGATGGAAAGGGAAAAAACTTGATCTTGTAGATGACAAGGGCTATAAACTTGATAGTCCATTTGAGTGCCAAAGTAGTGATTACTTGCAGGAAAATGACATGGAGAAAGCACACAAGGCGAAACATGAAGAAAGTTTATCAGAAAATATTGATGGAATATGGAAAAAAGGTAAGGTGAATTGGACAGAAATGAATGAACTTGAAAGGGCTATAGAGAACTTAGAAGACAACACTGATGATTGTTGTAAAGAACTGCATACACTTAGGGTTTTGAAAAATGTGGCCAGAGAAGGTGGAAAAGATGAGTTGAACTTCGTGGTGGAAACTACAAAAGATTTTGAAGATGCTACTATGTGTAATCATCATAAAGTTGTCAAAGTAAACATTTCAAGTCTCAATGATCAAAAGAAAAGCCAACTCAATGACTTCAACAACCTGCAAGCAAAAAGTGTCAAAGAGTATCAATGAGAAAAGGAAAAAGACTTCAAACATTAGAAAGTGGGTTTTTCAAATTAAATCAAATTCCACTTGTCTATAAAATCTCATCAAACACTTCAAAGGAGTCATTGTTGCCTTTCAAAACATCAAGAGTGCTAAGCAAGGAAGAATTTGTGAGTTTTTGGGTGAAATTGTGCTAAGTTTCCTTGGCGCTGCACGCCTAGGAGTTGGCGCTGCGCCCATGCCCATTTTCCTCACCAAATTTTATGAAGGCGCTGCACGCCTGTAGGCTGGCGCTACGCCCTTGCCAAAAAGGACCCCATGAAAATTATCTTGGCGTTGCGCGCTCAGAGACTCGCGCTACGCGCTTGGGTTAGCGTTTCGCCCTCAGCCATTGGCACTACGCGCCTAGACAAAGGATTTTTCCAAGGGTTGGGGCAATCCAAATCACGTCAAATTGCTTTCAAATCTTTGCCAAATTCCTCCAAGCACTCTTGAGGGGTAAGTACATGACATGAACCTTGCTTTGAAGCTATTTGATCACTTTTAATTGAATGGAAATAAAACCCTAAAGGAAACCTAATTTTTAGCTTAAAATCATTTTTTTATCCCTATTTCGTCCTCCTTAAAGAAAATCAGTCATAAACAAGGGTAATTACATTGCTTGAGGGTTTACATTCATCTAGTTTTCCCCTCCACTCATTCCCTTCATTTGTTCAAGCTGCCATTTCATTACCTTCCCCTCATCTCATTTCACTTCAACCCTAGTGTTTACAAGCAGAGTTTAAAATGTCTGAGGGAGAAGATAGTGGTGTTGAGGCTCAAATGCCAAGGAGACATGATCATAAGGGAGGGAAGACAAACAGGTTTGAACCCATCAATACAAGGGAACTCATGGCCTCTCCTCTCACTGTTTCTTGCTTTTAAACATGTGGGTTGTTTTGACTTTTGTGAGAGAGTGCAACAAGTCCAAAATCACTCAGAGTTAACAAGACTATTCATCATCAATCTACATGGAAAGAAGGTCAATCTTGTTGGGGTTACATTTGAAATTTCCATCGATGCCATTGCAACTGCTACAGGGATACCTAGTGTGGGAGAGAAGTGGTTCAAACAAGCAAACCTGGACATGAGTTATTTTGAACCATACCTCAAACCTAGCTATAAAGATCACCACAAGTCCATCTTCCCTTTTTCTCATCTTCTTGATAGATATGCACCCATGATGAGGATAATAATGAATAATTTCACTTGTGAGGGAAGGTTTTCCAGCCTCTACTCATACCATATCCGTCTTCTTATGCATTTCACTAGAGTTAGGATGTTGCATATACCATATTATCTTTTCCGTAGCATTGACAAAATGGTCTACCTTGTGTAAAAGAGAGATTATAATCAGAAAATGCAGAGCCTATTTCATCATTCACTCATAAAGATGGTGTTCATGCATCAACTCCAGCAGAAAAAAATTCCATGGGATACCTTCATTGCCAATGAGGTTTTCACTACTCCACCTGGCCATCATCAGCAGAATATTCCTTCATCTTCTCATCCTCCCATATCCACTTCTCCATCACATCCTGTTGTTCATACATCACCATCCACTCACATCCATTCCCCTCATGATGATCCTTCCTCATCACCTTTCCACCACCCTTCACCATCACATCATGATACTAGGGCTTCAAGTAGTAAAAGAGATATTGGGACAGCTCGCACTAAAATGAATGATATTGAGCCATTTCCTTTGACCTATCAGAGAGGCCACAAGCATGTGTTTTCTTCACTTGAGGTGAAAGGGGCCATGCCTTCTTCATCAGCAAAATAGGTTGATAAGGGTAAGGAAAAGGTTGCAGTGCCTTTCATTGTTGAAGAGGAGGATAAACATGAAACTGAGTAGGAGTTTCAGCTGATTGACCTTTATGATGAGGATGAGGAGAGAATCAGAAATATGTTGATCAAAAGAAAGGATGCCAAGATTAGTGAGCTCCAAGCTAATCTTGGTAGGGCAAAGAATGTGATTAAATTTTTTGAGCTAGAGAATCAGCAGTTGAAGACAAAGCAGGCCATCAGTGAGGTCAGGGAAATCAAAGCTCAGAAAGAGGCTGGAAAGGCCAAGGATTTTCTAGATGAGACCTTGGGAAGTTTTGATGGCAGTGAAGATGAGAAAGATCAGCTTCCTAGACAGAGGCCAAAGACCATTGGGCTGAAGAGGGCTTTAGCCCGAGAAAGGCAGAAAGAGGCAGAATTGGCAAAGCAGCTCACTCTAAGTGAGTTGCTTGCCATAAATATTAGCAGGGATAGAGAGTCTTGGCTTGAGAGGGAAAATTTTCATTTATAGGGTCAACTAAAGAAGGCAAAGAGAGACATTGACATTCAGAGGAAGATGGCAAGACATTATGCCATGAGAAACAGGATTGCAAGAGCCAAGCTCAAACAAGCCCATGCAAAGATTTGGGCTTTAACCGAGCCAAAAGAAGAAGATAAGCTCAAGATCATTTATGAGGTGTCCCTCCAAGCCTCCAAACCTTGATTAGCAAGCTAAATTCCAATTTTGGCACTTTTGTGTACATTTTGAATTTTTAACAATTTGACTTGCATAAAATTAGCCAAACACGCAGCACCACTGGCGCTGCATTCTTTTTTGGGCTATCCAAATGGAAAAATTTCAAAATATTCATGTTCATAATGGAAATTTCATCAACCTCAAAAAGTTTCAGAATATTTGGAGCAAAATTGGTCCCTCAAAAGGGCCAAAACTACCAAAAAGTCACCTTTCTACCCTCTTTTTGGCACTGACGCTGCACATTTAGCAGTCTTGGGAGAAGTGATTTTTGAAAGAAAAAATGGGCACCATTTTTGAAATTTAAAGCATATTTGGAAAATAGACTCAGAGACCTTTCCAATGATCCATCATAGAGATCATTTGGACACCGAGAAGGCCTCCAAAAGTTGCCTGCAAGATAGGCCATTTTTTTGCCTTAGCGCTACGCGTTTGCACTGGCGCTGCGCCCCTGCACCTTGGAGCTGTGCCCTTACCAGGAGTTATTTCAAAAGATATTTAGAACCCTTAAAGTCAAACATTTTCCATAGTTAGCTCAGAAGTTATGTTAGGAGTTATTATTACAATGAATGAGTCTTAGATATTTTTGCCTTGGGCCTTGCATGGTCTCAAAGGTCAAAATACATTAACTATGTAATAAATGACATCTGAAACCCTAACTAGGGTTCACATCCTCGTTTTGCAAATAAAATGTATGTTTCATAATTTTGGTTGGTTGGTTGAGTAGTTTTTGGACTGCTTAGTTGATGAGCTAGTTGATGGATTGCTAGGCTGAATTTGAGAAAGCCTTGAGTTGCAGAGATCTCTTGTACATGGAGTAATGTAACTGTTTTGATCATCAGTAATACAAGCATGTTCACAGGATTCTTGAGCTATGTTAATGGTGAATTTTTCCTTCTTTGTCAATGTTTTCCTTCTTTTTTCCATTATGTCCATTATTTATCTGATAAAAGAACATAAATTTTAGAGTAGGATATGTTGTCTTGGCACCCTATTTATGTCTGCATTCTTTATCTTAATGTTTTCCTCTGTAATGTCTGATTGGAGAATTCTTAATTGCTCTCTGGTTCCACTTAGCTTGTTGTCTTGACAATGATTTAATGGAGTCAAGCCAAAGAAGTCTATGGTATGCCCTGTCCTTTAGTGTAGCTTGAAACATTGTTTTTAAGGCCTTTCTTTGAAGTTTACTTATTAGGGTTTAGGCTAAAGAATTTTATGGTTTGCCCTATCCTTTGGTCCATCTTGAATAGTCACTTTGAAGGTCTTTGAAGTCTGGTTGAAGAATTTAGGAGTTCCCTGCTCTTTAATCATTACTGAAATGTTATCTTAAATGTTTTCTTTGTCTGAAAGTGAATAGTTAGAGAATTTAGGAGTTCCCTGCTCTTTAGGGTTTGTTGGATTATTTTCTTAAAGTTTACTTGATAAAGCCAGGCCAAAGAATTTTATGGTGTGCCATGTCCTTTGGTTCTTTCTTAAGCATAGGGATCTTAAGGACTCTTCTTGTTCTAGTATATGTTAAAGGATTCTTAATTTCCCTTTAGTTTTACTATTTTCCCAACTTATTGTCATTTCATATGCCATCTAATCTAAGAAAGCCACTTGATATAGTTAGCTTGCCCTATGAAAACCCTTGCTGAGTTGATGAACTATTAAATCCTTTTATAACTCCATAGCCCAATGGACTGATTTTTCTCATGGTCTATCTATTCAGCTGAAACACTCCCCCAATTAAGCACACCACTGATCTATCAACTTATAAATCAAATCAATCAAAACAAACAAGTCCTTAGAACTTCATAACTAGCCTAAGATCATAAAACAAAAGCATAAAGACATATCATTCATAAACACAAATATAGAGAGAGCCCTCTCTGAGTCCAAGAAGGCTAGGTCCTAGGACTCCAAAGTTGGTTTGATGTTACCCTTGTTTATTTGGTCTTACCAATCTGACAAATTACAGGGACCTAACAGTCGTAATTTAGTGTAAGTTTACAAAATACATATGGGACAAGCTTCATAGTAGCTATGAAGGAGATAAAAAGGAAAAAAGAGAAAAGATTCAAACTCATAAAAGACAAATTGAAAGTTTGAATATGGATGAAGATGAAAACATTGCAACCTTCTTCATTCATGTGGATAATATTATTAATATTATTAGAGGTTTTGATGAAAATATTGAGGAATCAATAATTGTTCAGAAAGAGTTGAGATATCTTTCCTTGAGATTTAATGCAAAGGTTTTAGCCATTGAAGAAATGAAAAAATTGGATACTCTAAAGATGGATGAAATTCATGGAATCCTCACTACATATGAAATGAGAATTGAAAATGGGAAGTCATGATTAGAGGAAGTAATTTTCAAAGCCTCAAAGAGACAAAAGGACATAAGGCCCATGATTACTCTAGTTATAAATTAGATGAAAAAGAATCTCATTTTATGAGAAAGTTGGAGAGGGAAACTGGAAAGTTAAAAGGTCATATTCAAATCAAACTTTTCAATTGTGGTAGGTCATATTGTTGCTAAGTTTCCATGTACAAAGTTGGAAGATAATGAAAACGAATAAGAGTATGAATACACAAGAAAATATCATAAACACGAAAAGGGAGGATATCTCAAGGACAAAAGTATATATTCCAAAGAGGATAGTAACTCATCAAAAGAAGGTGATGGATGTTCATCTGTTGATGAAAGAGGGTAATTTATATTCATTATTTGGATGCTTGAAATGATGTTAAAAAATACAAACAAGAAGATAATACATATTTAGAGTAAAAAATTGAAGGGGATGTATATATTGAAGCATAACTAGTGAGTGCCTTATAAGAAATAAATAGACTCGAAAGGAAGATTAAAAAGCATAATGTTTTTTTGTAGGAATATGAAAAGAAAGGACATGGTTATGATGAAACAATGATCATCCTCCTAAAGACACAACTAGAAGAATTAATGAGAGTAGAATAAATTTTGATAAGCCAGCTAAAAGAAAAAGAAAGAAAATATGAGAACATAAAACTAGAGGTTGTTTCCTTGAGAAAGGAACTAGAGAAATCAATTGCTTTGTTGAATAAAAGCCTAAAGTTTGAAAAGAGTACAAACGTATTAGATAAAATTCCCAGCTACTACGTGTCTCCTTTAATCAAAAAAGTTATTTGTTATAAATAAAATCACGAGACTTCAAGGGAAAATCAAGCACAAAGGTAACAAAAAATAATGCAAAAAAGAATCTAAAATCTTTGTTGATGTACTCATAAATTATATTAGTGATGACAGAAATTCCATAAAAGGAAGTGACTACTAGCCAACAAATGACCTGATCGAGAATACAGGAAATACCCCAAATGAAGTTAAGACCCAACAAGAACATGACTTTTACAAAGGCCATATTAGCATTATAAGTAGCGCCAAAAAGGGAGACGAAAACTCCCAGAGGAATGATTTTTCGAAAGGTCCTATCAACGACACAAGCAAAACCATAAATGTAGAAAAGTATGAGCAGAGAGCTAAGTTTTGTAACAAATTTAACTAGAATGGTTTCATAAGATCTATTACCTCAATAATATCGATCTCATCCAAGTATCAAAACCTCTTCTTTGGTTATTTATTTGCTTGTAATAACTTTGGCCATAATACAATATATTGCAGAGGCTGCGAAATAAATTTTTATGTGAGAAATATAAGATGAGGATCTTATAAGACCTAAGTAAATGGTTATGTAAGCAACATATCTAGAAGTCATTATGAATTTGGTGTTATAAGATTCAACTCATTTCCTCCACTAATTTATAATATTGAATGTTACAAGTGTAATAACTTTGGGCACAAAACATGTAATTGTAGAAGCAACACAATAAAGCCTCCCAAGCAAGCATGGGAAAAAAATTCATTTGGGACAAAGATCAATGTACAAAGGTATGGAAAAGAAAGTAAGTAAAGAAAGAATAATGTGGTCTAGCTCTATATGTTCAAAACAAAGAAAGTCAATGGTATAGAGAGAGTCGATGTTCAAGACACATGACAAGTGATAAAAAAAAAAAAAAAAAAAAAAAAAGTTCTCTCACTCTTGGAATTAATGAGTCGTGAAGGATAATTGGAAGGGGCACTATCATTGTTGATAATAGATTGACTAAAACACAAATTTTCTGCTTGTTGAAGGTTTAAAACACAATTTTCTAAGTGTAAGTCAAATGGTTGATCAAGGGCAAGGTATCATATTCCATTTTAAAGGATGTCAAATAAGAAAATCATATTTAAGAATATTGCTAGCAAATGCAACCAGGTCTCCAAATTATATATATATATATATATATATATATATATATATATATATATATATATATATATATATATATATATATATATATTCTCAATGAAATTTAAAAGAATAAAATAGCTTTATGGGAGTAATATCCCTCTTAACTCATCAATAAAAGAAAACATAACTTCAAGGGAAGAAAGAGGTGGGATGTCTCATGAAGAATGTTAGTTTACCCTGCAAACCTAACACCTAACACTTAATTCCTAGTAGAATATTGTTTTGTTGATTAATTGCATAACTAGTTCCTACCATAATAAATTTAGTGGAAGCAAAATATACCAATCTCAATCACAAATATATGAAAAAAAAAAAATCCTACCCATTCACAATTCTTCATTATAATTATGAACTTACTTGGGCTCCCTTCCTAGGAAATGGCCCAACTGAGGAAATACATATAACACCTAGATCTGATCCAATTGATCAAGCCCTCTTTGGTTGATCTATATCTCATTGTTTCCCCTTCCTTGGACCTAACACACTCACTAGGATGCCTATCTTAATCTTGTGTTGTTATTTGGTGTGCCTTCTCCTTCTCCTTAGCCTTTATTTTAAAAAGTTACATTGAGCTAAATCCCTAACCCTAATATCTAAAGTGATTGACAATTGATATTAGATCCCAAATCACTTGAGATAAAGGGCCAAGATTTAAACATAATCACTAAATTAAATAATTTAGTTTTCCTAAGTTTATAATCCAACATAATAAATATGTGTTATTTGGTCTCACCCTACTACTTGAACATGTGCTCCTCGTTTCCAAACTGGAAATAACAAGACTTTCACTGTCCCCACTTTTCTAATTTTCTTCAGTCAATGATTTATCCCAAATCCCCTTTTGGGTGAAGTCATCCCACAATTTATTCTAATTTGGTAGCTTTTATCTTGCTAGAATGACTGCCACAAATGTAGCCCAAGGTTTTGAGAACCCACTCAAGGTTGTCCCTACAAAATCATCATCTAGCAAGGCTACCCCATTAGCTCCAAGTTCATCTCAAACTTGCTGAATCCCTATGACGTATGATGCCATAATATTTGATTCAATTATCTTGGTGTTACTAAGCTTCTCCATTAACACCATTTTTCGATTCTGATTGTCACTCTGATATAGGTTCAACAAAGTGGTACACATCTCAAGAGCACTATTTTAACCTAATATGTCAGGGATCATGTGATCCTTCACCCCATCCATGATGATACATATGGCATTCACGTTGTTAATAGTGGAAAATCGTACAGGCAGAAGACATTGGAAAATGTCAAGCAGAAAGTACATATAAATATTTACAGGGAAGAAATACATTAGAGGAGTTAAAAATTTAAATTTTCCTAAGGTGAGAAGGAAAAAATTTTGGACCGTGCACAGGAAGCACTGGCTCTGAGCGCGCATTGTGGGTTTTCCTTCGATAGTCGCGCAGTGTGCGGCTATCCCTCCAATAGCCCCGCGGTTCTGGGGATGCGAAATGTCACCATCCGAGACCACTTGATACACTTGGAGAAAAAGATTCTCACTCAACCTAACCAAGTACAGTCACCTTTGAGATACCTTGAGTCTTTAGTGTAGCACACAAAGGAATCATACCCCCACTCTTGTGTCACCATCCATCTTGGACGAAGAGAGGGAGGGAAAAATTGAAAATGGTCTATAAAAGCCAGCCATGGGAAGAGAAATTGGAGACACATTGTTATTGTTGAGAATGCAACAAGATGATGGAGCTTAGTGAAAAGAAGTCGCCTTCACTAAGTGGGCCCGCAGGCTATTTTTGGTGCAAAGTCTATTTTTAGACTATGTCTATTTTTAGACATATGGATCATGGTCTATGAGTTTCATGATGCTATTTATGGATGGTTGGTCAAGTTGGTAAAAATATATGGACCTCTATTTTTAGACATACTGGGCAGAGTCTATTTTTAGACTGCCAGTCTAAAAATAGATCAGTCGAATATTATTAGCTCTTAATAATATTTGGACTATAAACATTATCTTATCCTCTTGGAGCACTTCAGTTCGAGCTACGGATGTGGCACATGCAGCTGACAGAAGGAATTACGCTATTCCTAGGGTTTAGTTGAGCTATTGCATGGTTGACTTCAGTTAGAACTCATGTGGCAGAGCTTGGTGGAGTTGATGAGACAGTTGATGGAGTTGTGTTCGGTTTAACTTAGTTGAACTAGTTGTATTTAGTCTAACTGATAAATACACTAGTGATGAGTGGTGTGAATTAATTATTAATTAATTCACTAATTATTAACTCATAAATCAACTAAAGAATACATCAGCAGTTCAGTGGAGACTAGTGTTAGAGGTGGGTGAAAGGGTGAGTCTACTATCACTTGTGACTATAGCTGTGCATGAGATTTGCACACACATTGATTGAGATTGCCAATGAGGATTGCGCAGTACAAGCCAAGGGGATTCGAACTTGGATCTCATTCATTCTCATCTTGGATTGCTAGTGAGTCTGCCTCCGCAAAGCAACAGTGGAGGAGATTTGAACTGGTGGACTTTTGGTATCTCGAGCTAGTGTGTAACAACTGTGACAAGTATGAGATCTTATGAGGAGTCAGGCCTATGATTGTTACATGTTCTCTATCATTATAATATGGCGTATAGTTGGGGGTTTTTAGTCAGAAGCTTTCCCATTACATACCGTCTTGATATGTGTGATTGATTAATTATTTAAATGCGTAGCAATTTTTTTAATTCCAAATTGATGATCAATTGTAGAAGAGGTTATGTATTATGCATGAAGCTTAAATAGTGTGTAATCGGGATAATCTCGGTGAATAATTCAGCTGTTATTCAAATTTACGTACTGTGAGTAAAGTTGATCATCGGATCTATTACGTTGATTACATTTTATTTCTTTAGGCAAGTAGTATGTAAGAGGGCCAGTAGCTCGATCCATCCTTTGAAAGGAACATCCGCAGCCCCTACGTCTATCTCCGTACTAGAACATTTTTTCTCACAAATTGACCGTAAACAATGGAGTTTTTTGAGCGGTGGAATTTAATTTGAAAAGTAGCAGTTTCTCGGTGTCGAAGTCGAGATGTCTTTCAACGTATTTACTATATGCCTGAGGCAGCTCAATATGTCACAAGGACAGGATGGAGTCGTTGCTCAATGACAATGGGCTGAAGGAGTTCATAGATGTTGAAGTTCCAAAGCCTAGCGATGCAGCCTTGGTTGAGGCTTGGCAAAAGAAGACAGCAAAGTGTCGAAGGATTCTGTTGGAGAGCGTGAAGGATCACATAGTGTCCAGCTTGCATGGTAAAGCTTCTCCATACTTGATGTGGAAAGCGTTGACAGATTTATTCCAAAGCAAGAGTGACCAGAGGAAGTTGGCGCTCAAGGATAAACTCAGGAACATAAAGATGGAGAAAGGCGACAGTATGCCCAAGTACCTCACGAAGTTCATCTAATGCAGGGATGAGCTGGGAAGTGTGGGGGTGAATGTAGATGATGAGGACTTGGTGATCTTGGCTCTCCTTGGGCTTCCGAAGAGTTGGCATTCCTATCAAGACTCTGTCAATGGTCGGGAGAAATTGCCAGGATGGGAGCGACTTTGGTCGGATCTTGTGCAAGAGGAGATAAGGCGAAGTACCAGGGACGGATCTTCATCAAGGAACTCTGATGAGGAGAATTATGCTTTGGCTGCCAAAGTAAAGAAGGGGAAGAGCAAGAAAGCTTCTCATTCCGGTGCGAAACGCAAGAAGCAGGACATGTCGAAGGTGAAGTGCTTTCATTGTCACCAGCACGGACATTATGCCACAAATTGTCCGCAGAAGAAGAAAAATAAGCAGGCTGCTAGATCTGTAGTGGGAGAGGCCTTAGCCTCGCAGGTTGAGCTGGATTTTTTGCTGATCGCATGCTTGGTAACAAGTGTGATGGGTTCAGTTTGTTTCTTGGACAGTGGTGCGTCTTTTCACATGACAGGAGATCGAGATTTGTTTTCTGATCTGGATGAGAAAGATCTTGGAGTGCACATCGAGATGGGTGATGATGGTAGATATAGTGCAACCGGTATCGATACCATTTCCTTTGAGAGGGAGTCTGGTAAACCCTTCGTATTGAAGGAAGTGATGCATGTTCCAGGATTGAAGAATAATCTTATCTTTGTGGCGATGTTAGAAGACATGGGATATGATGTTGTCTTCAGCAAGGGAAAGGATTTCCTGCGCAGTAAGACAACTGGAGAAACTCGGAAGATAGGGGTTCGAGTCAAGAACCTTTATCAATTGTAGGTAGATGGCTGCGCAGCAATGGCATGCAAGGCAGAAGGAGTGGTGAGCCGGGATGATGGCGAGCTGTTGCACCAGAGATTGGGCCACCTTCACCATGGAACTTTGAAGATACTGCAGCAGATTTCTACTGGGCTTCCTAAGGGTACTCTTGCGAAGTCAGATCAGTGCAAGGGGTGTACCTTGGGAAAATTTGTGAAAGCCACCTTTCACAAGAAGGATAGTCGCGCCACGACAACCCTTGAGAGAATTCACACAGACGTGTGTGGACCTTTCTTAGTAGCTTCGACAGCAAAGCATAGGTACTATGTGATCTTTGTTGATGATTATTCTCGGAAGTGCTGGATCTTCTTCATGCAGAAGAAGAGCGAGACATACTCAAAGTTCTGTGAGTTCAAGGCGCTGGTCAAGAAGGAATCGGGGAAGCAGGTGAAGGCTCTTAGGAGCGACAATGGTGGTGAATTCATCTCTGGCGAATTCAAGGACTTTTAGTTTGGTAAATACAGAAGGAATTAAGAGAGCCTATAGGCACCATAACCCACAGTTATAATCTCGAAAAGAAAGTTGCCGAGCTGAAGAATGATAATAGAACGATCGTGGTGTTGCACCTGGCGATGTTGCATGACTGTGGCCTACCCATTGATTTGTGGGCTTTATATGCAATTCCGCAAAGATATGTGCGTAACCCGTTGTCCCCACAAGATACTTGGCATGAGTACACCTGAGGAGGCGTTTTCTGGTAAGAGGCCTAATATTTCCCATTTGAGGATTTTTGGTTCACCTGTTTACATTCATGTGACGAAGGATGCCAGGAAGAAGCTGGAGCCGACCGCAGAGGTTGGGATATTTTTTGGATACACTAATACACCCCACAACTATCGTGTGTATTTTCCAGACAGTCGCAAGACTGTTGTGCGACGGGATATCAAATTTCAGGAGGAGAAAGCCATGAAGTGTTCGCTTGAGAGGGAGCCACACTTGCATGCAGATGAGGAGCTATTAGTTCCTAAGGATGAGCTTCAGGATGTGGATCATCCACAAGAGGAAGTTCATGGAGTGGAAGAGACCACTCATGCAGCGCCAACCATCAAAGGGTGGAAGCGCACTACAGAAGCTGAGCGACTAGCTCAAGATGCAGAGAAGGTTGTAGGACAACCTACAGCACAGCGCAGACAGAGACAATCATCGGACCAGTACACTGGATACATGGCTCTTGTGAGCAAATGTGTCATGACAGAGCCATCCTCTTTCGAGGAAGCTGTGGAGGACCCCGCATGGGTAGATGCCATGGTGGAAGAGTATGATTCGATTGTCAGAAACAGTGCATGGGAGATTGTCCCGAGGCCGGAGGGGAAATCAGTGGTGGGTTCGAGATGGATCTACAAAGTGAAGTAGGCAGCTGACGGGAGTGTGGAGAAGTAAAAGGAAAGATTTGTTGCCTGAGGCTTCTCACAGATAGAGGGGATCGATTATGAGGATACCTTTGCACCTGTCGCAAGGTATTCTTCCATACGGACGATTCTTGCTCTCTCAGCGCAGATGGGGTGGCACATTCATCAGATGGATGTGAAGACTACGTTCCTCAATGGAGTCATTGAGGAGGAGGTGTACATAGAGCAGCCTGAAGGTTTCGAGATCTTCAGCAGTGAGTCGCATGTGTGCCGACTCAAGAGAGCACTGTACGGGCTGAAGCAAGCACCTCGTGCTTCGTACACTCGGATAGACAGCTACTTCACCAGGCTTGGATTCTCCAAGAGTGAGGCGGATCCAAACCTGTACCAGATTGTGGTGGAGGGTGTTGTCGACAATTGTATTTTGCGTATGATTTGATTTTATCAGTGATGAGCTGTTGATACTCACATGCAAGGAGGATCTTGCAAAAGAGTTTGAGATGAAGGACTTGGGCCTCCTTCATTATTTCCTGGGATTGGAAATTTGGCAGCGCAGTGGTGGACTGTTTGTTTCTCAGGGTAAGTATGCCCGGGAGATACTGGAGAAGTTCAACATGCATGGCCGCAAGCTCTGCTGACACTCCTCTTCCGGAGGTTGGAGGAAGGAGGATGCTATCTTGGGCCGAGGTAGTGGATGCCATCACATCGAACAGCTGGTGGGGTCGCTATCCGGTCAATACACGCATTCGATATATGCTATGTTGTTAACCAAATTTTACAAGCTATGGTTAAGCCAACCAAGCTCTTCTCTCGGGAAGGTAGGCAAGTATGCATTGCGAAGTATCTTAGAGGCAATACTCCGGGATATGGATCGTGGGAATTTATTGTGAGGATGAGGTGAAGCTATGTGGCTTCATGGATGCAGATTGGGAAGGGAGCCCAACGGACCGAAAGAGCACATCCGGAGGGATCTTCAGTATCGGTTCGACAACATTTTCTTGGTACAGCAGGAAGCAGAGATCCGTGGCACTCAGTTCAGCAGAGGCTGAGTATATGGCAGCAAGCTTGGCTGCATGCGAGGCCATATGGATGAGGAAGATCCTGGTCGGGTTGTTCGGGTCACACTTGGAGCCTACCGTGATTTATTGTGATAACCAGAGTTGCATTAAACTCTCAGCTAATCCAGTATTTCATGATAGATCCAAACACATCGACATCAGGTACCATCATATCAGAGATTGTGTGCAGCGGAGAATCATGTTACTTTCATATATTCCCACGGAGGATCAGGATGCTGACATCTTGATGAAGGCGCTCACCAGGAGAAAATTTGAATTCCAAAGAGGTAGGATAGGGGTTGCAGATAATCCATATCTTGTTGAGAGGGAGTGTTGAAAATGCAACAAGATGATGGAGCTTAGTGAAATGAAGTCGCCTTCACTAAGTGGGCCCGCAGGTTATTTTTGGCGCAAAGTCTATTTTTAGACTATGTCTATTTTTAGACATATGGATCATGGTCTATGAGTTGCAGGATGCTATTTATGGATGATTGGTCGAGTTGGTAAAAACAGATGGACCTCTATTTTTAGACATTGGGCGGTTTCTATTTTTAGACTGTCGAGCTAAAAATAGAACAGTCAAATATTATTAACCCTTAATAATATTTAGACTATAAACATTATCTTATCCTCTTGGAGCACTTCAGTTTGATGCTTGGATGTGGCACATGCAGCTGACAGAATGAATTACGCTATTCCTAGGGGTTAGTTGAGCTATTGCATGGTTGACTTCAATTAGAACTCATGTGGCAGAGTTTGGTGGAGTTGATGAGACAGTTGGTGGAGTTGTGTTCTGTTTAACTTAGTTGAACTAGTTGTATTTAGTCTAACTAATAAATACACTAGTGATGAGTGGTGTGAATTAATTATTAATTAATTCACTAATTATTAACTCATAAATCAACTAAAGAATACATCAGTTAACTGCAGTGCATGGACAGTTCAGTGGAGACCAGTGCTAGAGGTGGGTGAAAGGGTGAGTCTACTATCAGTTGTGACTATAGCTGTGCATGAGATTTGCACACACATTGATTGATATTGCCAATGAGGATTGCGCAGTGCAAGCCAGTGGGATTTGAACTTGGATCTCGTCATTATTCATCTTGGATTGCACAATAGAGGCAGGCTAACAGGTGGAGGAGATTTGAACTTGTGACTTGTTCATATCTGAGCTAGTTAGTGTGTAACAATTGGTGATAGTGTTGAGAGCTTGTGAGAAGTTTGTACTATGATTGTTACATGTTCTCTATCATTATAATATACAAATAGTTGGGGGTTTTCAGCTATAATATTTCCCCATTACATACTGTGTTGATATGTGTGATTGATTAATGTTTCAATGTGTGCATGCGATTGTTTTTAATTCCGCAAATTCATGATCAATGGTAGAAGAGGTTATGTATTATGCATGAAGCTCAAATAGTGTGTAATCAGGATAATCTCGGTGAATAACTCATCTATTATTCAAATTTCTATAGTTATGATGGCCAAATTGCTCATCAACAAACCAGCTTGTGTTGTCCAGCAACAAGAGAATTGGAAGGATTCAGTTATTGTCCACCCAACACCTCAATCTAAGAGAGAAGAGTTCTCCACGTGTCTGTCGATCTACCATCCTTTGAGAGGGAATATAAGCTTGCTGAAAACTTGAGGGGAAGAGACCCCCTTGTCTTGTATATTGGAGCTTCATAGCTCGAAGTATCCACTACAAGAGATTTAGCATTCTATCTTCTACTACTACCAGCACCTAATAAAGGGAGAAATTTCTCCATTGTTGAGTTATTAGTGTGTTTGCTCTATTGAGCGTGTTTCTTTTGCATGTTGTTTTGTTTTTGTTTCATTGTTTATGTAGCATGTTATGTTTCCATTTAACTTAGCTTATTACATGTTGAACTTGTTCCAGTAACGTTTGACAAACCACTTTGACCTGTGACTTGCATGTAGGTAAGCAGCCTCCCTACTAAGCAAAGTGTATTTCATCCGCCCATGCGTCGAATACACTACCAAAGGAATGGTGACTCCACTATATTCTTTCTTTTGAGTTGATGGTTGTTGATGCAGGTCTTCTTCCTGCTCAGGTTGCTACAAAATCACTCTTGCATCCTCTCAGCACTTTCAGTCACCCTCAGTGAGAAAATTTTCCCAGAGAATGAGGAATTTTTTGCTTCTGCCCAACCGTTCACATTTTGTTTAGACAGACGTGTGCTTCACGCCTTTGGGTGGATAAGCTGTGTTGTAGGCATCAAGCCCATTTTCACTTGTTTTTTCTCATTTTTTGCAGTTGTAAAGTGTTCGAAACCCATAAGAAATTTTCCATCGTTATGCTCTGGTATTTCATGACTGGTTAGGATGCTTATTTGCTATAATTTAGCTTAGCAACTAAGTAGTTTTAATTTTAGCTTTTTTTATTGTTGCAAATCACACATAGTTTAAATAGGGAAAAGTAAGTGGCCTTCAATCCACATATGTTGTTTGAACAAATGATTTGTTGATAAAATATACATAACACATAGAGTAATTAGCATAAAATTAAGTGGCCCATATATCCACATATATTTAGCTAATTCACATTTTTCCAATTTTTGCAGTAGATTAGTTCATATTTTGCATTAGGAATTGGGACCAGGACCAAACTATCGAAAAGAAAGAAAGTAATCTCTGCCACCCTTGCACCTCATGGTGAGCCTGGGTATGCATATGAACTATTTCCTAAGAAAATTTTCCATCTGCTTATAGTGCAAACATAGTTTAACTAGGTAAGGTGTAAGCGTCCCGTAATTCACACATCGTTTATTTTTACAAGGAACAATCACACATAGGGTAATTAGAAAAGGATTGTAAAGGATCAACGCATATCCACATTTCATAACACTTGTGATTGCACACTCCAAAGCAAAAACGAAGTATCGGTAAGCATTGGACCAAAAGGCACCTAGTGTGTTGGGACCTTTATCCTCTTATTACAGTTACTTCACCAAGGCACACCCTAAGAAAATTGAGACTCTAAAAATAATCACTAATCAAACTCACTAAATTCTCCTCACAGGGGCCACAAAAGAAATTATAATTCAGGTTAGGGCCATCAGGGGTAGGCATCCAATAAGCCGTCGTGGTCATTCTACATTTTGAAACATAGATGTTGACTTTTTAGGGAGCTTCAAATTTGTCTATCCACCCACGGAAAAAATACTCGAGCGTTACCAGAGACCCGTTTCAGAGGGGGTTAAGCTTAGGCCCAGTGCGTGTGGTACTCTTTGGGGCTACCTAACTCATCTAGTGCTCGGTACTGGTAGCTAAATACCAAGAATCTCAAGACTCGAATGCTCACGTGGGATGACGGTACTTTAATGGCCAAAACTAGGGGATCCTTCCCTATAGGTGACGATGCATGCAACACTAGATCCTCTTACCATTACCTTGGTCGATTCTTCAACTGTTGAAAGGCGTCACTAGTTCTTTCGGGATGTTAGCCCCAGTACCCATCAGAAGACATCTTCGCAAGGCCCAGTTACATTGAGAGTGTAAGGACGATTAGGTCTATTTAGGCTTTTGCATATTATACGCAAAACAACCAAACCATATTTTTTGCTTGATTGATCACATAGCATTAAATTAAAGGAAAACTTACATCTTATTTTTTCGCTTTATTTTATGCATGTGATGGTATTTCTTTGATAAAAATCTTCCTTCCCCCAACAAACCAAAATTATCACCAAGAATAAGCTAGTCGACACCATAATGGACTGAACGGGACCTCGTCGATCTAGGCGTTTCTTGGAACTCCCCCCATTAGAGGGAGGAGTGCCACATATTTCGCCATTTAGGTGTCGAAGATGAAAAACCACCACCATTATTGGTTCATCCTTTATTAAGGCATCTGTGATTGGAAATCCTCAAGGGTCACCCAACACCACACCAGTGGAAACCCCAGGAAGGTCACCACACTCAACTCCTCCCACAACCCCTAAAAGGCAAAGGATTTCTACCCCTTCGGGGAGTCATAGAAAATTCATCATTTCATGCCACGAGGTAATATTCTCCAAGCACTCCCCATAAACCATCACACCCAGACACCTGTGTTTCCATAGTACAAAATGGTAGTCAATACTAAATTACCCATCTTAACATCATTGAATCTTCCAGATCTAAAAAATTTAACTAATGAACCCATTGTACATAGCCTTAACTGGCTCCCATGCCCACGAAGCTCCCTTCAGATATACCAAAATTCGAAGGGAAGCAAGCAAAATACCTAGGAAATCATGTTATGACTTTCCACCTGTGGTTTTCATCCAAAAGTATCATTGATGATACTATTCGACTGAGACTTTTTCAACGCACCCTAACAGGGCCTGGGATGTAATGGTATTTCGAGCAACCTTCTGATTCACATGGAACCTGTAGTGCCCTCGCTACCACATTCCTCACTTATTTTCAGCTACCCATTCACCATGATTCAGGAATGGAACTACTGACTCATTTTAGGCAAACGCCAATTGTCCATATATTGGACCATCTCCACGAATGGCGACGATGTCGTAGTTTGTGTAAAGCCAAACTCGATGATAGAGTGTTGCTATAATTATTTTTGAAAACTCTCACAGCATATATCTCAAAATACATGGCGACACAAAAACCTATCTCTGAGGAGGACGCCATTAGCAAAGCCTGGCAGCTTGAACTCATCTACACCCAGTTAGGATATATTTACAATGTCCTGCCAAATGCCTTGTGCTTGCAAACTTATAGAGAGTTTCCAGGCGCGTTGAATATTGCAGACAATTTAATTGGGTCCTTGACTCGAGGTCATCTAGGTAGCAGTATCCAATACCTAAGATACTCGTATGATTCTACCTAGAACGTGAAGAAACCTGGCTACCACCAAAGTCAATTTGCACCTTTGCAAAATATGACGAATAGGGTGGTACCATACCATCAAAAACAGGGAGGCTTGTACCCTCCCTCGCAGGGGAACCAGTACTCAGCTAGGAATTTTTATGGAAGAGACCCCCCCCCACCCAACAATCTTACACCAATCAGGGACAGGGGGACCTATATCCCCCTTTGCCTGCACAAAATCCACCACTACAAAACAATGCGTTGGTGAACCTGGTGCAACCATCCCAGGCTCAATAGCGCCATGATTATGACCAGGAGAACCGCAATAACCCTCCTAATGCTGTGAAAAAGAAGCCTAGGAATAAACAAAAGGGAGAATCTGGACAGGGGGTAATAATCAACAATGCCCCTTGTGATATCATTCTGGGGGAAACCCTAACCAAAATCAAAGCTAAGAGCCAAATAACAACTCCCAAGGGAAAATCAAGAGATCTAGTCTAAGGAAAAATCATTCTTGTGCCATATGTGGTGAATATGACCATTACACTCACCATTTTCCCGAAATGGTAAAAAAAAAAAAACCTTCAGGGTAACCGTGGACAAGGGGAACCTATCTACAACCCGTTGTGATGCAGGAGCCTTTCCCCCACCAGGAAGTGGTTAACAACCAACAACAACAACCACCCCAAAACAATACCAGAGGCAGCAACCAAGAAATTTATATGACTGACGAAGAATTGTTCTTCCAAACAAGGAATAGGAACTATGATACCCCCCCCCCCCACCTCGGACAACCCATCAGGTACGAGCACGAGTGCACCTACTGCACTGTTAACCATATCCAAAGTACCTATAGATTCCCTTCTGAAAATGTTCAAGGGGACAACCAGGTGCATAGGACATCACTTTAAAGTTTCTCATAGATATAGCATAGCAGATGATTTAGCACAATTATTGGTTGCCATGTCATCCTTGGAAGTCCTACAATCGTGCCCAAGACAACGGAAAGCCCTACTTTCTGCATTAAGCGCAATCGACCCTTTCGATTCGCTCCTAATGGTTTTTGACCTAAACAAAGCAATCCCTAGGCATCCTCCTTTGGTCGCCTTCCAAATATCGGTTTCATTCCAGAACATCACCATACACCGATGCATCGTTAACGAAGGAGCGTCCACATGCATCATGTCCAAATCTAGTTGGAAAAAATTAGGATCACCTGAACTGAAACCATCTCACATCATGCTTAGAGCATACGATAGTCGTCCTTCAACCCCCATCGATCTATATCAAATGTCCCTATAAACCTGGATGGAAAGAAAATACTTATAGACATTGAAGTCTTAGGCGCACAACTAGACTACAATATACTCCTTGGGTAGAGTTATATGTACACCATGACTGCAATTGCATCCTTTGTCTTTCGGGTAATGATGTTCCCCCATGACGATCGGATCATCACCATCGACCAACTCACATAGTATGATAAGAAACCCATGATGGCTCTTGATGCCATGTTAGCATACGCATACATAACTACGGAACCGCTTACGCGATACACAGAATTTGGTCGTGGCCAATTCAAACCATCATCGATCCTAGGATCATTCCTAGGAGATCCCCCTATCATACAAGAGGGAGTCCCAGAAAGCACGGGGGCACCGATGTGCATGATGCTCTCATAAAACACTGAAACTAGCCCAGACATCAAAACCAGTAGTACAGAGACTGAAGCCACTATAACAACATTCCTACCCTACGCCATTCCGCAAACCCCATTTTTATACCCCCCACCTGGTTTTGTGTCAAAGCAGTCTTGGAAACTATAACATTGCAAAATATGGATTTCACAATACCTGTGTGGTATTTGGTCCCACAAGCCTTGCTATGAAGTCTTGGCATCACTTCTACAGGAATAACCCCTATCGCCCCTGAGGGGGCCACAACGGTTAACGAAACACCCATACTAGCACCAGCTAATGCGACCAAGAAAAACAACAAAAAAGGGAAGAAAGTCGAAAACACTAAAATACCTTGCGCATTATGTGATATCGTAGGCCATCCTACTAATATTTGCCTAGAGTTAGAGGAATTAAAACCTCTTCTACACACCGAAAGAAATGTTGCGACCTCAAGTTCCCATAAAAAGGAATAGGCCATGAAAAACCAAGGGAAAGCATTGCGCACCAACCATGCATGCATCATATGTGACCATTATGGGCATTATACCCACCATTTCCCAAAGATGCCACAATATAGGGATGCCCTGCAAGCCCTAGAGCAATCTTACCAACAGGACCCCTCAGATCCACCCATCAAAATGTACAAGGGCGAACCTAAAACCATAATGTACCTACGAGAGGACCCTACATCTTACTCGCACACAGTCACCCCAACAGATCAGAGACGACAAACGAAGGCCACTCGACAGGCCCCAATTTGCGCACTGTGCGATGAGCCCGACCACTTAGTCACACATTGTCCCGAGTTAAGGGCGTTTAACCATTGGTATCAAGTCCCTCACGTTGCCCAAAGAAACTTAGTTTATAATCGACGACATACGTGTCATATTTGTTGGAGCAACCACCACGTACATCGTTGTCCCCATAACCATCGATTCTGGTCTATGTTGGATTTCATGCTACGCTTCATTGCTGAAAACCCCAACTTAGCCAGATCGGACACAAAATTCGTGAATAATACTACAAATCAAGGGACAGAAGAAAAAAGGACCATATTGCATGTGTCCGAGGAGAGACGACTACCTGAACGACCACCTCCCCCCCATAATCTTCCTCAAGCTCCAGTACAGCTCTGCGCACTCTGTGATGAACGACATCACTTCATCGCTGACTGTGCAACTCTAGACCTATTCCAAAGATGGTACCTAGTTAACCCAGTATATTACAACGAATTACGAGCAGTCCAATATTTGTGCTGAGTGTGTTCAAGCGACCACCTAGTTCGTCGTTGTCCCTACATCCCCCGATTATGTTCAGCGTTAAATTGTTTACGCCATGCCATAACACGCCTCGTCGCAGCAGACGGATCGGATTCAGAATTCATGGAAAGTTCGACAACTCAATAAAATGAGGCAACTAGGTCCATTTTCTTCATATCAGTAGAAAAACGACCAACAAAGGGGGCATATCATCACCCCCAACCGCCCTTCACGAATAAATCCATCTTGCGCATTATGCGACACCTGCAACCATTTGGTCACCTAATGCCGTATTTAAGATCATTCTGCAAATGGTACCCAATTAATCCAGCAGTCCAAAGGGAGCGGAGAACCAAAGAGAAACAATCTTGTCTGATTTGTCACGACAACCATCACGCTCAACATTATACTTACATTCCTCAATTTCAACCTTTGTTAGACACCATACGCTCATTGGTTACCCGAAACCCAAATGTAATTGGTTTAGAACCAAGGCATTATGGCACAAGGCATCCTTCTCCCCATCATTACCAAAACCCTAGGAAGGCTAAGATGACTCATCGTCCTAGCAGGGCCCAAAACCAGCCAAGGACGGTATGTGTTCTATGCGATAGAAATTATCACAGCGTCAATCAATGTCAGGAACTCAAGAAACTCAGTAATAGTCTTTGCATGGTCACCACCATACCATAGATCAATCTCCCTAATCATGATAAGATCACATGCTGCTATTGCAAGATTTTATCACAATTCCACTATACTATGGATTGTGAATACCTCCCAAGGCTACCAGTAGCAAGGGCAGCATTCAGTTTGATCTCCCTAAAAGATCTAGACCAACCAAAACCAAACACTCGGAGATGGCAGAAGCACAAACATGCCCCAATGCCCAATCATATCCGAGCGTCCACTTCGGGCACAAAGAGTAGCATTGGTTCTCACACCATCTACTCGATAGGCACCTTCACGCCATGCACCATTTTCCCAAGTCACAATCATGAAACATAGTTATGCCCCTTAATAGAAACATTTCAACACCTTTGCACTCAACACAACTTCCAAATCCAGGAAAATGTGAGTACCCTTAGTACGTCTCCAGAAGAGCACGAGTTTGCTCTCAAACAAACCACCACAATGGAAATACTTCCACCATTCAGACCTAACAACCCAGAAATCCAAGATATATACGCCATCGAATCTAAATACTTCCTCCCATCTAGGAAGGTAGACTGGTTCAAAAATCCCATGCAGTGCCCAATGCGTTTGAAGAAGGGAATATGTCAAATATTTCACCAAACATTAAGGTGAATATCTCGATAAAACCAGGCAAAATCGAAGAAATCCCACTAGGGGCAGCATGCTCCCCAAATGAGGTAGTCGCTTACACAAAATTGTTACAATATTACAGGGACATCTTGGTATGGGATTATTCAGAAATGCAAGGGCTTAGCCCTACTATCGTAGAACACCACATTGACACCTGGCCTGACATACCACCATTTCGCCAAAAACAACGTCAATTACACCCATCTAAGGGAGAAGCAATCAAGCAAGAAATTGACAAGATTCACAAAGCTCGGTTCACCTACCCAATTGCTTCATTTTGGCACCTTTGCACTCAATACAACTTCCAAATGTAGGAAAATGTGAGTACCCTTAGTACGTCTCTAGAAGAGCATGAGTTTGCTCGCAAACAAACCACCACAATGGAAATACTTCCAACATTCAATGTCGATGACACACAACACCATATACGATTCATCTCATCATGCATGGGAACCATGAATCATGTTTTCTGCTCATATTTCATTGGTGTCGATACAGCTACAACTACCACACCAGTAGTTGTACCATCGACGGTGCAAACTCAACCCATCTGCACCTTTTCAACCTCTTCTGGTTCCACAACATCAACTACATAATCATATTCATGTTTTTCGACCAACATTGTTAGGCCCAAACCAATTCCTCACAGCTTCGCACAAACCAATTAACCCTTAGACACCTTGTTTCATTTAGACGAGGATATTCTAAAGGCCATGATGGAACCAGATTGTCTGTGGGACTCAATGCATCACCGCTCATTTTTTTCTTCTAGAAAAAATAAAAAAATAAATAATATTAAAATATAAAGAATTAAAAAAAAATATATATAAATATATATATATATATATATATATATATATATATATATATATATATATATATATATATATATATATCTAAAGTGAACAAGATGGCCGGAATCTAGGACATCGGCTCTTCATAAAGTAAATACACAGTGGAGATTTTTGTGAGGACCAAATCCCACGAAAACCCAGAAGAACATATGTACACAAAATAAGATATGAAAGGATTTCAATTGAGTGATCCTTTCAATCAATCACTATTGGCCTTATCTTCATAATCATGCTCTGGAGGATCTGGCAGATCAGGTTGTATGTCAGGTATATCATAATCATCTTCATCAGGAGCAAGATCTTCGTACGGGATTGATTCATCAAGCCAATAAGGTGCTTCTTCTCTGGTACAGCAGAAAAATGGGAAAGTATATGTGTATGGTGGTCGATCTTGTTCATCTACTGAGATCACACCTCTGAAACTGACACAAAGTCTAAATGACTCACTTCCTTCAATAGGAATTACAGATGTATGACAATGGACAAATTCAAATTCTATAACATAATCATTTTGGACCGCTACATGCATCTCCCAATGAAAAAGCCTACAGAACTCTGGAAAAGTTCTATAAAAAATATTTCTATCTCTGGGGATATATCTAAACAAAAATAATCTAAACCATGGACTCCACCAATTTCTACTAGGGTCAATAGCCATTGCATAGAATATGACTTTTACTGAACCATGAATCCTAGCTCTTTTATGGATAGAAAAATAATCTTCCCAAGTCCAATCTGTTTGCTGGATGCAACCACAAATAGACAGGATTGGGTTCTCTATATAATGCATAATAGACTCTCCATGGCCTAATCCTATATGGTAACTCTTTAGAGTATAACCACTTGGCTTCATCAGAATCAAACCATTTCTGAAGTATGACCTGCTTAATGCCCATTGGTAACTCTGAAAACTTCTTAGCAAAACATTCTAGACAAAACTCATAATGACAATTACTACATACAATGACTTGACTGACTCTTCTAGACTTAGACTGACTGGACTGACTTGAGCTTGTAGAAGCTTCATGTTGATGCAGTGGTCTGAACATTTTTATTTCTTTGACTTTTTGGGATCCTTCTCTGGTAAGCATGTCAGCAAGGTAGTTTTCAGCACCAGACTTATAAACAATGTCAAAATCAAAACCTTCAAGCCACAGTGCCCATCTAAGAACTCTAGTATTGTCCTGTTCCAACAATCTTTTGTTTTCTAGCATCTGCTTCATATGCTTTAGATCTGTTCTAACAATGAATCTGACACTTTTCAGGAACAAATGAAATCTCTTTATTCCTCTTTTTACTGCTAGTATCTCCTTATGTGAAGAGGGATACTTCTTTTCAGTGTCATCAAAGGATCCGGAGGAATAGGCACATACCAATTCTTTTCTTCCATGCTTCTGTAGAAGAAATGCAGCCCAAGTATGATCAGAAGCATCTGTTTCAAGAATAAATGGAATATTAGTATTAGGAAGCTTAAGTTTTGGCAAATCATTAAGCTTGCTCTTAATACTAATTACTGTTGCTGTCATTTCATCTGTCCAACTGGTAGCTTTCTTCTTCAATCTATTCAGCAACACTTTTGTATCTTCTGATTGCTTCTCATAAAAGTTTCTGATGTAGTTCAGACATCCAAGAAATCTCTGCAAATTCTTTACATCAGCAATAATGTCAGGAAATTTCAACATATGTGTTAAAACATGAGGTTGAAGTTCAACACAACCTTTTTCTATATGTAGCCCCAGATAATCAATCCTGATTTTACCAATCTGAAACTTTTCTTCAGAATCTGAAAGTACAAGACCATGCTTATATACAAGCTAATAGAACTGTTTAAGATGTTGTTTATGGCTATTTACATCTCTGCTGAAAATAAGCAAATCATCAATATATACAATGACATACTCTACCCCACAAAAAATATCTTCCATCCTCTTTTGAAATTCAGAGGGAGCATTCTTAAGACCAAAAGGCATCACAGTCCATTGATACTGACCATGAGGAATTGTGAAAGTTGTTTTATATCGATCAGCAGGAATGATACCAATCTGCCATAAACCACTCTTAAGATCAAACTTGCTAAAGACGTTAGCATTAGCGATTTTAGCAAGCAATAAATCTTTATTTGGCAGAGGATACCGAATAGGAAAAAGGGCTTCATTCAATACTTTATAATTAATCACAAGCCTTTTCTTACCCCTCTTTTGCTCACTGTGCTTATTGACATAAAATGCTGGGCAAGCCCATGGACTCTTGCATGGCTCAATAAGCTTTTGCTCTAAAAGCTGTCCAATCTCTTTTTTACACAACTCTTGCTCATTTGGACTCATATGATTAGCACTTGCTTTCTGTGCTTTAGGAACATATCCCTCTTTATAAGGTAATGCAACAAAGTACTTTTCTCGTGTCCAAAAAGCATCTGGACGACTACTAGTACAGTCTTGTCTCAGCTTATCAGAAATAGGCTGAAGAGTCTTGGAACCATGTAATTCAGCATTTCTGACAATCTTATTGATCTTGGAAAGATCTTGAAGACTGTGTTGGATGGGATCCACTTCATCTGGCTGAACATTGACCTTGTAATCATTAGAAGCAGAGACTGTAACAGAACCAACTGAGGTAGTGAAAGTAACACAATCTTGACCAAAAGTAACAGGAAAATATTTTTTCAAAAAATCCTGTCCTAACAATACATCTGCACCTGTATCAAAACTGTACAAAGTAACAAACACTTGTACATCATTCAAGAAGATAGGAAATTCAGGGGCAATATGACTGATCTCCATTAAATCTCCTGTAATAGCCCTGAATTGGAGTTTAGTTGGCTGCCAATAATAGTGAGGAATGGCCTTGTATTTGCAGCAACTACTCATTGCTCCAGAATCTATTTGTGCATCCAAAGTATAAGCCTTAATGCTGGGAACCTTAATTCTGACAGGAATAACCACTCTATCTCCTATTCCCATAACATTAAATAACTCAACATTTTTCTTTGGAGAACTATTTTCTGGAACTTGAACATTCTTCATCAACAGATTAACTAAGTTAGAATTACACTCATCATAATCAGAAATAAGCAACTGGAGTTTAGATGACAACTGAATCATTTATGATCTTGTGTGATGAATAGAAGATTCTAAATCAGTAATCTTCTTTTTCAGAGTGTCGATTTGATTCATACCTGGAGATGTAGTGATTTGCAAAGGTTTGAACATTGAATCGAACTCTTTTTCAATGAAATCCTCTTCTTCTTCTTCTGAAAACTTTTCTTGCCTTTTCTTTGATGGCAGCTGTTTTTCAAGAGTTTCCAATTTTTCTTGTAGTCTTCTTCTGGCTGTAAACTGGACAGGGTCAAGTTGTGCCAAATCAGCTTTGACTGCTGCAATATTTGCCTGTATATCTCCTGTGGAATTAAAACTGAACATCTTTATCTCTCGAATAAAAGTTTCATCTGAATCAGATGAATCATCTTCCAATGTTAGTTTCCCCATTTCAAGAATTTGTTCATCACCAGAATCTGAAGAAGAACTTGACACTTCAAAATATTCACCATCAGAATGGGATATGAGATCCCAATCTTTTGGATCATGAATAGTAGAGAAGATATCCATTATCATTATCTGTCTTTTATCCTTCCTTTCTCTGCAAGTATTAGCATAATGACCTTCTTTACCACAGATGAAACAAACAACTTTCTTAGAAGGTTTAGATCTTTTCCTAAATACAGTTATTCTCCCTTTAAATGATTTCTTAGTAGGAGAGTATCTCTTCTTTTTAGGAAAATACTTATCTGACTTGCAGGAACACGACTTGTTTGTCTTACCAGTCCAAGATTTACGAGAAACCTTTCTAGACTTTGAACCATGACATCCAAAATTATAGGTTTCTTTGAAATTATTGCAAAGCTTAGTACTAAAATGCATATGTTTAGAAAAATTCCTTTTAGCTTTGATTTCTGCACATTCCTTTTGCAGAATTGTGACAATCAACTGTTGTATGGCTGCAAAAGATTGTCCTTCCAAATTCACCTTATGATCTGCTATATGGCGATTAATCAAATCTGGAATTTTACCAGACATAGACTGTATATAGTATCTGAGATATGCAACATTGTGTGAATCGCTTGCTTGATATAAAAGCTTGTGCATCACACAGAAATACTCATGCAAATAATCTATATTATAGAGTTTTTGAGAAAGAAATAATTGTGCATGATGCTCTGAATCTTTAGGAACTAGTCCAACAAACTCATGTTTTAAGGCATCAAACAGTGCTTTTAATGGATCAGTCCTATGTTCGACTATTTCATCTTTCTCATTTTTAGCAAGCTTTTCCCACCATTGTTTCATTATGCCTGTAAAGGACCATACTATTTGCGTTACTATATCAGACCATGGTGCCTTTGTTTCTGCTTTTCTTTGTAATGCCCAAGCATGGACATTGTGTAGCACAACAATCACCTCACTATAACTTAGACAATCAATATTGATCAATAAAGAGTTTCCATACCCTCTTGCAATTGGATTGTCTAACCTGACAGGAGTGGATTGTAGATTTTTTGCATATCTACCAAATGGACTTGAAGCTGAAGCTTCATGAGCAGAGGTATCTCCAGGACCTCTGTTTCCTTTATGAGAATAGAAAAAGGATTCACTTCTATCCCTTTTCGTACTTGGCTCACCCATGTGGGTGTCAGTGGTACCTTGAGTAAAAGTTACTCCTGACATGGCCAATATTGTGGGAGCAGATGGTTGACCATTTTTATTTATTAAAGAACTAAGGCTAACATAGTTCTTTGGCAATTTCAAACTTTCAACTGTAGGAAAACTAGCTAGTCTTAATTTCATCAGATCTGTCTTTTCTCTAGCTAGATTAATACCCTTTTGAATCTTCTCAAGCCTTGCTTCACTTATTCTTTCTATTCCTTTAAAAAGAATATGCTTATGTTCATCAGGACTAGAAGAGAACTTTAGTTTAGAGCTTGAGACATCTACTTCTCTATAATGAGGTGGAGAAGTAGGAATAGGAAGAGCATCCGTCAGATGACCAAGAGATTTTTCAGTTATACCCATATTAGAGTTTATGTCATTGAGACTTTGGGTATGTTCATTCTGAGTTCCTAAAATCTCATTATAACCGGAATGCAACTTCTTAATATGTTATTTAACTTCTAAGACATCCTTGGCTATATCATCAATATTCTGCAACATACAAACCATTTGATAGTTTGTATAGTTATGTATTTTCTCACTTTCATTTTGAACTGGATCAGAGATTGCTCTTGTAGATATCCATTGGAAATCAGCTTTCTTTGTTCCATTACTGAATGTTCTTCTAGAATTCCCAGATTCTAAATATCTTTCATTTATCTTTGCAGTGACTTCTGACTGAGCTCTTGGAAGTGTGAAGCTCTTGATATCTGGAATCAATTCTTCATATGTGGGTGTGTCTGCAATATGGAATGTAGAGGATGACTGGGGAACACAGAATTGGCAATCATCAGGCTTATGAGAGGTAGATCTTCTGTGTGCTTGTGTAGGGACAGAATATCTTGAAGAAAGACTTCTAGGTAGAGCTGGCTGTTGTGATGAGTGGAGAGGATCCCTACCACCCAAAAATGTAGATCTGTGCAAGGATGACATAGATCTAGAAAGAGAGGGAGAGGTAAACTTAAGACCAGAGGAGCCATCAGGATGTTGGATGACAGACAACTGCTGCGGAGTTTTTGATGTTTGCAGTTGAGGATATTTCTGTGAAAGAGGAGTATAATCATTACTCCATTCATCAGGGAGAGTGCAAGCTGCAAAACCAATCTGTAGAGGAGCAGTGTTACCAGGGCCAACTATCACACCTTCTTTAAGGGCTCTTTCTTTTAAATTAGGATTGAGAGGAGGCATAGAGGAGGAGACAAATCTCAGACATATAGAAGCATGCAACTGAGCTATCTGAGATTGTGGAGCAACATCAAAACCAGAAAACTGAATATAAGCATTCAAGAATTCATTTATATAAGGATCAGTCAATGAAACTTGATACCGGGGAATCACGGATGACCAGACAGGACCATTATTAAGAGGGCTCTGGAATCCTCCTAACAAGGCATCATTAAAATTATTCATCCTTGTATCTAGAACACATGTGAGGCATGAAGTGTTCAGTCCTGGTCTAACTAGTGGATTTATCCCAAACTGTATCATCCCAATATGAATATATCTGTAACCATTTTCAAGACCCCATTCAACATCTTCTTTTTTAATCAACGGAATCTGATACACAGACTGACTAGTGGATATTGGTATATTTACAAAAGTAAATCTAAACAACTGAGCTGCTTTGAACTGAAAGACAGGAATCTTATAGAGCTTATCAACTTGAATTTCTGGCAATGTCCAGTTAGGTTGAGGTTCAAATTCTTGAACTAAAACCTTTTCATCATATAACACATCATCATTCCTGGATTTATTTAAGAACTTATTGAGAAATGACCATCTATTCTTATGAGCTAATTTTTTGTCTTCGGGCTTCTCTCAGAAAATTAGAAACAAAATACTGTGAAATTGCCGTATTTTGACAAATTTCACTCGCCGCCTTACTTCCAACTTAGACTCAAGGATTACTACTATATATATATATATATATATATATATATATATATATATATATATATATATATATATATATATATATATATATATATATATATATATATATATATATATATATATATATATATATATATATATATATATATATATACCTAAACCCAAGATATATACGCCATTGAATCTAAATACTTCCTCCCATCTAGGAAGGTAGATTTGTACAAAAATCCCATACAGTGCCCGATGCGTTTGAAGAAGAGAATATGTCAAATATTTCGCCAACCATTAAGGTGAATATCTCGATAAAACCAGGAAAAATCAAAGAAATCCCACTAGGGGCAGCATGCTCCCCAGACGAGGTAGTCGCTTACACAAAATTGTTACAAGACTACAAGGACATATTTGCATGGGATTATTCGGAAATGCTAGGGCTTAGCCCTACTATCGTAGAACACCACATTAACACCTGGCCTGACATATCACTAGTCCACCAAAAACAACATCAATTACACCCATATAAGGGAGAAGCAATCAAGCAAGAAATTGACAAGCTTCAAAAATCTTAGTTCATCTACCCAATCGCTTACACGTCGTGGATTTCCAACTTGTTCCCGTTATGAAAAAACATGGCACCATTTGAGCCTGCACCGATTTCTGAGATTTGAACAAAGCTTGTCCCAAGGACAACTATGCTACCCCATTTATCGACCAAGTCAATGATGCTTGCGTCGGTCATGAGGCATTGTCCTTCATGGAAGGATTCTCAAGGTACAATCAAATTCAATTCTGACACACGGATTTATACAAGACAACATTCACTACCCCTTGGGGCATGTTCACATACTAGGTCATGCCTTTCAGTTTTAAAAATGTTGGAGCCACCTTCCAGCGGGCCATGAATTATATCTTCCACGACCTGGCCCACCTCATCTTAGCTTACTTGGATGACCTCACCGTATGATCCAAGAAGTGAAGTGATCATCTGGCAAATTTACGGTTGGTATTTCAACGGTGCCGAAATTACAACCTACGCTTGAACCCTCTCAAGTGCATCTTCTACGTCAATGCAAGTAGACAATTAGGGTTCACTGTATCCCAACAAGGGATCAAAGTGGACCCCCTCAAGGTAAATGCAATCAAAGAAGTGCCACCACCCAAAAATCTCAAGCAACGTCAAAGCTTGCGGGGGAAAGCCAACTTCTTAAGATGCTTTGCCCCCAACTATGCCACTTGCGCGCAAGGATTCCTACGCCTACTCCGTCAAGATATCCCGTTCAAGTGGGATTATTAGGCTCAACAATCGTTTGAGACACTAAAAGACACATTATCTTCAGCCCCTTTGATCAACCCACCAAATTATGACAAAGATTACACCCTATACCTATTAGCATTAAACACTGCCATAGTCGGGGTGTTAGTCCAAGACAGACCAGATGGTAAAGAACACGTAATCTGTTACATCAGTAAGAACTTATCTAGCCCCGCTTTAAAATATGAACCTGAAGAAAAAAATTCCCTAGCCCTTATACACGCAGTACAAAAACTTTGGCATTACATCATCTTGTGGATTACAAACGTCATAGCAGCTATCAACCCCATGAGATATATGCTAACACGCCATCTGATGAACCACAAATACACTCGATGGGTAGTCATACTTGTTAGAAAATTATATATTACGGAGCAATGCAACACATAAAATATGCAGAAAATACAAGCACACAAAACACATAAAACCAGAGAGACACAGATATACGTGGTTCACCCAGTTTGGGCTACGTCCACCCCAAACAACCAATCCTTCCTTTCTATTATCCAGCAAAATGAAGAGACAAAACCTACAGCAGTTCCGCTGTAATATCCTCTGTTCTCTCTCATAGTCTCCCTCTCTGTTTCTCGCTCCGAGAATACACATACAATACACAGCCGTAATACAATACCCTCATAAAAGCAAGGGGTTGCCTTCTAGGGAAAAAAACCCTAAACTAAACATAACTTCTACCGTCAGATCATTTGCCTAATGAACGGCCCAGATTGACTAGAAATTACTATACTTTTACAAGGCAATTTTACATCTGGCTTAGCTGGGCGCCCCCGAAACCCTCACCGTGGGGGGGCCCCATAAAGTGGTTGCCGCCTACTTGGCAGTTGGATTAATTTACTCGCGCCGTCATGTCGCCTACGACAACAATGGGATGATTCATATCACAAATGTTGTTTCGCCCAGTCTAAGGCAATAAGGGTCCAAATGTTTGATACAAAGTAAACAAGATAATCCAAGCTCCACCCAACAATCTCCATCTGGAGACTTGTAGTAACTCCACCGCCGCTTCATTTGATGGGACAATGACTCTTCTTTTGACTCGGCAATTTCTCATCTTCATCGTCATCCTTGAAGACCAATTGAAACTGAGCATGTTCTCAGTTTCTCCCTGGTTACAACTTTTGTTAGCATATCTGCAAGATTCTAGCTAGTGTGTATCTTTTCCAACTTCAACTCTCCATCTTCCAATACTGACCGTATGAAATGGTACTTGAGATGTATATGTTTAGTCATGGAATGAAATGTTGAGTTCTTCGCAAGATGAATAGCACTTTGGCTATCACTGTATAGTGTGCCCATATCATGCTTCTTACCCAATTCATCCATAAACCTTTGTAACCAAATCATTTCTTTACTAGCCTCTGTAGCAGCAACATACTCTGCTTCTGTTGTTGAAAGTGCAACAACACTTTGGATTTTTTAAACCCAAATGACAGCTGTTCCACCTACAGTAAATACATATCCTGTAGTGCTCCTCCTGTTATCTCTGTCACCTGCCATATCTGCATCAACATATCCCTGCAGAGCAATGTTTGAACCACCAAAGCATAATGCTTGATTTGTGGTACCTCTCAAATATCTGAGAATCCATTTTACTGCCATCCAATGTTCTTTTCCTGGATTATTCATGTACCTGCTTACAACTCCCACTGCATGTGCAATATCAGGCCTTGTGCAGACCATCGCATACATTAAGCTTCCAACTGCTGATGCATATGGAACTTTAGACATATAATCCATGTCTTCTTGGGTCTTTGGGCACATCTCCTTACTAAGTTTGAAATGGCTAGCAAAAGGTGTACTAACAGGTTTTGCATTGTGTATATTAAATCTTTTCAACACTTTTTCTATGTACTCATTCTGAGACAGTGTTAATTTGCGATTTTTCCTGTCTCTAGTTATCCTCATACCAAGGATTTGTTTTGCAGCTCCCAAATCCTTCATTGCAAATGAATTTGCCAATTTTCTTTTGAGCACATTTATTTCCTGCATGTTAGATCCCGCAACAAGCATGTCATCTACATACAATAACAATATAATATAGCTTCCATCATTTTTCCTTTTTAGATAAACACAATGATCAGAGTGACATCTAGTATAACCTTGTTCAGACATAAACTTGTCAAATTTTAGATACCACTGCCTTGGAGCCTGTTTTAAGCCATACAAACTCTTCTTTAACTTGCACACCAATTTTTCTTTCCCTTTGACCTCATATCCTTCTGGTTGCTGCATGTATATCTCCTCCTCCAAATCTCCATGGAGAAATGTTGTCTTTACATCTAACTATTCAAAATGTAAATCTTCCGCTGCTACAAGACTTAAAATAGTTCTGATTGAATTCATTTTAACAACAGGAGAAAATATTTCATCAAAATCAATACCTTTCTTCTATGCAAACCCCTTCACCACAAGTCTAGCTTTGTACCTCTGTTTTCCTCCATCTTCTTCCTTCAACCTGTAAACCCATTTATTTTGCAATGTAGTTTTACTTGCAGGCAACTTGACTAAGTCCCAAGTCTGGTTATGCATTAAGGAGTTCATCTCTTCTTCCATGGCTAGCTCCCACTTCTTCCTACTTTCAACCTGCATTTCTTCTTCATAACATTCAGTTTCACCAGAATCAGTCAACAATAAATAATATAATGAAGGAGAGTATCGTTCAGGGGGTCTACTTATCCTGGTAGATCTTCTAACACCACTTTCAGGTGTTTGAGGTGCCTATTGCTGTTGTGGTGGTTGCTGCTACTGTGGTTGTTGATTATTATTATTTTCAAGCACCTTTACTTTTTCAGTTATCTCATCAAGAATCGTGTATTCCTTGCTTTCTTTTTCTTGTTTCTTTTCCTGCAACTGATTCTTATACAAGACCTTTTCATTGAATATTACATCTCTGCTCCTAATGATTTTGTGATTTTCATAATCATATAAGCGATAACCAAAATCATTAGCACCATATCCAATAAAGGTACATTTCTTTGATTTTACCTCAAGCTTTGTTCTATTTTCTTTATTAATATGGAAAAAGGCCTCACAACCAAAAGGCTTTAAAAAAGAGTAGTTTACCTTTTTACCTGTCCATGCTTCCTCTGGAATACCACCATCCAAGGAACTTGAAGGCCCTCTGTTTATTAGATAAACAACAGTATCTACAGCATCTGCCCAAAATTGTAAAGGCAATCCCGCATGCAATCTCATGCACCTTGCACGCTCCATGATTGTTTTATTCATCCTTTATGACACACCATTTTCTTGTGGTGTTCTTGGAACTGTCTTCTCTCTACGAATTCCATGCTCTGAACAGTACCTATCAAACTCTTTGTTGCAATATTCACCTCCATTGTCTGATCTGAGACACTTCAACCTCTTTCATGTCTCAATCTCAACCAAAGCTTTCAATTTCTTGAAAGTATCAAATACATCAGATTTATTTTGAATACAATAAATCCAAGTTTTTCTAGTTGCATCATCAGTAAACGTAACATAATAGCGAGAGCCACCGAGAGATGATACCTGAGCAGGTCCCCATACATCTGTATGCACAAGCTCTAATTTTTCACTCTTCTTTTCTTTCCCAACTCTGAGAAATCTGACTCTCTTCTGTTTTCCATAAATGCAATTCTCACATAAATCCAAATCAACATTCTTCAAACCTGGCAACAAATTTCTTGAGTGGAGAATCTTCATTCCCTTCTCACTCATGTGTCCGAGCCTATGATGCCATAATGCTGCATCTGCTCCTTTGGAAGTTAAAGCATTAACAGAGTTAGAAATACCATTGCATAAATACAATGTACCAACCTTTTTGCCTTTTGCTATTACTAGGGCTCCTTTGGTGACCTTCCAAGCTTTATCTTTGAAAGTTGTCACACAACCTTCACCGCCTAACTGCCCTGTTGAAATCAAATTTTTCTTTAGATCTGGAACATGCCTTACCTCCTTTAATAGCCATTGGTTTCCATTCTGTTGTTTTACAAGAACCTTACCCATTCCAACAATTTTACAGGATTTATCGTCACCCAAACGAACTTGTCCAAAATCTCCTTGAACATAGTCATGAAAATATTTCTTATCAAGTGTGGCATGGAATGAAGCCCCTAAATCTACAACCCAAGAATCAGTAACATTTTCGAAAGAAAGAATCAAAGCATCTTGTAACACATCACCTGTCACATTTGCTTCATGATTGTTTTCTTGTTGCGCGTCTCCTTCTTTTCCCTTCCGAGATCTACAGTCTTTCTTTAGGTGTCCTTTCTTTCTGCATTTCCAGCACACTATCCCTGATCTGGACTTGGATATTCCTTTCCTTGATTTACTGTGATATCCCGAGCTCTTTCCTCTTTCCATTCTCCTTCCCCTAGACTCTGCACTCAAAGCATTACCCGATGTCTCACCAGAGCTTTTTCGTCGCATTTCCTCACTAAGGATAGCACCGACAACATCATCAAACTTTAAAGTACTAGATCCAGAGACAGAGTTACTAATGGCCATTACCAAACCATTCCAACTCTCTGGAAATGAGCACAAGAATAACAGAGCTCTAACTTCATCATCAAAGTTTACCCCTACAGAACTTAACTGACTGGTAACTGTATTAAAATCATTTAAATGGTCTGCAATAGATCGACCTTCCGACATTTTCATAGTAAATAGTCGTTTCATAAGAAATACCTTGTTTGAGGCCAAGGGTTTTTCATATAGTTTCGCCAACGTCTGCATCAAACCCTCTGTTGTTGTTTCCTTCGAAATATTGAAGGCGACTGACACCGCAAGGCACAACCGTATTGTTCCGAGTGCTTTTCTATTGAGAATGTTCCATTCCGCATCTGTCATGGCCGCCAACTTCTTTGTTTTTCCACTCAATGGTAGGTACAGATCTTTCTGATACAAATAATATTCCATCTGCATCTTCCACAACAGGAAGTTTTGGCCATTAAATTTTTCGACCCTAAACTTACCTTCTTCCGCCATTGCTCCCACTCGAACCAGGAACCCTTCTTTCCTGCGAGTTTATCAGCCAAATATACCTTCAGCTCTGACACCAGTTGTTATAAAATTATATATTACAGAGCAATGAAACACACAAAACATGCGGAAAATACAAGCACACAAAACACATAAAACCAGAGAGACACAGATATACGTGGTTCACCCAGTTTGGGCTACGTCCACCCCGAACAGCCAGTCCTTCCTTTCTATTATCCAGCAAAATGAAGAGACAAACTCATGAAGGATCCAGAAAATCGTAATATCCTCCGTTCCCTTCTCCATCCCTCTCTGCTTTCTCGCTCCGAGAATTACACTCAATAACACACAAAATTATACAATACCACCGAAAAGCGAGGTTGCCTTCTAAAAAGTAAAACCGTAACCAAACATACCTCATCACGCGATCATCTCAAATAATGAACGGCAGTCTTACTGACTCAGGGGAATGACACACTTTTACAAGGCAATTTTACATCTGAAAGTGAGGCGCCCAGGGCCGCCCCCCGAAACCCCCCGCCAAGGGGGAGGCTCCAGAAAGTCGTTGCTGCCCCCCCCCCAGACCCCACCAGCCGATTACTTTCAGTGAGCGCACTGCCGCCCCCATTTAAGGTACAGGTTCAATATTAATGAAGCCTATAGACATGAAAGGTAACATAACTGTGCTCCACACCCAACAATACTGCAGGATTCGACCTACATTTTAGCTCCCACAAGAGAAAAAAACTTTAATCTTAGCTGATTTCATCACTAACCTCCCAATTCTGACTAAAGGATCCCTAGTTAACGACTCACTACCAGATGAACATCTATTTCTAGTGACGACTGAGGATCCTTGGTACGACGACATCCTCCTATTCTTACAAACCCAAAATTTCAATCCAAAGCTTACACGTGATGACTGAAGGCGCATACGCCACTAGGGCCCCCAATACCTCCTCATGGGGGACGTCCTTTATCGATGAGGTGTTAACACTATTTTACTTCGATGCCTCATGCACGACCAAGCTGAGAAAGCCTTAAATGACTGCCATAGTGGGGCTTGCAGCAACCACCTCTCAGGGATGGATACCGCCTGAAAAGTCCCATGGGCAAGTTATTTTTTTCCCACTCTATTCCAAGTTTGCATTCAAGCGATCAAACGTTGCAAGCGATGCTAACGCTTCACCCACAAGGCAAGAGCACCTCCTGTTCCCCTGCACCCGGTCATTGTAGCTGGTCCCTTTTGCAAATGGGGAATCGACTTTATGACTTGAAACCCTGCGTCGTCTGGCAACCACAAATACATTATTATAGTCGTCGACTATTTCACCAAGTGGGAAGAATCCATGCCTACATATGACAACAATATAGAAACCGCAACACAATTTCTCTTCAACCATGTCATAGCACGATTCAATGTGCCTAAGGAATTAGTCTCCGATCATGGAAATCATTTCAAAAATGAAATATTCCAGGATTTGTCTCATCACCTAGGATTCACACATGAATTTGCGTCACCATACTACCCCTAGTCCAATGGATAGGTAGAAGTTGTTAAGAAAGTACTCAAAAAAATGTTATAATGTATAGTCAATAACCATAAAACAAATTGGCACCATATGGTTTTTTCAGCCCTGTGGGCATATCACACAGCGGTTAAAACCTCAACAAGATTCACACCTTTCCAACTAGTGTACAGAGTGGAAGTCGTAATCCCCATCGAAAGTGAAATCCCTAACATACACGCAACCATTGAACTCCTCGATGATACCCAGCCTTTAGAGCAACAATTGGTACAGTGAGAACTCATCGACGAAAATCAATGAGAGTTGCTCCAACATAATGAAGCACATAAAAAAGGGTAAAAGAATCATTCGACCACGACATCACCCCTCGCTCATTCTCAGAGGGGGAGTTAGTCCTCCGCTACGATGTTTCAAAAGAGGCCTTAGGACCCGAGAAGTTTGAAAAATTATGGAAAGGTCCTTACATTATAAAACATTGCCTCCTCAAGGGAGCATACATCTTGTTAGAGCTCGAAGATACATGCCTAGCTAACCCTGTCAATGGGATCTACCTCAAAAAATTTCACCCATAAGGGTAGTAAGTTTCAACCTTAGAGATAATATGCATGTAACATAAATTTTTGAGATGATCACAATCAATGAGGACTTGTTATAAAAAATGCTTCGGTGTCACAGATGGATCATCGCCCCATCCACTATTTTGGATTCGTTCATGAGGCTTCACGATGGTCGCAAAATCTAGCAGCAGCCACCTGGGCCATATACTATCATGACCGATCACCATTCCTCACCAACGAAGTATATATCGGATCAACTACCAATAATCAAGCATAAAATGATGTAGTCATCGAGCTGTTGAGCGATGCCTCCAACTAGGGAATTCGCCATCTACATGTCTATCTTGATTCCCAGCTAGTGGTTTCACAATTAAACCGAGATTTTTAAATACAGAATTCACACCTATTTAGGAAGTACTTACACACAAGACGATTAAGTCGTCATTTTGATCACATTACATTTACACATATACCAAAAAATCAAAACCAGACAGTCGATCACATAGCTAACCACATCCTAGACTGGAATTCATCTCGTATAAATCATCATCCATAAAAAAAGCAAAACATGAAAACATAAATATCCATCATAGGTAGATAACATCCATAATAAGCACAAATAATAGCCATAGACACATCATAAGAGCCGCAAAAAATATGCATCTCGCATATATACATCAAAAAATATATGAGTCCGAGTATACCAGTCATGTCCCTGACCATAATGTCAGCCAAAAAATATATCTACATGTCATCAAAATAGGGAAGCATCCTCATAATGGGTGCTTTCCTTGAGCATACAAATATCCCTAGCGCTGAGCCCCACCTGGTGGGTCCTCTAGACCCACGGCTGCACCCGGTGCCAGTACAGGTGCAATAGCCAAAACTACAAGTTTTGCATGGTGTAATGTCGGGTGATGCGCCCTCTCTCGAGCCATCACTATCTCGAGCCATACATCATCTAGATCATCAAAAAATCCGTCGGTCGGCATACCCCGGGTCAATCTCTCTAATCGACTCCATGAGTTGGCTAGACCAGTTGCACGAGCATCCGCATCCTCAGCCCGAGCCTCTGTCGGCAACACCCTAAGGTCAACAACAACTAACTGCTCCTCAACCACCACAACACGAGCCTTGATCGTCGCAGCCCATGCCTCAACCGCCTCAGCGCGAACAAGGAGGGCTTCATCCCCTCCGGCAGCTGCAACACTGTTTCCCTCCCCTGAAGGGCCCCCAAAACCTCCCTGCACCCCCAATCTAGGCCTGACCGGCCCCACCTAGGACCCTCCTCAAAGGCTAATGTCCCACCAAGCTGGTAGTAGGATGCCCCGCCGAACCCACATCTACAAGAGAAACAAAAAATAGTATCAGTGTCACCATAAAATACATATAAATATATACATGATAAAATCCTAAAAAATGTAGAATAACGTCAAAGGTCATACCTATCGAGTCCCATGCGTAACTAGCAGGAAGGCCCATTTCCGAATCCCCCTGGAAGTCCATCCCTGAGTATGAGTAGTCCATAAATGTCTGTGAGTTCTACTCAAACCATGCCTCAACAGTCGCATCCCAATAGTGACTAGCCTCCCCTCCTCCACCGCGAGGCATCACGGGTTCCCACCGCCGCATCCGAGGATCCCTAGGATGACCCAGGGGCACTGCCACAAAACGTCTGAGCATCACCACCCTCTCATATATGATACTACATAGAATGCTCATATAGGTGAAGATCTTGGAAGACCCCCTCTGGACCTTGCCCAACTGTATCACCATGCCATCATAGACATGGCGAGCCTAGTCACCATGCCATCAGCCAGTAGCCGACACAAGACTCCAATATGTGGACCTGATGCCCTATTAGGCGATGACGACCCTGTTAGGCGAACTATTATTTCCAAGGTACCCCTCTCAGCTAAATCTGTTAGATGCGAACACATCCACCTGTAATCGCTTCGAGACCACAGTGATCCCGAGCCCAGCGCCAGATGTTCACTCCCCGAGCCGGGAGTGGGTGTGGAAGAGCCTCCCCTTGAGGCAGTAGATCAGTCACAAAGTAAATTCCATCTCCAGCTAGATGACGACGTCTCTACAATGAAACACCATAACACATTGTCTCATGTTCCAACAATGGACCAAGAATCGAAGTAGACCATCTTGTGACCTCAGTAGGTTGTTCCCAAAAAAATTACGTAACCCATATTGTGCCAAAACACCGTGCACCGGGGTCTTGGGCCACAACTGATTGAAGATTGGGCCAATCTCTCTCATGCCACAACATCCTATTACCAGAGAAAAACAAAAAATCAGTGACTAAAACCCAAAACATCAAAAAAATTTAAAATTTTTAAGCATTGGCACGCCTGTGTAGAGATCAGGCACGATGACCGTGCATCTGCATCTGATACAGACGTGCGAATCATCACACAAATTCTTTAGCAGGCGCAAAGGCCTCGTGAGAAAATTTCCTTCTGAGCGAGGATCGTGCGAATCAACCTCGATCGCCCACGCGGTCGAGGCAGAAAAGAGATATAAAGTATGTACAAAATCACATTTGTACGGACCCCCCCCCCCCCCCCCCCCCAAGGAAAAAAAGTGACAAAATTGAAAAGTTGGACGTTCAGGGCCCTACCTGACACTGACGGCGTGAATACTGAGTACTTAGGTTGACCGCAACAACAATAAAGGCTCAAGAGCAGGGGCTCAGCTCTGACCTCAGACTCTCAAACGACAAAAATGAGTTGAAATGAGCCATATTGGCCCATATATCGCCCTTTCCTCATTATTCGACAAACCATAACTGGAGCTCAGAAAGCCCAATTGTAAAACCATAAGAAACACAGTGATCAACACTTCATCATGTTCAAGCTAGGCCCCATACATCCATGCCTCAGAAAAAAGTCATTTTTTTTCAATCACAGTAGGTATGCCCTCTCTTATTGCTTTACATTAAAAGTTATTTTAAATATGTTTGAATAAAAAAGATGCTTTTACTTGGGGTATTGGTTGTAGGAATTAAAAACATGTTGAATCACCATATTCCCCAACCAATAAATGTACAAGAGCAGGTATCATTCTATCCCTGGCATGATAGGCTCCCCAAAGAAGATTTCCATATCCTGACATCATTTCTCCACATAAATCAACCATAGGTTTCATTCACTCAACCATGTTTATCATCACCCCACCTTGCACATGATAAAAAATTTCTCAGGTCGGTAGAGCCTCACCCTCCATGGCATCCATCACTCATGTAGACCATACACCAAAGTTCTGGAACCATGGCCATAAAATCTAATTCTGGGAAGTAATTCACGTTCATTCCTCTGCCATACATCAAGTCAAGTTTTACCCATGTCATGTTAAAACCCCTTTCCTGGGCTACCATTCTCATAAGCATATAAAATACGCACCACCGCTTCTCACACTTGGCCTATCCAGCATAGCCCATGTGCGACACTTTTTCATCTACTTCATCACCCCCGCATCAAGACCAACCAATGGGGCCTCCACCCTCAGCAAAACACATTCCTCACACCATAGTGACAGATTATTTTCATGTTTATAGGGGCACCGGTCTCCGTGCCTGTACATCCAAACCCATTCTATATTCTTTTGGCAAGTGTACAATTTTTTTTTAGGAGAGAAATCCCACCCATCCATTCACATTTCTCACCAAGTAGCAATCCCTAATCACCCTTGGTCAGAGCTACGCATTCTTTACCACACCCCACCATAACATTCATAACAACCATACACCCACCCTAGATGTCCTACCGACTCTAGGGATTTCCTCACCATAAATTGTTATGACTATCGCCACTAGCATTTACAACTCCAACCTCGGGCCACTTAACTACCATCATCAGTTATATCCATTTCTCGTCATCATGCCTAAGTTAACCTATCACACCACGCCCTTCTACATCAAAAACTCTGGTCCCTTGCATCAGTACTCATCTCGGTCGGTCGAGGCTTCCTTCTTGTCGACCACAACAAACATTTTCCAAGAAGGAGGTGGTACATTGGATGACTCCCCACCTCAATAGGTGTTGAGAATTTGAAAGGTTATAGGTTATTACAAATTCTCTTCTTGATAGTTACTTGTGAATGTACTTATGTCTTCTCTTCTTTAGGTTAAGTTAATGTTTCATCAAGACAATTATCATAACACAAGACTCAAAGATTAGGCTCCTAGAGCCAGGGAAAAACCTCTCCTTCTTGAAGAGGGAAAACCCGCAAGGAATTCTTCTTATTGATCTTCTAATGACAAGTACCTGCAAAACCTAGACTTAGACCCTAGACCTAGATCTTCCAGAACTTTGATCTTCACCTTGTGTATGCTTCTATTTGATTTTATTGGACTGTGAGAAGGTAAATCAAGGATTTACCTTCCTCACTATTACTCCTGCTTCTTATAATCACTATTTCTTATTCGCACTTCTATTCTTCTTTCATCCGTTTTCCGCACTTTTGTTCGCCTTTTATAAGTACGCACTGAACACTATCTTTATGTATATATATGTATGTTGCCTTTGTTGTAATATCCGCAATCTCTATTGTTTGCAATTCCCTTGTTATCTCTGTGGTGGTTTAGGCTTAGACTTACTCGCAATTTCAGAGTGATATCTATTTAATTGTGTTGTTCAAATTCACATAAGATATATCTGCATCTACTCGTTAGTTGACCGCATTTAATTTATAGACCTATCTGTTGTATTATATCTTGTTGCACCAAAAAAATTATCTCTAATTGATCTGCACATTAGGTGTGTGTGTGTGTGTGTGTGTGTGTGTGTGTGTGTGTGTGTGTCGGCTCTTAGGCTGACCATCCAGCCGACTTGCTCATTGTGAATAGGGCGACATGAAGTGAGATATCTTCATTATTTAATGTGGCAACCTCCACTATAATTCCAGCTTGTCTTTCATCGTTGATTGAGGGCAGTTATGAGCTAGACTTCCATGGAAGTATTGGAGCATGTATGACACTCAATTACATTTTATATCTAGAGGACACAAAACCTAATGGACATCAAGAAGAAGTCCATCTACATAAAAAATCTTGTTCATGAAACCCATGAAGCAAGTACATTTTATTATTTTGACTTCTTCTTTTAATAATTACATAGTCAACATGAAGACCGACCTAGTTACACTTTTCAACACTCCCTCTTAACTAGGGAGGTATTCATACAAGTACATGGTTACTTTCAAACTGAAGAATCTCATAAGAAGAATCGGATTGGTAATCACATATGTATAACATCATATCAACCAACATTTTCCTAGTGCAAGGCCTTGACTAACAGCCCCATCTCTCAACGAGACAATGGGCTTCAATGTTGGCGAGACACATGACTTATAGACACCTTCGTCATTGTCTCTCCAAGGTACATACTCCACCCGGGTGTTCCCAAAGTATGACCTTCTTGGACTATTCTTCTCTTGGGTAGCTAGCCCTCAAAGAATATCGGTCCCTAACTACTCTTATCTTGAATGCCCTAACACATTCTCAAAGAGTATCAAATGCCAGATGATTACCCAATCCTCCATTATGTATTTCCAAGACTAGAATGATGTGTCTATCTCTCCCTCTCAACCACGGAGGACCTTATTCCACAAGGGAATGTACTCATTCCTATACAAGGAATGTACCTAAGCTCATTCTTAGGAATTACCAAGTTTATTCCAAGTAAGAAACTTACCATCATGCTCCCTCTTAACCAGGGACCTCCAGCAACAATGGTGAGACACCCAGCTACTCATGAAGAATTCTTGTCCTTGATGTCACGGATTTTCGATATTTGAGAAATCTTCAACTTTTAGCTTAATATGGCACAAATCATCCATCCCTTTCATCCTGAGTCATGTCAACTGTCAGAAAGTGATTCATCAGACTTCCTTATCTAGTCCACTATTGTGCCATGCTGCTTCCTTTGAATCATTTCTTAGGATCATACATCCTTTCTCATGATTAGCAACCCTGCACAAATTCATCCAGATAAACATATACATATGAACCTTTAAAACAAAAGTTACCTTAGTGATGATCTTTCATCATGACATCTTCTTGTAGGCATCGTCATCCTTCATACAGATTGACACATCTCCTAATGATATGTTTTTCTAAGGGTCTTCTTCTTTACCAGAATTTCGTCAGAGTCTACATATCTTTCCAGGAGATTTCCTAGTCACGTCTTCTTGGCCTCCGGATGATAACTGCCTCTTGATATGGTTGCATTTCATGATCTCTTCCTCTCTACATCCTTGATTTCCAGGAACATACAACTTTTCTAGTTTCTCGTTCATATACAACTACCTATTATTCCATGAGGACATATTATGTTTATTTCATCTGTCTGTGCATTGATAGATACTCCTCCATAGATCATACTTCTAAGTATAGAATTTCATTACCTGCAACCACATGTCATGACCTCATAGCATCCAATGTCAACATAAATATATACATACCTCGTACCTTTTTCCCTTGAGTCATCTTGTAGAAAATTCTCTTGAATGAAGAGCTTCATTCCTTTGACCTGCTTCAACAATATCACATCCAAAATTTTTGTCTCCACGATGACCCTTGATCTGATGACTGCTTTACTCTTAGTAGAGAGGTTTTCCGGAAGCTTTTTTTTTTCCTCGAGAGCTCCTTCCATGATTTTATCAAGATGCTTCTTAATATACATGCTATCATACAATTTTACAACTAATCAGAGATCACTTATAGAGGAATACGATCTCAATCATAATAGAGATCTCTTGCTTCCTCCTTCTTAGATCTTTTAGTGTCAGGCTCTTCTCTTTCATACGTGACATGAGCTTCTTCCTTTTTCCTCTTGACATTTCCAAATTTAGGACAATCTCTTTTATAATGTCCAAGATAATCACATCCAAAGCATCGCACGTTGTCCATATTTCTTCTTTTATTTTAAGGGAAAAATTTTCCGAATCTTCCTTTATTCCTATATGAGGCTGCAAAGGCATGATTCTCTTCACTTGATCCTGTATCAGCTTTGGTCTCTAGTCTTGTTTCCTCTATTTTACACAAAGACCACAAATCATGGAATGGAGTGGCTTCTTTCTTCCTATATATACTAGAAGTGAAGCTTCCCCATTCCTCTAGTAGAGCATTCAACACCACTGTTGTCATCTCAGTGTCAGACATCACTTCTCCTAGTTCCTATAGTTGATCTCTTATTTCAGAAATCCACATAAAGTATGGGACGATTCCTGCTTCCTTTGATAATTTTATTTTGTATAGTTATTTTCTCAGAGAGATTTCTTCTCTAGTAGTACTCGCAGAGAATAGCTCCACCAATTTTTCATATATTTGTTTTGCAGTCTTTAGTTTTGATACATAGGGAATGAGAGAGTCTTTGATGGATTCTAAGAGAATCCTTTGGGCTCTAATTTCTCCTTTCATGTACTTAGCATTGGCTGAAGTATCCTCTTTTGGAGGTTGAACAATAGATCCTTCGATATAATCCATTACTTCATCTTAAATTAAATTTAAGTCTGTTCTCTTCTTCCATGCACTGAAATTTGATGATCCAACTAGCTTGTTGCTTTCTTTACAAAAAGGCATATTGATAGATAGGATCATGAATACTTACTTGAGAGGATTTGCTTGCAGCTTCCTTTATGGTGATTAAAAATGAAGTCAAGGGTTTCCTTTCTTTAATGTTGTTGTACTTGAACCCTTGATTATAATGACTATATTCAGAAGTTGAGATTTCCTTCAAACAATGTTTCGAGTGCAAATCTTTTGATACCACAGATTAATGAGTTGATATTTTCATATGAAATAGTTGGATAGTATTCCTTACAAACTGGTTTGTCTTTCCAATCCAAAATTTTGTCTTTGCTTCTTTGAGTGTCTTTTTTGACAAGCAACCCTTATGTTTAGCACCTTAGCTCTGATACCATGTTGAGAATTTGAAAGGCTATAGGTTATTACAAATTATCTTCTTGATAGTTACTTGTGAATGTACTCATGTCTTCGCTTCTTTAGGTAAAATTAATCTTTCATCAAGTCAATTATCAAAACACAAGACATAAATATTAGGCTCCTAGAGCTAGGGCAAAACCTCTCCTTCTTGAAGAGGGAAAACCCGCAAGGAATTCTTCTTATTGATCTTCTAATGACAAGTACCAAAACCCAAACTTAGACCCTAGACCTAGATCTTCTAGAACTTTGATCTTCACCTTGTGTATGCTTCTATTTTATTTGCTTGGACTGTGAGAAGGTAAATCAAGGATTTACCTTCCTCACTATTACTCCTGCTTCTTCTTATAATCATTGTTTCTTATTCGCACTTCTATTCTTCTTTCATCCATTTTCCGCACTTCTGTTCTCCTTTTATAAGTCTGCACTGAATACTATCTTTATGTATATATATATGTATGTTGCCTCTACTGTAATATCCGCAGTCTCTGCTGTTTGCAGTTCCCTTATTATCTATGCAGTGGTTTAGGCTCAGACTTACTCGCAATTTCATAGTGATATCTATTTAAATTTTTTTTTTTTCGCATTCACTTCAGATATATGTGCATCTGCTCATGAGTTGACCGCATTTACTTCAAACCTATCTGTTGTATTATATCTTGCTGCACCGAAAAACTTGTCTCCTCACAATTTTATTATATCTTGATCCGCACAAGTTTTTTCGGTGCAGCAAGATATAATACAACAGATAGGTTTGAAGTAAATGCGGTCAACTCACGAGTAGATATATATATATATATATATATATATATATGAATGTGTCAGCTCTTAGGCCGACCATCTAGCCGACTTGCTCATTGTGAATAGGGCAACATGAAGTGAGATATCTACATTATTTAATGTGGTAACCTCCACTGCAATTCCAGCTTGTCTTTCATCGTTGATTGAGGGCAGTTATGAGCTAGACTTCCAACAAAGTCTTGGAGCATGTATGACACTTAATTACATTTTATATCTAGAGGACACAAAACCTAATGGACATCAAGAAGAAGTCCATCTACATAAAAAATCTTGCTCATGGAACCCATGAAGCAAATACATTTATTATTTTGACTTCTTACTTTCATAATTACATAGTCAACATGAAGACCGACCTAGTTACACTTTTTAACAATAGGGGCATCCTCGGATGGCACTATGGGAATCATCATTGCCCATTGATGTCATCGATCCTCTTAACATTCAAATTCAAGATAAACTTTCATGTCAATATGGTATTGTACTTCATAACCGTTGCACTTTGTCAGAATTCGTCAAAGACCCGTGACTTGATAAGCATATCTTTCAACAATGCTTACACGAGAAGGTCCCCAACAGTCAAAGAACCATGCATACAATGATAACTTGTTCTAAAAAAACATGCCATACAATTATTATGCGTGTGGGCACCATATTCAACCTTCTTTCAAAGAGAAAACACCCCTGAGGGCATCAACAACCAGCATTAGGTCACTACCAAAAAGTGACATAAACATAATCATTATCTGTCGGATAAGATTAACTAGTAAAAACATCACGAGCATGGGACATGACTTCCTCGTAGAAATATTTGATTCATTCTATCTCTTGCAGGTTTCCAACAGAGCACGATGTCTTTTTTACTCACGGCAAGGGGTCTCCAACCTCAGTTCTCAAGCAAGTTACTCTCTCTCTCTTTCTCTCAAAAGGACTACATAGAAAAATAAACTATAATGTATTTCGGCTATACAATCCTTCCTAGACCTCATACATTAGGGGGAAACTATTAACACTGGAAAATCGTACAGGTAGAAGACATTAGAAAATCTCAAGCAGGAGGTAAAGATAAATATTTAGAGGGAATAAATACATAGAGGAGATGAAAAATTAAATTTTCATAAGGTCAGAAGGCAAAATTTTTGGACTGTGCACAGGAAGCACTGACTCTGAGCACGCATTGCAAATTTTCCTTCGATAGTCGCGTAGTGTGCGATTATCCCTCTAATAGTCGCGCGGTCCTGGGGATGTAGAATGTCACCATCCGGGACCACTTGCCACACTTGGAGAAAAAGATTCTGTAATATCCCGAAGGGGAAATAGACAGTAATATAAAGCATACAACAAGACATATAGTGCTAGGAACAAACCATGAAGCTAATACACATGAAATAGAGAATGATAAGCCATTTTATTATACTGAGAAATATAAATAAGTACAAGGGGTGATCAGAATGATGGCACCTTGACTTGCACCAAGCAAGTGTAGGGATACTCTCAGAATGTCAAAGGAAATGGCTGCTCTATGCTCTAACTCCAATTGCTGAAATACTACTGTGCTGTTGCAACGGCTAGAACCAAAATGAGTATTTGGGTCTGCTCCCCTACTCGGAAAATGTTGATACTCTGGAATCAGCCTCTACTCACAATACCCAAAGAGCGTTTATGAAATGCTCGACCTCCGAAAATTCCTCCCTTGAGGATCTACGCTATCCTCCCAAGGGCCACACTGGTGCTGAATGACAACCTCCAAAATAGGGATTCACTCTCTCCCAAATGTCTCCAATAGGCAAGGGCTGGCCCCTTGCTCAATTCTTCAGCCTGAATCCTCCAAAATGACACCAATTCGGAACTCTCCCAAGATGAACTGCGTCCTCTCTCTCAAGATTGCGTAGTCCCTCGATGCTCCGCTCCACAACGAAGGCAACCACAAATCCTCCTGCAAAAATGATGGTAGAACACCTCACCCGAGCAAGCACTCAAAGTCTCCCAGGGCTGAGGGTGGGATCTCTGCACGGAGATACCCGGTGTACTAAACAATACTGCAAACAAGCTAAACAGCCAGCGTGCTCCAAGTCGAAATGACAAGCTCAAGATGCATATACATGAATGATCAAATGAAGAGGCTCTCCTCCCTTTTGTCACGATGGGCCTCTCTCAACCCTAGGCCCCACCATCTCCTACGTGCCCCTTGGCCCATGCTGCCCCTCTCAACTGCGTGAGGTAGGCCCCACGCTGCCCACGTGGTCTACGTCCTCCTCTCCCTGTGTTGTCCACTTGGTCACTAGGCCCCACTTCCTCAAATACGATGTGGACTTTAGGGAAATACTTTATCCTAAATGAGTTATTTAATATTTCACTCACTTTATTCATGCTCCAACTATAATAAGGCAAAATTGGTCAAAATTAATATTTCCAATTAGTTATTGCTAATTGGGAACATTACATATTCTCACTCAACCTAACCAAGTACAGTCGCCTTTGAGCCACCTTGAGGCTTTAGTGCAACACACAAAGGAATTATACCTCCACTCTTGTGTCACCATCCATCTTGGACCAAGAGAGGGAGGGAAAATTTGAAATTGGTCTATAAAAGCCAGCCATGGGAAGAGAATGGGAGACACATTGTTATGCTGGCCAAATTTCTCATCAAAAAACCAACTTGTGTTGTCCAACAACAAAAGGATTGGAAGGATTTAGTTGTTGGCCACCCAACACCTCAATCTAAGAGAGAAGAGTTCATGACGTGTCCATCAATCTACCATCCTTTGAGAGGGAATAGAGGCTTGCTGAAAACTTGAGGGGAAGAGACCCCCTTGTCTTGGATATTGGAACTCGGTAGCTCGAAGGATCCACTACAAGAGATTTAGAATTCTATCTTCTACTACTACCATCACCTAATAAAGGGAGAAAGCTCTCCATTGTTGAGTTATTAGTGTGTTTGCTCTATTGAGCGTGTTTATTATGCATGTTGTTTTTGTTTTTGTTTCATTGTTTATGTTTCCATTTAACTTAGCTTATTACATGTTGAACTTGTTCCACTAACGTTTGAAAAACCACTTTGACTTGTGACTTGCATGTAGGTAAGCAACCTCCGTACTAAGTAAAGTGTATTTCGTCTGCCCATGCACCGAATACACTACCACACACGTCTTTCAATTCGTAAGTCGCTAGATTTGTCACATACGAAGGAGTTGTAACCTATTTTTTTACAAAATCCCATAGGTTGTTCTCCTTGAGGACCACTGTTATCCTCTCCTTCCATGTAATAAAGTTGTAGGTCCCATTTAACTGTTCCTTAAACCTCAATTAGTTGATGTTGTCCCGAAAAAAAAAAATCTACTACCTACCAAGTCCTAATTGGTATGATCTCCCTATCTCCCTTTGAGGGTTAACGTATGCCAATAATTGGGTCTTGATCACACTCTTGTGATATGCAACCTCTCACTGCTTTGGATGGGGTTTTTCCATGGCTATTTGCATCTATCAACTAGCCTTGTCCTACTAACCACCAACCCCCTTGGTTATTGTCTCCTGAAACAACTTCTAACTCTTAGCCTTGTAGCCTCTGATTTCCACGAAACCTAGTGGAAAATCCTACATGATGTTGTTCCTTTCAATTGTTCGTTTGCTTAGTGGTTACTAATAAAACTTTGTACATGTCTAGTTCCCTCTTACTGTAGTTGAGCCAACTTTTGCGAGGCTTGTCCTTCTGCCTAGTCACCTACACACACTTTTATCTCTATCATTGGTCCATTATGTGCAACTATTTACTACAACATCTGACCACTTAGCATCCTCCTTGATCGGATCTCCTATGCTACCGCCACCTTTGATTACCACACCCGTAGACTATTTCCAATGCCACCCTAGGTTGGTAGCCTTTGCAGTTGGTGACTTAGGGTTGTTTCTCTGTTGTTTTTTTTTGTTTTGTTTTCCTGCATTCGATGACTAGTTTCATCTCTTACACACTCACCTTGGGTTTTCAACCCCTCGATTGCGACTTACCGAGTTGACATTTGCTACCATTTTGTGCCTCAATGAATATCTGTTTCCCGATGCGTGCCACCATATTATCTCACTATCTTCTCCACGATCTTGTTGTTTCTATTTAGCGGCCCTATCTTTGTCGTGTGCACCAACTGTTAGATTCCAACCCTATGCCATGAAATTTCTTTTTGATTCATCAACAAGTTTGACTCCTCACTACTTCTGTGACCACCAGTTGCCACCACTAACAATTTTTTTGGCACTCCGTTGCCTACTACTAGTGTGCTACCTTACCAAAATCACATTTTTTCTTGAGTCTCGATAGCCAATCCGCCCGATTGGAGCCTTGACCGCTACCTACACTGGTGGTGGCAGGGTCTATTAGCCATAAACACTCAACTAACGGTTGGTAGAGTTATGTGTCAGTCACACATTTTTTTTAATTTGTCTTTAGCCTCAAAATATTAACCCCCCCCCCCCCCCCGGGCCAAAAAAAAGTAAAAATTTGTACAGCCGTATAATACGATCTCGACGTCCTTAAAATTTTTTACCTCATACGATTGTGGATGAACCTAGCCCTGACAATCATGTACAAACCTGACACATGTGATTTAGATATAAGTGCTCAACGAAGTTTATGCTTTGATACCATGTTAGTTTTTGCTGCAAACCTAGTACTCGACACTTAATTCCTAACAAAATATTGATCTACTGATTAATTACATAACTATGTTCATAACACAATAAATTCATCATAGGAAAAAAATATCAATTTCAATCACGAAAACATGACACAACAAATTCTACCGTATCATAATTCTTCATAAGAATTCTAAACTTACTTGGGCTCCATTCCTGGGAAAATGGGCCAACCGAGGAAATACATACAACAACTGGATTTGATCTGATTGATCAAGCTCTCCTTGGTTGATCTGGATCCCTTGCTCCCCTTCCTTCGACCAAACACACTCATTGAGATTCCTCTCTTAATTTTGTGTTGTTGCATGGCGTGTCTTCCCCTTCTCCTTAAGCCTTGCTTTTATAATTTTACATTGAGCTATTTTTCTAAACCTAATATCCAAAGTGTTTGACACCCAAGTTAGACCTCGCCTCACTTGACATCAAGGGTTGAATTAAAACACAATAAATAAAGTAAATAATTTACTTTTCCTAAGTTTACTTTAGCTCAATAATCCAACATAATAATTTTGTTATAAGTTACAAAAACAATTTTCTCACACTAGAGCAACTGTCTAAGGAGATATTAGGTGACTTGTACACTCCTAGACACTTAGGATTGTGCAAAACTACTTACTCGAGCTACAAACATCAACAAAGAAAATGTAAGATCTAGAGAGTAAGTTACAAAAAAAGAATGATGAAATGGAAAGTTTTTAGGATGTGGATAAAAAACTGATGTGTAGAGAAAATGAAGTGAATGGTGTACTTCAATTGGCAAGAAAAGCAACTATTGACAAAAATATCAAATAAACAATAAAGATCTAAACAAAGGAATACACTTATTAAAAAGGGAATTTGATATGCAAAGTCTCAAATTCTAAGCTTAGGGGGAGAAGTTTTTGTCTTATTTCTATTCTTTTCATCATGCAATTACCAAATCATAAAAGTATGAAGATAAAAACAATAAAGGACACGGTGTGTAGGCTCTTAGCCAGGGGAAAACCCCTCTCTTAAGGGAAACCCAACCAAAATTCTCTTCTTCTTCAAGAATCAATTCAAAGCAAGACAACCAAGACCTCTAGACCAACAACAAACCTTCCTCCATCCGCCAAGTCAACCTACCAACACAAGCTCTTTCAAGTGAGCTTAATCCAACAAAGTCAATCCAAGTCAACCTCCTTCAAACTTTGGATCTCGACCTCCTACAACAGAATTTTGGCCTCTATTGCAAACCTACAATTTTCGTCCCTCCTTCAGCTCAGAAATTTCATACGTGTAGGAGATATTCTTCAAGTTTTAGGTCCTCCTTTCTGCGATAGGGTTTCTTCTTTCTTTTCTTCTAATGTAGACCTGAAATTTTTGTCCCTCCTTCAACTCAGAAATTTTGCATGTGTGGGAGATATTCTTCAAGTTTTAGGTCCTCCTTTCTTCAATAGGGTTTCTTCTTTCTTTTCTTGTCTTTTTCACTCTTTTTCTCCTTCTCCAGACTGCAGATCCAACTTCTTGAACTTGACCTTTATCACAACTTTAATAACCCTAGTAAATATTCACATGTGTGAGGGAGATTGACACAAACTTCAGATTTCAACTTTTCCTTTTGTCTCCTTGTTTATTCTAGACCTTCACTCTTCTTCTTTGCTATCTTACTTTATATCGAACTTGATTGAATTAGATGCCACAATAGATTGAATGCTAGTCTATATATAGTCCTTTTTGTGTGGTCGAATCACCTTCATGAGGCCGACTTGATAGATGTTGAAGCCAAGTTGGTGGAGGAGGGACTAGACACATTTTTTAGACAAATATATTTTTCTTTCTCAACATAAGAAGCCTAAGAATGGTTTAGAACATGATGACAAGGACAATGACTCATGACACAACCCTAGAAGCACTCAATGGGTGCTTTGGCCTATAACCATAATAAATAAAGCATGAAACCAATGCTTAAAATGATTTTTCTTTGATCTTTATAATAATTTTCTTTTCTTCTCTTTTGCAAATACAAAAAAATTACATCATGTCATAAGTCAATCAACAATTATGAAGGGCGATACTAGTTACATTTTCAACAAATTGGACTTGGAAACATTACTATAATAAAATAGGCCACAATGCATTATCTAAAACAACATCTTTCCTTTTACAACATATCCACCTTATATTATCTTCATCGTTCTCTTTCCCCACTTCAAGAGAATGCTAATATTTATTAATCATTAATACTACTCAAAAGCAAACAACAACATGAAGTTATTATTACCATTATTTTTATTTCTAAAACAAAAATAACAAAGTATAAAGTGTGATCAAACTGGACATGACTACCATGACTAAGATTCAGCAGAAGCAGAATGATCGCATTGGACGCATTGAAGAGCAGTTGCGAGATATGCAGTGGGTGGAGCTGTTTGGGTCATCTGCTAAAGATCCAACCCCTGTGCACTCTTCTGATGGCTAGGCTTCTTAGTTTCTTTTTGTTTATATATGTTTTTTGTTCAGCGATATTATAGTTGTTGCTGTATATGTAAGTATTATGGACATAGTCGCGTAGTTCTAGTTGCTACAGATAGACTGAAACAATATCGTTTTTGGTTGGCCTTTAACTTTTTAAGATGGCCAACAGACCTAGTTTCCCTTTGGGCAGGTTGAGGCTTTTCTCTTTGATGTATTTATTTGGCAACTTGCTCTAAGTAATAAAAATACAGGTCCTACGAAATTCACAAAAAAAAAAAAAAAGAAAAAAAAAAGAAAAAAAAGAAAAAGAAAAAGAAAAAGTATAAAGTGTGACTTCTTTATTTTTTATTTTTTCCTCTTAATTTTTTTTTGATATGGTTCCCAGGCCAGATTAGTGAATGCTACGTCCACAGAATATTTGTACTAAATGGATCCACTCGAAATGATCACTTCATATTAGCATCCAGAAAGTGTCGAGAGATTTGAACCCATAACATTTTAATAACAAAATGCTTTAAAGAGAAAACTTGACCAATTAAACTAACCTTCAAAACTTTCCTTTTCCTTTTTAAATTATTTTATTTAAACATTCTAAATATAAAATAAAATGTTACTTTGTTTTTCATTTTTCTTTTACTTTTAACTTTTTAATTTTTTTATTTAAACATTTTAAATGCTGCCTAGGATATAGAAGTGGATAGTAATCTGAAGTTAGCGTGATTTAATAAAAAGACATTCTAGACTATTAATTTATTTTTTTAATCTTCCACGATTCTTTTTTAATGGTTATATCGATCTTGTTGAGTAATGAAAAATTAACAATACTGATAATATTTTTTGTCAGAATATTTGGACAAATATAATTGAGTTTTCAAACTGATAATTTTTTTTGGTCAGAATATTTGGACAAATATAATTGAGTTTTCAAATCTTTTGATACAAATCTGACGATGTTGACCACGTAACGAAAGTTATATTCTTCTCAAGTTAAAGTAGAGTGGAGAACTTAGGACAGATATATTACATCACGGTTGCCAGATGTATTAGAAAGCGTTCTTTAACTTTAAAAGAAAAACACTTGTAGATCACCCATGTATGTAAATTGTGACTTTGAAATTCGTAGTTTCAGAAAATAAAATTCACTTTGTATAAATAAAGACGAAAGACATTACATCATGAACCATTACACCATGGGGCAAGGCTTAGAGGGCAAGATCGACATGCACCTCGTGTAGATCGGTGGCCACTTGCCATCGAAGAGAGAGGGCTTACGGGTGGGGTGAACTATTCAGTAGGTGGTGCTCTATGGCCCCACATCAAGGTGGAAGGCAATATAAGCTTCAAATCAAGGCTGCAAAGGATGGGGGCGCAGAGGGTTTGAACCCACTGTCATAGTTAGGGTCAGATAGACCCTGGTTTGTGCCTTCCGAAAAGAGCAAGGACATGGAAGCCTGAACAAGCCCCAGCCCAAGTCCATTGAGGCTTACTGAAATGAAGCCCAGATGACTGAAATCTCATAATAATTACAAGAGGAATGATAAGGTCGACGGGCTTGCTGATTGGAATCTTATATTGCAGCATGCTTCATTGATGTCTAGTGGGAATTTCAGGTGTGTTTTGATTGAGGCATTTTTGGAATAAGAATCATGCAATAACCGCTGAAAGCTGATGTGGGCATCTTTGAAAATGGTCCCAGTGAGCCTAGAAATGTGTTTACCCTAGTGGGTTGCTGATTTTGGTATGTGGGTATACGATTTTCTTTGTGTCTGAGCTCAAAACAGGCACTATACTTGATCAGTATCTGGGCAATGTATGATCTCAGAGATTATGGACCATGCTCAATATTGTGAAAGGATCAAGCGGAGAAAAGATAAAACGAGGGCATTTTAATTGGGTTCAGATCGGATTAGAATTAGAGGATTTCTGTATATAGTCTGATATAACAGGAACATCAATAGATTATTACATTATCTCTTGAGCCAGACATGGAGCCAAAGGTGGGGGAAAAATACAGACTGGGGAGAAAAATTGGCAGCGGTTCATTCGGGGAAATATACCTTGGTAAGTTCTTCTTTTTTGTTTGGGCACACCCAATTTGATTTGTAATGTAATCAAGGTCATTGTATACTTGGATGCATTTTAATGGGTGCGTTCAGATTTTTGATTCATTATCATTTTATGTATGCTTGGATGCGTTTTTTTTAATATCGATGGGGATATCTACATCAGTCTGATGAGAATAGATTGTTCCTCTATTATTGTGAATTGTGTATATTGGTGGTTTGCACAAACTTTTCTGCGTCGTGACAATCGGCATTCCATGGGATCTGGATTGTTGCCATGCCCATAGAACCGTTTTATGTTTGTCTTTTCTGGATCGTAGCTGCAAAGCTGAAGCGTGCCATACAGTTCTCATCCTGAGTGCCAAAGATGTAGATACTCTTGATGTTGGAACTGAAGCAGACTTTCATTTTAAGCTGGCGAAGACCGGGGTTCAAATATAACCCACCTTCTCACCCCGACTTTGGAGGTCGACATCGGCTGCTTGTAAATTTTCGATGGTTGCGCTTTATCTGCCCATTATTTCATGATTTTGCTGAGTGACCGGGGATACATGATTATGCTCAGTAAGTAGGGATGAATGGTAGAAGCTCATTAGTTTGCCTTTACATGCCTGGAAGAAAAGTCAGTCATACATACCTGTACAAGTGCCAGCTCATTGGTGAATTGGACTTGCTTAATCTCCTTGTTTATATGGGAAGGGGATCTCGTGTGACCTAGGTTCTTTGATAAAACATTCACTTTTTAAACAACATAGCCTTCACTCCTCTGTAAGGAAAAAGACAGATTTTCTTTTATCGCATTGTGCATTTCGGTCGGAATTGATTATGATGCTTGTTATTTGTTTTCTCTGTTATGACATTCTATTCTGTTTGTATTTTTCAGGGACCAATATTTTGACAAATGAGGAAGTTGGCATTAAACTGGTATGGTCATTTCTTTATTTGAAAAGTCATTGAAAACGTGAATTATGGGCCAGTCAGCCGAATAGATCTCAAACTCCAAAGAATATGCCTTCAGCCTTTTTTATTCAGTTTATTTGTATAAGTTATTTGCTTCATTCATATTTTGGTGGCACCACATCAAAGTTATCGTCTTGTTCTTTATTTCCCTTGTCTTGTATTTGTCTAAGATTCATATCCCAGAATTCCTTCAACAGATCTTGCGTTAAACATTTGCTGGCACAAGTCTTTTAAAATTATCAAGATGCAGAAGGAATTTATAGTAATTTCCTGAAATGGACCTAAAATTGATTGCCTGATGCCAGACAAAATGAAGTAGCATGTTGTCTGGACTAAGCTATGGACTACTACTCTGTTTGTCTAATACCCACATGGAACTTGAGAGTACAGTAATATATTAAGAAACGAAGAAAACTCTGGCAATGTGCTTCCTGGCCAGATTAGGTGAAAGTTAAAACCGAAAAGTGAATTTCTTTTTGAGATAGAAAGTTTTTGCAGACTTATATGTGAACCATAAAAGGTAATTAACATTGGACTTCATTTAGGGTATAGCTAAAATAAATGTAACTGTCTAAAGTTTGTCAAAGAAGATTCATGGGATCTTAATATGCACCTGTTGCTTCTGCAAATCATTCACGTGCTTGCCCATTCTTATATTTCACACCAAGAAATTCAGCTATTATTTTTACTATTCTTTCAGGCTTTTGCTGAAGTATTTTTTCTTCTATGATCTTTGTATTTGTAATGTAATGTACAAGCAACTTAATATCTGATGTGATCCTTCTTCCTTTTATAACATGCACATTTTTCATTATTATATTTATCTAATGATCTTTTTTATCAAACAGGAAAGTGTGAAAACTAAACATCCTCAGCTGTTGTATGAGTCCAAAGTTTACAGAATACTCCAAGGAGGAGGAGCAGAAGGTGAACATACCGTTCTCAATTTGCCAACTCATCAATGTTATCACGAGGGGTGGTTGTTATATTAAGTTTTGATTTTCGTTATATCTATCTTAATTTTGGTTAAATATATTTTAATCACACTGTTGAATGAGCAGGTGGTATCCCAAATGTAAGATGGTTTGGTGTAGAAGGTGATTACAATGCCATGGTCCTTGATCTTCTTGGGCCAAGTCTTGAAGATTTATTTAATTACTGTAATAGAAAGCTTTCCTTGAAGACTGCATTGATGCTTGCTGATCAGCTAGTGGGTATTTCTTTCCTTGAGGTCTTTTAATATGAGTTAAAACACTACTGGTTACATTCCTTTTTTCATTGTAAAATGTTTTCACTGGTTAGTTGATAATTGCAAAGTCCATTGACTGAAATCTTAAATATTCTGAAATCCTATCAGGTGGTTGGATTAATACCGTGAACTAAATGACTAAGATTTGGCTCTCATTGTGGATGTCAGATTCGAAGGATTGAGTATGTACACAGCAAGAGCTTCCTTCATCGAGATATAAAACCTGATAATTTTCTCATGGGTCTTGGCCGGAAGGCAAATCAGGTTAGTTCGCTATAAATTTTCAGATTAAATGCTCTTATTCATATTATATCCCAAGTTTCTAACATATATTAACAGACTAGGGGTCTCTATCAGCTAGGATTAAAACTTATAAATTATTATAGACAAATGATGAATTACATAAATTAGTTCTGAAATGATGACAATTTTTTATTTTTATTTTTATTTTTTCTTTCCAAGGAAAAACCTGTAACTTGTATTTCAAGAAGAAAAAAGTTACATGCAGTACATATCATTTAGCGAAAACCGAAATAATTTGATGTCATACTCTTAAAGAAAACTATCTGTCTATACTGACCTATTTTTACCTTTATATGTTCAAAATTGGGACTTGTGCCCTTTACAAAAAAACTAGAAGCCTAAAAACCATCTTGACCTGTAAAAACAGCAGTATATAAAACAACAGAATAACTGTCCAGCTACAAGTTTATCTTCAAACTTGTGCGTTTATCTGTTCAAAATTGGGACTTAGTGCCCTTTAGAAAAAAGGCAGAAGTCTAAAAACCATCACGGCCTTTAAAAACAGCAGTATATAAACACAAGAATTGTAATATTCCAAAATTTTCACACAATAAATTGGAATATTAACTTTTGCTATTTTCACTTAGGAGTTGATTAATTGGGTGAGAAGGCCCATTCATAATAAAAACATGGATAAAATCCCTCTTAGTATGAAAGGGGATCATCGGTGGAACTAGATTTCACACCCTCATGTGTGAAATGAGACATTTGCAAGAAGGCTAGGTCAAGTTTGACCAAGTCAAACAGCGCAGAGGTATGAGGTGGAAAGCATCTTGTGGGACAGTGTAGAGAAAGAGGAGGGAAATATCCTTGATGGAGGAAACCCTAAAGAGTGGGAGCGCAGAGGTATGAGGTGGAAAGCATCTTGTGGGACAGTGTAGAGAAAGAGGAGGGAAATTTCCTTGATGGAGGAAACCCTAAAGAGTGGGACCCATGGAGAGGGAGCTCTCATATCAATTCACCATGCGTTAAAAAAAAAAAAAAGGAGGGCAAGGCAGCCATTGTTTGACATGCATATGATTATTGATTTTGTGTCTGCTTAGACTATTTGCAGTCCCGACTGTTTAGCTGAGTTGTAGCTGAATTGTAGTGCTGTTTAGCACGAGGGATTCCTGTTTAGGAATTCTTCTCCTTCTTGAGAGGCCTCTTGAGGGATTGTACTTCATTCTCTCCACATTCAGGCTTGAGGCCAAAGCATCCTCCTTTAGCTACAACGCAGTGTCTGTTTAGAGCTGGGTCGTGTTGCAGTGGAGGTTCCCACAACACGATTCCTTGGCTTGTTTTTCAGAGGAAGGGGCTTTCTTTCCTTTGGGAGAACAACGAGGAAGCATCCAGAGCATATTGTAGATTTTAGCATTTGGCCAACACATTCTATTTCACCTACAGCGCAGGTTCCCTCTTAGACTGCGTTGTTTTCAAAGCACACTTGCAGTGAGGGTTTGCAGTGTTGATTGGAGGGTGAGATCTTCAGTGTTAGGATCAACCTTTCACTTGGAAGATCCATTGGAGGAGATGTTGACATCAGTTGCAGCATCTTCAGTCTTCTCCATTCAGTTCCATTTTTTGAGTTGCAGCTACTACCCTGCAACTCCGGCATTTTGCCATTTTTGTATATTTCGGCCAATCCTTCCAGGGATTGTTGTATTATTGTTTTCAGGGGTTGAGAGCTTGCTCCCCCTCATTTCTTGAGCCATACATTGTTATATCTCTCTGTTATGATATAGTATGATGCAATGTCTTTTATAAACTGCGTCCTCTTAGCCTGCAGAAATACATGTGTAGCAGTGTTTCTCTATTTCCATGTACATGTCCCTTTGAGGCCGCATTGCTTTGCTTGAGTGACTCTTTCCTCAAGGATTTGTATATCATTGCTGCTATAATATACATTTGTTGGCTATTTGCATCTTCATGTGCCCAGGCTCATTAAAATAACGCTGTTGCTCAATCCTTGTTCATGTATTGTTGCAGTCCCTTCATTGGGCATTTTCTGAAGACAACTAGGTGTGGGAGATCTGTTTAACCTACTTAGAAGGATTTCTTTGAAGCCTCCTTTTGGATTTAGGACTTAGACACATTGATCTAAGGGATCCAGGTCCTGGTTTCAATTCCTGAAGCAACTATTATTGGAAGATGCGTTTTCCAGTCATGCTTTGCTAGCTGTTCCAGATTTGGGATATTACAGTGGTATCAGAGTAACTTTCTTGGCTCAGCGTGTGAGTCTCAGCCCAAGAAGATCAGAATGATGAAAAAGATGAGATTGCTCTCATCAGTGTTCAGATCTAGAGAGGACCTCTCCAAGGAGGTCAAGAAGATTGAAGAAAAAGAAGAGGAAGGACCATGCACTTCCTATTCTCATCAAGAAGAGGACAATGAGCATGGAAGATACTTGGATCATCTGATTCTAAGTAACTACCTTGTTGAGTACAAATCTCAACCTAGAGCCTTCAAGGAGACTCTAGCTTTCCCACAATTCATCCAGTTGGAGGAAGAGAAGAGGCCCTGTAACAGAAGAGAAATCAAAGGCAATAGATTTTTGTTGTCTACTTTTGATGGGTTATCTACAACAAGAACTTGGGTGAGGAAGTTGGAAGCATTTTTCCTGCTACATCCTGTAGGGGAGAGGCAGTAGAGGTTGCAGTGCTGCACTTGGGGGGTGAAGCCAATGTTTGGTGGTATAGCCACTTGAGCCATGCAAGGGTGAATACTTTTGCAGAGTTCACCCAAGGGTTGATTAGAACCTTTGATGAAGGAAGATCAGAGGACAGAAGGCTCACACCACCATGGGAGGAGACTTGTACTAGCGCTGTCATAGCCCTGGAAGAGCAGCCTTCTACATCTGCAAATGGGGCAGCCACTTCATTGGAGGAAAGAACTATTGCAGCCATACAAGGAGATTCCAAGTTCCATCAAGGTATGAATGAAGTTCCACTTTCTATTTCAGCAAATTCTTTTGAGGATTGTGGAAACTCATATCTAAATGACCAAGAATCAACATACATTGCTAACCAAGAGCAGCAAGATTGCACTGTGCTGTGCAACATAGGAACATTCAAGGAAGAAATAAACCATCATCCTCATGAGCCATTGTTGGATTGCATATCACTTTGGAGGTTGGGGTTTGAAGACTTGAAGGAAGATAGTAGACATCTTGAAGTGAGAAACTCTTTCTCCTTTCTAGATGACCCTTTCTCAATGAGCTCCTCTCAGCTCAAAGAGAAACTTGTACTTTCAACAGATCCAAGACCTCATTGGTTTTGGAGGACTATTGTTGAGAGGGAGATCTCATGGAGAGATTTCTGTAGAGGTGCATTCCCACACATCATGGGGTGCAAGATTCTTCATCAGTTTGAGGAGGTTCATCCCTTCTCACGGGAGCAGATAGATGATGGAGGACATCTTCGGATGGATAACATCTCTCATGCTTGTGATGGACATCCCTTGAGCCATACACAACATGATGGGAGGTTTTTGCCTACCACCTATTTGGATCCTTATGGGATCAAATTGATCTTTGGGAAGATTGCATTTCAAAATCCCATGAAGTGCAGAAATCTGATTTGGGATGATGGTAGCCCTCATGGGAGGAGTACCAAGATGGAAGATGGAAGGATGCATCCACAATGGGTTGAGTGGATGTGGATGGAGAGCAAGAAGCTGGTGAGCTACTTGCAGATTTATGATACCGGGCAGCAGGAGGCTTGGCTGCGCTGGTTACTCTTGAAAGAGTTTGGCCATCACTTGGCATACACTCTTCCTAAGAGTAGGAGGATGGAGGAGAGATGGCAGGATGCTTGCATCATTGGGCATCATGGAGTATGGATGCATGGTGTTGATGTGACACACATATCATTCATTATGTCTTCATCACCTGAGTTGTATGATGGGAGCATAAGGAGGCAGCAAGCACTCTGGTTGCTTGAGCTGTACTTGAGAGAGCAATGGCAGATTTGCTCTCACTTGTTAGGTGATGTTGCAGGAGTAGAAGAGGGCACTCTCATGGTGCAAAGGGGCTACTCCTTGGCCTTGGATGATTTGGAAGCACTTCCATCTTGGGAGGTATTCCATACTTGCAGCAGCATTACTAGAGGAGTCTTTGACAAGGAGCATGTCAAAGAATAGAGCTTTGTATTGACAGGAGCCTATTTGCATGAGCTCACAGCGCTGTCACTTTGGAGCAGGGATTTATGGATGGAGTGTCCCCAGGATCACTTCACATTGGATGCACTTGGTGGACAAGGAGGAGGTGAGAATGATGGAGTAGTGGATGGAGACATCTATCACTATGACATATTCTTCTTGACTTGGATTCCCAAGCATGAGAAAGATGATTTTCTTGCAGGACATGGTTCATTCATCTTCATAGCATGCCAAAACACTATGGAGGAGTTACTCATGAATCCATGTACCATCTTACTTCCGGCATATGGTAAGGAGTTTATTTTTACATGTATTGATTTGTATACTCTTACCATTACTATGTAGTGCATTGCTCCACAAGAGGGCAAGCTTTTCACATTGCTCCATGATCTTAGTTGGGCCAACCTATATGATGGAGGCAACCATCTTTTATGTGGCCTTGGGAAAATGTTTTATCATCACATGTATGTTTAGCTGTTGCACCCAAACATTTACCATATGAGGACATGCATGATTAACTATGTAAAAAGAAACATTTTGCCTTGTACTTTTCTGAAGCAGCTGTTTGCAAAACTGCGCTGTACATGTTTAGCAGACTGTTGGTATCTTCAAGCACCATATGAAGCCATCAGTATTTCCTTCACTCTTGTACTGATCATGCCTTCATTTGCAGATGTTGTTCTGATTCTTGTTGAGAGCATGATTGAGGGATTGACACATGAGTTGGATGTGTCCTTGAGGGGAGAAAATTCCCACATTTTCTGCACTACATGTTCTAATGGGAGCATGGGAGGAGATATGGCCACCACAGCCACATATTTGTTCTCTTTTGAGGTGGGCCATGGACTTGATAGCCATCCATTGTATAACCATGGGCAAGTATTTGACCATGTCTTGTTAACACATTCAACCATTTACTATTCATTAGTGGATGTGATGATTCTTGTATGTTACTTGCCATACTATTTTATGATGTTGTAGTGGATGAGGCTGCACTGTGTCCTTTTGAGACCTTGTTTGTATCATGTACTATCATGTAAAATCTGTAGCAAACTTCTCATTAGGATGTTCTATGATGATCATGTCCTATTCATCATGGATGAAACATTTTGGGCCAACTTGTTCTTCAATGTTGGAGGAGGAATCTTTGGAGGATTGTTCTTCACTTTGCCACTTGAGGGCAATACTTTTGCAGCCCAGGATCAACACATGATCTACACTTACCATAAGTGGAGAGGAAGACAACATGAGGTAGGCTATGATGCTTACCATGTTCAGATTTTCAGCCCACCTTCATTTTCGGAGCTTGAGGTGGAAGGAGATTTTCCGGATTTGCCATGTTGGGAGGTAACTCATTTTGTATGGATGATTGCTTGGGGATGGAGGATCCAATTGGGGAAGATGTTTTCCCAATACTTTTCAGTCTCCATGCCTTGGGGGCAACTTCTCAGTTCTATCCTTGCAGTTGCTTGAGGACAAGCAACATTTGGGAGGGGAGGACTGTAATATTCCAAAATTTTCACACAATAAATTGGAATATTAACTTTTGCTATTTTCACTCAGGAGTTGAATAATTGGGTGAGAAGGCCCATTCATAATAAAAACATGGATAAAATCCCTCTTAGTATGAAAGGGGATCATCGGTGGAACTAGATTTCACACCCTCATGTGTGAAAGGAGACATTTGCAAGAAGGCCAGGTCAAGTTTGACCAAGTCAAACAACGCAGAGTTATGAGGTGGAAAGCATCTTGTGGGACAACGCAGAGAAAGAGGAGGGAATTTTCCTTGATGGAGGAAACCCTAAAGAGTGGGACCCATGGAGAGGGAGCTCTCATGTGTTTAAAAGGAGGGCAAGGCAGCCATTGTTTGACATGCATATGATTATTGATTTTGTGTCTGCTTAGACTATTTGCAGTCCCGGCTGTTTAGCTGAGTTTTAGTGCGGTTTAGCAGGAGGGATTCCTGTTTAGGAATTCTTCTCCTTCTTGAGAGGCCTCTTGAGGGATTTCACTTCATTCTCTCCACATTCAGGCTTGAGGCCAAAGCATCCTTCTTCAGCTACAACGCAGTTTCTGTTTAGAGTTGGGTTGTGTTGCAGGGTGTTGCAGTGGAGGTTCCCACAACACCATTCCTTGGCTTGTTTTTCAGAGGAAGGGGCTTTCTTTCCTTCGAGAGAACAGTGAGGAAGCATCCAGAGCATATTGTAGATTTTGGCATTTGGCCAACACATTCTATTTCACCTACAGCGCAGGTTCCCTCTTAGACTGCGTTATTTTCAGAGCACACTTGTAGTGAGGGTTTGCAGTGTTGATTGGAGGGTGAGATATTCAGTGCTAGGATCAGCCTTTCACTTGGAAGATCCATTGGAGGAGATCTTGACGTCAGATGCAACATCTTCAGTCTTCTCCATTCAGTTCCATTTCTGAGTTGCAGCTGCTACCCTGCAACTTCGACATTTTGCCATTTTTGTATATTTCAGCCAATCCTTCCAGGGATTGTTGTATTATTGTTTTCAGGGGTTGAGAGCTTGCTCTCTTGAGCCATACATTGTTATATCTCTCTGTTATGATATAGTATGATGCAATGTCTTTTATAAACTGCGTCCTCTTAGCCTGTAGAAATACATGTGTAGCAATGTTTCTCTATTTCCATGTACATGTCCCTTGGAGGTGGCATTGCTTTGCTTGAGTGACTCTTTCCTCAAGGATTTGTATATCATTGCTGCTATAATATACATTTGTTGGCTATTTGCATCTTCATGTGCCCAGGCTCATTAAAATAACGCTGTTGCTCAATCCTTGTTCATGTATTGTTGCAGTCCTTTCATCGGGCATTTTCTGACGACAACTAGGTGTGGGAGATCTGTTTAACCCACCTAGAAGGAATTCTTTGAAGCCTTCTATTGGATTTAGGACTTAGGCACATTGATCTAAGGGATCCAGGTTCTGGTTTCAATTCCTGTAGCAGCCATTACTGGAAAATGCGTTTTCCAGTCATGCCTTGCTAGCTGTTCCAGATTTGGGATATTACAAGAATAACTGTCTAGGAAAAAAATGAGCTACAAGGATTGTCATCTTCAAACAAAATTGGGGTTGCAGCTGCTACCCTGCAACTCCGACATTTTGCCATTTTTGTATATTTCAGCCAATCCTTCCAGGGATTGTTGTATTATTGTTTTCAAGGGTTGAGAGCTTGCTCGCTTGAGCCATACATGTTATATCTCTCTGTTATGATATAGTATGATGCAGTGTCTTTTATAAACTGCGTCCTCTTAGCCTGTAGAAATACATGTGTAGCAGTGTTTCTCTATTTCCATGTACATGTCCCTTGGAGGCGGCATTGCTTTGCTTGAGTGACTCTTTCCTCAAGGATTTGTATATCATTGTTGCTATAATATACATTTGTTGGCTATTTGCATCTTCATGTGCCCAGGCTCATTAAAAGAACACTGTTGCTCAATCCTTGTTCATGTATTGTTGCAGTCCTTTCATCGGGCATTTTTTGAAGACAACTAGGTGTGGGAGATCTGTTTAACCCACCTAGAAGGAATTCTTTGAAGTCTTCTCTTGGATTTAGGACTTAGGCACATTGATCTAAGGGATCCAAGTTCTGGTTTCAATTCCTGTAGCAGCCATTACTGGAAAATGCGTTTTCCAGTCATGCCTTGCTAGCTGTTCCAGATTTGGGATATTACAAGAATAATTGTCTAGGAAAAAAATGAGCTACAAGGATTGTCATCTTCAAACAAAATTGGGGTACAGGACCCCTCCAACAGAACAGGAACATCACTGGTGAAGAATTAGAGATAGTTGGGTGTGACACCCTCCTCTGTGCTCCTCCACTACTTTAGATCCAATCTGACCTGTCACTTGTCACTGCCACTTTTGAGAGTGCATCTGCCTTGGTGTTGAAAGACCCTTTTACATGCTTGAAAGAAGTGTCAGTGAACTGTCTAACAACAGTTTTAATTTGTTCCAGCAGAGATCCAAGAACACCTGCAGCCTGCCAATGCACCTTTCTGTAGCAAGTTGCAACAGATTAATAATGCATGCAATTCAACCCAATTATTAGTAGTAAGTACATCTTCCCAGAAGTGCATTGAGAGTGACAATGATTCTCGGAAATGAATAAGACACTCCCAGCACCATAAGAACCAGAATTCCCCTGGCTTGCTCCATCAAGATATCCTTAGGAGTAGGATTTATCAATTACTGGAGGATCATTTGGCCTTGGGTCCTTCTATTTTGGAAGTTGTTTGACATTATTATAGATATATTTTATATGGTGGAAAACCTTAAGTGGTGAGGACTTACCTTCAAACAGATTCCTATTCCTTGTGGTAATGCCATATAGAGTCCCAAAGCTGGATTCTCCATCCATATTCTGAAACCATCAACTGAGGTGACTCCATCCCAACTTTGTGCACACTGCACCCCCTGCCAAAATTTATAGCTTCTTTGCAAAATTTCTTTTGCAAAGGGACATTCCATTAGAATGTGCTTTATAGCAAAGAAGCAAAAATCGCGATCGGGATAAAATCGCCGAGGGGAAAAAATCGGAAAAAATCGTAAAAATCGGGAAAAAATCGGCACATACAAAAATATTCATTTTTTTAATATCTAAAGCATCTACAGCATAAAATAAATGCATTGACACATAAATATGAAAAAAAAACTAATATATAAGATGTGTAATATCATGTTTAGTGCTACATCACACATAAAACTGAATCCTGTCCTGAATACTAAGTCCTGAGCTAAGTTGCAGGAAACGCAGAGAGAGGGAGAGTTTCCGTACCAACAAAAAATATAATAATGTATCTCATATCATGAGTCATAATGTCATATACAAAGGAATGTCAATGCATCATATAACCTATGGTCCTATACTATTGATTTCCTCTGCCCCTCTTGCGAGAAAATACAACAGCTTTGCCTTTCCCTCTAGATGAAGAAGCTGGCAGGAATGGCAATGGACTCTGTCGTGCTCTAGAAGTAGAAACTGAAGCACCAGAATGGGAACCTGAAGCACTAGGAGCTAAAGGAGGCAGACCACGTCCTCTACCGGTAGTAGTGGTAGGTGGTGTCACCTCCTCCTCCTGCTCCTCCTCCTCCTGCTGCTCCTCCTCGTCCTCCTCCTCGTCCTCCCCCTCCACTACCTCCTCCTCTATCCAATCAGGGGCTGACTCCATGACAGCTCCTCTATCCAATCAGGGGCTGACTCCATGACAGGCCTCTCAGCCTCAACCCTCCATTCAGCAGTGGTGTCAATCGCATCTAAAGAGATGGTCTCCATATCAAGGGTCCTCTCAAGTTGTCTCACCCACAATCTAAGATTGTAGTAGACGTAAACCATGTCATTGAGCCGCCGACCCTCCAACCTGTATAAGGGTCATAAATTAATAAATTAAATATTTAAAAAAAAATATTTAATGAATTCAAAAAATCAGTTGGAAATTGGAATATGTTAAGTTTTTTACCTGTTGCGCTTTTTGGTGTGTATTTTTTCAAATACACTCCAGTTGCGCTCGCATCCTGAAGCGCTACATGTTTGGCTGAGTATTCTAATGGCAAGTTTTTGGAGTTTTGGTAATCTGCCATCGTAGCTCCTCCACCATGCATCTACAAGTTACAAGTTACAACAAATAAGATAAACTTATAAAGTTATAAACATAAGAAAAATTTTAAAATAATGAAAATCTTACGTGGCATTTTAGTAGTCCTATCCTGGACAGCCATGTCGAAGCTCAAGGTGCCACCTGCCATTCTGTATACCTCCATCTCTTTGGATATCTCTGCACGTTCTGATGGATTTGGCACCATCTTCTGAACACAAGTGAAAAAGCCATCCATGACCTCAACATCAAATAGAAAACCACATGAATAAGCAAATGCGGGGTTCAGGAAGAGCCCTGCAGCATGAATGGGACGATGGAGTGTGTTGTTCCATCGATCATCAATCACTTCCCATAAAAGAAGTTGTCTCTGAAACCCATCATCACCCTTATCATCATAATAGCCGCGAACAGCTTCTTTGGCCCTATCCATGGCCTCATACAAGTAGCCCATTGCGGGCTTCTCTCCATCCACCAATCTAAGAACCTTTACCAAAGGTTCACTAATGCTGCACACCTCTTCCACTCCAACCCAGAAATCTTCCTGATATGACACCAAACTGCAGATGGCCTGTCCCTCTGATTTGCGGCTGATAGTCAAAGCACGCCACTCATTTGAAAGAAACATTCTCTTCAAATCCCACTTAGAATTCAAGAGGGATTGAAGAGAGATGAAAGTAGTGGCAAATCGTGTAATAGCAGGCCGCACCAACTCCTTCTTGTTGGTGAATGTCCTCATCAAATGAAGCACAGATCCATGGTTATATATAAATTTTGTGATTCTCTTTGATGATTCTACAATATCTTTGACAAAATCAAGCTTTCCGATGTCCTCCAACATCAAATCAAGGCAATGTGCAACACAAGGTGTCCAAAATATGCTCGGATACCTCTCCATAAGCATCTTGCCCGCTGAAACATAGTTTGCAGCGTTGTCCGTTATGATTTGGACAACATTTTGGGGCCCAACCTCCATAATGAACACATCTAATAAATCACATAATAATCTTGCATCTTTGACATGTGCAGATGCATCAACAGATTTCATAAACATTTTCCCCTTGGGACAACTGACCAAGAAGTTAATAAGGGTCCTACCCCTTTGATCAGTCCAACCATCTGACATCACAGTGCATCCTGTGACTTCCCATGATGCCCTTAACTCTTCCAATCTCTTGGTGCAGTCAGCTTTCTCATTTTGCAGAATGAGCCCTTTAAGGTCATTATATGAAGGGGCTTTGTATCCTGGGCCAACAACAGCGATAGCGTCAATCGTAGCCTGATAAAATGGATTGTTCCTGGCAACATTGAAAGGAATATCACTCCAAAGAAACAGTTTGCCCAACAACTTATCAGCTTCTTCCTTCTCCTTTCTTTTAATAAGGGAGGAGATAGATGGTTGTGCCCCGGGAGTGGTTCTAGGAACAAAAAATGAGGAGGCAGCTACGGGGCTGCTTGTAGAAGAGGCTGATGCTGAAGAGCCACTACCACTCTCACGGTCAACTCCAAACCCTGATATTTGACTTTTCAGAGCTGCTTTGCTGAGTTTAGTGGTTTCTATTTCTCCCAATGAGTTCATGGCTCTTTTGATTATTTCTGAATTGGTGTTTCTGCAAGGGCCTACTTCATGCCCATGAATTTGTGCCAAGTGGTATTTCAACCTGTATATCCCCCCTGTCATGTGTTGACCACATAATTTGCAAGTCAAGTTTGATCGGTCAAACCCCCCATCAGGTTCACCAAATTCCCATAAAGGATCTAATTTCCTTGGCATGTTGGAAACTTTGAACTTTGAATGTTGAAATTTGAACCTAGGGCACAAGAAAAATTGCAAGTTAAAAAATAAAATAAAAAAATTACAATTTTACATACAACATTTTGATTTTTCATTTTTTTTCACAAAAAAAAACCATCAACTCAATGCAAAAATAATGGGAAAAAATACATGTTGAAACACAAGCAAAAATAATGGGAAGAAACTAAGAGCACAAGAAGAAATATAAAAAACAAAATTTAACAAACAATTTTTTGCATTTTTGACCAAAATAAACCCTCTCCTCTCAATAAAAAAAAAAAAAAAAAAAAACACAACCAAATGCAATCACAAATGATGAAAAATACATGGGTAATAGAAACCCATGGAAGAACAAGAAAAAAACAAAAAAAAATGGGTCAAATTTGATGCCCATACCTGGAAAAACGTTTTGTCGGAGACACTTGGTCCAAATTCGATTTTTGTTCGCTTGGCTTGTAAGAAATTCTTCACTTTTGTCCAATCTTGGGCTTGTAAATCTCCTCCTTCCCTCCTTGGCTCTCATAAGCAAGTCTGTCCAACTAAAAATGAAAAACAAAAAACCAAAAATCGCATTATAAATTCGCTGTTGGAGGCTGCCACGGTTTTTTCAAGTTGACTCGCGATTTTTTCAAAAAATTGTTGAAAAAATCGCCGATAAAATCGGCAGCCCGAAAAAATCACGATTTTTAAAAAAATCGCGATGTTTGCTTCTTTGCTTTATAGATTCACAGTCATTTATACGCAAAATAGGCTTGCTAGGACTCTACCATGTTCTCTTCTGAAATAACTCCCAGATAAGTCCTTTATTATTTAGTACCAATGAAAAAATGACACACATCAATGAAAAAATGACAAATATCTGGACTGTGTGAATAGTTCAAATTAAACAAATCTTGTAACCAATACATCTGAGATTGGTCAAGTTTCAGGGTATTTTAGGTACTTCTACAGATATAGGGTTAAATGCTAGGCAAATTAACTGTCAAAATAATGTTGACATAAGTTTGTGTTGGTGTGTTAATTCAACTAATCTGACTTGTTGAAGTACATGCAGAATATTTTGGGTGGGAAGACTTTCAACATGAACTAAATGTTTAAAAGATGAAAACCATCCAAATGAAATAAGTTGGCATGTTTTGTTTCAAGGATAATAATTGTTTTTTCCTTAATCTGAATTTAAATAGGATGCTATAGTGGCTCAAAAATTAGAACGTATTTGAAGGTTTTAAAACCTCAAAATATTTATATTGGGAGGCTTAAGTAGGATGTCATATGCCTCATAAGTAAGTGATATATTTGAAGGTCTCAAAACTCTAAAATATTTATATTGGAATAATGATGAATGTGATATGATCAGGATGCTTTTCATAGCCATTTTTTAAAGATAAGTGGGCTTCACTGTATTGAAAAAATGCGGTTTACAGGCATTGTTAAAGGTTTTAAAATCATAAAACAAGGCCATGAGTAGCAATATGATCTGGGTGCTTTTCATAGACATTTTATTTATTTTATTCTGTTTTTCCCGTATGAACCAGTTGAGGGAATTGGCAACTAGGCAAAATCTCAACCACTCAATACGAGGTCAAAACTCCCTGGCTGCCACTATAACCCCCATTTTTTTCACGCAAAACCTGCAATCACGTCCTGGGGTTAATTAGGGGATTTGAACCAAAGTGGGCAGCTTTAACACCGTTAGTCCCAACCACTTGGGCTGCCCCCTGATGGGCTTTATAGACTTATTATTAAGATAAGCTGGTTTGCTGTATTGTGAAAGTGCAACTGACAAGTTAATGTAAATCTCAATTGCATTCTTCCTTGCAACCATTTAAGGGGTTTGGTCAGGACTCTGCATAAAAAGTATCTGGAGAACCAAAGCTTGTCAAACTTACCACCTTATAAGCTGGTTTTCTGGATTGGAAAAGTGCAACTGCGAGTTAATTTAAATCTTAATTGCATTCTTCCTTGCAACCATTTAAGGGATTTGGTCAGGATTCGCAAAAAAAGCATCTGAAGAACCAAAGCTTGTAAAAACTTGATTCCTTTAAATACTATATCCTATAATAGATGTGCTATGGCCTTACTAATTTCTGTTCTCAAATTAATATGGAACATACTTCACAACTTTGCTGAAGGGCAAATGTTGGCTACAAATTCTTGTGTGAGAGATACACACATATATGCCTGTTCATTCTTGATGAGGACAAGGTGGAGTTCTATTGTTAGAAGTTTTGAGTCACCTTGATATCCTATGTCTGAAATGTTTCTTCATAATGGCAATGTAAACAAATTGCAGCTACCATTCTTGAATTTCGTTAGCATTTCCATTTGATATCTTTTGACGTAGTATTCTCTGCATAGTGTTTAAAAGAACCTTTATTTTATTTATTTTTGTCACGAAGAGCTTGATTCTATGTGGGTGCATGCCCCAAAGTGGTTTTTTCTTGTCAATGCTACTTGGAAATGGAACTAACCAACTCGTGTATGCAATCATGTATCTTTCCATTTCAGGAATACACTTTTGCAGCCTTAATGTTTTATGCCATTCCTTTGCTCCTTCCTTTTGGAGGTACATCAACATAGATTTGGTAACTAAAACATCTAGGTAAATCTAGTTATGAATATGGAAGGCAGGTGAGTCAGTAAGAACCTTAACTAGTTATAATGGTGTATGCGAGTTGCCTCTTGGTGGTTTTATATGAGGTTCAGGAACAAGTGAACTAAATCTATTTGCTTTAAAGCTTATCACAACCATGGCACATTTCTAATTGAAAACGAGAATCTTTTATGTTGAGTCTTTGAGGCAAATCTCAAATGTTTAAGTCAAACTTGTATCTTTCCATGGTTGGCTAAAAAATCCTGCATGCACTTGTGATCTACTTTATGTCCACAAAGTGTTGCATATTGATGCATCATAAAATGGTCACCACTCTATTTCTATGGGCTCTAGTTCCCTTCCTTGAAAATGGTAATACCTCGAAGAATGGAGAAAAAAAAAACTGCTTATCAAGGCTTTTGGGAAATGTGGGTTGAGGAGGTAGTTGAGCTTTGGAAGAATGTGTGGAACTATTTTTTCCTTTTTGGGGTTAGCCTAGGCTCCAAATTGTAGAGAAAGAGACAGTAACTGAAGGAAATTGGTGGGTTAAAGTAAAACACTACTCTAGAAACCTAGGAATAGAAAGTATAATTAGGTTGAATTGAAAACCAAAGGAGGCCTAGTTGGTGGAGATTGTGGAGGACTAAAAAGTCATGTTGGAAACACTTTTTACAGTATGAGAAGGGTGTTTTGAGGCTTGGGGGGGGGGGGATGGAGGTTGAGAAAAACATTTGTTCACTAAGAGAACAATATAGTAATATACATCCATAGAAACTTTTTTTTTTTTTTTTTGGTAAGTTGGGCTATTCTATTAATTCGAAAACATAAAGTTACATATGCTACAGGCTGGGTTGGCAAGCTGCACTTAGCCAGTCCCAACCTTTGTTACACAATTTCTAGGCTGCCTCGGGGGAGAAAACCAACCCGCACAAGACTTAAAATATAAAATTACATTATGCGCAGTAGCACTGGCATATCTAAGAAACACAAAGTAAACAGTAGCAAAAAGGCGAGCATGACAAAAAACATAGGAGAACTGTGCAGTTGCACAGACTTCACTTTTCATCTTCATCATCACTGTTGGGGACCTCCTCCTCAATGGGGCAAGCAGGAGCCTGCGCAACAGCTTCCTCTGCATCTGCCACTGTATGCTTGGGATTGCGGACCGGTGCGCAGAGGATGGGGGAGTCCGGATCTACGCCATCGGGGACACGCGTCTAGATGCCATTGAAGTCCATCACCTAGACGTCCGAATCCGCATCTTCCTCCTCCTAAACCGGCAGCGGGTCAGTTTTGTGGTGCTGGGGAGAGATGGTGGACTTCCTTGGGCCACATTTTCCTCTTTGTGCAGCGTGCCAGGGGCTTCTGCATGCTGCTCTGGATCGAGACTCTGACGCGCAAAAGTGCTGGATGATGAGCCTTCCATCGACTCTAGACGATTGTCCTCGCCACGTTGATAATGGCCAGGGAGAGCCCCTCTCTGTCCTCCACGGATAGTTCATTGGCGAAGTCTGGGTGCCATTGCGCGCAGAGGCATGGGAGAGTGGTTCAGGATAGGGTACAACAAAGGGCAAGCAGCGCTGGGGCTCAGGGGGAAGGAATATCTGGGGGGTAGGTGCATAGGAGGGGGTGCAGAAGCCCTAAGGAGATTGCGCAGCGCTACGCTGAGAGTAGAGCTTTGCAGCCTTCTGAAGTCAGGGAGAAGCCAAAGCAGAGTTAAGGAGGCGAAAGGCAGAGACAACAGATTGTGGATTGAAAGGGGCTGAGAGCTCATCTTTTTAAAGGGGTGGGGATGTGCGATGAGGATAACAATGAGTAGGCTTCACATGCATCTGTGTGCTATGATTGAAAACATGAGCAGGCTCGAGGGAAGGGGGATGGCTGCAATACGGGTTAATCGTGATGGTCATTAATGGTGATAGATGCGAGGTGATGCTCTGGACATGGTGACGCAGTTCCTGTCCTCTCGTCATCATTTTTGATTCTGTGAGTCTCGTGCGAGTGGCTAACGGTTTGAGGATCCGCAACAGGTGAGGCTCTGCGCAGGAGATCTCCGTTTCCCGGGGAGTGTGGGATGTGATTGTCAAGCGTGTCAATTCTGTCACCCGCATCCGGGGACATCCATAGAAGCATTGAACAACTTGTAAATGATAAATATCAGAAAAAGGTTGGAATTGGAACATATGGCCCTATGTCTGAAATGTTTCTCCATAATGGCAGCAGAGTATGTAAACAAATTGCAGCTACCATTCTTGAATTTCGTTAGCATTTCCATTTGATATCTTTTGACATAGTATTCTCTGCATAGTGTTTAAAAGAACCTTTATTTTATTTATTTTTGTCACGAAGAGCTTGATTCTATGTGGGTGCATGCCCAAAAGTGGTTTTTTCTTGTCAATGCTCCTTGGAAATGGAACTAACCAACTCGTGTATGCAATCATGTATCTTTCCATTTTAGGAATACACTTTCGCAGCCTTAACGTTTTATGCCATTCCTTTGCTCCTTCCTTTTGGAGGTACATCAACATTGATTTGGTAACTAAAACATCTAGGTAAATCTAGTTATGAAGATGGAAGGCAGGTGAGTCAGTAAGAACCTTAACTAGTTATAATGGTGTATGCGAGTTGCCTCTTGGTGTTTTTATATGAGATTCAGGAACAAGTGAATTAAATCTATTTGCTTTAAAGCTTATCACAACCATTGCACATTTCTAATTGAAAATGAGAATCTTTTATGTCGAGTCTTTGAGGCAAATCTCAAACGTTTAAGTCAAACTTGTATCTTTCCATGGTTGGCTAGAAAATCCTGCATGCACTTGTGATCTACTTTATGTCCACAGAGTGTTGCATATTGATGCATCATAAAATGGTCACCACTCTATTTCTGTGGGCTCTAGTTCCCTTCCTTGAAAATGGTAATGCCCCGAAGAATGGAGGAAAAAAAACTGCTTATCAAGGCTTTTGGGAAATGTGGGTTGAGGAGGAAGCTGAGCTTTGGGAGAATATGTGGAACTATTTTCTCCTTGTTGGGGATATCTTAGGCTCCAAATTGTAGAGAGAGACAATAGCTGAAGGAAATTGGTGGGTTAAAGTACAACACTACTCTAGAAACCTAGGAATAGAAAGTATAATTAGGTTGAATTGAAAACCAAAGGAGACCTGGTTGGTGGAGATTGTGGAGGACTAAAAAGTCATGTTGGAAACACTTTTTATAGTATGAGAAGTGTGTTTTGAGAAGTGAGGGGAGGGGGGCGAGATGTAGGTTGAGAAAAACATTTGTTCACTAAGAGAGCAATATACATCCATAGAAGCATTGAACAACTTGTAAATGAAAAATATCAGAAAAAGGTTGGAATTGGAACATATGGCCCAAGGTCTTATCCTGATTGTGGTTAGTGGTCCATTGCAAGATTTTAACCCACAATATGTATATAAAGATGGGATGCGTTGAGGGTGGTAGGTGTGGGGGGGTTCATTCTAGATCCCAAAGGAAAGCAAGAAATTGCCTTTGCATGGGCATTGGGTGAGACCACCAATAATCAAGTAGAGGTTTTGGCTCTAATGCAAGAGTTGATGGTTCTTAAGCAAAAGGGACTAGTCAATTCTTGGTGATAAGGGACTCCTTGGTGGTAGTTTGTCATATGCATTATCAAATGGCCCCTCAAGATACTCCTAGGCTAGTTACCATAACTCAAATCCTAGTGAAAAAGCCTTAAATTCATTGATTATTATTGAGTTTTATGTGTAATTTCTCTACAAATAAACAAGGAAATGAAGTAGTCAATCTACAAATGGCAATGGTGATAAAAAAATGAGAGGAGCCTAGTTCAATGTCATCTCCTATGAATTCTTTGTTTAGTTCACATTAAGGTTGAGGCCTATGAAATTAAGGGACAAGTGGTGGCCTTCAAAGGCAATGTGGGGATGGAGGTTGAGAAAAACATTTGTTCACTAAGAGAGCAATATACATCCATAGAAGCATTGAACAACTTGTAGATGAAAAATATCAGAAAAAGGTTGGAATTGGAACATATGGCCCAAAGTCTTATCCTGATTGTGGTTAGTGGTCCATTGCAAGATTTTAACCCACAATATGTACATAAAGATGGGATGCATTGAGGGTGGTAGGTGTGGGGGGGGGGGGGTCATTCTAGATCCCAAAGTAAAGCAAGAAATTGCCTTTGCATGGGCATTGGGTGAGACCACCAATAATCAAGTAGAGGTTTTGGCTCTAATACAAGGGTTGATGGTTCTTAAGCAAAAGGGACTAGTCAAATCTTGGTGATATGGGACTCCTTGGTGGTAGTCTGTCACATGCATTATCAAATGGCCCCTCAAGATACTCCTAGGCTAGTTACCATAACTCAAATCCTAGTGAAAAAGCCTTGAATTCATTGATTATTATTGAGTTTTATGTGTAATTTCTCTACAAATAAACAAGGAAATGAAGTAGTCAATCTATAAATGGCAATGGTGATAAAAAAATGAGAGGAGCCTAGTTCAATGTCATCTCCTATGAATTCTTTGTTTAGTTCACATTAAGGTTGAGGCCTATGAAATTAAGGGACAAGTGGTGGCCTTCAAAGGCAATGTGTAATTGGGCACTTAAATCCCCCACTCCTGGCATGGATTTTCAAGATAGTTTGTAATTGGGTAGTTAAATCCCATGTACTCTGCGTACAATCGTGCATAGCGTCACAAGCATCTACAGTTATTACCCTTGCGAGGATGGGACGAACCAAATCATGTTGGATATCTATTTGAACAGTTTGGAGTTTGTTGGTTATTGTTGGTTACATTTCTCCTTTGGCTCTTGAGATTTGATAGAGGGAGATTCTTGGGAGTGTTCTTTGTTTAAGCCTTGGTATTGGCATTGTGATTTGGTAGTTGATTACTCTTTAGAGTTGATTCAATGGCGATTGCTCATGGTCATTCTAAAATATGCAACATTTATGAAAACTTTCACCTGTGCATGTTTATGAGCATAAATGTTTATAGTTATATGTCCAAAAATGTGAAGGATGGTGAAGAGAATGGGAGAGAAGAAATGCAGTAGAGGCTTAGGCAATGCAAATGTAGCTTATAGGCATAAGCTCTTAGATTGAGTCACTAAAACACAAACAAATGCTGTTTGAAATCTATGGAAAATAATAATTCAAGGATGGAAGAAATGGGAGAGTGAGTAAGTGGGCTATAGGAAAACATTGGGAAATTGGAAATGGAGATGTGAGAGGCATGCTGGGGATACTTAGGGATGTTTATGGTGGTAGGTTTGTAAATGGGAAGGATGGTGAAGAGAATGGGAGAGAAGAAATGCATTGGATCCTCATGCAATGTAAAGGCAACATATAGGCATAAAATCATAGGTTTAGTGACTCAAAAACAAGGAAATGTAGTTTGAAATCTACATGGAAAAAGATATTTTAAGGATGGAAGAGAGAATAAGTAAGTTGCAAGATAAAATTGGGAAGTTGGAAATGGAGAAAAAGGTCTATGTTTGAGGCTACTTTGCGAATGTCTCCTCCTTTTTTAGTGGGATCTTATGGAATGGAACATATGCTAGCTCAAGGAGAAGATATATTGCAACGAGACTAAAGCAAAGTTGTTATTCCTCGACATTCACTCATCAAAGGTCAATAACTAGCTAGAATTCCATGGTGGGCGTGTCCCTTAATTTCTTAAAACTGTATTGACTTGTAAATTTGTATTTTGTCAGGATAGTTTATATGACAATATAGCTGTTGAATAGAATGTAGTAAGTCTAGAACTCTAAGACTGGTACAATTTTTTTATGTTCCACCAAGTGTTTGAGATAAGGGAGCGTGGGAGTAGGGAGATGCACAAGGGGGACATGTGGGAGCACCCCCAAATTTTAGGGAATTTAGGGAGGGATGGGGGGTGTAGGGGTCCCCGTCTTTAAAATTATGAAAATAAAAATAATAATGGTAAAATCCTAACAATAACAATTCATCCCATGCACATTGCAAATTCATCATTGTGTAATCTAGTGGAAATGCTATATTCTTACTAATATGAAAAACTTGAAAATTGTTTAGTTTGCTAAATTTTGAATGGGATTGAAATTCTCGATCATTTTCAAACAATTAATGGTAACATTAAAAATTTAAGTAAAAGGATAGTAAAAGTGACATTCTCCTTTAAAATCATTTTACTTCAAGAATTTAACCGTTAATTGCCAAGGTCACAAACTCCTCAAATCTCTATTTCTCTTCTTTGTTCTATCTTCATGGGTTGTTGGACAATAATTCAAGGCGAGGGGGGGACGTTGAAGTGCCCCCTCCTAGGTGTTGAGAAATCCAAAGAGTGGAAGTTAATCGATTTCTCTTATTATGACATTATCTTGTGATGTTTCATTATTATTATTCTTTCATTTGATTTATCTTTTCTTCATCATCAAGACTAATGCCAGACAACAAATAGTAGAGGACACGAGATGTAGGCACACAGCCAGGGAAAAATCCCACTCTAGGGGAAAACTCGGTCAAAATTCTTCCTTCAGTAGATTCAAAAGATGAGATGACCAAGCCCATCAAGTCAACCTTGCATTTTCTTCTTCAGCTGAACAATAACTTATTCTTCACCTACTTCCTTGCAACAATGAGATGCTTCGGTCCTTCGATAAGAAAATGCTTTGGTCTTGAAATTTTGAGGCAACCTTCACTGTTAATTTTAGTTAACCATGGTATATTTTATGCTTAGAGCAGTCAACAGGATGCCCTAGCCAGCAAAGACTTTGCTGGTCAAACCAGCCCTTCAGCCTCCAATAAGGTTCAGTTAAACATAGTCAAATTCGGCCTTCCATTAATGTCACACACAACCCAAATCCAGTCCACAAAACAGTCAACACAAAAGTCCAAATTCTGCGGTCAAACCAGTGAACGCTGCGGTCAATGCTACAGTCAAAGTCAATGTTTGACCCAAAGTCAGCACTGTCCAGAAATGCCCTAAACCAGTCTGAAATTGTAGCTTCTTGTTTTCACACGCGTGGAGGAGAGAGAAGCCTCTAAGGTTGTACGAACCAATCATATGAGAGAGAGATGTGTGAGATGAGTGAATGATTGAAATGAGCATCATGTCTCTCCTTTTTATATCTATGACTGTGGGTGTGTGACACATCTTTTGGGGCTTGTGAGCCTACATTACAATTTTGGCCGATCTTGACAATTTGCATGTGTGGAAAATAAATTCAAAATATAACTTCTGCTCATCCAAACAAGATGATCTTTAGATCAATCTTGCACCTCTCTGAAAGAGGAATCCAACAAAAATATCATCTCCATCATATGAGCAATGCAACATGGAGTTTGGCCCTGTTGCCAAATTTAACACTCCCTCTCAACTAGGGAGAACTCCATCTGTCCACCTGTGCAATCCTGTCATCTAGTACCATCATGTACTATCATATATCATCATCATCATGCAATCTTGTGTCATCATGCTGTCTCTGCTTTGCTAGCTCCGCTTTGCTATAGAAGAAACAATAAGAAAATATCATCGAGAGTGAGTCACAAAGACTTTGTCACTCTCCACTGATCCGAAGTCAGTTTAGAGGTAAAAACCTCATCTAGACATACTGACTCGAAGTCAGTTTAGAGGTAAGAAGTTAGAACCTCAATCAGACTTGATCCCAGTTTAAGTTGTTGGACACATCGCATCCTAGACATGGAGAGTACGACAATACTCGATGCGTCCATCGATAATGCTATGGTCTCTATCCTCATTTCCCAACTCATTGGCCAGATGAGAGGTACTTCCCATGAGTCCCAGACTACATGGATAGGATGCATGTGGGGCATAGATTAAAGAGAGGGTGAACCATCTCAATATCATAACGGTGGGGAAGAAGCACACCAACAACGTAAGGCGAACCTAGCCCTGTAGTTGCTTATAGCTACAAGTAGCTATCCCCAAGTCCCCTGGAGCTCCCAGAGCTCATAGTCCAACTCAAGTGGGACCCTCATAATAGGGTCTGTCCACAATACCAAGCTTCTCATTGAAGGTTAAGAATTTGACCTTCCTTAGGGGCTTCATGAGAATATTTGCGACCTTCTCATAAGTCCTAATGTGATGGAGGCTTATGGCCCCTCGCTGTACCATGTCCCAGACAAAGTGGTACCTGATATCAATATGCTTGGATCGGTCGTGGAACACAGGATTCGTAGAAAGACAAATCCCACTTTGGTTGTCGTAAAGGATCATGGTGGTATCCAACACATGCCCAAATAGCTCACTAAAGAGCTTTCTCAACCAAACAACTTCACAATAGGCCATACTTGTTGCAATGTATTCGGCCTCGGCGGTGCTCTAAGCAACCGATTTCTGCTTCCTGCTCATCCAAGAGATCGAAGCAACATCCAAATGTGTTTTTACAATCCACCACACTGCCTGCCCAATCAACATCGGTATATCCATGGAGCCTCATACTCCTGGTAGTGTATTTCAACCCATGGTTGATTGTGCCCCGAAGATATCTCAAGAGATTCTTGGCACCAATCCAGTGAATGTGATGAGGCTCGACCATGTATTGACTTAATGTGTTCACTGCAAAACATATGTTCGGGCGTTAGTTCACTAAGGCCCCACAAGTTGATGATACTTGGTGGGATTTCTCAACTCGGGCCTAGCAACACTTCCACACAACTTCTTAAAGTTGAGTTCCATCGGAGTAGTCACGGACTTGCAATCCATCATCACAAATCTCTCCAGCAACTTCACAACATATTTTCCTTGAAAAAGGAAAATCTCACCTAGCTTTTGCCAGATCTCCAACCCTGTGAAATAGTGCATCAGTCCTAGGTCCTTCATCTCGAACTCGGAAGCTAGCTCCCTCTTACATTGAAGAATGAGAGGGTCAACACTTGTTAGGAAGAGATCGTCCACATAGAGAACCAAAATGAGAGGCTTGTCATTATCAACCTTAAAATAAAGGTTTGGATCAGCATCACTTCGAGTAAAGCCCAACTTCATCAAGTAGCTATCCATCCTCTCATACCAAGCCCTGGGGGCTTGCTTCAACCCATAGAGGGCTTTCTTCAACCTGCATACATATGTGTCTCTATCTCGGACTTTGAACCCCAAAGGTTGTTCCACGTAGACCTCTTCCTTGATTGAACCATGTAAGAAGGCAATCTTCACATCCATCTGATGGAGACTCCGTTCTTGCGTTGCAGCAAGGGCAATGATCTATCAGATGGTGGTGTAGCGGGCAACAGGTGCAAATATTTCATCATAATCTATGCCTTCCTTCTACGAGAAGCCTCGGGCAACAAATCTTGCCTTGAACTTTTCAGTGCTTCCATTGGCTCCATGCTTGATCTTGTAGAGCCATTTCGAGGTGACAATAGATTTGTCCTTCGGTCTAGGGACCACCTCCCAGACATCATTTTTCATGATCAATTCATATTCCTCGTGCATAACATCCTTCCAAACTTGATGCTTCACGAATTCTTCAAATGTTCGATGCCCAGATTGTACAATAGTGCTCATGGTTGCTAGGTATCCTTGGTACCTATTCGGCTTCTCACTTTCACAGAATGTTCCCCTTGGAGCAATATGTCCCTCAGCATCTTCGAGAGTGTCTCTAAGACATGAGGGTCTTCTTTTATTTGAAGAAGGCTGATCTATAGGATCCATCAGACCTTCAACATCGGGCATCGGTTCATCGTTCAGTTCTTCCTACCTTCCAACTTCTTCTTCTTCTTTGTCTTCCTTTGAGTTAGGAATATTTCTAACTTTCTTGAGCGCGACATCTTCGTCGAAGGTGACATCATGGCATATCTCTACTTCTCTTTGATCAGGCACATAGATTCTATATGCCTTCGAGGTTTCACTGTAGCCCACAAACATTCCCCTCTTTCCAGAAGCATCCAACTTGCTTCTCTTTTCTTTTGGCACATGAAAATAAACGGGGCTTCCAAAAACTCTAAAATGAGAGACATCAGGCTTCTTACCAGAGAAGACTTCTTCGTGAGTTTTGGAGTCCAATGCAGAATGTGGGCATCTATTTTGAACATACACAACAGTGTTGGCAACTTCTCCCCATAGGAATTTCGGAAGACCTTGGTCATAAAGCATGGCACGGGCAACTTTCAAAATGGTTCTATTCTTCCTTTCAACAACACCATTTTGTTCAGGAGTATACACTGTGGTGGTCTCCCTCTCAATGTCAGCTTCCCTGCAATAGTCATTAAATTCATTCGACTCATACTCGGTTCCATTATCGGTCCTCAAAATTTTGATCTTCTTCCCTGTTTGATTTTCAACCAAGGCCTTGAAGGTATGGAACCACTTGAATGCTTCATCCTTCTTGTTCAAAAGTATATCCAAGTTTTGCAGGAGAAGTCATCTATAAAAGTAATATAATATAAGCATCCTCCCAAGGATGTTACAAACAACATACCAGATAGATTAGAATGTATCAATTACAAAATATTAGATGTCTTCGTGACACTTGAGGGCAATAGTCCCCCTGTATGCTTTCCTTTGGCACAACCCCGACATACACTTTCATGATCATCTTTGAAATTGGGCATCCCTGTCACCACCTTCTTTGCTTCAGGAAGGGCTTTGTAATGAAGGTGTGCAAACCTCCGGTGCCATAGCTCGGATTGGAGAGTTGTGTCACATGTCATGGCCCCCAACAGACTTCCTCCAACCTGATAGAGTGTGTCAACCCTGAAACCAAGAGTGAACGCTTTTTTGAAAGTCCTCTTCCAAATGCGTACCTTTCCATCGATGAATGCCACCTTGAATCTTTTGTCTTCCATTGTCGAGATAGACACTTGATTTTTCTTCAAGTCAGGTATGTACAACACATCTTGCAAATGGAGGACTTGACCTTGATTTAGATGAAGGATCACAGTCCCTGTCCCTTTCACGGGATATGTGGCATTGTCTCCAAGGATAATCTCCAAATTAGTATCCTTTTCAATCAAATCAGAGAGGGCTTCCTTATATCTAGTGAAGTCCCTTGAGGTACCACTATCAATCAACCAATTGTCCAGGGTGTCGGAAGGAGATGCAACAAAGAGGGCAGATATAAGAATATATTCATTTTTCTTATTAACAACATTAAATTCATCATACTTGGAGTTTCTTGACCTCTTGAAAGGTTGACCATTTCCATTCCCATTTCGATCAGAGGGAGCCTTCCTTTTTCCTTTGAACCCGTTGTTCCTTTGATTCCCATTCCCCCTGAAGTTGTTGTTGTCATCATCTCCGGGAGAGTCCCTTATATTGGGGCACTCTCTTGCATAGTGACCAAACTTGTTACAAGTGTAACATCTTCCTTTTCTTCCTTTGGGACCCACTCTTCCATGATTTTGATTTCTCGGACCAACATTGTTCCTCTTCTTTGCATGAGCGGTGAAAGCAGTAGAGTCACTTCCATTCCCATTAGAGGGATGGTCTCTCTCCATCATCCTTGTCTCTTGAGTGCATCTCGTCAACAATTCATCAAAATCATGAATTATATTATTATTGAGAATAGTAGTATTGAATACATACCATGCCTAGGGAAGTCCTCCAAGAGCAATGAGAGTGAGCTCTCGGTCAGCTATGGCTTCTCCAATAGCTAAGAGATCATTCTTGATTTTGGTGATCCTCATGAAATATGATTGGATGGATTTTCCCATGCCCATCTCGATCTCCTTCAACTTGTTCTTCAAAAATAGAATTTGATTAACATTGCTAGCCTTGAACATGCTAACCAACTTATCATACATCTCCTTAGATGTGCCCAGCTTAGAGATATAAGCAACCAAGTGCTTATGAATAAAATCCTTGATGATCTTCTTCGCCTTGACTTCCCCTTTCTTGTACTTTGTCTTAGTGGTAGCCAATGCATTTGACGGAGGCTCATTGATCTTTCCCTGCACATGATCCATAACATCTTGTTCTTCTAATGTTAGTTCCAAGGACATTTTCCAAGCATGATAATCAGACTTATCAGTCAACTTGTCATTAGATTTGAAATATGACGAGGAGGCCATGGATCCTGGTCCTTATCTTTTCAACTTTGGTGATTGCTCTTTTCACTCTTGCTTGAGCTTTGTCTTCACCTTAGCTCTGATACCATGTTAATTTTAGTTAACCATGGTATGTTCTATGCTTAGAGCAGTCAACAGGATGCCCTAGCCAGCAAAGACTTTGTTGGTCAAACCAACCTTTCAACCTCCAATCAGGTTCAGTCAAACATAGTCAAATTCGGCCTTCCATCAATGTCACACACATCCCAAATCCAATCCACAAAAAGTCAACGCAAAAGTCAAAATTATGCGGTCAAACCAGTTAACGCTGCGGTCAAAGTCAACGTTTGACCTCGATTTTTGTGCCTCTAGCCGTGGCCTCTCCAGATCAGATTTTCTGAGCTAAAAAGGTAGTAAAATAGTGAAGGTTGACCCAAAGTCAACGCTGTCCAGAAATGGCCTAAACCAGTTCGAAATTGCAGCTTCCTGTTTTCACATGTGTGGAGGAGAGAGAAGCCTCTCATATGAGAGAGAGATTTGTGAGATGAGTGAATGATTGAAATGAGCATCATGTCTCTCCTTTTTATATCCATGTCTGTGGGTGTGTGACACATCTTTTGGGGCTTGTGAGCCTACATTACAATTTTGGCCGACCTTGACAATTTGCACATGTGTGGAAAATAAATTCAAAATATAACTTTTGCTCATCCAAACAAGATGATCGTTAGATCAATCTTGCACCTCTCTGAAAGAGGAATCCAACAAAAATATCATCTCCATCATATGAGCAATGCAACATGGAGTTTGGCCCTAGTTGCCAAATTTAACACTATGACAAAGGAGCCATCTTCATATAGTATCACTGTGACAACCTCATACACTATCATTGTGACAACTTGTGATCTGAACTTCACCAAGGCATACTGAAGTCTGTGACAACCGAGTTTTTTTCTGAGATTTTGCATCACTGTGATACATCGAGACTGTGGTACTGAGGTTACACTGAATTCTTGTCACTATGTTAGCATCGAATACTTGTCACTATGTTAGCACTGAAACCTCATCATTGTGTTTGCACTAAATCCTCGTCACTTTATCAAACTTGTACACTAAGCTTGTTTTCTTGTAACAACATCGAACCTCTGTAATAGCTCCGAACTTCTGTAGTAGTACCAAAATATATCTTTGAAATTTCTGCGAGTTTCTTCTCTGTATTGGTTGGGTGAAGTTTACCTTCCTTTATATAATTTTTTCCACATTGAAATGAGTTGACATGAGTACTTTATTAGGCCAACATGTGTTCTTTGAGGGAAGTCAACTTGATGGAGACTTTGATGAAGAGGCTGACTTGATGGAGGAGTCTTTGACCAAACAATAATTGAATCTGTCAACAACCTAAAGCCTACAATGGAGGCTTGACCTTTAGCAATTGACCCAAGCATGAAACCCATGCTTTAACTAGACAATTCAGTAATAATAAAATTTCTTTTTGCTTTTCTTTTGACAAATATATTACATTTTGACTCAAGTACAATTTATGAAGACCGAACCTAGTTACATTCTTCAACACTAGGGAGGGGGGTGTCCAAATCAAAGCATACAATAAAGGTAGACCCTATTAGGGAGTAGGGATGGATAAAGAGGTGGAAATTTTGTAAAGTTTGGGGCTTAAGAATGGGAATAAAGTCTCCCTTTTATTTCAGGATCCATGCTTCTTGAGATGAAGTCCTAAAGCTCAAAGTGCAGCCTTGGTGAAACTAAGAGGGAGGTCACTGTCACCTCACCAACCCTCATCTACACTTTTAACCGACTCTCCTTTGGCTAAAGGGGGGCTTCCCTAAGGTAGGATTGTTGGGATTTTAGGCAGTGAGTTTTATGGTGATTTTTGAAGATTACATAAAACAAAAAGAGAAAAGCTATGTTGCCAGGAAACGTGGGTTAGGGGATGAGGACGGGGACGGGGACGGGGACGACATTTTTTGAAACAAGGTGCGTGGGTTCGTCGGGGTATTTTTATATTAATATATATTATAATTTATATATCATATATAATACTATATTCTATAAATTATAATTTATAAATTATAAATTTAATGATACTAATATAGTAATAATTTATAAACTTTAAACTTTAAAGATTTAAACACGCACATCATTCAACATTCAACATTCACATGTGACATGTGTGACTTGTCATTGAAATTTCAAAGTTTCTAGTTTGATAATATCATGATTCATATATCATATATGATATCAAGTGCAAATTGGAGCTCAGTTTACATATTAATAAGAAATTAGAATCTTGATTCAAAATTTCAAAATATATGTCCATTGTCATACTAAATTCAAAATTTGCCTCAAGGCATCTCCAAATGGAAAACTGTAAACATGAACTAGGAAATTTTGATATACTAAAATAAAAATATGTAAAGCCTAAAGCCTAATAGTGAGCAATGGCTTCCTCAAGCCATATCATCAGCATCCATGTCATCAACATCACTTAGATCTTCAGTTAGCATGCTCTCTAAGTAGGAATCACTCTCATCTTGAGGCTCCTGCTCATCCATAGCAATTTGAGGTAGCTCAATAAGGCTATTTGGTTGTAGCTCCTCGTCCACACACACAACATCATTTGTGTATTGGTCCCATCTCTTGAAAGGACCCTCCTTGTACCCAGGGTCTTTTCGAGATATGAGACAAAGTGTGCTATGAATGTACACTAAGTTCTCTGCCTTCTTTGAGCCCAACCTATTCCTCTTTACTGAATGGATAAATGCATAAGTACTCCAATTCCTCTCACAAGATGAAGAGCTAGCTACCTGGAATATTAGGGGAAGCCCATTAAATTAAATTTTAATTTAAAATTTAAAATAAAAATAAAAAACTAAAATGAAAATTTAAAAATTAATACAGAGATTTAATTTCAAATTTCAAATTTCAAATAAGGTGAGGAACTCCAAACTAGCTACTTGTCCAAGTAACCGTATGGCAAGTTGCTGCAACTTAGGAGCATCAACACCATGAAGCCACCACCAATCAATTGGATCCTTCTTCTTGCGTCTATCTGCCAAAGATGCATGTGAACCAAAGACACCTCGACCACGTGAAAATTGGTCAAACTGAGTTTGTATGTCAGAGGCTTCTTCTGTACCACCATAAATTTTCTTGACAGCAGTCAAGAATCCTTTGAACACCTCTCTATCTTGTGAAGGAGGCCTCCTTCCTGTTGCGGGATCATACCATTTTGGATTAACTGCATAAGCTGCCATATGAAGAGGGGTGTTTAGTTTATTCCAACACCCATGTATAAATTCTTTCAGTTGTGGCCATAAAGTAGGATCCTTCCTATCTGTGACGGTTTGGATCCTCTCACACATGGAGTCCATGTTCTTACAAATCTCACCTAAACATGACCATCTGTATCTGCATAGCGGATCATATCACAAATTGGTTCTACAATCTCCACAACAAATTTGGCATCAACCCAAAAATGAACATCCAAAATCAACCTCTTCAACTCCAAAGCTGCATCTAAGGTAGATAACCTCCACTAGTCCCACATGTCGCTGATAACTGTGGCAGATAAAGCTTCCTTCATCTCCACAAGTCGCCTAAGTAAAATGTAGAAAGTTGCAAATCTGGTATTGTTGGTTTAAGAAGCTCCATTTTGGCATGCTTGCGGTAAATGGCTTGTGATTGATGATGGTTGCATATAAACATTTGAATTTTGCGGCCTTTTTCAATTAATGCTTGAATCCATTCAATTTTCCCAATGTCCTTCAATGCATTATTCAAAGAATGCACTGCACATGGTGTCCAAAAAATAAGCCTGGACAATGGATACATCAAGGACAAAATTAAAATATTAATAAATCTGAAATCAAAATGTTTATTCAATATTGTTAAAAATTACTAAATTAGAAAACAAATCAAACTTGTACTAAAAATTAAATAATAAAAATGTAATTTAAATATAAAATTTAAATAAATCATACTTGAAAGTTGAAAGTTGAAACTTGTCACTTACTTGTACTCCTCCTTCTGAACTATTGTCCCTGCGGCTTTGCACACTGGGGCTGCATCAGTAATAACTTGAACAACATTTGGATGGCCCCACCTCTGCAATGGCATCACATAATTTGTCTTTCAAGAACATAGTTTTCTTTTTCTTGACCAGAACAATCAATGGCTCTGAGAAAATATAGACCAGACATGGAAGAAACAATGATGTTTATCAATTGACGATTCCTACAATTCGTCCATCCATCCATCCATGACAATTGAGCATCCATCCACTCTCCAAGATGCCTTCAAGGGTGCCATTGTCTTCTCAAGACAGGCCTTCTCCTTGTCCACCAACACAGTTCGAAGCTTCTCATAACCAGGAGCTTTATAACCTGCAGGTCCATCATTAATAGCACGAACCATTTGCTCAAAATAGGGGGAACGAGCTGCATTGAAGGGAATGCCACATGAAAGAAAAAATCTTGCTATTGCAAGATCAACACCCTCCCTACCTTTCACATCAAACATGTCATAGAGGCCACCAATTTTAGGCTTCTTGCGTGGTTGATTGGTAGTGATTTTTGATGCTCTAGATGACACATCACCAACTTGAACTTCACCATCATCATCAAATGATAATTCTTCCTCATTGGAATCATCATTTTCATTGACATTGAGACATGGCATCATTTTCATCGACATTGAGACATGGCCTAGATATTGCCTTGCCTGCCTTACCATCAACCATTCGTTGCTCTCTTTGTGCACTAGGGAGTCTAGTGGGATCATTTGGGTCTCCAGTGCAAGCATCAACACCCTTCCTTGGTATTTGCATAAAATGAACTTTAACTCTGGTATAGCTCCCTTTCTATTCAAGTTGACAAAAATTGCATTTTATTGTTGCTGTCCCCCTAGCACCTTTTGAAGGTTTTTGCCTGTCCACATGTTTCCAAAGTGGATATTGTGGATTTGTCTTTGATGAAGGCATTTTGATTTTTTATTTTGGAAGAATCTGTTTAACAAAATAAAATAATTTTTTTTTAATAGAGGTCAAAACTGTTAAATTTTTATTGTTAAATACAGCCTCAGGGATTCTGGAATTAAAATTTAGAAGTTAAAACTGTTAATTCAAGAATCAAATTTGTTAAATAATAAATACAGGCCCCAGGGAATCGGGATTTTGCAATTCCGAATTTTAATTCGGTAAACAATTTTTTTCTAACAAAATCTAAGATTAATTTGAAGTTTGAAGTTTCTGCAAATGACAAACAATAAATTTAAAAATTAAAAATTAAAATTAATGAGCATTGAATACCTGTGGCTGTAGGCTTTGACTGTGAGTGAGCTGAGTTCCTATGCTACCCTCTGAATAATGAACACTGAATCAATGAATACGCTGCCCTCTGAAGTTTGAACACTGAATCGGTGACAACAGGTGGGTCTGCACAGTGGCCGTCCGGCGTTGATGAATGCGGGTGAGGGCTTGCAGGTGAGAGGGGTGGGTCTACGGGTGGTGAGAGGGGCGTTAGGTCTGTCTGCAGATGAGAGGGGCGTCAGGGATGTCGGGTGAGAGGGACGGGGCTATTGGGTGAGAGGGGCGTTAGAGCCGTCGTTGTGGTAAGCGCTAAATGGGCTGCCGTCGATGAGGGCTGTCGTCGATGAATGGGTTGTCGTCACTGAATGGGCTGCCGTCGATGAACGCCGTCACTGTGGTAAGATGAACGTCGTCGATGGCTGCCGTCACTGTGGTGAGGGCTGTCAAATAATTATGCCGTTGCTATGGTGAGGGCTATCAAAGAATGCTGCCGTCGCTGTGGTGAGGGCGGTGAGGGTTGTTAAAGAAATTAGAATGTTGCCGGCCGATGAATGCTGGGTAAGTCTGAAGTCGTGAATGCTGGGTAAGTCATGAACGTTGGGTAGGTAGGTATGTTTTAAGTTTAACGTGTTTTTATTTTTATTTTTATTTTATTTTAAGTTTTAAGTTTTAATTGTAATTTGTATGTTCGAAAAAATAGTTTGATTTTTAATTTAATTTTAATATTTATTAAAATTTAATTAAATTTTTAAAATTTTAATCATTTAAAAAAAATAATTTGAGGAAATAGTCATGAAGAACCCGAAGAACCCAAAATTCGGGTTCTAAGTACCCAAACCATGGGTTCCCGTACCCATTCAATGCAAAGAACCCAAATATATATTTTTTTTTGAAGAGCCTTGTTCTTCATAGAAGAACCCAGTGCGTTTAGGTTCTTCTGAGAAGAACTCGTACCTGAATCCGGGACTTGGGTGCGGGAACCCGGTGCCAGTTTGAGAACCCCACCCCCAAGTGCGGGAACCTGTGCAACATAGGAGAAAAGTTAAATACTGAGGATTTAATAGGAACTTGATTCTATATTCCACTTTATAAATCTATTCAGAATGTGTGTCGAATTTGTAACAGAACACCACTGATTAGATTGATGCTTTAACTTTATATATAGATAATATATTGCAATTTTGATATCTTTGCTTGAATTTTCTAATCAAGGGCAACTTTAACCATCCTATCCTTATAATATCCAATTATTATAACCTTGTTATTTCCACTAAATGTTACATTTCATTAATATCTTCAATGACCTCTTAGTTTAATTAATGAAAAACTTATAATATAATTATGTTAACAGGGCTCTATATTTTGGAATAGAGCTTCCAAATTTTTAATTTAATTATCAATAATTATTAGGTGGATGGTAGGGATTAACCTTCATAGAATATTTTGGAATATTTTTAGTAATATCACAAATCAAATATTGAGATTTATGTCAAAAGTAGTTATGTTCTTTCAATAATTGTTAGGTGGATGGTAGTGATTTAGCTTTCACATAATATTTTGGAATATTCTTAGTAGCATCACAAATCAAAGGTTGAGATTTATCTCCAGAGTAGTTATGTCTTTTCTGCCCTTTTAATTAAATTGATTAATTAAAAAATATTATGTCAACAAGTATCATATGGAATTAATTTATGTTTTTTTGGACACGTGATATTGATAAGTCACGGTATTGGCCAATGGTTTTGTAACAAAGCCTATTTATAGGTTAAGAGTTTCCATGGTAAAGTGGGAGATTATATATGTTTAAGTCATATTAATTCTTTTCATAAATAATAATGTTAATAATTTAAATAAAATTATAATTTTTTTAATCTTAACAATGTGAGATGCATCATGAAGTAAGTGTTTTGCAAATACAATGTTGTATATTCTATATGAGGAGTATACTTATACTGTCAATATTGTCAACATCCATCATGTCACTTGCGGGAATCAAACCTAGGTAGAGAGGATTCCATTTCTTCCTCCCAACCATGTGGGACAATCCCAATTGACATATAAAGCATCTTAATATAATTTTAAACCTTTAATACCTTTTCACTTTTTATAACCTTTAGCTAGAACCGCGTCCCGCACTGATCCTTGGGTGATCCTCCCGCAAAATTGGATCCGTGGTTTTGCCATTTTGAGGCGATTCTTGGAAATTCGGAACCGCGCGAGCCCGATCCGTGGTTCTGGATTCCTGTTCTGCGGATTTAGAAAAGGATCCACCACAGATCCGTGGAGGTTCGGGAACGGATCTGCGCAGATCTCTAGCGGATCCAGAGGGAGATGGGCAGTTCCGCGGGTTTCTAATTTCTTTTCTAAAATTTTTTCTTTGACTTAAGTTGGGTTGGGGCTTCCCAAACACTCCGAAGGTGCTCTTTTGATGCTCGTTAGATGCTTCCTCATGGTAATGTCAAATTCTTAAAGTAAAAGTGACATTCTCCTTTATCTTTCATTTTCATCCTTTTACCTAAAAAGTAAAAGGGACCATTCAAAAATTCAAAAAAAGATAGAATAAAAATGATGAGCAAAAGGACGAAAAGTGACAACTCAAGAACCGCGCAAGAGAATGTGAGTAAGAGAGAGATCAGATGATGAAGCTGATGGTGTTAGGGTTTCTAGGGTTTGATGGCACAAGGCGATGGGGGTGAATTGGGTATTGGATTAGAGTCTTTTGGAACCATCAGGGGGTCTGGCTGTAAGATAAATTCTGATATAATGGACGTGTCTAAAAACAAGAGAAGATAATGTTTGAAAAAATCTTGCCAAAGGCCATAATTAGAATGTGGCTTTGATACCAAATGAAATGAACCGATCTGGTTCATGTCATAAATATCCAAAATAAATGGAATAACATAAAAGAATCCATCTATTTATATGTTTTTTTGTGGTTGAATTTATGAACTTTTTGTAGTGGCCAAAGGCTAGGTTGTCATCAAAGACAATGGATAAGATAAGATAGGATAATGTTAGTAATGGGCAAAAATGACCACAAAATTAGCTCAATGGGATTGAAGAATATCAATATGAATAGACGTGGGAGTGCAAGTGTTGTTCCTAGAAAATGCCGAAAATAAGATAAAGAAAGAAAGAAGCCTATAGTGATACATCCTCAAGATAAAGCACATGTATATATAACCATGACAATAGTATGATGATGCAAAATTCAAACACTAGTTGGGTATATCCAAGGTTGAACTAGACAGCTCAAGAACCGGGCAAGAGAGTGCGAGTGTGTGAGAGAGAGATCAGATGATGAAGCCAATGCTGTTAGGGTCTCAAGGGTTTGATGGCCCAAGGCGAGGGGGGTGAATTGGGTATTGGATTGTTGTTGGAGTCCTTTGGAGCCATCGGGGAGTCTGGTTGTAAGAGAAACTTTGATATAATGAATGTGTCTAAAAACAAGAAAAGATAATGTTTGAAAAAATGTAGCCAAAGGCAAAAATTAGAATGTGGCTTTGATACCAAATGAAATGAACCAATCTGGTTCATGTTATAAATATCCAAAATAAATGCAATAACATGAAATAATCCATCTGTTTATTTGCTTTTTTGTGGTTGAATTTATGAACTTTTTGTGGTGGCCAAAGGCTAGGTTGTGGTCAAAGACAATGGATAAGATAAGATACGATAATTTTATTAATGGCCAAAAAATGACCACAAAAGTAGCTCAATGGGATTTAAAAATATCAGTATGAATACATGTGGGAGTGCAAGTGTTGCTCCCGGAAAATGTCGAAAATAAGACAAAGAAAGAAAGAAACCTATATTAATACATCCTCAAGATAAAGCACATGTATATATAATTGTGACAATACTATGATGATGCAAAATATAAACACTAGTTGGGTAAGTCCAAGGCTGAAAAACTAGACAACTCAAGAACCGGGCAAGAGAGAGTGATTTTGAGAGAGAGAAACTCCGAAGCCAATGATGTTAGGGTCTCCAGGGTTTGATGGCCCAAGGCGAGGGGGGTGAATTGGGTATTGGATTGTTGTTGGAGTCCTCTGGAACCATCAAGGGTCTAGCTGTAAGAGAAACTTTGATATAATGAATGTGTCTAAAAACAAGAAAAGATAATGTTTGAAAAAGTGTAGCCAAAGGCCAAAATTAGAATGTGGCTTTGATACCAAATGAAATGAACCAATCTGGTTCATGTCATAAATATCCAAAATAAATGGAATAACATGAAATAATCCATCTATTTATTTGTTTTTTTTTTTTGTGGTAGAATTTATGAACTTTTTGTAGTGGCCAAAGGCCAGGTTGTGGTCAAAGACAATAAGATAGGATAATTTTATTAATGGCCAAAAAATTACCACAAAAGAAGCTCATTGGGACTGAAAAATAATAGTATGAATCCGTGTGGGAGTGCAAGTGCTGCTCTTGGAAGATGTCGAAAATAAGATAAAGAAAGAAAGAAACCTATAGTAATACATACTCAAGATAAAGTACATGTATATATAACCGTGACAATAGTACGATGATGCAAAAGACAAACACTAGTTCGGTATGTCCAAGGCTGAAAAACTAGACAACTAAAGAACCGGACAAGAGAGAGTGAGTGAGAGAGAGAGATGAAATGATGAAGCCAATGATGTTATGGTCTCCAATGTTGCATGACTCATATTTGACCATTGACTCGTTGACTTGTATAAGACTTGGGAACGACTCGTATAAAACTCGTATAAGACTCATCAAAATGCAAAAAAACCTTAAAATATGGAAAATTTTAAGCACAAAAAAGAAACCAATGACAATTCCAATCCTTATAAGTTATAAAAACCACAATATATGCAATAATTCATAACATCATCTCATATCTATAAAAGTACAACATAAAATATTCGATTTTTGTAAGCAAAACATTTAGATGCTGAATAAGAAAAGGAATCATGATTCCATAATTAGAATAAAAAAATGTCAGTAAGTTCAAAATTCAAATACATATGTCATAAATGATAAATGATTGTCTCATAACAATCTTGAGTCTCATCACTCATGGGCGACCACGCCTATAATAAGCCCTCGTGGAGCTCATGCTAGAATCTGAGGCTGAAGCAATTGTGAGACAGGTGTATTGGGAGTCTCCATTTGAGATGGAAAACTAGAGAGATCCTCAGTCTCTTCATCAAGCCAACTCAAATCAGGGGGATCCTCCTCCACAACCCAATCAGACTCTAAATCAATAGTATCCAATAAAATTGGATCTGTATCCTTTGGTTGCACTTGTTTTGTGAGCATTCGAAGGTTGAAAACCAACTTCCCCAACCTCTCATGCTCCAACCTGTTTCTCTTTTTGCTGTGGATGTGCTCAAACACTGACCTCACTGACCAATTGCGTTCACAAGAAGCAGCACCGCAGGGTTGACTCAGAACTCTGATGGCGAATTCTTGTAATTGTGGTGCCTCAGAGCCACAATCTATCCACCAATGAGCTGTAAAAAAATAACAACAAAGATTATCAGTTTGCAATGCCAAACATATAAAATAGAACTAGCAAAATTACAAGTTTTGTTCTAACAAATTGCACTTACAAGGCATTTTCTTGTCCTTGAGAAGTTGGCTTGCGCTGAATGCAAACATGCCAAATGCTTCCTTGTACATATCTCGTTGTAGGTTGATTTTGTCTTGAATATCTTGATCCGGGAACATCTTCTCAATGCGTATCATGACACCTCTCGTCACCTCAGGATCTCTTTGAATGTTAGACCCCTCATTATAGAATAAGCTTAGATTGAAATATTCTCCTGCTGCCTGACATGGTGAATGTAGTTTCCTGTCCCACTTGGAATAAGTAATTTGCCATATAGGGAGAGATTTAGATTCATTTCCCTTAAAGAAAGTCTTGATGGCCTTTTTGGCCCTATCCATTCCCTCATAAATATATCCCATTGGAGGTTTCTCTTCATCCATCAATCTCAAGACTTTAACAAGGGGCTCAGTGAAGTTGACAATCTCAGTGACTTTGTCCCACAAACTATCACCAAAGATAGATGCTTTCATAGACAATGCTTTTGGTTTTGTGCTAACTTTCCAAAATACCCATTGCTAGCTACAAAACATTCTTCTCAAAGCTTGGTACTCATACAAAAGGCTTTGGAGGGAAAGAAAGTTTGTAGCAAACCGTGTAAAAACTGGGCAACTAAGCTCCCCTGTGTGAATTCCCTTATAAGGTTCAACACTCAAGCATGATTATAAATATACTTGGTAATTTGCTTGCGTTCTTGCACAACATCTTGCACCCACTCCAACTTCCCAATGTTCTCTAGTATGAAGTCTATGCAATGGGAAACGTATGGAGTCCAAACAATGGTGGGATATTTGGCACAAAGCAACCTTCCAACTACTACATAATTTGCTGCATTGTCCGTGATTCCTTGGACAACATTTGCAACCCCAAATTCTTCCACCACATGAGCCAACAATGTAAAAGTCAAATGTGCATCTTTTACATTTGCAAATGCATCAATGGATTTTAGGAACATGGTTCCTTTAGCTACAACAAAATTTATTATTGTTCTATCCCTCTGATTTGTCCACCCATCAAACATTATTGTACAACCTGTAAATTTCTATGAGCTTTTAATGATCTCCAATTGCTCCTTGACACACTCAAGCTCCTCATCTAGCTCTCCTCCCCTAAGTGCATTATAAGATGGGGCTTTGTATCCAGGGCCAACACTTGCAATTGCATCCACCATGGGATGATAAAAATATGACTTTGCATAGTTGAATGACACACTGTTATGGTACCAAAACCTACTCACTGCCATATCTGCCTCCTTCCTCTTCTTTTCATTAAAACTATCCAAGGTTGGTTGAGATCTTGGAGTTGTACGAGGAGTGAAGAAAGAAGAGGTTATACTCTTGTTTGCCACAACACTTGAAGAGGAGTTACCAATACCCAGACTTTAAATTTGCGTTTCACTCTGAGACGAAGATCTACCTATCCCAACAATCCCATCCTTCCATTTTGCCCTCTTAGAAATTTCTTCTTTAATGGCTTCCAAAGTTGTTGCCATTTCAGTAGTGACTTCATCAGGGCAATTTTGACAACATCTCACACCATTCCCAGGAATTCTAGCTAGGTGGTATTTTAGCCTGTTTATGCTTGCATGCATTATGGCATTGCAATAATTGCACTTGACATGGTGGTCATTACCGACAATGATTCATTGACCATGTGCCCATGCCAGATCATGAGACTTTTTAGAACCCTTTGGTGGCATGGTGACAGAATTTGGAAAAAATAAAATAAAATGTCTAAAATCTAATTGATATATATATTTTGGTTTTTGTTTTTGTTTTTTGTTTATTAAATTTATTTTAATCAATTTACAATTTTTTTGGGGCCTCGTGGCTGATTTTCTCAGCCACACAGGGCCGCTGTGTGGCTGAGAAACTCTTTTAGCCACACAGTTGCCCTATGTGGCTGAGAAACTCAGCCACAAGGCTTGCGCGCTGAGGAGCACTGCCTCCTCAGCCCGCAGGTCCCTCTGGCTGAGTTTCTCAGCGACACAGGTCTGTTGTGTGGCTAAGAAACTCAACCACAGGGACCTGCGGGCTGAGGAGGCAGTCCTCCTCAACCCAAAAATATTTGCAAGTTAATTTTTTTTGAAAATTGAATTGAATACAAAAAAAATAAAAAATTACATGGAAAACAATGAAACAAGGTTCATGAAGCTTACCTGAAGCTCGGTTTGATCTAATGAAGCCTCCTTCAGGCTCTTCCAAGAGCTCCTTCACTGTGCAATGGAGTCACTCAACACTCATAGAAATGAGTCAAACACTCAAATGACAAGTGAATGACAAATGGAAGGGAGAGAGGTGCTTATAAAACATTTTCTTCCCTCCAAATTCCCTTTTCCTCCACCTCATTTCCAAAAGATTAAAAAAATTGCCTTTTGAGGTTCGATGGGTCTTATAGGGGTCCGATGCGGGTCTTATACTAAACCTGCGAGTCTTATGCGAGTAGCTAGGTCTTATGCGAGTTTGCCTGGGTAAGGGTAATAATCACGAGTTCTATGCAAGTGACTTGGCTTGCTATAGAACCTACGAAGACCTGCGGGTACTTGCGAGTCTTATACTGGTCATGCTTCAGTGATGGTCTCTAGGGTTTGATAGCCCAAGGCAAGGGGGGTGAATTGGGTATTGGATTGTTGTTGGAGTCCTTTGGAATCATCAGGGGGTTTGACTGTAAGAGAAACTTTGATATAATGAATGTGTCTAAAAACAAGAGAAGATAATGTTTGAAAAAATGTAGCTAAAGGTCAGAATTATAATGTGGCCTTTATACCAAATGAAACAAATTAATATGGTTCATGTCATAAATATCCAAAATAAATGGAATAACATGAAAGAATCCATCTGGATTAAAAATTTATATTGAATAAAATATGAGAGATGATGATATAATTACAATGAGGGGCCTCTTATATAATACTTAAGCGGGGGCCTTTTCACTGAAAGTCATGTTCGTTAATTGAGACATGTCCATTCATTAGAATGTGTCTTCATTAATTATACATTATTAGTTATTGGTATTTATATTTATGTTTATTGCAATAGTTTTTTTTGCTACATTGTCTTCTACATGCAGAATGGTAAATCTCTGGGTATGAGTGATTTGCCTTGTGATTTCTACAGGGCCTTGTGGAATACTATTGGTGGTGACCTTTGTTCTTTGGCCTTCGAAACTTTTGCTACTAGTTACCTATTTGAGTTTCTCAATTTGAGGTTGTTCAAGTTTGTTCTGAAAAATCCAGCTATGGATTACATTGATTGTTGGCAAACATATCACTTCGCTCATGGTTGCTTATAAAATTATGGCCAAGGCTTTGGAATTGTGAATTTGTTTTGTGGCGAAGTATGTGGTTTGTTAGGAGCATATGGGATTTCTTGAAGGGAGATTCCTTCTTGACACTGTGGTTCTTACATGGGAGGCTATGGAGTTGCCAAGGGAGACTATGTAATAGACTCTGATCATGAAAATTGGTTTTGGCAAAGCATATGGTTGGGTTGATTGGTCTTCTAGTTTTTGAGATGTTGATTTGTTGGGTTTGGCCCTTGTTGTGTTTCCATGGTGAACATTTTGTTCAAGAATGTTTTAGCTTTTGTTTTGTTAAATAGGGTCTTGTCTCTTTTGATTTATACGCATTGTTCTTTCCTCCAAGGATGCTCTTTGGCCCCTTATTTATTTGTTTTGATTGTAGATGCTTTGGTGTATTTATTGGAGGCTGCCCATATTTTTGGTCATATTCATGGTATTATTCTTTTGGTTGGTTTTGAGGGTGGTTATATAGCACTTTGTGAATGACTCTTCTTCTAGTCAAAGCATAAAATGTCTGTTGATGGGGCCCTTGCTTGTCTAGACATATGTTGCTTTGCCTTAGGTGTCATAGCTAGTGCTGATAAAACTGACTTTTGGTTAACATGTTTGGATGCCCCCCCATGTTGGATCCCTATTGCTTGGTCTTACATTAAGGATAGGGAATTGCATGGTATTTGGGGATTCTCTTTGGAGTTGGATTATCACTAGTCACCATGTGGGATTTGTTTTGCAGAGGTTGCAAAGTAAGTTTCATATTTGGCATCGCAAGGACCTTCCAATTGCAGGCCAGTTGACTCTGGTTAAGCTTCATATATGGCATCACAAGGACCTTCCATTTACAAGCAAGTTGACTATTGTTGGCCACATTCTTCAAGTGTCTCATGTTTATTATGTGTCATGTTGGTCTTTAAGTAGGGCTCAATTTCAACAACTTGAATAGATTTTTAGGGCTTACTCATGACCCAAGTATGGTGGAGATCAAGGGTTGTCCATGGTGCCATGGGATCTTTGCAACATGCCCAAGGATATTGGGAGGGTGGGACTTGATTTGATTGATGTTACTTTTGCCACAAAATCTAGTAGGCCTTATAGAGGGGTACCCTACAAGGCAAACACTAGACCAAGTAACAACAATAAGGTAGTGGCCCACTGTCATCACAACTACTACCCCATGCCCTTTATGGATTTTCACCAATGGGAGGAGTCCCGATATACAGGTCACCTAAGAGATATTCTAAGCTTATAGGTATAAGGTGACACAGGAGGTTTCAAAGGCAAGACTCAACTTAAGAAGAAGGCTCAAACGGTGGAGAAGAGGCAATGCGCTTCCCTTAAACAAGCCAAACTAGGGCACACTAGACCTATAGTTTGAGTAATAACATGGAAAAAGGAATGTCCCAAGGTCAAGGTGTAAAGAAAAGGTTTCAATAATGAGTATTAGCACAACAAAGGCACACGAAACCTTCAGCAAGCCCTCAGGTTGAAGCTTAACTAAACTAGGGTTTCTCCTAGGGCAAACAACTAGGGTAAGAGAAATTGTGGATGGAAATGGAGAGAATGGCCACCAAGAGGAGTGATTTTGAGGCCAACACTTCTACTCTTGTTGTTGAATCCCTCCAAGTCCAATGATTTCCCTTCCAAGCTAATTCACACTTATCCTTTAGAGGGTTGAATTAGAGAAGAGAGAAAGATATACTTAATTTGTGGATTAAAGTTGACTTGATCATCAACAAGACATGACTAGTGCCTAGTCCTAGGGTTGATGGAGTTTATGGATTCTTAATAATGGCTAAAACTTGCAAAGGAGTAAGGATATTTTGAGGAGTCAAAATTCATTTGGGAGAGCTAATGTAAGATTCACCAAAGGGATTGTCATTCACATATCATACAATGTATTGCATGGAATAATGAGTTCTAGCTTCCATACAATTGATATTCAATAAATTAGGGCACAATAGAAAAACCCTAGATCATTCGTTTACTCCATACATTAGATAGAAAATCAGAAATTTTCAATATTAAAGCTCACTTACAAGATAATGTGCATGTACAATCTAATCATTGATCCAAGGCAACTTCTCCAAAGACAAGAATATAACTCCAATACAAAAAATGCTCCATATATAAATGCTAATAAAGCTCACACGTGTGAGATGTGAGGCCTCTAAGGCTGACGCCATCCATAAAGGGAGCTCCAAATGCCAAGCATAGATGCTACAAGGTGCCAAGGATGATGTAGTAATATTTAAAAATCATGATTTGAGGGTTGGCGCTAAAATCAACCTCAATACCTCTTTGTGGTCCTAAAAGCCAGCTGGGGCACCACAAAGGGGTCCCCCATGGGTCTCCAACTGCACATAATGTCCATCTCTGCTCCAATATTGAGGGCTTTCCAGGTGCTACTAGCCCTTCGAAGTTTCTGAAGGTGAGACCATCCTCATCTTGGCCCTGAATTAGTTGCCATCCCTCATATTGTGCTTGTTACCACAAATTTAAGCAGACCTTGGAGAGGGAAACCCTACAAGACAAAAAGATAGGCTAAGTGCTAACAATGGGGCAATGGCCCACTATCACCATAACTGAGGCCCCCTGCTATTTACGGATTTTCACCAATGGGAGGAGTCCCGATATGATAGGATCACCTATGAAAGGTATTCTAAGGTTAATGTATGAGGTGATAGGCTAGAATTTCTTAAGAAAGACTCAAATTTTAGGCATAAGGCTTCAATAGGAAGCAATATGCTTTCTATGAGAGACCTAGGAAAAAAATGCACAAGGCCTCGGGTTTTGTGATTTTGCTTGTATGTTGGAATTCCCAAGGTCAAGGCAATATAGAGAAAAGGCTTCTTAAGATACACTTCAACAAGTACTAGGCTCATACAACCTTCAAGGAGGCCCTCAAGTTGAGGAAGGGAAACTTGGGTTTCCCTCTTAGGGCAATACCTAGGGCAAGGGATTTTATGGAGGAAACTTAAGTGGACACTCACCAAATTTATAGGTTAAGTAGCCAAGACCCTCCACTTGATGTTTAGGCTCTCAAGTCTCCATGAAACCTCTCCCCAAAGATTTCACTCTAAGCCCTAGTTTGACATCTTAACCTTAAAAGGGCCAAAGTTTCAAGAGAAATATTTATGGTCGAGAAGTGAAAGTGATCACCAAGGATTTGGATTATGCCTTGTCCTTTGGGCATATGGAGTCGAGGATGCTCAATATAAGCTATAAATCGTTTCTAAGGAGGCCAAAAATTGATGCCCTAGTTATCGATTTTTAATAATTACCCACTTCTAGGGAAAATGGAATTTGATGGAGAGTTATAAGAATTCCTCCACTAGGAACATTCATTACATGTTATACAATGAGTAACATATGCAATTCTCAACTAGATAGCCTTGAAATTTTTTTTTCAACATATTAGGGCACAAATAAGCATAATCTAGCAACAACAATTCCATACATTAGACAATTAAAAAATTCTTCAACAATAGGCACTTATAAGATAGCATGTAGTATATCCATCCATTCACCAAAGAAATAACTCCAAAGACAATCCAAAATAGCTTCCAAACATCAAAATGCATTCAAGTTACTCCAATAGCCAAAGAAGCAACAAATGTGAATTTTTTGAAGAGGTGTGAACTCTCCAAGTGATGATGATGAGAGAGATCAAATGAGATCTCTTTAATTTATATGTGTTCAATGATCTTTGATTTTAGCATATGATCCCCTCAAATAATAGAATAATTGTCAAATACTAAGGAGGTCACAAGCCAACCTCATAGCCAATGCAAAATCATAATAAATCACCCACAAGAGGGTCGAAATGTTGACGTCATACATGCGTAGGCCTCTCAAGGGCATGTGTTGGGCTCGTACGGTGCCAAACTGTGTGTAGAGGCCTCCAAAAATCATAATTTAGGGGTTGACCCCTAAATCTCCATGCAAATCATTGTGTGGACCCCAGTTTTGTGTTTGGGGCACAAAAATGGGTCTCATGGGTCTCCTGGTGATAAATAACCTGATTCAGTTCCAACACTGAGGGTTCTGAAGATGTTGCTAGCCCTCCCATGTATCAAGGAGTGAGACAAACCTCATCTGGGCCTCAGATCAACAGCCAAACCATGTGATCACTGCTAATGTGGTCGGGGCACACTGGTCCAAGTGCATCATCTCATGAATAATGTGGGGCAAAGTGCATACTGTTGTGGTTGCTGTTGATGCCCATGGAATTGAATGATGCTCAGCAAGTGGTAGGAGTCCCATGGCTCTCAACGCTTCACCTGTAGGGTGTCATAATGCTCCTCTAGTGGACTTGGGCCCCAATTAAGTTGCCCAACCCATGATGAAAACCACCTGCCAATCACACACAATGCCTAGTGCTGCATCTTCATCATTAGTGCATTTAAGTGGACCAAGCTTGTTAGTCAAGGGCCAATTGACACTTCATACGGGGCTTCCCTTCCAAATTTGGGGCTTTGATCACATAATAATGTTACCTCCCTAGGTAGGAGTGGCTACTAGACGATCCTATTAGGTGTTCTGAGCCCCTAAGGGGAAAGACATGTCCTTGGTACATCCTTCAATCAATACGTGTCATGTGAATAATGATGGAACATAAGGGGGATAAAGGGGTCTCAGGGCCAAATTGCATGGTCAAAGGAGTAGCTATAATGTGGAAATCCACATTCTTGGCATACAAATGTGAGGATGGAGTAATCGTGGATGCATGAGTTACCTTGACCTTTGTTTTTCCACCCCTCTTATTGCTTTTTGCCTTTTCTTGATTTTTCTTTGTATTACTGCTCGAAGCTCTAGAAAATGAGAGCATGTTATGAATGTTGTATAACAGTGGATTACTCCGTTTACAGGTGGGGCAATTTATCGCCCACTGGGGGTTGGGACATGCAAGGGTTCCTTTTTAATGATGTGATAGGGCAACATTGGGCTCAGGAACCAGGTGATGGCCATAATGAGAAGGGGTAGAGCTCATGCTTGGCTTTTGCCCACATGATAATATTAATGTCTCGACCATCTTTTGCATTTTTATAATTTTGTTTCTTTTGTTTTTTGCTTGTGGCCATTATATGCTTTTTACTTTTCTTTTAGCTACATCAACCTCATGGGGCAAGGTTTCCAGGCCTGACCTAGATACATGGACAAGGGGAGGGGGTGTGCTATGACCCAGTGGCCCATGGTCATGTGGACCCGGAGATGGGAGGTAGAATATAGGGGTAGTAATGTACAGAGGGAAGTGATAAATATGGAATGGGAAAACGGGACCACGCTATCTCAATCAGGGTTTCTCAAGTAGTGCCCTTCCTAAAGCCATGGGCCATTAGGGGGAGGTCCCATTGGACTAGGATTAAAGATTAACCTCTCCATTTAAGGTGAGGTAACAAAACAATGGTCAAAACCCTTCTCTTCCAAGTCACCCAATAATCCATGCCAAATGCCCAATTGAAAAACAAGCATAAGCACCCAATTGCACAATGAACAACCTACCTTTTGGATTGGATTGCCCACCTTCTAACATGTGCTCTTGACAAATGGGCGAGGAAACATATGGCTGATGCAGTTGGCAGAGATAAAATGACACATCACATCGACTATGAGGTGGCTATCAAGGGCTGTCAACTGGATGAGATGAATAGGAGAGAAATTCTCCTAGGGTGTCACCCACTTTTGGTTGGTAACAATGCTAAGGCTGGCTTGGGGGCATGCTGGGTCCAGTTGCATCATCTTGAAGAATCATCAAATGTAGTGCAAAGCAGTAGAATGTTCTAGGTGTAGGAGGTGCCCAGGGTGATATGTGATGTACCATTGTTGCTTGGAGGCCCATGGCTCTCAATGCTTCACCTGTGAGTGCAAAAATACTTCTCTAATGACCTGGTTACCTGTGGGTAAGGTGCCCAAGTCATGGGCTGTTGAACCACCTAACAATCACAACATCAAGTCTAGTGAAAGGAACCAATCATCAGGGACAATAATCATTATTGCATCTAAGTGAACCAAGCTTGAATGTAATGGGCTATTTAGTGCTTCAAATAAGGATTCCCTTCCAAAATCACGACCTTGAGCTCGTAATGGTGTTTCCTCCCTAGGTAGGTGTGGTCAAAGGAAAACCCTATTAGGTGTTTCTAGCCCTCGAGGGGAAGTATCATTTCCTCAGTCCACCCTTCAATTGATAGGTGCTAGTCAATAGTAATGATGGTATGAGGGGAGAAGACTTCATGGCCAAGTGCCATGGTCAAAGGGACCAACATGATGGGGATCCACATCCTGAGTGTATAGATGCAAGGAGGGAGCAATCGTAGATGCATAAGTTACCAATTCGGCCTTTGTTTTCACCCCTCTTATGCGCGTTTTACTTTTGCTTGATTTTTCTTTGTATTACTGCTCGTAGTTCAAAGGGTTAAAGCTTGCTTTGAATGGCATTGCAGTTGTATTACCCCTTAAGGATGAGACGGTTTATCACTCATCAAGGTTGGGACATGCAAGGATTTCTTTTATGATGTAATGTAGTAGCATGTGCTTAGGAACAGGGTGGTGGCCATAAGGAGTGAGGTAGAGCTCATGCTAGGATTTTGCCCATGTGTTAATTTGAATGTCTCAACCATCTTTTGCATTTTGTTCTTTCTTTTGATTTTGTTTTGTTGCCATGATATGGTCTTTCTTTTTCTTTTAGTTGCATCAACCTCCTATGGAAAAGTTCTGGGCCCTACCCAGGTATATGGATGTATGGACGACAAATCCCAAAGAACAAATGGCGAGTTTGTAGAAATTTTGACCCAACCCCGGTTATTAGTTTATCCATATTACTCCCATGTAGTTAAACTGCTCCCATAAGCATACATTCAACATGCTGGAAATAATAAAAATAATTTTGAAAACACAAATTTTGGAAATTTCAAAGTGCTGGAAAATGTAGAAATAAAACTCAGAAATTATTTCAGCCACACACACAGAAAATGACACGCTGATTTTTGGTCAATATGACACTGGAAAAACCCCTTACAACTCTTGGGGAAAACCAATTCGAGAGCTCTTCTTTATTTCTGATAATTTTGCTTTTACAGTGAAATAGAAATACACAGAAAATTCCAGCAACCAAACAAATACAACTTATCTCATTTTTCGTGCTTAACCACTGCCTCGGAAATTGTGCAAACAATAAAACATGAACAACAATAAATGCTGTACGGACTCCTTGATTTTCGTGCCTAGAAACACATCAATAAATGTTGCTGTACGACCTCCTTGATTTGCATGCAGAACAACAATAAATGCTGTTGTACGACCTCCTCGAAATGCGTGCAGAGGGGCAACAATAAATGTTGTACGGATTCTGCCTCGTTTTCTGTGCACATGGACATCGTTGAACTATACGGTTTGCCTCGAAAATTGTGTCACAAAAACAACAAACTCCTCACCTTAAAATCTGTGACAGAATGTTGTACGACTGCCTAGGAATGCGTGCCAAAGCTGTTGTACGAAAATTGCCTTGAAATACGTGCCCAAATCTGCCTTGAACTATGTGCCAACCTTGCTGTACGGATTTGCTGAATGCTGCCTCGATATGTGTGCCAAGGTACTGCTCTCCTTAAACTCACTGGTCAGAAAATCTCCTTGCTCTCTTCTCCTCCTCTCTCAATCTGCTCATGAAAGACTGAATGACCTTTTCTCTTCTTTTCCTCCTTTAACCTAACCCTAAGTGACTTTTGGGGAATCCCTAAATCCAATGTCTGAGATAGCTTTAGATCTAGGGTTGAGATTAAATGTGCATTCATTTCTCACTTTCTATTTTTTAATTCACCCCACTTTAATAAAGACCCACTTAGACTTTTATTTCCAAAGTCACTTTTCACTTTCTCATTTCACATTGAGTTTATTAAAGTCACTTTAAAATTAGGCTTAGTAACTTTATCACTTATAAAGTCACTTTTAAATTAGATTTGACTTTACCACTTATAATGTCACTTTAGGAAAAGAAGTTAAATACATTTGGACACTTTTCCCTAGGGCAAAGATCAAAGCCTTAGGGAACCACTTGTCCTCTGGTTCCCAAATTTTAATAGAGTTGAACCCTAAGAATGGATGTAATATGTGGACTTCTGGTTACCTGAAAGGTGCTATTAACCAATTAATTATTTCCTGTTACTCTTTACGAAAAATTAATTCTTTTACTGTAAGTAACGAAGTAACGAATAACAACATAAACAACACCATTCACAAACTAAAAATGCAAGAAAATATGCGAGAAACCAATCACACAATTTACACTAGTATTTTTGGACAAAACGTCCCCGAAAAAAACCCAATGTGGGGAAAACCAGTTTGTAGACGGGATCTTATTATTGTCATCAACAAATAAACTGCTATTGAGAAATACAATTGGTTGCCTCTCACTGGCAAAGCTTGGGAAAAATATTTCTTTACTTATGCTGTCATGGAAAACCCAACGACTTCCCTTTTCTGCAATTCGCACTGCCTCCAACAACACGCACTGGCCTTTTTCAATTCGCACTAGTTCTTCCTGGCAATTCGCATTGTCTCCTGACAAACTTGCACTGCCCTTTGGAAACTCGATCTGCCTCCTGGCAAACTCAAATGGCCTTCAACAAACTCGCTCTGGCTTCTGGTGAATTCACACCTCCTTTTGAAGACTCGATTTGACCTTTGGAAGATTGGCGCTGCCTTCTAGAAAATAGTCATGGCCTCCACTGTGAATTTACTAAGTAATTCGGCCACCTCCTGAAGCTCATGACCTCACTGGAAAAACTCAGCCTCCTGCAAAAAATACTGATAGCAAGAATCTCTGGAAAATCTTTCATCAATCACTGTTGCTGAAACCCTCTTAGTGTCTTTCTGAAAATTACCCACTCGATGTTCTAAATGTCTCCAATGCTGCCCATCAATCTCCTTTATAATCTCTCATTCATTCATGAATGGCCACGATTAGAAGTTCACTTGATCTAATTGATGACTAAGATCATCGTAGAAACTATCTACAAGCTTCTAGAGGAAATTAGATCTTATCCCTATTAATATCAATTAATTAGTCACTTTCCCTAAGTTATACGTAGGAAATAATTAAAAAATCACTAATTGACATAATTGAGATATTTCCCTTAGGAAAAATTACATGGCATTGGAGATAATTTACTCCCTGGTGTCTCTAGCCTTAATGAAACCTCTCAAGACTAGAACACCTTTCTGAGCTACAAAAACTAACATGATACAATGTCTTGGAATGTATGATGGAAAGTGGCAAGTATGGAGTAGGGATAGATGGAACTACGCTATCTCAATCAGGGCTTCTTGAGTAGTGTCCCTCCTATACCCATTGGGCCTTTAGGGGAGGTCTCATTGGACTAGGATCGAAGATTAACCCCCCCATTTAAGGTGAAGGAACAAAATCACTGTGAAAATTCCTTCTAGTTCACCTTATAATCCATATCAAATGCCCAAATACAAACAAGCATAAGCACTCGATTGCAAAATGAATAAAGTACCTTTTGGTTGGAATCCCTCCTTCGTCCATGTGGTCTCGCCGAATGGGTGTGAAGCATATGGCTGATGCAGGGGGCAAATATATAATGGCATGCTATCAACTAGTGGTGGTTCAGGGGCTACATGGCTGGGCAGTTGGATGTGAAGAATAGGATAAAAGTTTTCTCCTATAGGGTTACCCATTTTGGTGGGTAATAGTTACCACTTAGGGAAGTATTCTGGTGGTCAAGTTGTGGTGCAAAGTCTTGAGGGTTCAACATCTTAGCAAATTTTATTTCGACATTGGGTGTTTTAGCATAGCATGTAGGTAAGTTCAAGGGACTTTTGGACTATGCTATATCATTTTGTCTTCTCATCTTTTCTAGGTGTTTGCCTCCCTCTTCTTTCAAAGCATTTGAGTTGTTTGGATGGTTGTTGTTGGTTTGGTTTGTTGGCAATGGGAGGGCAATAGGACTAATTGGGATCAAACTTGCTTTCTCATTTGGAGTTGCAGGGCTCAGGATTCTTGTGCGGTAGAACTTTGTATTTTGTCTCCTAGATTGAGTAGGAAGGGCATTTTTCTATGGGGTGATTTGTGGGATTCAATTTGTCATTCTTGGAAGGAATGACATGCTCTTGCTAATGGTCTCCTTACTTCTGATCATCCTTTAATTTTGGAGGTACGAGGACTTATCCTAAAGGTTGAGTTGTATAAATTGAACATTGGAATGCCTAGGCCTTTTTGGAGAGATTGGTGTTGGTGTTTTGGTTAGTCGCTTCAATAGTATAACTCTCATCGCCTGTGTTCTGTACTTCATTAAAAGCATTTGTTATACCTGTTTCTAAATGCTAATGCGATATCCAGGGAGTGAGAGGATAGATGAATTTGTTAGTTGCTGTTAAATTTAGATAACCATGGTGTTCTATGCTTGATGCACTTTTACTTCAATCTTTCTTAGGCTCGATACAAAATAGCAATCACATAAACTTGAAAGTAAAATGTTGATAGAACACAATAATAGATCAATAGAAGACAAGCCAAATATAGATTAGATTTACAATTCCTTTTGTCCAGCAAAGATATGAGATATTGTTGTGTTACGACAGTCAGCAGGATGCTTCAACCAACAAAGTCTTTCTCGATCAACCACTCCTTCATGTGTCACACCCACAACCCTCAAAGATAGCTCATCGCAAGTCAACGCAAGTCAACCCAAAGACAATGCATAAAAGTCAACGCAGGCAGCAGCAGAAAAGTCAACGTAGCAAATTAAGGGCAGAAAAGTGGTCTTCACATCCATCTGATGTAGACTCCATCCTTGCGTAGCAACAAGGGCAATAATAGATCGGATGGTGGTATAGCAGGCCATAGGTGCAAATATGTCATCATAATCTATGCCTTCCTTTTGAGAGAAGCCTCAGGCAACAAATCTTGCCTTGTACTTTTCAGCACTTCCATCATATCCATGCTTGATCTTATAGAGCCATTTCAAGGTGACAACAGATTTGTCCTCCAGTCTCGGGACCACTTCCCAGACATCATTTTTCATAATGGACTCATACTCTTCGTGCATAGCATCCTTCCAAACTTCATGCTTTACAACTTCTTCAAATGTTCCAGGCTCAGATTGTACTATCGTACTCATGGCTGCTAGATACCCTTGGTATCTCTTCGACTTCTTGCTTCACGGAATGAACCCCTTGGGGCAATATGTCTCTCGCATCTTCGAGAGTAACCTTAAGCCATGAGGGTCTTCTCTTATTTGAAGGAGGAGGATCAATGGGATCCATAGGTCCCTCAACATTGGGCATTAGGTCATCCTTCAGCTCTTTCAGCTTCCCTGCTTCTTCATCTTCTTTGTCTTTCTTGGAGCTAGGAAGATTTCTCACTTTCTTGAGGGCATCATCTCCATCGAAGGTGATATCGTGGCATATCTCCACTTCTCTTTGACCAGGCACATAGATTCTATATGCCTTCGAAGTTTCATTGTAGCCCACAAACATTCCGGGCATCTATTTTGAACATACACAACAGTGTTTGCAACTTCTCCCCATAGAAACTTCGGAAGACCTTGGTCACATAGCATGGCGCAGGCAGCTTCCACAATGGTCATGTTCTTTCTTTCAGCAACACCATTTTGCTCAGGAGTGTGCGTAGTTGTGGTCTCCCTCTTAATGTCAACTTCTCTACAAAAGTCATTAAACTCATTTGACTCATACTCGGTCCCATTTTCGGTCCTCAAAACTTTGATTTTCCACCAAGGCCTTGAAGGTACAGAACCATTTGAATGCTTCGTCTTTCTTCTTCAAAAAATATATCTAGGTGCTGCGGGAGAAGTCATCTGTAAAAGTCATGTAATAGGAACATCCTCCCAAAGATGTCACAGGAAGCATACCAGATAAGTCAAAATGTATCAACTGCAAGATATCAGTTGTCTTTGTGACACTTGAGTGGAATGGTCCCCTTGTATGCTTTCCTTCGACACAACCCCGACATATACCTTCATGATCATTTCTAAATTTGGGCATCCTTGTCACCACCTTCCTTGCTTCGAGAAGGGCTTTGTAATGAAGGTGTGCAAACCTCCGGTGCCATAACTCTGTTTGAAGATTTGTATCACATGTCATAGCCCCCAATGGACTTCCTCTGACTTGGTAGAGTGTATCAACTCTAAAACCAATAGAAAGAGCTTCCTTGAAGTTCTTCTTCCAGATAAGTACCTTTCCATCAACAAATGCCACCCTGAACCCTTTGTCTTCCATTGCCAAAATGGACACAAGGTTCTTCTTCAAATCAGGTACGTACAACACACCTTGTAATCGGAGGACTTGATCTTGAGATAGATGGAGGCTCACAGACCCTGTCCCTTTCACGAGATAGGTGGCATTATCTCCAAGGATAATTTCCAGATTAGTATCCTTCTCAACCAAATCAGAAAGGGCTTCTTTATAACCAATGAGGTGCCTTGAAGCACCACTATCAATTAACTAGACATCCAGAGTGTCGGGCGGAGATGCAACAAAGAGGGCAGATACAAGAATAAATTCATTTCTCTTATTATCAACAACATTAGACTCATCGTACCTGGAATTTCTTGACCTCTTGAAAGGTTGCCCATTTCCACTACGATCAGAGGGAGCCTTCCTCTTTCCTTGGAACTTCTTGTTCCTGCCATTCCTTCTCGAGTTGTTGTTGTCATCATCCCTGGGAGAGTCCCTTCTATTAGGGCACTTTCTTGCATAGTGACCGGTCTTGTTACAAGTGTAACATCTTCACTTTCTTCCTTTGGGCTCCGCTCTACCATGGTTTTGATTTCTCGAGCCACCATGGTTCTTCTTCTTTGCATGAGCGGCGAAGGTAGTAGGGTCACTTCCATTACCATTAGAGGCATACTCCATCATTCTTGTTTCCTCTTGAAATGCATCTCATCAATATTTCATCAAAATCAAGAATCACATTGTTATTGAGAATAGTGGTATTGAATACATGCCAATCACGGGGGTGTCCTCCAAGTGCAATAAGAACCATCTCTTGATCAGATATAGCTTCCCCAATAGCTGGGAGGTTATTCCTGATTTCAGTGAGCCTCATAAAATAGGATTGAATAGATTCATCCTTACCCTTCTTGATATTCTTCAATTGATTCTTGAAGAAGAGGATTTGATTAACATTGCTAGCCCTGAACATGCTCACCAGCTTATCATACATCTCCTTGGATGTCTTCAACTCAGAAATGTAAGCAACCGAGTGCTTATGAATAGAATCCCGGATAATCATCTTGGCAGCAACTGCATTTTATTGAGGCTCTCGAATCTTCCCCTGCACATAGTCCATGACATCTTGATCTTCTAGCACCAAATCCCCAAGGACATCTTCTATGCATGATAATTAGACTTATCAGTCAATTTATCATCAACCTTGAAACCCTTGTAGGTTCAGGAGGCCATTTGTCCTTGATAGGATTTCTTCCTTCAGAGATTGTTTCTAACCCCAGCTTGGACTCTTGGACTTTGCCTTCACCTCAGCTCGGATTCCATGTTAAATTTAGATAACCATGGTGTTCTATGCTTGATGCACTTTTACTTCAATCTTTCTTAGTCCCGATACAAAATACCAATCACATAAACTTGAAAGTAAAATACTGATAGAACACAATAATAGATCAATAGAAGACAAGCCAAATATAGATCAGATTTACAATTCCTTTTGTCCAACAAAGATATGAGATATTCTTGCGTTACGACAGTCAGCGAGATGCTTCAACTAGCAAAGTCTTTCTCGGTCAGCCACTCCTTCATCTATCACACCCATAGCCCTCAAAGACAGCTCATCACAAGTCAACGGAAGTCAACCCAAAGACAGCGTAGAAAAGTCAACGCAGGTAGGAGTAGAAAAGTTAATGCAGCAAATTAGGGCTTCAGTCAAACAACCTAGAATTCCTCGATTTTAGTGCCCAACTGTACGACCTCCTAAAATCAGATTTTTGGCAGAAGATTGAGGTCAAACGACCAAGGGTTGACCACGGTCAACGCTGCTGCAAAAAGCCCTAGACAGATCCGCAGAAAACAACATCTTCGCTCCACACGTGTAAGGGGAAGAAGGCCTCCAAAGGCTATCGAACCAATCAGATCACAATGAGAGAATGTGTAATGAGTTGATGAGCAAAATGACCTTCAAGTCTCTCCAATTTATATCCATTAATGAGGGTGTGTGACACATCTATTAGGCATGTAAGCCTACATTACAAATCTGGCCGACCTTGCACATGTGGAAAATAAATTCAAAATAAATGTTCTGCTCATCCAATCAAGATGATCTTTAGATCAATCTTGCACCTCTCCAAAAGAGGAATCCAACAAAAATATGACCATTGTCATATGAGCAGTGCAACATGGAGTTTGGACCTAGTTGCCCAAAATTAACAGTTGCACAGTGTTGGTCATATCGATTTTATTATAAGTTGAGAGTTCTGCATGGATGATGATTATCAGGGGTTTTGTGTAAGGCCAGGCTGGCCAAGAGTGGGATTTCTGATAGCCTGTGTCCTATTTGTAAGTGATCTGTTATAGTGAAGCACATCTTTTGGGATTGTGATTATTTTGGATAGTGTAGGAATTTTCTTGAGGATTAATGCTTAGTGGTTCTTAAAGTCAGTGTTTGATTTATTTGGTGATTGGTGCAGTGATGTTCACCTTGTACTTGCATGCCTTTGGCATTAAGGATCACAACTATATTTATTTGTGCAAGTTAGGTGTAAGCAATGTTATCAGAACTGAACTGGTGACCGAACCAGAAAATATTGTGGACCGGGAACTGGTTGGAACTGGAACGGAACAAGTTAAAAAACTGGTTGACCAAAAACACATAAAATATTCAAATTTTAAAGAAAAACATATATATTAATGTGCGTCAATATGAATCCAAACAATTCATGCACAAATAAGCAAAAAATCACATTTATATAACATGTAAGGGTGTACATAACCAAAATAGCATCGAGTGCAATGCATCTCTGAACCAAAAATACATAAACAAAACAGGCTCTATATGGCCTCTAACATCCCAAAAAAATCATGCTACAACAAATACCTACCAATCATCAAAATCATTGCCTATATTGGAATATTCGCCATCAATATCAGCTTCTAAGCATTAAAATAACATAGAAAAAACGTAGCATATCAAGTCAAGATTTTGCTCGAGTGATGGGTACATTTTTAGTAGGGTCATGATAGAGGAGTTCGACAACCAATGCCACTAACATCAAGGTACATAGAGGGTTTGGGACTCTTGATTACATACTAGTTCCATATCCTCGTACATGACAAAATCTGATGGAAACGCTGCAATCCTCCCAATCCAGAAAAACTGATCGGTCTGATGGATTTTGATTGAGATCTAAAATTCTAATTTCTCCATATGGAATCCAATGAGGTCGTAACCACTCTCAAACATCCTAAGTCATTTCATGGTAATGTTAAAAATTTAAGTAATAAGATGAAAATGAAAGATGAAGAATGTCACTTTTACCATGAAAAGCATATAGCAATATCAGGGCCATAGGCTTGAATATTAGGCTGCCCCACTCGACAATTCTTGTTTTTTCTTAATTTTTTTTGCGTTTGGAACATCTTTGGTCAAATTGTACAGAACCGGCCGGTTCAGTACAAAACCGGCCAGTTCAGCACTGAACCGGCCATTTCCGGTTCCAAACCTCTCGAACTGGACCAGATTGGCCCCCAAACTGGTTGGACCGGTTCTGGTCCGGTTCTGATAACACTGGACTGTGTAAGGCAGGTTTTTCTCATGAGGTTAGCTCACTCTCTTGCTTTTGTTCTATGAGGTGGAATGAAGTTCTGATAACACTGGACTGTGTAAGGCAGGTTTTTCTCACGTTGTTAGCTCACTCTCTTGCTTTTGTTCTATATGAGGTGGAATGAAGTTTGCCATCAAATTTTAAGGATCTCTATTGATAAAAGATGCCTGCTCTTTGGACCCAACTGAGTATTCTGACTCTGTCAGTGCTTGGTGCTCAGTGGAAGAGGATATGATCTCATCTATATATACCCTTCCATCCTTTTTTGTAAATATAAGATGTATGTAAGCTTCTACTAGTATTGATTCTATAGAAAGCTCCTAATAATAAATATCCATCCCTAATACACAAAACATTGAAAAGACTGAAATTTAGTGGAACACATTATTGCTGTGGCTGTCATCTTGCCCAACGTAAGAAGGTTCCGATTCTTGCTCTTCCATGTCCACATCTTCAAAGAATTGATGATCTGTTTGTTCTTCTTTAAACTCCCCCGATGCTGATGCCATAGATAATCCAATGTTTGAATCCACAGATTATGAAGACCTCTTCTGAAGAGACACTGGCTGTTTAAGCATTCTGCACTCAGGTTCAAGAGTCTATATTTGCTCGCTTTGCCGCAGAACCATCTCCATTAATAGAGCATACTCCTTATTGTGGGTTACCTCATACTCATGTAATTTGGATGTGGTGGGAAAAAAAGAAGTCATGTTGTCAGAGATAAGACTGTTGTGTCTCCTGAGAACCTTTTGTAATTCAAAAATTTCCTGGAGAGCCTGTTCCTTGGAAGGGAAGGTTTCCGCAATTGTCCATGTAGCACAAACAGCAAAGACACCTGCCCCAAATCTTATCCATATACCAGAAAAAACAACCCTGGAGCACTTCCACACAGATACTTCCTCATATACCCAAAACACTGACCAAAAGGAAAATAAACTTGCCAAATTCATACATGAGCAGGACACATCCAAAGTCTCCTGAACTGATTGCCAAAAAGTCTCAGGACACCAAAACCACCCAAGCAGGATTTGCCTAAAATCATATTCCAGACTCAATTCTAATTCAAAACCACTTCACCTTCAAGAATTATACTGGAAATCTTAGAGGGGGAAGATCAAGTTTGCAAATTCTGACCAGGAGACCAAGCGAAATGGATAGAGAAACATCTGGTGAAGTTCACAAACCCAGAATAGCTGCCAAGTTGACAGGCCTCACGTCAAGGCTTCCATTCCCAGCTGCAACAAGTCCCATTGTCCCAACTGCATGTAGACTAGTGTCTTTCCACACTTCAAAGGGCCGGTTTGTAGCATTGAACAAAGAGTGCCAGGGTAGCGCCTTCAGGCCTTCCATTGATTCTTGATCATGCAAATTAACTTCATGCTGCCTTATTTTGTGATATGTGGAGAACATGCCATTCATTTTGAAAATCATTAAATTAATCTTAAGGAATGGGTTCGATGGATACCCCACTTTTTCTCTCGTGAGTTTCTTCATCCAGATGAGATGCTGAGTTTGCTAATTGATCCGCCAACTTGTTATGCTCCTTTAAAACATGATAAACTTTGATTTCTCAACACGATGAAGCTCTTTTTGAACTCTATGAATAAGCCAAGCAATCTTTCTATCAGATAGAATGGACAACCTATGCATAAGTCCAATTATTATAGCTGAGTCTCTGATGACTGATGTTTTTGCTTCTCTTGGAATTCAATTGTTTTCAATCCCTGGAATAATCTAAGGACTTCAGCCTAATTATTTGTGGCTAGACCTAACCCCCATTCAATGGTAGCTTCTTGTTTTCCATTGGGATAATAAATGATCCCCCCACACTGCCACCCCTAATTACTTGGCATACCTTAGTGATTAAGCTGTGTAAACGTTTGTGATTTAGATGTGTTATGCTGTGTCATGGAATTCAGATGTAGTTCAGTGGTTTTTGCGTTTATATCCATGCAATTTTGACCAAAATAACCTACTATATATATATATATATATCATGATTTTAAATTAGATGTTAGTGATTAAGCCGTGTCGACTTTCAATATTAATGATAAGTTGTCTCATGTTCACAGGTTTACATGATAGATTTTGGGCTTGCCAAAAAATATCGGGAGCCTACAACTCATAAGCATATCCCTTACAGGCATGTAGATTGTAAAGATTCTTTGACCATAAAGTAGTTTAAGTGGTTTGATACAATTTTTTTGGTTAATATCTATGTATTGAGTTCCAAATTTTTGGTTTTAGGGAAAACAAAAATCTTACAGGTACTGCACGCTATGCCAGTATCAATACTCATCTTGGAATAGGTGAGTATAACTTTGTCTATCGTTACTGATGAGGTTACTGGGGCTCTCTTTACTTTTTTTCACCTGGTCTCTTTTCAGTACAATTGGGAATCTACACTTTGTCTTTGCTCCATATCAATTTGTTTAGCTGGTACATTTGAGACAGGATATTTCTTGGGTTTGTGACACCATATTTAAGCTTTTGTATGCTATTCAGAGCAAAGTAGGAGAGATGATCTAGAGTCCTTGGGATACATGCTTATGTATTTCTTGAGGGGAAGGTCAGTTGCACATTGGTTTTTTGAACTTTATGGTTTGTTTACTCCAAACTTTCTGGTTTGTCTAGTACTATATATGTCGTAGCTTATTTTTTGGTTGTATCAGCCTTCCATGGCAGGGACTGAAAGCTGGGACCAAAAAGCAGAAGTATGAGAAAATAAGTGAGAAAAAAATGTCAACTCCAATTGAGGTATGCTTTTATAACCTGTAAATATATATCTTTGGGACCATGACCATGTACATCCTCCTCACGCCTTTTAGAGCAGGTGCTGTGCAAATCTTATCCTAAGGAGTTTGCATCATTTTTCCATTATTGCCGGTCTTTGCGATTCGATGACAAGCCAGATTATGCTTACCTGAAGGTTTTATTTCGTGAACTTTTCATTCGTGAGGGTAAGAGTGTTGCAGACAGAAAAATCTTCCATTGCAATTTAGGAACATTGAAACGTAAATTTTATTGTATTGGAGTATGACGAGCTTCTGAATGTTTTGGAGCTTTTGGATCTATTCTACGGGTCATTTGAAATTATGTCATGTTCATGATTTATTACAGGTTTTCAGTTTGATTATGTATATGATTGGACTATATTGAAGTACCAACAGTCCCAGATTGCTACTGCTGACCCTCGTTCCCATGTAAATCTATTTTTACTGCATCTTTTCCTTTGCATTGATTACAAGCTCATGGCAATGTTATGCATGCGACTGAATTATATGTCACATTTTCTGTGAATCAGCCTGCTCTTGTAGCTGGAAAGTTTGGCACAGGGGCTGTTGCTTCAGAGAGAATTTCAGGTTTGTAGTATACCAAGTCTGTACATTTTTCTTATGTTATTTCTTCTGTTGTCAAAATATGTCCTCTTGTTTGATGAAGGCAACAGGTATAAAAAGATAATAATACGAAGCCCATGAAATTTCACTTATCATATTAAAATTCCATAAACTTTGATACGGGCTTACTGCCAAATAAAAACTTCTAATTCATAAACATGTGGGATATCCCAAAATTTTCCCATTGCTGGACACAAAGAAAGGCCTCATCAGCAGGCCTAAACATTGATGTGTGTTGTTTACTTTTCATTTACCTGTTATGTTTTATTTCTGTTTTGATATTTTTCTCTGTAATGCATTTCCCAGGGAAACACATGCACACTTTCCCTCATTTGAGGATAGTGCCTAGAGTAAGCTAGATTCTGTAGAAGCTCAAAGCTTTGTCAACAATATGCTCATTAAGAACTCAACATGTCACTTGCAGGGATTGAAACTTGGTAGGAGCAATAACACCCCTCCTCAAGTTTCAACCGACCTGGCTAGACCCAATTGACATGTTGCTGTTTCAATATATATCTAGATCTATACATACATATATATATATATATATATATATAATCCTTTGCTAAGAAAGAAATATTAGTCATGCCCAGATTGGGCTAGAGTAGATCCATATGTATAAAATTTCAGGCCTTGTGATAGTCTTTTAAAGCATTCTGGATGTTCATAATACCTGACAAGTTTTACCATAGATTGACATTTCAATACCATTTAGCTTTTTGCTCTTATTTGTGTATACTAAGTTATACCTCTGAATTACAAAACGTCCATACAAGAGGATTACCAACTTGAACATTATATACGCAATTAAGGACCAGTTAAGATAAGATAATTTTATCAATTTCTATAAATGACCAAAGAATAGGTTGATGAGGCTAGAAAATACAACCATTCAACAGACTATAGGAGTGCCATGATCTCCCCCAAATTCCAACAGATAAAATGATACATCTGAAAGTATAATAAAAAAGAGAAAATGAGAAAAGGTGAGCTAACAAGGTAAACTTAAGGTAAACTTTAAAAGAAGAGGATACGTTGCTCAACACGAGAGACAGAGATAGAGGTAGAAGTGGAAGAGGGAGTATTGATGTCCTTGTCATTATCTGTCTTTGCAAAAGAGCTAATGCAAAGCTCGATAATTACTCTGCGCAATTCTTAGGACTGAGAAGGCTCTGCTGTGTGAACTTGGGAACAGCCTATGATAAATCAGTCAAAACTCTCTTAACATATCTGGTTGAAGAGAAAAATCTATGATGAGTGTTTGGCTACTTGATATGGGTTGGGGGGAAGCACCACACAAGGAGCAAGCATGACATTGTGACCTCATGGAGGTGAGACATCTAGCAAGTGACTCATGAGTCATAGGTCTGATGTCATTCATGTCCATATCTGGGAAATCTATGTGATGCTTAGCGGTCTGGTCACCGAGATAGGTGAAAAGGAGATATTGAGCCTAGTGGTTTGGAGTTTGGGAGGGTTTTGTAATTGTAACAAACAAAGTTCGTTTACACTCTAATAGCAATGTAACGAATGAGGTTTGTACTTCGCAATAATCTTCAGAACACTTGAAAACTGAAGACATCCATTGAGGATAGAAATATATATGTATTGAATAGTGAATAAAAGAATTGATATGAGATGTCTTTGATTATCAAATGCTCAAAAACAAACAAGTATAATCACTCGATTGCAAAATGACCAAAGCACCTTTTGAGTGGAGGCCCACTTTCATCCATGTGCTCGTGTCGGATGGGTGAGAAGCAAATGGTTGATGCAAGTGGCGAAGATATATGACATGTCATCGACTTGTGGTAGCTTTCAGGGGCTGTTGGCTATGTGGCTGACCGACTGACTGTCAAGAATAGGAGAAATGTTTTGTCCTATAGGGTTACCCATTTTGGTGGCTAACATCTGGCTCCAGGTCGGGGACATGAGCTCACTGTAGTGCGCATGATCCATATGCTTGAACGAGGAGTTAATGAGAACTCCAATAATCCGTGGCCTTGTAGACTTGTAACTTGCACATTGCAATCAACTTGTTTTGGAGCATGTGCATTGGGTGTAGGGTATCGCCAATGTTTTATATGAAGATAATAAAGTCTGTACAGAAATAAAATCTATTCTAAATGCAATCTTTTCTAGCATGAGACATGACATGAATGGTGTTAGAATGCTCACACAATATGCAATGCAACTAACCACTATGCATTATATAAACATGTCAGTTTCCATCAAAGAAAGTGCAGCGACTCCCCTTCACCGGTGAAGGTAAAAGTTCGCCATCAAGTTTAGCGATATAAAAGTATCCCACACCTACTTTCCCATGGATTCTATAATAGGGATGAGTTCTTTATCAACCAAAACAAGATCACTTATTTGGTATTACCTCTTTGGTTTTCGGACCCATCAATTCTCGAAGCATTCAAATTTTGCTCGACTTCACTAGCTATGTTCTTAGCTTCTGCTAGGTCCTTGGGGTTTTTATCCCTAATGTTGATTGGAGTAGAGCAACAAGGGTTTTGCTTGGTTAGGTGCCAAGACTAGCAAAATGACCAGAAGAAAGGGTCCAAGAAGGACCAAGTAGCAACCTTTGCAGAGATAGTCGAGTTCTCTTCTCATTTTGAGAATGAGTTCTCACTTATTGCCTTTCTGACAAGCTCTGTGGCTACCAACGTATGGTATTTAGACAATAGTGCATCCTATCATATGACAAGGAACAAGAACTACTTCAACCAACTGACAGAGAAGGACATGCAGTTCCATATTGAGATGGGAGGTGACGTAAAGTACCATGCCGAGGGAATTGGTACAGTTAGATTTGAGAGGGAGTTAGGAAACCCTCTGTTTCTCAGAGATGTCCTTTACGTTCCAAGGATCAAGAAGAATCTCATTTCTGTTACAACATTGGAGGATAAGGGGTATGAGGTGACCTTTAGACAATGTAGTGTTTTCATAAAACCTTCAGACTCCAAGGTGGCCAAGCAGATTGGGGTCAAACATAAGAGCCTGTACAAATTATAGTTTGAGACAGTTGCAACATTGATCAACAGAGGGAACTGTGACTTAGGCAGGGAGCTTGGGGAGTTATGGCATAGACACATGGGGCATCTGCAGTATGGCACGCTGAGGATTCTTAAGGAGATAATGACGGGGCTTCCATAGTGCGACATGGACCAACATGAGTTGTGTATGGTTTGCACACTAGCAAGTATGCCAAAACCTATTTTCCTAACATCTTCTTCCATAGAAAGGACGAAGAGCCTCATCTTCACATCCTCATGATTATAGTTAGCACTAGCACACCACTTACCCACACAAAGATCAAATTTCTTTTTGTTTTCTTTGGCATTAATCACATTATTTCCTTGAAAAAAAGGCAACTCGTCGATGGCCTTTTTTGAAATATCATGCAAATAGATTTGAATATTAGCAAAATTATAGGGCGCAAACAAGTCATTCATGATGTCTTGTTGAGCTGGACACTGAAAAAGCAAATGGATATAAGAGATAGCTTTCTAGTTGGGGTTAACAAGAAGTCTACGAGAAGAGAGCTTGTTCAATCAAACTCTAAAAAACTTTTCAGGATTTGGAGTAGGATTAACTAGGCTACTTGGATGCCTTCTAGTATACACTTTTTTAGAATATGAAATAGGTGGAGTCGTCACTCAAACAAAAATCTAAATCTAAAGATCTAATATGCTAAGAACCAAAAGTTAGTAAGATACCGAGAACAAAAAACTTTTCCCCGACAACGACGCCAAAAAATGTTGTCGCCTAAGATGTTCACCTAAGTGTGGGAAAAATTTCCAACCCCACAAGGTATAGTCTTTAAGGCGCAACCCTCAGAGGAGGGCTGTCACCTATTCCCAACTCTCTCCTACAAAAGCCAAGGGGTGTAGTCCCTAAAGATGGTTATGGAAGAAAAACTTGTTGAAAACAACGAGTTCTAGGAGACAAAAGCAAGGCAATTACCATTCAATGTAACTTGAATTAAGGATGGATTAGCAAGTATGATTATTAATGAGCAATGTGGATATTAGTGATAAATTCAATTAAATCAATATGACACTTAATGAAATAAAAGATGAAAGACCTATGCCTTATAACAATGCTCAAATTACAATACTTGCAAAGTAAAGAGTTGATGATCCAAGTTACAAGATAGGCAATGCTACAAGACAAGTGTTAATACAAGAAACAAAGGGATTATAAGCAACTAGAATTATGAGCAATAGGATTCAAATACAACTTGCAAGGAAATAATGCTTGTACTTCAAATAAAGATGCTTTAATTACGATATGATGTTCAAAAGACAAGAAGCATGACACTGACAAGTACAAGAATATAAAGTAAAGCTTGCAAGTAAATAATTAGCCCACAATTCCAATTACAATAACCAATTGAAAGACAATGTTACAAATGCAAGGCTAAGCTACGTGAGATGCAAGAATATTGGTTGATTTTAATACATATGCCTAGACTATGGTGAATGCCTTCTCAATTGTCAAAACTTCTCTTAGAACAAGGTTGTTGGACGAAGTGTTGGGGAAGGAGGCTATGGCCTATTAGCAATACCTACCCAGGGCTTCTAGCAATCCAAGTGCCTCTGTTCCTACAAGGGACTGGGCCATCCACAAGAGAACTGCAAGGTCACTCGTTTTGATCGTTGTTTAAGGGTCAAGCTTTTTAAATTGAGTGGTGGAGAAGGTTGTCCAAAAATTTCTATCAACCCAGCTTATGCTTGGAGGCAAAATTTAAGGATGCAAACCTAAGTCTAATATGCAAATGAGATGCAAACGCTAATGGAATGCTTCAATGAGATAGAATTATAACAAGATGCTTCAAAGAAAGAGATATTGATCTTCTTATTATAAGCTTATGATAAACACTTAGAGCACAAATCACAATGAGATCAACTTCCAATAATGATTCAATGAAGCAAGTAATGAAACAAAATGAGTTAGAGAAATAACAGAAGTGCTTTAAGTAGAAGTTACTCTTTATGTGTGAGTGAGTTTCACTTATAAGGTGTCGTACGAATTTTTAGGAGCAAATTATGGATTACAAAGCACAAATAGTTACTTCAAAGATGGCAGATGAGATTACTAAAGAATCTAATTACTAGAGATATAATACTTCAATCCAAAACACAAGTGAGACAAGACAAGAGCTTCTCAAGTGTATATTAGACGAAGTAGCAAATGAAATCACGATAGCAATTAGATCAAATAATCATAAATGAAGATTAATTCAAGAGATTGGAATGCAAGAAACTAATCTAATCCAATGAAAGCAAGAAACAAGCTAGAAAACTAAATGTAGAAACTAAGCTAAGTTAGAAAGACAAGAGATCCTCCCTTTTAAATAACGATGAGGGATACAATGGGAAAGTCCCAAGCTCTCTAGGGATACAAGATCTTTTATTATTAGTATTACAATGAGAGAAACCCTTTAGACAGAAAGAAGGGTTCTACAACTTGAGGACACTTAAAAAGTAGGAATGAAACCTTACAATGACCAAGAAAGTCACTTCTCAAGTTACAGTGAATGGCAGAGGAAAATACAAGGCAAATAATAGTAGATCCACTTCACAACTTGATTGTAAATCCTCCAAACAATTCGTTCTACAGTTCCAAATGCTCACGACCAGGAGGAGAAAAGGCTCACGCCCTCACAAGAAAATAGGTTCAAAAATTTAATTAAGTTTTATAAAAAATTGTGATCAATTTCTAAATTTTTTTAAGCCTTTGTTCTTCAATTTTTTTTGGCTATCCTCCAAGCCAAGAAGGGTTTCAGATTAGAGAATGATGGACGACTTATTGAACTTTTGGCTAGGAGAAAAGAACCTCCAAATGTTCACGACCTTCAGAAAGATAAAAGGCAGCTTCCTAAGTGCTCACAACCTTTGGATAAAACAAGCTTTTAGAAACTCACAACCAAATCAAAAGTAGCCCAAAATTTTGATTTAAATTTGATAAAATTTATGAGATTATTTTCTTTAAATTTGAAGGCTTGGATCCTTAGAAATTTTTGGCAAGGATCCTCGCACAAGAGATGAGTCTCGACCTCCTTAGGCTCTCGGCCTAAGGAAAAATAGCTCCAAAAGCCTACGACTTCCTTCTAGATTTTGTTTTGAATTAGAACCAAGCCTTCAAGTGGTTGATCCCTGCTAAATTAATGAAAATCCCTTCCAAAAATTTGGTTTCTCTGCAAAAAACACTCGAGGGTTAATGTATTTGACCCAGGAGCAAGATCTAGCCTCCAAGAGCTTGTGGCTCAATGAATCAATGGCCAAATGCTTGTGGTTTACCCAAAAAATTTAGAAATAATCAAAGCCTTCCAACAAATGGATTCTTGCCAAAATTTTGATGAAAATGCCTTTCAAAAAATTTGATTTCTTCTGCAAAAAACGTCCAAGGGTTAATGAATGACACCAAGGAAAATGATTAAGCCTCTTTGGGCTCTCGACTCAATGAATTGATGTCAAAAGATTCTTGTAGCTTGCTTAGAAACATTCCAATGAAATTTATAAACCACGAAAATTTTTAAAACCCTCTGTTCCAGTAACTTGAAACGGCCTTTTAGCCTTACGACCTCACCAAAACATGTAGATCTGCAAATTGTGAAACCCCAGGTAAGATCGTTCAATGAAATTCGATAAAATAGTTTAAGTTTTTTTTTATAAAATTTGTGAATTAAAACTCTTAAAAGAAAATTGATTTTGATGCAAGGAAGGGCCTTATAATGCTTGCGACTTGAAGGGAGGGGCTTAAAAATTGATATACGACCTTCAAAAACTTGATTTCCCTTTGAAACCGTAGCCGTCTAGAATGTAGAGGGTTTGATGGATTAAATCTCAGAATGTTGATTGATCTTCTACGCCTTTCACCTGCAAAGTATTTACAAAGAGACCTAGTCCAAACCCAAACCCACGTCTTCTGATCTGCACAGAAGAAATAAGAGAATAGACCCCAATATATATATATATATATCTATATCTATCTATATATATATTACAAGGGTTATATACAGATAATTATTTATAAAAATTTACAAGTGCTAGATCAAAGGAGTATGAGTACAACTCCTCTCCTTGATTAGCCAATAACAAGCTTTATATTAGCAGATCAATTCAGTTAAAGCACAATAGAGAGAAAATAAATGAGATAAATAGGTTTTGCCACAAGCAATGGCTAAGAAACCATGCATAAAATTCACGTTAGATAAGGCTTTAGAAGAAAACTGAGTGGGTTCTTCCACTTTTATGCTCAAGAGTTGGATTGTTTAATCAAAATCGTCTTGTCACGCTTGAGATCTGATTCAAGAAAATGATTTCTACACAATTTCAAAGATATATTTGTTAGATCCAGATGGGATTGGATAACACAATGGAAGGAAGTCCTAGGGGTTTAACCGAAAATCCACTAGCAATGTCCAAACCTAGAGTACTTCTCCAAATCCAAATACCAGTGCAAGGTAACTATACACCAATAAATATATGAAAGCAAATGGAAATAACAATTAGATTACTATTAGTATAAATTGAAGCACAATGAATTAATATTACCATAGTTATGGAAGAACAACACCAAGATTTATCCCCAAAGACTTGCTTTATTATTCATAGAATATTTCTAGTACAAAACCTTCAGTGGCCAATAACATAGTTTTTCATGTGTTACAAATGAGGAGTATTAGCCTCCTTGTATAGAAAATGAGAGAGCTAGAACCCTCCAAAGTGGAAAAAACAACTAGCTTGACTTGATCCTTCCCAGAAAAATTCGAACCCTTAGATGATGTTGCACAAATCCAGAGGAGGAATTCGTTTTCCTTGATAGATGAGCAGGGTTTGTCTAATTTTTTATTCCGATGATTCCTATTTTATGAAGGAATGAAATGAAATACAAATATAAAAAGAAACTCAAAATTACAATGAAAACAGAACTTCAATTCATTAATAACAAAGTATTGAAATTTGTTTACATGCAGAATGGAAATAAACTAGCTCAAGCGATGGTAGCTTATCTCAGAGAAGAGATGTGGCAGCTACACGCCTTCTGAACTGTGTGACAATGAGGCTTGAAGGCCTATTTATTATTGAGAAACAATGGAAAACCATAAACATCCAAAAACCTAACCCTAGGAGACGAAGCGCCAAAAGTATATGGGCCTCGTTGGGGTAAATTGGTACTTCAACTTCCTGGGGTGGTAACTTTGGCATATGATCTCCGTTGATGTGTACGATACGTCATTAGAAAGATATATGCGAGGACTACAATTTTTGACTGCAAACTCGTGTTGCAGGCTATGGGATTTCCCGTTTTCCAAAAAAACGTCGTTTAGGGCCTCAAAATGGCTATAGAAGTTTAGGACCTAAAAAATTTCCAAAAATAGTAAACTGTGCTACAATTAAGGAAACTGAAAGAAACAATGGTGGGGATGCAAACTCCATGTTGCACTGCTCATATGACGATGGTCATATTTTTGTTGGATTCCTCTTTTGGAGAGGTACAAGATTGATTTAAAGATCATCTTGTTGGATGAGCATAACATTTATTTTGAATTTATTTTCCACATGTGCAAGGTCGGCCAAATTTGTAATGTAGGCTCACATGCCTAATAGATGTGTCACACACCCTCACTGATGGATATAAATTTGAGAGACTTGGAGGTCATTTTATCATCAACTAATCACACATTCTCTCATTGTGATCTGATTAGTTCGATAGCCTTTGGAGGCCTTTTTCCCCTCACACGTGTGGAGCTGAGCTGTTGTTTTTTGCGGATCTGTTTAGGGCTTTTCGTTGCAACATTGACCAGCGTTGACTGTGGTTAACCCTTGGTCGTTTGACCTCAAAACTCTGCCAAATTTCTGTTTTTGAGAGGTCGTACTGCTGGGAACTAAAATCGAGGAAATTAGAGAAGTTTGACCGAAGCCCTAATCTGCAGTGTTGACTTTTTGTTGCTGTTCTATGTTGACTTTTCTGCGTTGACTTTGAGTTGACCAACATTGACTTGTGATGAGTTGTCTTTGAGGGTTGTGGGTGTGATACTTGGAGGATTGCCTAACCAAGAAACACTTTGCTCGCTGAAGCATCCTGTTGACTGTCGTAACACAATAATATCTCATATCTTTGTTGGACAAAAGGGATTGTAAATCTGATCTATATTTGGCTTGTCTTCTTTTTATCTATTATTGTGTTCTATCAACATTTTACTTTCATGCTTATGTGATTGCTATTTTGTATCGGGCCTAAGAAAGATTGAAGTAAAATTGCATCAAGCATAGAACACCATGGTTATCTAAATTTAACATGGTACCAGAGCAGAGGTGAAGACAAAGTCCAAGCTTGTGTTAGAAGCAATCATTGAAGGAAGGAATCCTATCAAGGACAAATGGCCTCCTGAACCTACAAGGGTTTCAAGGCTGATGATAAATTGACTGATAAGTCTGATTATCATGCATGGAAGATCTCCTTGGATTTGTGTAACAAATATAATTTGTATAAAATAGAATAAATAGAATAAATATAATTACTAACTAATCAAATAGTGATTATGTTAAGTAATTGTTAGTTAGCTGAAAAGGCATGTCTAAAAGACATGCCTGTTCGTGAAAGGTCACCTGCATGGGTATATAAGCAGGACCTCATTGTAACTTTCAATCATCTTATTATATCTGTCATATACATTTTATTAATAAAATATTATTATTCAAATACCTCTTGTGTATTTTATAATTAAAGCCACTTTACAATTTAAAGCCAACAAGCATACAAGTTTTGTTGCTACAGTGGTATTAGAGCCATATCGGAGCCATATCAAAGCCAAGTCGAAGCCATGTCGCACAACATCGTCTTACAAGCTTATGAATGTAGTATACAAGCCCGGGAACATTGTTTACCATACAATGTGCCATTACGTGAAGAACCTGAAGAAAGTGAAAAAATTAATAAAATTTTAGAAAAGCTTCAGCAATTAGAAACTTCATGTGCAAAAGTCACAACCCGTGTTAAAAAAATTTCTGCAGTAATCCATAATAGAGAAAATGAACGACCTAATAATGAGAAGGCAGTTAGTTATGCCAAGGGAAAATCAAGTAGAACATCCATGGAAAATTCAAGCAAATACATTCCCCCACCAATGCGTAATAAAGGAAAACAACCAACTAATATTGAAAGTAAAAAGGAAGGGAAATGTTGGAAGTGCGGAGACAAATATTTCGCAGGACATATATGTGCCTTTTATACAAGAAATGAAATTGCCACGGTTCAAATAAAAGAAAAAGATATTGAAAAAAACATTTATGATGATGAAATAAGAACTCGTGAGAGTAACATGGATGAAACTGAAAATCAAAGTGGATATGTGACAACTGTAAATGAAAGCAAGGAAGAAAAAAATGAATCTCCAGAAATTATCCATGAAAAACCACTGAGGGAGACAAAGTTGCACAAGTTTCTTTTCACGCCTTCTAGTCTACAGAAAGGAACTCATTTGGCTTATTATCGAAAAGGACAGAAATTCGATGAAGGATATAAGCAAGACTTCGGTATATATTGTAACTGTTGTCAAAAAGTGGTGTGCTATTCAGAGTTTTAAGTACATGCTGGATGGGGAAAGAGTCGAGCTCCTTATCAACACATCTATCTTTCGGATGGGCTCTCACTACATGAGGTAGCGCTTGCACTTGCAAGCCAAAAAAGGGCTAGTGAGAGGTGACCTTATCCTTTGTGATGCATGTCCCAAAGCCTTTCACACAGAATGCTTAGGTATCCCTGGCATTCCCAATGGTGATTGGTTTTGCTCCTATTGTTTGGGTCATACGAAAACAGTAAGAAAAGGACCGGGCAGATATAGGCACTTGCTTGGCAAAAAGGTTGGATGGGTTGGTACCAAGGGAAGGCCGTCTAGACTTTGTACACGGGAGGTCAAAGCAGTGGTGGAGATTAATGGTGGTTGTATTCTTTGTGTGTAAAAAATTCACTCCAAACAATGTTGGATTCAATGATCAGACTATCATTTTTTGTGATCAATGCAATAATGAGTTCCATGTTGGCTGTTTATGTCGATGTAATATGGCTGACTTAAAGGAGGTGCCACAGGGCTCGTGGTTCTGTTTTGATGATTGTGTTGATATACACAATGGGCTGAAAACATGTGTACAAAATGGACCAGAAAGCCTGCCACCTCATATATCTGAAATAATAAGGAAGAAGATAAAGGATGGTGAGCAGGAAACATTGCACGATGAAATAAAATGGCAAATCCTGCACGGGGAAACGAGAGATCTTGTCATAAAGACATTACTTTCAGAATCAGCTGCTATATTTTATGAATGTTTTACACCTATAAAAGATCCTAGTACAAATCGAAATTTGATCCCCTTGATGGTGAACAATGAAAGTATGACGGACCAAGATTTTGCTCGAATGTATATAGCTGTATTGACTGTAAATTCAGAAGTTGTTTCAGCTGCTGTCTTCCGAGTCTTCGGGCGAAAAATTGCAGAGTTGCCTCTAGTTGCAACAAGGGATAAATTTCAAGAACAGGGCTATTTCCAGTCACTATATTTATGTCTTGAGGAGCTTCTTGTTTCCTTGAGAATACATCATCTTGTGCTTCCTGCTGCTGAGGATACATACCTAACAAAGTTCTGGAATCGTTGCAACAGTTGTGGAATCTGTAAGGCAAACCATTCTCTAGGGGTAGGAGTACTGATGCCCTCGGAATAAGCAGGCGAAGGCGTGTCACACTCATCGAATGGAATGCCGTTGCCTTCTGGCATTGGGATCCAGATTTCAACAACGACACAATTGAACCTATGGAAGCAACAGTAGGGCAATCTGATACAGTGTTACAAAATGGAAAAGCAGTATTTGTGGTCTACCCTGTCGTCAAAGGGTGTGTCCGATCGAAGGGCCACGTTCACAGCTACTTTCCGCCATCGACTACGGCCACGTCTGCGTTCGTCAACAAGCTGACCAGGTCTGTCACCGTGTTTTTATTTACTGCTGGTAAGCTGGTTTTAAACTTAAGATACGGGGGGGGGGGGTGATACGATGTGGTGTGATACGATACAGTGGACGGCTTTTGTTTCGATGGATAACGTTTTATTAATCTTCTATTTATGAAAACGATGAGTGAACCCAGAATCAGAAGGGAAAACGATGCAAGGGATAGTTCTGACTCGGCTATATATATATATATATATATATATATATATATATATATATATATATTTGTGTTATCTCTGCCATAAATATATCTGCGTTTATATTTGTGTTATCTCTGACATAAATATATCTGCGTTGATATATATATATATATAGATCTGCCGTATAGTCAATAACAAAATTTAATTAATTAAAATTTATTTAATTAATTAAATGATTTAAGTCTATATATATATATAAGTTAATGTGTATATATATATATAAACCATTGAAATTGGTTATATGCAACTATCCGACACAGTTGTTAAAAAATATATATATATATATAAAAAAAAAAAAAGGGAGGAGGAAAAGAAAAAAAGGGGCAATAGAGAACCCAGTTCAAGACAACATTATTGAAGAATTATACATGCCAAGGTACCAGTGATGAATGACATACCTAGGAGATAATCCCAAGTGAAGGAAATTGTTAGAAATTAAGCTTTGAGGACAAAGCTTCTGAAGGAAGAGGCAATGTAACAAATATAATTTGTATAAAATAGAATAAATAGAATAAATATAATTACTAACTAATCAAATAGTGATTATGTTAAGTAATTGTTAGTTAGCTAAAAAGGCATGTCTAAAAGACATGCTTGTTCGTGAAAGGTCACCTGCATGGGTATATAAGCAGGACCTCATTGTAACTTTCAATCATCTTATTATATCTATCATATACATTTTATTAATAAAATATTATTATTCAAATACCTCTTGTGTATTTTTATAATTAAAGCCACTTTACAATTTAAAGCCAACAAGCATACAAGTTTTGATGCTACAATTTGGTGCTAGAAGATAAAGATGTCATGGACTATGTGCAGGGGAAGATTTAAGAGCCTCCATCAAATGCAACTGTTGCCACAAAGACGAAGTATAAAAAAGGGGAAATCAAAGCAAAGATGATTATCCGGGATTCTGTTCATAAGCACTTGGTTGCTTACATTTCTGAGCTGAAAACTTCTAAAGAGATGTATGATAAGCTGGTGAGCATGTTCAGGGCTAGTAATGCTAATCAAATCCTTTTCTTCAAGAATCAATTGAAGAATATCAAGAAGTGCAAGGATGAATCTATTCAATCCTATTTTATGAGGCTCACTGAAATTAGGAATAACCTCCTAGCTATTGGGGAAGCAATATTTGATCGAGAGATGGTTCTTATTGCACTTGGACGTCTCCCCCGTGAAGTGTATGTATTCAATACCACTATTATTAATAATAATGTGATTCCTTATTTTGATGAAATATTGACGAGATGCACTCAAGAGGAAACAAGAATGATGGAGTATGCCTCTAATGGAAATGGAAGTGACCGTACTGCCTTCGCCGCTCATGCAAAGAAGAAGAACCATGGTGTCCTGAGAAATCAAAACCATAGTAGAGTGGGGCCCAAAGGAAGGAAGGGAAGATGTTACACTTGTAACAAGACTGGTCGCTATGCAAGAGAGTGCCCTAATAGAAGGGAATCTCCCAGGGACGATGACAATAACAGCTCGAGAGGGAATGGCAGGAACAACAGGTTCAAAGGAAAAAGGAAGGCTCCCTCTGATTGTAGTGGAAATGGGCAACCTTTCAAGAGGTCAAGAATTTCCAGGTACGATGAGTCTAATGTTGTTGATAATAAGAGAAATGAATTTATTCTTGTATCTGCCCTCTCTACTGCATCTCCACTCGACACCCTGGATGTCTGGTTGATTGATAGTGGTGCTTCAAGGGACATCACTGGTTATAAAGAAGCCCTCTCTGATTTTTTTGAGAATGATACTAATCTGGAAATTATCCTTGGAGATAATGCCACCTATCCCGTGAAAGGGACAAGGACTTTGACCCTCCATCTATCTCAAGGTCAAGTCCTCCGATTACAAGATATGTTATACGTACCTGATTTGAAGAAGAACCTTGTGTCCATTTCGGCAATGGAAGACAAAGGGTTTAAGGTGGTCTTCGTTGATGGAAAGGTACTTATTTGGAAGAAGAACTTCAAGGAAGCTCTTTCTATTGGTTTTAGAGTTGATACACTCTACTAGGTTTGAGGAAGTCCATTGGGGGCTATGTCATGTGATACAACTCTTCAAACAGAGTTATGGCACTAGAGGTTTGCACCCTTTCATTACAAAGCGCTTCCCGAAGCAAGGAAGGTGGTGACAAGGATGCCCGAGTTTAGAGATGATCATGAAGGTATATGTCAGGTTGTGGCGAAGGGAAGCATACAAGGGGACCATTCCCCTCAAGTGTCAGAAAGACATTGTTAAAATCATTGTCTCCCACAATCTTGGTGATGGACAATATGCAAATGCAAACAAACTTTTTCGCCCACCTGAAACTTGTGTGGCACTTGATGTTTATCATGCTGCTGCTTGTACTTGAATTTGTACTTACCTAAGATGCCATGCACCTGCTGGCGAATGTGTTGGATGCGTTCAATACACCAGGTTGCTTTATCATCCTCAGACTGTACATGTGTGGATTTTGTTTCTGTAGTGGCATGAGGCATGGCAACATCAATCAGACACAATGGTTGAAAACCTCGACCCATTTGAAACGCAATGCGGCCAATCGAGCTATGGAGAGATCTGTTATAACTGTGCTGCACAAAAGAAAGGCTCTCATCCTAGGTTCGTGGATGCTTGGAGTTGTACATGCGTAATATGTGCACTATCATCTTGTTGACGACCTTTGTTTGGCCATTAGTCTGGGGATGAAATGCAGTTGACTTGGTGAGCTTAGTGTCCAATAATGTCCAGAGGCTCGACCAAAATGTGCTCAGGAACTTGCTATCTTGATATGATATAATGGTCTGCGGGATTCCAAAATGTACCCATACTCATTCAAAGAAGAGTTTGGCAGTGACCTCTGCTGTGCTACTCTTCTTGCAAGCCGCCAATATAGCCATCTTAGAAAATCTATCCACGACCACAAATTCACAGTCATTACCATGCTTGGTAGAAGGGAGGCCTGATAGATATTTCCAGGGCTAGCTAGGAGTAGGCAAATGAGTGTACAGGCCTTGCTTCTTGATGGTTGGCTTGGCAATGGCAAAGATAGTGCATGATCTGATGTATTTGCTAATGTCCTATTAGAGTTTTGGCCAATAAAAATAATTTTGTAGTACGACCACAATTTTCTCCACACCAAAGTGTCTTGCAACCCAATTGTAGTGTGCCTGCCAAATCAGCTTGGCATGCTCACTTGAAGGAACAAAAATGTGGCCCAGGTAGCATAATAATGCATCCTGGAGGTGGAAATCTGGAACTTGCTTGCCATCCAATAGCATTTGATATGTGGTGGTGAACTCTAGATCATTTTTGTACAATTGCGGCCATCCAGAGGTCTCGTGGCCACAAGAATTGAGAATAGTAGTCAGTGCTTCAACTGGGGGCCGATTGAGGCAATCTGCAACATGATTGGTGATACCCTTATTTTATTTAATGTTCAAGTGGAATTGTTGCAGATATGTAGACCACTTCTGATGCTAATCGTTCTGCAACTTTCCTTGTGTTGGGATATACTAAAGAGGTCGGTGATTTGTGTGGATGACCGTCTCCTTCCCCATAATGTAATGTTTCCATTGTCGGCACGCCTGCACGATGGAATTTATCTCTTTATCATAGGTGGGGTATTTCTGAATTGTATCAAAGTGTCTCACTGTGATAGGCCACTGGATGCTCCTGTTGGGTGAAAATTGCACCAATAACATAGTTGGAGGCGTCTGTCTCAATTTCAAATGGTTGTTGTAGGTCTGGCAATGTGAGCACCAAGTACAGGTGCAGAGCAGAGGTGATCCTTCAACTCAACGAATGCTTTCTATTGGGACTTAGACCATAAACACTTTGCCTTCTCTTTGTCCTTGGTAACTTGACTTAGAGGCCAAGTGATATGAAAGGATCCCAACACGAACCTTCGATAAAAATTGGCAATGCCCAAAAAGTTGCGAAGCTCTGTTAGAGTGGTCGGGGCTGGCCAATCCCGAATGACTTGGATCTTAGCCGGATCCACATGCACGCCTTGCTCATCATTGATGTAGCCCAGATATTGGACCTAGCCCATGCCAAATGTGCATTTATCCAAGTTGGCTCATAGTTTGTGTTGCCAAAGGGTTTGAAGGACTTGTCGAATGTGTTGTAGGTGCTCTTCCCAATGCTTGTTGAAGATGAGGATGTCGTCATGATATACAACCACGAACGAGTTGGTGAAGGACTGGAATATGTCATCCATCAGCCTCATAAAAGTTGCAGCGACATTTGTCAACCCAAAAGGCATGACCAACCACTCGAAATTGCCCTCCTTGGATTTGAAGGCAGTCTTCCCTACATCTGTGGGTTCTATTGGCGCCTGGTGATAGCCAAACTTCAAGTCGATCTTGCTGAAATACTTGGCCCCTTTGAGTTGGTGGTCAAGAAGGTCATCAATCTGTGGGATTGGATACCTATTCTTGACAATGATTTTGTTTAGTGCCCGATAATCAATGCAAAGTCTCTAGGTTCCATATTTCTTCTATACAAGTACAATCTGGCTCTCACAGGGTGAGGAACTTGGTTTGATATACCTTTTTTGCAGCAACTCCTGGATCTGCCACGTGGTTTCTTCATTTTTCGGAATGGAGCAACAGTATATCGTCCCATTGGGTAGAGGTGCTCCGGGAGTCAGATCGATCGAATTCTTGACCTGACAGTGCAAAGGTACCCCTGTGGGTGAGGAGAATATGTTCCTGTATTCTTCCACGACTTTATCCACCTGCTTCTGCTGCGTGGGTGAACCCTTTCGGGGGGCCATGAATGCCATTTACTTGGATTGGATTTTTGGCAAGGAGATGGGGAGATCTTCTTGGGGCAAGGCAAGTATGCCCTAAATATTTTGAGGAGATTCCACATGCAGGATTGTAGGTCGATGACCACGACTCTAGTCACAAACTGGAGGAAGGTGGACATATCTAGATCAGAGCAAGTAGACCCCACACTCTATTGACTGTTGATAGGGTCACTTATGTATTTGGTGAACACATGACCAAGCATATGTTTTGTAGTTAACTCTTTGAGCCAGTTCATCGTCGAGTCTACCAGGGTGCATTGGGTTGCTGCCAAGCACGTATTGAGGTATCTCAGAAGGACAATAGAATATGGATTGTGTTATAGACAAGTTGATGGGGTGAGGCTTGAGGGCTTCACTAATGCAAATTGGGCAGAGAGTTCCATAGATAGGAAAAACACACTGGGATGCACATTCAATATTGGATCAACAACTATTTCCTAGTTCAGACAGAAGCAAAGATTAGTTGCATTGAGCTCAGCAGAGGTCGAGTACATGGGTGCTAACCTAGTAGCATGCAAAGCTATCTGGTTGAGAAAGCTGCTTATGGGCTTGGTTGGACAGAAGCTAGAGTCCACCGTGATCCACTGTGAAATCAAAGCTGCATCAAGCTCTCTGAGAATCCAGTGTTTCATCATTGCTCAAAGCACATCAGGATACACTATCATCACATTAGGAACATTGTTCAGAGAGGTACAATTAGACTCTAGTACATACCAACACAGAAGCAAACAATATACATTCTGACCAAGGCATTGCCAAGGAGCATACTTGTTTATCTTAGAGTTAGGTTGGTGCAGTGCAAAACACCTTCCTCTCTAAGAGGGAGTGTTGATAGGAGTATAGCAATAAGGGCTATGCTTGCCTAGGTGCCAAGGCTAGTAGAGGGACCCACAAGACAACCACTTAGCAGATTATTAATTTAATTAATTGTTTCCTAATGTTGGACTTATGAAAAATTATAATGGCCAAAGTCAACATGCAATCAGATCTTAGCCCTTCATTAAGATTTAATCTCAACCATTGAAGGTGATGGTGGGCCTAGGTCGAATTATAAGGAAAATAGGGTGCAAAAGTGGCTAGTTCAAATGGCATAGGGAGTGTGTGTTAGCTCAACAAGAGGAAGATAGGGTTTCAGTAGTCAACAAGCAAGATCAATGACCAAGAGGGAGAGAGAGAGAGGGCTGAACAACTCTATCTCAGCCCATTTTCAGTGTGTCCATACAATGCTCAAGAGTGCGTAGAGAAATACCTTATTGCGCAGCCGTGTAATTTGTATCAACGCGTAGAGTGGCCGTACTGTGCGGTCGTAGAACAACAAAAGTGTGCAGGGGGTGAATTGATTTTTCTTGGGAGCTGTTTAGAGGGTTTTTGTTGTAAAAGGGAAGTGCTCCCTTGCTGTAATAATTTTTGAAGATTATTTTGTTGAAGCTAATAGAAAAACACACATAGATTGCAAGCTTTCCCCAGAGTTGGGGTTTCATGGGTATATTTGGTGTTTTATGTGTTTGTCTTCAGCTTTATTTACTTTCGTTGTGCATGATATGGTTAGAAAACTCAACTGTATTTGTGATTTTAGTTTCAAACCAAAAGTTTAGTTGTTTTCTGAATCAATTACTAGGTTTTAAGGAAATCTAACACCTAAGGGCATAGGTCAGATGTCCATGGAGTGATCTAATATATCTATCAAGAATAACGTCATTAGAAGGTCTAAAACTATTAGGGATCTCTCTAAGGAGGTTGTCAAATCTTTGAGTGAATTCCTTCACATTTTCTTTCTCAGTTTTAGTTGTTGCAAGGAATCTCTCAAGGAGAAGACCTCCATGCAAGGCTAAAGCACATCTTGTCTTAAATGTGTTGTGATTAGTACCCAAACAAGTATGCTACCTTGTGGTAAAATAACATACCAATCTCTAGCATTTCCATCGATTGGTAGGGCTAACAACATTATGATTATATCTTCTTCCATTATAGGCCTTGCACTCACTGCCTAATACAAATCATGTATGTGTTTCTAAGCAAAAATGGCATCGGTGCCATTGAATTTGGGAATCCACTCATGATAGTTATCAAGTAAAGGACGAGGAGCATCAAGATGATTGCTCAAATCCAAAAATCTAAATGCAACTATAATCCAAGGCCTATCCATAACTATGGTAATGGTATTATCACCAAAGAGGTTTCTAACCACTGGGTTATTGGGGTTAGTGGTAGAAATATTTGTCTCAACAATCTTCTTTGTAGTCCTTCTCTTTCTTAGAGCTATGGTTGTGTCGGAAGAACTCCTATTGGATTGGATTGGGTTCGATTCAAGAGTTGCCAAAAGAGGATCTATCTTGTCATATGAGATATTCCATTGAAAAGGGTGAATCTAAATCTTCAGATTACAGTTCATATTTTAAGGAGATTGACTCAAATCCTCCTTGCTAATGGTGCCAAAGATGTTCCCTCAAATCCTCCCCGACAATGGCACCAAAGGTGTTGCCTCAAAATCTTGCAGGTCTTGTAAAGGGGCACCCTTCAAAGCAAGCACTAGGCTAAGTGACAACAATGAGGTGTGGTCCATTGTCACCACAACCACTACCCCTTGCTGTTTATGGACTTTCACCATTCAGAGGCTTCTCGTTATAAGGGTCACCCATGAAAGATATACTAGGTTCAAGGGTTAAGGCGGCACTAGAGGCTTATAGAGGATGGCTCTTCTTAAGTACAAGGCTCAAATCAAGGAAATAGAGGCAACTTGCATCCTCTAATACGACAAATTAAGGCACAATTGACCTAGGGCTTGATATATAGCAAGCCAAATGGGATATCCTATGTTCAATAGACTACGAAAAGGTTTCCAAACAATGAATTTTAGCAAGCAAATGGCCCAAGAAACCTTCAACAAGTCCTCAAGTTGAATCTTTATACAAACTAGGGCTTTCCTAGGGTAAATCTACCTAGGGCAAGGGGATTAAGGCTTGAAATGGAGAGATTAGCCACTAAGTTAGGTTGATTTTGAGGCAACCAAGTATTCCTTTAATGTTGAGTCCTTCCACTACTTGAAATTCCTCCTCTAGGCTAATTCGCTCTAGGCCCTAGCTTGGCCACTTATCCTTAAGAGGAACAGAATTAGAGAGAGCGAAAATCAATTTTATGGATAAAATTGTGTTTGATCACCAGATTAACAAGGCCAATGCATAGTCCTTGGGATGATGGAGTTTATGGATGTGAAAGATTGGATAAATCTTGCAAAGGATTAAGGATATTTTGATGCCCTAGTACAAAGTCCAATCTATTATCTTTGTGAGGGATCATAAAAGTTCACCAAGGGGATTGTCATTCACATTTAATACGTGAGTAATGCATACAATGATGACGTCTAGATTCTATACAATAGATATTCAACAATAAAATCACAAATAGAAAAACCATAGATTATCAATTTCCATACATTAGACATTAAATCAAAGATTTATCAAGTACAAGGTTCACTTACAAGACAAAATACATGAACAATCCTTTATTGATCTAAGTTAACTTCCCCAATGTCAAGAAAAAGCTTCAATAGACAAAAGGGCTCCATAGAATCACATCTCCTCAAGAAACAAGAAGGAGGTCGAATTCAAGTCACAAGTGATGATGATGAAATAAAATGAGCCTCTCCTCTATTTATATGATGAGTACAACATCTAATTAGTCTATAAAGCCCTTAAAAACAAGTTTGATCACAACATAACCTTGGGTTACAAGCCAACCCACTAACTTTGCCATAATATAGCCTAATTAGCCCATACATGTGAGTCGCTAGCTCTCTAGGGCTGATGTCATGCAAGAAATGAGCTCCAAATAGCATGTCCAAGTGAGATGAGGTGTCCAAGATGGTGTAGAAGCATGTAAAAATCAAGATTTGAGGCTTGGCCCTCAAATCAACATCGTTGCCTTTTGTGGGGTCCCAAAATCCAACTGGGGCACCACAAAGGGGTCTCCATGGGTTCCAACTACACAAAGTGGCCTCCTGTGAGGGCTTCTTAGGTGCAACTAGTCCTCCCTATTCTTTGAAAGTGAGACCATCCTCATCTGGTCCCTGAATCAACTGCCATCCATCAATTGGTGTCAAGTTTGACTGGGGGCATGCTGGGGCTAGGTGTGTCATCCTGAAGAATCATCAAATCAGGTATAAAGTGATCCAACGTCCTATGTGCAAGAGGGCCCTAGAACATGTGTCATCTGATGTTATCGCTAGGAGGCCCAAGAGTCTCAACGGTTCACTTGTTTGTGCCAAAGTGCTTCCCTAAGGGCTGGGGTACCTATGGAGGTGGTGCCCAAGACCTGGGCTGCTGAACCACTTGACAATCACAACAAAGATTCGAGTGAAAATAACTAGTCATTAGGGACACAATTTGTTATTGCATCTAAGTGAACCAAACTTGAATGTCATAGGTTATTTAATACTTCAAATAAGGATCCCCTTCCAAAATCAGGACCTTGATCTTGCAATGGTCTTTTCTCCCTAGGTAGGAGTGGCTAAAGGTCAATCCTATTAGGTGTTTCCGTCCCCTAAGGGGAAGTAACATTTCCTTGGTCCATCCTAAAATCGATAGGTGTTAGTGAATAATAATGATGATAACGAAGGGGATAGGACTTCATGGCCAAGTGCAATGGTTGAAAGGACCAACAGATGGGGGTGTCCACATCCTAAGTGTATAGATGTGAGGAGGGAGCATTCGTGGATGCATGAGTTACCAAGTCGGCTTTTGTTTTTCCACCCCTCTTGTGCGGCTTTTACTTTTGATTTTTCTTTGTATTATTGCTCATAGCTCAAGGGTTAGAACTTGCTTTGAATGACGTGGCAGTTGTATTACCCCTTAATGATGAGTTAGTTCATTGCTCATTAGGGTTGGGACATGCAAGGGTTCCTTCTTTTGATGTAATGTAGCAACATGTGCTCAGGAACTGGGTGATGACCATAATGAGTGAGGTAGATCTCATGCTAGGCTTTTACCTACGTGCTAATTTGTATGTCCTTGGCGATCTTTTGCATTTTGATTTTTCTTTCTTTAATTTTGTTGTGGCCATGATATGATTTTTTTTGTTTCTTTTAGCTACATAAACCTCCTAGGGCAAAGTCTCGAAGACCTACCCAGGTATATGGACATATGGGTGCCAAATCCCAAAGAACTCATGACGGGCTGAACCTGAAGAATGGAGGTGATAAGGGCTTATAATATGAGATGGAAAGTGTTAAGTATGACATAGGGGTAGATGGAAGTTGGAACTACACTATCTCAATCAGGGCTTCCCAAGTACTGCCCCTCCTATAGCCATTGGGCCATTGAGGGAGGTCCCATTAGGCTAGGATCAAAGATTAACCCCTTGGTCAATGCCCATCATTCTTCCAGATCACCCCATAATCCAAATCAAATGCCCAAAAACAAACAAGTATAAGCACCTAATTACAAAATGACCAAAGTACCTTTTGAGTGGAGGCGCACCTTCATCCATGTGCTCATGCTGGATGCGTGACAAGAAAATGGCTAATGCTAGTGGTAGAGATATATGGCATATTAATTGACTAGTGGTGGCTGTTGGCTATGTGGCTGATCGACTGGCTGTCAAGAATAGGAGAAAAGTTTTGTCCTATAGGGTTACCCATTTTGGTGGGTAACAAGCCCAACAAAGGAACTAAATATACAACAACAAACCTGGAGTTATCCACCTGATCAAGCCCTAGATTTGTTCTTTGATCTTCCCTAGTTGCTCTGGATCTATCTCCCTTGTTGCTCTGGATCTATCTCCCTTGTTGCTCCTTGCACCTTCCTCGGACTTGACACACTAGAGTATCAGACTCCTCCTCCTCCTAAGGCTAGTGCTGTTGTATGGTGTGTCTTCTCCCTCTCCCTAGCCTTTCTTTTATAAGTTTACATTGAGCCAAATCCATAACCCTATCCCTAATCTCAAAGTGATTAACGATTGAGATTAGATCTTGCCTCACTTGAGATTAGTGGCTAAGATTAAAACTTTCTAAAGTAAATTACTTTAGTTTTCCTAAGTTTTTATTAGCTTAATAAGCCAACATATTAATGTGTGCTTTTTCCTAAGTTAGACTTAGGCTAAGTTACATTAGCAGCTTGCTCACATTAGAGTAAGTGTTCTAAGGTGAGTGTGGGTGAATTTTGCACGCCTAGACACAAGGCCTGTGTAGAAGTATCTTCCCGAGCTACAAAAATCAACACTCCCTCTTAGTGAGGGAGGTACTTTTGGAAGAAGCACCTTCACCTAGATCTGTCTCCAATCCCACCACATCATCCATCACTGTAGCTACTCCCTCTGAATTGGAAGACTTCTGCGCTACCTGCTTTGGAATTTGTTCTGAAGACTTATGTCTTCCAACCATGCTCCTAGGAGACTTCTTTTGAGCATCCATCAATGTTAGTTCATACCAACTAGTTTTGATAGATTTGGAAGAAGCCTCCTACCCATCTTCCATATTAGAAGATGGAGTCCTCATTCACAACTCAATCTTCAGAGCCTCATGTTCATTCTTTGTTACTAACATCGATCCTATGCTAAGTCCATCTAACACTGCTATGCGTTTGTCTTGGTCCTTTGAGACACCCATGAACTTGGCTGCCAATCCCCTCATTGGTATGGTCTCCCTCTATTACTCTAAGGGCCGACCTTTGGCAATCTTGTTGGCTGTTGGTACTGTCCTTCATACCTGCTATGCCGACTGAATTGTTGACACTCACGGTCTATTGTGACAGATCCCTTACCTAGTGACTCCTTGCTGCCCATTGCATCTTGCAGTTACTCAATCATGCCCAACGTGGCATTCTTTCTGCAACACAATCCTCTGTAGACTAGTTGATGCATTGATGAACTTGGGTGCCAAATCCTCATTCAGGTTGATCAATGCCACTCTCCACCATGAGTTCGATTGCTGTCTCCCACAACACTGCTTCTTGCAAATTACACCCATGACTATCCCTAGCAACATGTCATGAATTTCGTAGCATACCCTAGTCATTACTTGCTGGCCAATCGACCTTCTCACCTAGCTAGCATCTACACAACCTCACTTCTCCGGCCTAAGCCTTCTTGACAACTGTGTAATGGTTTTTGCGCGGTTGCTGTAATGCCTGTGGGTCCTTTCTTGCAAACCCTTCTTGGCTATTTATCTAATGCCTTGACTGGAGTGTAACCACCTTCACATAGGCTGCCTCTCTATTTGCAAATGCATGCTCTGTTGATGCTGACAATGTCTCACATGGACCCAACACCTTGGTTGCCCAATAACCATCCAACGAGAATGATCGTCGGGTGTGGGCAAGTTTGCTAGAGGTCGTAACCCACTATCTCGCTCATACTTACAATCTGGCATGACAAACCCTAGCTGCGATCCTTGCGCGTGTCGACCATTGGCCTTATTTTTGCAATAACACGACCTTACAACCTGTCTACGACCCTGCCTGACTAGTCGCCTGTTGCACCGTCGTGTTCTCCACGTGCTTGTTGACTTTCACTCTAACAACTTCAGCTTGTCTATGAGTTTTGACCTCGCTGCGTTGTGCTTTTTTCTCTTGTTGACATCCACGTAATCTATCTTATGCTTTGCTACCTAAATCACTACCCTGATGGTTTCTACTGCCACCTAGGTGTTTGAGTTACATGCCCAACAACTATTGGTAGAATGCTGTCTCAAACTTGTTTCCTTGCGGCTGGGCTATGCTGTGTCTTTATTTCCTGGCTGACCCAACATTATCTCATTTGCTAGCTTGTGTTGCCGCCTCTTCACGTGATTTGTTGGTCTACTTCTCCTTAACTACACTCGCGTTTGCTGTTGCTGCCCCAGTTTTCATCGACCAACGATAGTCTCTCGGTTTCTCCCACAGGATGTCTCTTTGCGGGCTTGATCACACTTGTTCATCTTATTCGCTTGCACCTTAGTGCTCTCTGTAGCTTGTCGGCCCTTTGGAGAAATATAACTAGTATCAGTCATCATAATTATATTTGAGTCTTGATGTAATGTATTTGTCGAAATAAAGAAAAGAAAAATTATTTATAAGCATGTGTTTCATGCTTTGTTTATTGTTTCTAGATCAAAGCACCCATTTAGTGCTTCTAGGGTTAATGTCTTGAGTCATTGTCCATGTCATCTTGTAATAGACCCTTCTTGGGCTCATTGTGTCAAAGAAAGAAAGTTATTTTGATGTATCTTGGTCTTTTATGCCTCCACCAAGGCGGCCCCAAGATAAGACAAGTTGACATATTAAAGGAATTCAACCACACGAGAAGACTATAAAAACAAGTGTAATTTGACCTATTTGATCACTCACTCACCAAGAAACTTGATCTGCAATTTGGAACGAGAAAGAAGTGCGAGGAAGCTGAAGAAGGAAGGTCTCAATATTGCAAGAAAGAAAGAATATTAAGCGAAGAAGAAAGGAACCTAAATCTGTCTATTTTCTGCCACATGTGCGAAAGAATTTGAAGTTGCAGTACAAATTGCAGGATTGGAATTACAGGCCGATAATCTAAAGTGATTGCAAGTTCGAACTATGCTGCAGGAAGGCCGAAATTCATGATTGAAGCAATAGTAAAGAAGGGTAACTCTTATGGACTTGGAGCTGATCTTTGTCATCTAGGAAGGTCTATCTTGAGAGGCTGACTTGGTGGATTGGAGGAGGTCTTGGTCTTGGTCAAAGGGTCTTGGTTGTCTCATTTGATTTGGTTCCTGAAGAAGAGAAGAGAATTTTGGGTTTTCCCCTCAAAGGGGAGTTTTACCCTGGATGAGAGCCTACATCCTGTGTCTCCATTGTCTTTGATCTTCATGAATTAATGTTTTGATAGTTACTTGATGTAAAGAAGATAAAGAAGACATAAAAAGTTAATAAGAACACGAGAACATCACAAGTAATTATCAAAGAAAAGAAAATCTTCCTTCCTTTATGATTTTCCAACAAGCACAAGCTGCCTCGATCCTCTACGTCACTTGGCCAAGTGGTTGGTGGTCTGGTCCTTCTAGTCGCTGAACAACTTCCATGCATGGTCCTTCTGTGCGCTGTTAGCTAGGCCACTGCTACGATGACCCACCCAACCACTCACAACCCCCACCCTCTCTTTTTTTATTTATTTTTATAATTTACCTTTTTGTTGCAGCTCGTATCGTACTACTCCTTTCAACTCAGCCTCAACAATGTCTAAAAAAAAATTCCTCGCCTTCGTATGATTGTAGCTAGACTAGCCTCTGGGCGATCCAATATGAACTTGACACTTGTGATTCCGAGACAATTCTCTTCATAGTTTCGACACGTGATTCTAAACACAGATCCTGGCAATTAATTCCTTGTAGATCACTGAATAAAAGCAGAACTAGGTTCTTAAGAAAATATTTGGCGTGAGCATAATTACACAACCAATCTCAATCACATAAGTCAGGTTTTTGTTGAATCATAGTTCTTCATTAATAAATTAATCTGAACCTACTTAGGCTCCCGTCTTGGGATAATGACACAACTGAGGAATTACATATACAACAATAAACTTGGAGTTATCTACTTGATCAAGCCCTAGATATGTCCTTTGTTTTTGTTCTGTTGATCTGGATCTGTCTCCCTCGTTGCTCCTTGCACCTTCCTCAGTAACGACACATTGGAGTATCACATTCCTCCTCCTCCTCTTGAGAGGCTAGTTCTGCTGTATGGTGTGTCTTCTCCCTCACCCTAGCCTTGCTTTTATAACTTTACTTTGAGCTAAATCCCTAACGCTAACCCTAATCTCAAAGTGATTAACAGTTGAGATTACATCTCGACTTACTTGAGATCAGTGGCTAAGATTAAAACTTACTAAATTACTTTATTTTACTTTTCCTAAGTTTCTATTAGTGCAACAAGCCAACATATTAATGTGTTTTTTCCTAAGTTAGACTTAGGCTAAGTTACATTAGCAACTTTCTCCCACTAGAGCAAGTGTTCTAAGGAGAATATGGGCGACTTCTGCACTCCTAGACACAAGGCCTGTGCAAAAGTACTTGCTGAAGCTACAAAAGTCAACAAAAACTAGAACGGTTACAAAATTCAATCATACAATTAGTTACTAGTATTACATTAATGATGATCAAATGGTGAACACACAAGAAATTAGAACCATAAATTGTAGTTTTCTCATGAAGTCATTAAAATTAAAATGTATTACATAGATATTGAGTTATTGATACTATAGGTGGGAATGCCAATGGAAAATACAAAATAGGGTAGGCAATATAACTCTAGATGGAAGAATCTCATAGCTCACAATTGTTAGTAGCCCTTCTTTGTGTTAGAATCATCAAAACCAACATCACTGCGAATTATGTCTACATCCTTATGTTGGAGAATGCAACAAGGCTACTATTAATTCATTTTCTCCTTAACCTTAATAATTGCTTGTGAACTTTATTTATCTTCTTGTGTTTCTTTATTAAATATTCTTCATCAAACAATTATTAAGTGCAAAAACAATAAAACAATGGACACAAAAATTAGGCTCCAAGCTAGGGCAAAACCCTTCCAAGGGGAAAACCCAAAAAATCTCTTCTCTCCTTATAGAATTTGGTTCAAATGAGAAAAACCAACACCCAAACCTTGGACGAAGCCCTCCTACGAGTACCAAGTCAGTCCTTCAACAAAGCCCTTTCAAGATGATAAAATCAACTTCTAGTTAACAAGAGTCAACCCTCTTCAATCCTACTTCAATCACATATTTCGACCCTTTAGTTTATAAATTCGAACCTGCAGTAGCTTTAGAATTTCAGCCTGCAATTTTCGGCTTCCCTGCAACAAGGCAAAAAACCTAATTCGCACGTGTCAGAGAGAATTATCCCAAAACAATGTCTTCCTTCTTCGCTTTGCTTTTGTTCTTCTATCCTTGTCTTTCTTGCTCTTATTTCGTCCTCCTTATTGCAGATCAAGCTTGTGAGTGAGCGAGTGCCATATGAGGTCGAAGTTCCTTCTATATATAGCCTTTCCAAGAGGTCGAATAACTCTCTCTAGGCGGACTTGTCCTTGGCTAGGGCTGACTTGTACTTGGAGGACCATGGGATTTTCTAGACTCAAAATCATTAACTTTGACATGTTACAACTTGCCCAATAGGGTCTTATACAAAATATAATTAACTCTCTTGACTCAAGAAAAATATTCTTTTGACATGACAAACCCTATAAGCATGAAGAACATGCTTTACCTAGATGACCATCAAACTGGAACATGAAACAAATGCCCAAAAATAATATTTTTCTTTCTTCTTTTTCTTGTAACATAAAATATACAAAATGATTTGAGTACATTGACAATTATGAACACCAAAACTAGATACATTTTCCAACACTCCCTCTTAACTAGGGAGGTATTCATATTTATACATTTGGTACAAGGTTATTCTCAAACTGAGGAGTTCTCATAAGAAGAGTCGGATTGATAAGCCAACTTTTTAATCATCAACATCATGACCAACATTGTCAACATAGTAAGGCCTTAACTTGACAAACACTTTCACATACAATAGCATAATGTTGGGAGGTGTTACGTGAGGTACCGCACTACCTCTAGAAGGCACATAACCCATTCGAATGTTCACTAGGTATGTTCTTTAAGGACTATCCTTATCTTGGATTCCCAATCCTCAAAGAATATCGGTCTTTTTCTACCACCCTTGTCTTGGATACTTGTCCAATCCTCAAAGAGTGTCCATCCATTTCCTATCTTGGATTTTTCTATCATCAGGAAAGTCACAGATGCTTATCCAATCCTTGATGCACCACTCTCTCTCCATGGCCTTCACTTAGATTTAAGTGTATGACGCATGAAGAAAATAATACAAATGTGATGTCCATCATCACTCCCTCTCAACCAGAGAGTATATCCCCATTCCCTCTTGATTAGTGAATAGATACTTTCTCCTATTTAAGGAGACTCCTTTTCTCCCACTCAAATATAGAGATCCTTGACCTTTTTTTTATTTGGAAAGTCATAGCCACAAGTTTTCTAGCTTGTCTTCATAAGTGTATCTCCTACGAGTTCTTCATGGAGATAGCTGCAAGGCTCCCTCTTTCCCATTTTTATCTCATCATATTGAGCTTCTTCCTTCCTGGATATTATGGAGCCATTTTCTTTCTATAATCTTGTGACAGGGTTCAAGCCATCAACCTTGTATATCACTTTCCTCTAGTCATCATCAAAGAAGGCATTATATCGAGTCTTATCAAACTTCAAGCTAGTCATAGCTTCATGAAAGTGATATTTGTTGATGTAGGAACATGAACACCAAGTTATCTTCTTACACTGTTACCTTTCAATCTCAAGGTGATGATGTGAGCACCTTGACTGCATGACCTTCCAAGGATTGTCAAAAACCATTTACTCTATTCATATATTCTTTGAATCAAGGTCAACAGCGACAGTTGAACTTGCCTCAACTGTCATCATCTAAGTCACTTGACATGGGTACACGGGACACGAGGGACACGACGATTCGAGTGTCGGACACAGACACGTTGACCCCCTGGAACAAGACATGTTAGGACACATTATATATATATAGATGTATATTAAAAATTAGATATTTCTTATACAAATTTTCATTCATGATACAAATTCATTCATTAGAAATAGCAAATACAAAACAACTACAAGCCTCAAGGGAGAATGTAGCTCATGAGTCATCAAAATCAGCATCATTGTCATCATCATGGTCATCACTGCTCTTCTCTGCTGCATCCTCCTCCTCTGCTGCTTGGCCTTTGCTCTCTTGTGATATATTTCCACAAGGGATATTTGTTATCTTGAGGCTGTTGTCTTCCCTCAAGATTTGAAGAAGTTGTTGCAACCCCACTTCCAATAGAGGGAACACTTGCAAGTCCTGATGAAATTGGAACAGGAGGGGAATCTCCAATGGGGACATTTTTCCGCTTCATTCGCCCCTTCCTTACTGCCCTTTATTGAGCCATGAATGATGTAAAAAAAATAAAGAAAAAATGCACATGCAAATTGCTGTAATAAAAATGCAAAAAAAATAGAGACATTCTCCCCCTTCCTTTGCCCCTTCCCTACTGCCCTTTGCTCTTCGCTCCCACACACCCACAACAAACCCACATCAAGAGAGAGTTAAATGTGAAGTTGAAATGGGACAAAACGACCATTTATGGGCCACGTGGCACTCATAAAAGTCGGACAGGTGTCCCAAAATGAGGACACGATCAGGACACATGGTGTCTTGATGCGACACGATTGAGACATGATGGTGTCCTGATGGGATACGACCGGAGGACACGTGTCCCACCTAATCGTGTTTGATTCGACCAATTCGGGACACAACATGACTGAGGAACGAATCTTGTTTCATAGGTCATCATGCATTCTTACAATATCCTTCCAGGTAGCAAAACAATATGTTAACCAGATGACCAATATCAAAATATTAAATATCAAGCTTACCTTGTCATGATGGCTCTTTCATCAAAGCATCAACTTAAGTTCTTCGAGATCAACATCCTTTCGCACGATCCATCTCCATATGAATATTTCTCCATGCACTCATTTTAATTAGAGTGCCCATGGATCGAGCTTGATTACCAAGCTGTAATATCTTCCTTGGAGTTGTCATTTTTAAATCCCTTTCTTTCTTCCAAAGACTATACTTGATGTTGATCAACATTGTTATTTTTGCCATGCAATCTCGTGAGAGTCTTGATCTCCATTCATTTCACAACATGTCAAATTTCTATTTCAAGCATCCTATAGCCATATGGAAGACCTACTAAGCAGATTGACATAACTAACTCTTCCTTCATGATTCTTGTAGATATGAATCATGCTCTAGGGAAGAATATGCATACCTTTGCTTTCATGTGATAATCTAGCCATCCTTTGAACGCGCTTGCTTCTTATACCTATCAAAGATAGGTTTCCTTTTTCCAAGGAGAATTTCTTTCATTATGCCCTTCATACTATAACTTGACCAATAACATTCCTTCATCCTTTAGAACTATTGTTTCCATACTAGATGGAATATATACCAGTCATAATGTTGCTTCCAAGAATCTTCAAAAATGACGATTCTTATAAGATGTTAATGATCCCTCTGCAAAATGACTATGATGTCAAAAAATGCTCAGATGAACAATAATATGCAATATGGTCCCAATCTTTCCGAAAGCAAATTAAACAAGTAGATTATAATTGTTCTACTAGCATGTGCTTCTATCTATGATGCCATGCTTTTTACAAAAGCAGGACTCTTATAGAGTAATAATGCATGCTACTCTACTTTCTACTTAATAAAAGAAAGAAAAAAATTCACAAAGAACTTGACAGAGATGAGACCTCCTTCAATAATAGAGATCCTTGGATGAGAGTACAATTTTACCAACTTATCATACATAGCCTTAGATGTCTTCAAATCAACAATAAAGGGAACGAGATCATATTTAATGGATTCTACAATGATCCTTTGTGCCCTTACTTCTCCCTTCTTGCACTTTTCTAACTCTTGAGTCTTCTCTTTGTCTGGTACAACTACTTCTCCCAGGACATACTCCATGAATTCATTCTCTGTGAGCGCAAAGTCAATCCTCTTCTTCCATGTTAGGAAGTTTGCTGTCCAACGAGTTTGTTGCTTTCCTTGCAAAATGTAGCCATGTGATTTGTAGATTGAGACAGAGAATATAATATGATCCCTACTTGTCAACCAAGAGTCCTTTCCTTTTTGATGATGGCTCCAACTATCTTGATGTTTTCAAGACCTTCAAGGAGACTTCAACATTGCCCTAGAATGATGATTTCTAGGATCCCTTCAATAATGGTGTCTTTGAACAACTTTAAAGAGTGAATGATGATCCCAAGATTCCTTGATGCTCCCTCTTCTTCAAGATGATGCACTAGAGAGTCTTCAATAAAAACTTTTCCTTCCTTCCTTCAATGAGAGCTTGATGATGGGGTCTTTTTCAATGAAGGCTTGATGTAGTTCTCTTCCTTCTAGGTTAATAGATCTTCTTTTTCTTTCCTTGTTTCCTTCTGCAAATGATATACCATTCAAGATGATCTTCTAGTTGCCTTCTCTTGTTCACCTTAGCTCTGAAACCATGTTGGAGAATGCAATGGGGTAACTATGAATTCGATTTCTCCTTAACCTTAATAATTGCTTGTGAACTTTATTTATCTGCTTATGTTTCTTTATTATATCTTCTTCATCAAACAATTATCAAGTGCAAAAACAATAAAAACAATGGACACAGAAATTAGGCTCCAAACCAGGGCAAAACCCTTCCAAGGGGATACCCAAAAAATCTCTTCTCTTCTTATAGAACATGCTTCAAATGAGAAAAACCAAGACCTAGATCCTATACTGAGTCCTCCTCCAAGTACCAAGTCATCCCTTCAACAAAGCCCTTTCAGGATGATAAAATCAGCTTCTAGTCAACAAGAGTCAACCCTTTTCAGTCCTACTTCAATCACATATTTTGACCCTCTAGTTCAAAAGTTCGAACCTACGGTAGCTTCAGAATTTCGGCTTGCAATTTTTGGCTTCCCTGTAGCAAGGCAAAAACCCCAATTCACACGTGTGGGAGAGAATTATCACAAAACAAAGTCTTCCTTCTTCGCTTTGCCTTTCTCCTTTTATCCTTGTCTTTCTCGCTCTTATTTCTTCCTCCTTATTGCAGATCGAGCTTGTGAGTGAGTGAGTGCCAAATGAGGTTGAAGTTCCTTCTATATATAGCCTTTCCAAGAGGTCGAATAACCCTCTCTTGGCTGACTTGTCCTTAGCTAGGGACGACTTGTACTTGGAGGACCATGGGACTTTCTAGACTTGAAATCATTAACTTTTACATGTTACAACTTGCCCAATAGGGTCTTATACAAAATATAATGACTCTCTTGACTCAAGAAAAATATTCTTCTGACATGACAAACACTAGAAGCATGAAGAACATGCTTTACCTAGATGACCATCAAATTGGATCATGAAACCCATGCTAAAAAATAATATTTTTCTTTTTTCTTTTTCTTTTAACATAAAATATACATAATGATTTGAGTACATTGACAATTATGAAGACCCAAACTAGTTACATTTTCCAACACCTTCTCCTCTATATCCAATCCAATCTCTACATCTGTAGATGTGGAGGAGGATCACCATCATTAAAAGTGATTGTCTTTAGCATTGCTTCATTAAGATCCAAGTTGGCTAATGCCCACCCAACACTGTTATACAAATCCAGATCATTAGAAAACCAATGTTCCACAAGGACGCGCCCCCCAGGGTCGGGTGCATGCACCCAACACACTCGAGAAGGGGAGTCTACTGGGGGTGCGTTTCCACATGCACCCTTTTTGGGGATTCTTGGGGAGATGCAAGGGGGTGCGTTTCCCCAGTGTGAGGGACGAGACTGCCCAAAATGGGTGCGTTTAGGCTTCCACCTTCAAAGGAAAGTAGAGAAGCTAGTTGTAGTGCACAGTTCTCTACATCTCGCACATAGGAAGACACCAGAATATTGAAGGGGACCGACAACACGATGGGATGTGGATCCAGAGGATAGTGCACAGATAGATGATGAGGATGGACCAGATGAGCTGCAACATGGTTTGGTTGGAGTTCTCTTGGTTACTCAAGAGAGTGACTATGACTCAGATAACGACATTCCCATTGATGGTCTTGATGAATTCATGCAACAGATGGATGTAGAGGACCAATCATTGAGATTTAGTCCTTGATGTTGATTTTATTTCAGTGCTCATTATCCATTTTTAGTTTTCAGTTTTAACTTTTGAGTTGTGACACTAGATATTGATGACCTCAGATTGATTCTTGACTCTTAATTATTTTTGAGTTTGAAACTTTGAGTTATATAAATTTAGTGTTCAAACTTTAGTATCTAGTATATAGTATATAGTAATATACTAGTATGTTTTGCTTTCAGTTTAGATTCTATAATGATGAATGATGAATTTAATTTTTAAATCAATGTAGATTGTAGAATGATGAACGATGAATGATATGGAACAATGTATTTTAATATTTCATTATTGAATCTTTTTATTGAATCTCATGGCATGGATGAATAATGAGTATGTCATATCAATGATGTATGTATCAAAATGAATGATGAGGATGCATCAATGTATGTCATTATTTAATTTAATTATGAATTTAAATTTTATGTATGGATCAATTTTCAATTTTCAATGTATTGTTATCTGTATTGCTATTAGTCTGTTTAATATTTATGCTTTCATTATTGAACAATGAATATGAACTTGAATTATATATATATATATATATATATATATATATATATATATATATACCCTGACGTCCCCCCTGCACCCCCAAAATTTCCCTAAAATTTGAGGGTACTCCCACACGTCCCCCCTGTGCATCTCCCCGCACCTGCGTCTCTCTACACCAAAGTCTTGGTGGAACATTGTAGAAAACACACCCCACATCTTTGTCATTCCCTTCAATGTCTCCTTTCTCTACTTGTAAATAAGGTGAAGGTTGGTGTGCACATATACCATTGTCTCTACCCTAGACAACTCAACTCTGTTGTTCTTTAAATTGTACAAATTCCCATATGTGCTCCAATTCTTCTTGCAATACGAGGATGAAGCACTCTAAGAGAAGAGCCTCGTGGCTAAATGCTATAGAATAGATTATGCTGCCCCATGAGTTGCTCACTAAGCATAGGGCTTCTTAAGTTTTAACCTCCTTGTATATGAGCTTATCATATCCTCCAAATATCCTAATGCTAATGGACAACTCTATGAAGCACTCTACCTCGTCTAGGGATGTGCTTTATTGATATATCCTTCTAAGTGCTTCTATCCTCCCATGTGAAATCTTTCCATCCATGTGAGGAGGGAATGTGTGTGAAGGCCCACCATTGAGTTAATCATTATTGTAGTATTTGTGATTCAATGAGTGATCCAAGCAATGCAAAAGTGTGCAATTCTTATCCCACCTACTAATAATATCTTGCATGGTGGTAAATAAGGTTTTTGTTGAATTCTATATAATAATGGTCTTCTCGGACTTAATCATGGAATTCCACCCCTCATAAACATCCTACTAGGATGGGCTGGTCTTTGTCTACAAAACGGAACAAACAAATGATTGGGTGCATGATATTAATGATAAGGTCTACCCTCTCCCACCAACCATCACCTAACACTGTATCCTTGAAGGTTTTTGAAGTAGTTTGATTTGTCTTTCTCTAGAAAGACCAAAATTTTTGAAATAACCATGGCCCCATAAGTAGTCTTGACCTCCCTCAACCTCCTAGGCATGATGAATGAGGAGGAAAACCAAGTATTTGCAATCTTCAACAATGATAGATGTTAATACTCTTTATAGATTGTGAGGGCATTGGTATGGTTTTGTACAAATTGTGGATATGATGTGTGTTACCTATAAGGCTTCCCATTCATGTCACATTTAAAGCAATAGATTGAAGTGATAAATTCAAAGAATGCAGAATGCAAGGTGTCCATTTGTGGATATTTAGCTTTCACAATCATGCCAACAACCATGTAAACAGGGGCATTATTTCTGATGATTTGCACACAAGAATCAACACCTACATGTACAATAACTTTAATGAACAAATCATCTATATATTGTGCATCCTTGTATTTTCCAAGAGCTTTCAAGAAGATTGGTCTATTTAGGGAAGCCACCATGAAATTAATAGTGGATGGTTTGTTGCATCCATCCATCGATTAGAAACAATAATGACATGGTATGAGGGCCATGATGATTTAATAGGCTGTAGGACGTTATCCACTTGCTTCTTTGCCTTAACCAACAACCTTAACCAACAATGTGGTTCTAAGCTTCTCTAAACTTGGAGTCATATATCTGGTTGGAGCTTGTTCAACTAGAGCTTAACACATCTCAATAAACAAAGGAGACCGTGCAACACTAACTGACCTGACATGATGACACGGGACATGGGAGAGATAAAAATACAAGTATCTGACACGTGACACAATGTCCCTAAAAACATTACATGGAGGACACATTATATATATATATATATATATATATATATATATATATATATTAAAAAAATAAAAAATATAACAAATTAGTGAATTACTCAAAAAAATGAAGTATAGACAGATTCAATTTAGAAACTAAAACATTTACATGATGATGATACAAATTCAATCATACATATATATACAATCATTAATGATACAACTAGTACTTACTACTACATCAATGACAATAAATTGACAAACACATAAGAGTTTAAAACTATGTTGCACGAGTTTCCGGTACGCGGGTACTTTGGATACGTGGGAACGAGTATCTGGTACGGCTAGAAGCTTTGCCCAAATTTACAGGAAACGTCAAATTAGGGAGCGGCAATAATATAATATATTAAAAAATAAAATTTAATATATATGATTTTTTTTTAAATAGTGTAAAGATTAAATGTTTTAATGTAGGGACAATAAAAATACTCAATTAAATAATGATAATCATGTCTTCTTTTAACTTTTATTATCTAAATATTTGTATAATGAATAATCATTCCTATGAACGTGTGATATATATACATATAGTATGGACTTAGTGAAAGATGATACTAATATGCACCATTATGAATCAAACAATCAACATAATGAATGAGTAAGAGTAGATTATGAGAATTAAAATGTTGTTGCCTAGACTTAAAAGAATAAAGTATAACACAGGTATTTCTTTGCACAAATCTTAACGGTCGAAGTTTAGGAAACACTAATCACGGTATGAAATCAAGCGTGAGAAAATAATTTTAAAGACAGAACATACTTGAAGAATTTAATATATCTAATAAACGCAATCTTTTTTAAGGACTACGAAACATTCAATGTATATAAGCCATGAATTTCTCATAAAAATTTTAATACACCAATCGAAAAGGTTAATGCATCTATATTTAAATATTTCAAGTGGTTATTGCATTTATATATAAATATTTTGTTTAAACCAATCTATAAGTGAAAAATTTCAATTAAAATTCCTCTACTTTTGAGACGTAGGGTAAAACGTTGACATCAATCGAATTTATTATTATTTTTTAATTATTGTGTTTAGTTTCCAGAAATAGCCGCCCTTTTTAAGCCCGCGAGAATTGGGTGACAGTTCAGTTACCAAGAAAAAAACAAAAAGCGTTCAACGAAATTAGAATTTGTTCCACCCTCATCATTATTTTGTTGGGATGGGTGAAAGTCTGGTTCGAAATATGAGGAAAAATAAAATTCAAAATTGCTTTTATGATTTATCTTATCCAAAAAAATGCGATCTCGTGATACACAGTAGTGAAATGGTGTGACACGCAAATGACGGAAACAAATAGAAAACCCGCTCTGGAAACGGCAAAATTTGCAAACAGAAGTTTCCGAAAAGCTCCAACGCTCCAATCAAAGTTTCCGCCTATTTTGGAGCGTTTCGTACCCGCTCCAAAGCTCCCAGGAGCGGCGGAGCTTGGGGTACTTGCCCTCCAAGGACTGGGAGCGGTACCCGTGCAACGTAGGTTTAAAACCATATGGCATAAACTGTAGTTTTCTCCTTAAGTCATCAAAATCAAAATGTACTACATAGATACTAACTCATTGCTACTATAGGTGGGAATGCCAATGACAAATACAAAATAGGGTAGATACTTGAAACATAAATCAAGATGTAAAATTCTCATAGCTGAGTCATGAGTCATGACTGTCAATAGTCCTCTTGTCATCAACATCAACATCAAATTCAACGTCACAACCATCACTGCTCCTCCATTCTCCTATGTGTCCAATCTAAACTCTGCATTTTCTGGTGTGGAGGATGACCCCTCAAGAAGATCACCATCATCAAAAGTGAGAGTCTCTAGCACTGGTTCATTAAGATCCAAGTTGACCAGTTTCAACACAATATTACTGCCCAAACCCATATCATCAGGAAACACATCCTATATCTTTGTTTTTTCCTTCAACCACTCATCCCTCTGTTTGTAAATAAGATGAAGGTTGGTGTGCACATACATTATTGTCTCTGCTTTGGACTGCTCAAACCTGCTCTTCTTCAAACTATACAGATTTCCATATATGCTTCAATTCCTCTTTCCACAAGTGGATGAAGTAATTTGAGAGAGGAGACTCATGGGTAACTGCTGTAGAGTAGGGCATGTTGCCCCATGAGTTCCCCACCAAGCATAGGGCTTGTTATCCTCCGTCTCTAATCACATCATAGCTTGCAAATTTCCCATTGCCAGTGGAAAACTCTGCAGAGGCATCCTCCACCTCATCAAGGGATGCTCTATCCTGAATCCTGATATATCTGTCTAAATGCATCCTTCCTCCCCTATGAAATCTCAGCATCCATGTAAGGAGGGAATCTGTGCGAAGGCTCACCGTTGAGCCATTCATTGCTGTAGTATTTGAGATTCAATGAATGAGCCAAACAATGCAAAGGTGTGCAATTGTTGTCCCACCTGCTGACAAGAATATTCTGTATGATAGTGGAAAATGCCTCTGCTTATGTTTCATTCTCAGGGCACTCGTTTTGAAAAATAATGGTCTTCATGGATTTCGAATCTCATCTAAAACTCGTTTCTCTCCTTTTCTTGCAGTCCAAATGCTCCCACAGCTCCAAAGCAGCGAATGAATGTATAAAATCGGGCCTAAAGCGAGTTATAAACCTCGCGGAGGGCTTTTTTGGGGGACACGTGTCACAAATCAGGACACAAAATTGGCACATTTCTGACATGAGTTTGAATTGTGTCTTGCACCTAGGACACGAGTGAAACTTTTGTCAGGCACGTGTGATGTCTGACACGAAGGATTCGTGACATGGGGGGGTCATGTAACTTAGGTGCAACGTTAAATCAAATGAAGTTGAGAATCAGGATAGAAGAAGAGCACAATGATAAGATCAGCCTCATCTTGCCTCTCTTGTGGAAATATCTTGGCGATTGGACCAGTGCTTGGAGCTGGCCTTTTCCTTGCTGGCTGAATTGCAGTTCCATCTCCCAAATCCACTAGATGGCTTCATTGAGAGTGGAAGATGATCTTCATTCTTGTTTTTCCTACTTGCTACCACCTTCCCCAGGCCAACAATATCCTCTCTATCCATTTTGTTTTGCTTGAATGCATTCACTCTTTACATGCTCCAAGTCCCACAGTCAAGGAGCCAACATTTGGCCCTTAACTCACTAGTAGATGTTCTTATACTGAATGTGATGAAATTACATGTTTAAAGAACATTCCTTCCCAACTTAACTTAGTCCAAGGCTCTTGCTGTTGTGTTACATACTTCCACAGTGGATATTTGTTCCCTCGAGCCTGCTATCTTGCTACAACAGTGTTTTTCTCAGCATTAGAAGCTGCTGTTGCAGCTCCCCTTGCAGCAGATGGAACACTGGCAAAGAGAGAGGGGGGTAGGGGGGAGCAGCAACATCAATGGTGGCATTCTTTCCTTTCCTTTGACCTTTACTAGTTGCCTTTGCTGATTGGGCCATGATTTCTGTGGAATGAGCCAAAAAATAATTGCTGCTAAAAAAACAAGAAATATGTTTTGCAAATCCATCTAGAAAGCACTCAGAATCCCTTCAAGTCTCAAATTTACTCTTCAGCCGCACACCAGCAAACCTCTGAGCTCCAACCTTCAGAAGAAAATGAGCAAATAAAAGAGGCAAATCACTTTACAGAGAGCCGCAGGTCTGTCTTTTGTGCCACACATATTGGAGATGTTGTGACACGGCTAGTGAATATGTCAGACATGTGTCCTACATGTCCAAGTTTGACACGTGGGATATGTACATGAAAGCCCTGGGGACTCTCGTGTTAACATGGATTTTCAATTTTGGAAAATACCATGACACAAACATTGTGTCCCTAAATGACCTCTATAGTCCATATTATCATACCATAATCAGATCACTACTGTTTGCACCTCTATGTGGCTTCATGGGGTGTAGGTGGTATGGTATACTAGGTTTTGTTTGCAGAAATCACGAACATTGAAATATTGCAAAAGCTGTTAGGTATGCTGAAAGCTGAAAAACATCCCAAATTCTATGTTTTCCGTCATCATGAAACGTTTCCAATTTTGGATGAAAATCTAGATTCCTGTTTCTAGTTTCTAGTATGGCTTTTCCAAAATCTGTATACGGCATATGGATCCCTGTTTCTAATTTCGGGTATGGCTTCTCCAAAATCTAGATGTGGAACACAAACATTTCAGCGACAATTCTGTGCCAGATCCCCTCTGTTTCTGTGTCAGAAACACTGGATGGTGTTTCAGATCTCCTCCCCAGACGTTCCTGGTAACACAACTTATAACAGTAGATACCACCATTGGCACCAAGAGCCTTACCAGCAAGAACATCTGTATGATTAATTTCTGAGCTTCTTATCAAAGTAGCTTAGGATAAATCTTGGAAGATTAAACTAAACATTTTTTTTTTCTTTTTTTGTACACAACCCTATTTATCCTCATAATGTGCCATTTGAAGGCGTTGTTATATGGCTATTGGTTGATGTCTACCACTTCGTTCTATAGATCATTACTATACAAATTCAGCTATTTCTCATCTGATATCTGTCTATTGTTCATGTCACTGTCAATAAAGTATTTTCCTCACTTTTTAAGGATTGGTTTGGAGTTTTTTTTGTCATTTGTTCTTTCTTATTTATCCCAATTTCTTAGACCTATCCTTGTTGTTGTGGCTAGCAACATGATGTATGCAGTATTTTGATTCGTTATCATGCCACGTGCTGAGAGAACTTTTGTGGGTTTTTTAAAAATTGCTTGTTTTGCAGCCGGGCAGGATGGCCGTGAGCGAAAGTCTGGAACAGGTGAAGGATCACATCGAAGATCTAATGGGGGTAATGGTAATCTTCACAATATTGGTTCAGCAGATCAATATAGAAGCAAGAATTCAGGGGTGGATGGCCCTTCAACATCAAAAGAAGTAAGTGGGATTTTCAATGAAGATTTAAACTTCCATGACTTTTTTTTTTTGGCCCAATATGTGGAATAACTTTTTGTTGGTATGTCGGGGGGCATTTTATCAAGAAATAGTGTGTTGTCTGTCTATTTCTATTTTTTTAGTTGTCACAAAGACATGATGTATTTACAAACTGACGACGCTATGTGTTTGATATTGCACATCTAAGCTTCCATTTAAAATAAAGTATCTGTTGAGGAATTTGCAAGAAACTGAAATTGTATAACGTAATTTATTAACTACTGTTTTTTGGCATGTGAGCATTTGAATATAATCATTATCTCCCTATTCTTTAATATGTCTTCTTGTTAGAACCATTGTTAAATTTGTATACTTGTTTGCCGTGTTTAAACTTATGAAATGACCGTGTACCACAAAGACATCATTTTGAGGTATTTTAATTTGTGTTCTTGATGCTATACCATATCCTTGCTAAGGTTTTTCTTGGCATATTTCTTTCCTTTGTCCTATTGTTCTAGTTGAGCAATTCATCAGAAGTGCTAAGCATTAAAGCCTCCTAATAAGATACTGCTTGAGGTGGACAGACTACGCCCAAATAGCGAAGGATCACTAATTTTTATTATTTTTATTTTTTATTTTTAATATTTCTCTATAATTTTTTACGATTTCAATTGGCAGTTCAAATGCTAAAAAAGACCAACAAAAAGTTGTCTAAGTTTGCTGAAATCACCTAAAATGTAATGAAGAGCTGAACTGATCTCTGTGTGTGAATTGATAGGTCCCAGATAGTGACCGTGGGCATTCCTCCTTTACACGAGCTGGGAGTTCATCCAGGAGGGCAGTTGCTTCAAGCAGGCCGACTACAGCTGCTGATAATAGTGAGCGCTCCCGTTCCCTAACAAGTAGATTTGTTCCCAGGAGTCTTCGCTCTTCAAGTGCACAGCGCAGTTCAACGCCAGCTACATCTGAGCCGAGAAGGATATTTGGTATTCGAAATGCATCGATGAAGGGCACGCCTGAGGATTCACTGAGGAGCTTTCAGTACCTGTCTGTAGATTCAGGACAGAAGCAGTGATAAGTAATTTGTCCAATTTTATGATTTTTGGGGGAATTAAAAAGGTCTATTCTAGCTTGGTATATCTATTTGGCCAATTCTGCTGTTATTTGTTCTTGCTGTTTGAGATTAAGTCCTTACAAGAGGATTATATTTAAAATTAATCACCTCGATGGGGAAAGAAAATTCATAGGTTTCGTGCATCTACATCGAGGATGAGCAGTTAAAAGACAAAGGAAAGCAGCCGAAGAGAGTGCATGCTTGACCAAACATTGTCTCAATGGGCCCTATTTTAAATTGTTGCTTGCCATTCATCATTTCTTGGGCATGTAATACATAGTCAACTCAGACAGCATACAACAAAACCCCAAGCTTCTATCCTGATTAGCTGTTTTGGTTTCTCTATTTTACATAAATACGTATCAAGCTCTGATTTATCTCGATTTGGTTCTATCGAATTTAAAATAGCAGTTATTGTATGGTTAAATATGGTTGAAATCACTGCCTGTCCATGCAGAATCGAAAAAAATGTTCTCTACTTTCCAGGCAACTGCCAAGCTGTTGAGTTTAATGTATTTGTACCAGTCTTGCTCAGAGAGCTTGCATTTGTCCATCTCTGACTTGGCCTTCCAAATCAGATCACTGTGAGATCAAGTCTGAAGTAAGAGGAGACAGAATGGAATAGTGGCTTGTTGTAAAGGGAAATATCTATTTCTTTTTCACTTGTCATTCAGATTACGAGCTGCTGAGGAAACGTGATCTCATTGATCTGTTTTTCAATGCTCGAGTGTACCATCCTATAGAGATCACCTTGCTAGTTCCATTCAATTTCATGGGAAGTGAGGTGTATCATAAACAGAAATGGCCGTGCATCTCTTAGGGAATTTAAACGCAGCAAATTATAGCACGTGTGCTTCTCAGGGATACTTCATGCTTGTGTCATGCCGTAAGCAACATATTTGCATCATATTGGCATTTGGAATTAAGGTTGCAGGTTGATTGTGGAAAATTATTATTGGCATATAACATTTTGTGCTTTCCCATTTCCACTTTTTATTTTAATGATTTTATGTGTCTATTTCCAAACATGTCACATTGCTTTGTTTCATAAATTTTTGTTTTTCACAAATTTCTGAACGGATCTAGAAATGCTCTACCCGTCTTGCCCTTCATCAAGCCTTGTTGTGTTTGTTTTTCTGCTTCATTGGTTAGCACCTGAATATTTCAATTCACTATTAGGCTTATCACTATTTTAAATTTTTAGCAATAGATGTTTGACAATATTAATTAAATGTTATGTTCGATTATTGTGTTACCATTCCCCCAAACAAATGGAAATTTCATCGTGTTATTATTTAAATACGGAAAAAAAGCTGAGCATGTGTTCCTGTTTAACAACTGAAACTTAGCATTGTTTTTCCTTACAGTTCTGAGTTTATAATTTGTTTACATCTCTTTAATTTCTTTCATAGTTAATATGGTCTGAGTGTTTCTTTTAACTTCTTGAATCCCTATGCCACTTCTTTAGATATTCATATTGTGCCAGACTTGTTCTTATATTCAACTCAAATATATGAAGTACGTTTAGGCACACATTGGTTGTTTCCGTTTTTTCCGGACTTCTGTTTAACTAAAACATATCAGTTGGACTTCTGTTTATAATTATCTGCATTTTACTCTTATTACTTTGTTGCTTCAATGGATGACCGTACTCTTTTAAAATCTCAATAGACTATATCAGAACTGACATTGAAGTTCCATCAGCAGGTGTTTATGTTGGGTGATATATATGTAAATTTACAGCCTTGCTAAGAACATTGTTAATATATTAAAAATAAGGTGAACCTGTTTCAAAAGTTGAGTTTACAAAATGATGTATATGCTCTGGTCTAAGTTGCATGGGCACCCGCATCCAGGGGAAGGGTGCTCGAATGTGTCCCAGGTTTTAGTCTCCCATATGAGATTCCGGAATGGGGACCTCAGCTCATGAACGAAAATGAACCCAGATGAACTAGACTCGTCCTAGGAGGTAAGTGGGGACGACAAATGAAAATGTGTACCCGAACTCTGATTTTAGGTGCTCTGGTGATGTGTTCTGTATGAAAACATTTCCGTTTTCAATTTAAAAAAGGGTCCAAAATAGAAGGATTGAGTTGGGCGTTAGCCTCATTTTTACCATTTCATTTAGAGTAGCGAAGGGACTTGAGTGATTTATCCTTGGTAAAAATTTGTGGACAACATTTCTGTTTTCAATTTAAAAAAGGGTCCAAAATAGAAGGATTGAGTTGGGCGTTAGCCTCATTTTTACCATTTCATTTAGAGTAGCGAAGGGACTTGAGTGATCTAGCCTTCGTAAAAATTTGTGGACAACGATAAATAGGGACTTGAGTGATCTATCTTTGGTAAAAATTTGTGGACAAGGATAAATAGTGAAATGGTGAAGTGCACTATGACACTTGTCACTTGATTTAACTATTAAAGACTTGAGAGTTGAGACCTCTTCAATTTAAATTTTCCAATAATAATGACCATGTTCACTGTTCAATGTTTTTTTAATCATTGTAGGGTTGTTGAAAACTTAATAAGGGGCTTGAGTGACCATGTTCACTGTTCAATGTTTTGAGTGACCATGTTCACTGTTCAATGTTTTTCTAATCATTGTATGGTTGTTCAAAACTTTAATAAGGGACTTGAGTGATCTATCCTCGCTAAAAATTTGTGGACACCGATAAATAGTAAAATGGTTAAGTGCACTAAATGTAGTTTGACATTTACTTGTCACTTGATGTAACTTTTCAAGACTTGAGAGTTGAGACCTCTTAATGTCGATTTAAATTTTCCAATAATAATAAGCATGTTCACTGTTCAATGTTTTCCTAGTCATGCTATGTTTTTTTAAAATCAAGACTTGAGAGTTGAGACCTCTTAATGTCAATTTAATTTTTCCAATAATAATAACCATGTTCACTGTTCAATGTTTTCCTGGTCATGGTATGATTTTTCAAAACTTCAAGGAAGCGAGGTGCATGTTTTTGTTGTTGTTGAAAATGATATTATGGAATGTGTGTCTTCCATTTTTTTTTTAAACATTCTTTTTGTTGATTTTTCAGTGCAATTGATACAAGTTCATTTCTGAATTATAGTAATTACTTATGAATATATATTATAGTTCTTTTATCTTCATCAAGCTATCACACTTTAGAAATTCAACTAGTAACCATGAAAATAAAGTATATATCATGTGAGAGTTATATAAGTGATAAGTGTGTATGTAAAATGAAAAAGTTCAAGTGTATTTTATACCCAAGATACTCGAGAGTCATGTTTCTTAAATTAAATCACATCTTTTTGTAAATTAAATTTTAGTAAGTTTGCACATTAATATTTTTACTCATATTTGTTGAAGTGTTGAAGCTCATGTAAATAATGGTGGCCACCAACTCTTGGTAAGTATATTTATTTACATTTTGTTCTTATTCTTTCTTTTATGCAAATACTTGCTTAAATTATGGTGGGTAGTAATTGATGATAAGTATCTTTGAAAGGCACTGTTGCTACTCTATGAGCATCCAAGTCAAAAACCATTCCTCCCTCATGCTATTTCACCAACAGTCTAGGCCATGTTCATGTTGTCACCAACAACTTGAGCCATACCCCTGTTGTCCACCCTTCAACAGTCTAGGCCAAGCTCATGTTGTTACCAAAAGTTCGAGCCATGCCCTTCTTGTTATCACATCAATGCTCCCTCTCACTAATAGAGGAGTTCTCCACTAGTCCAAGCTTGTCTCTGAAGTATACAAATTTTGCTCAAGACAGAGGCTTTGTGAGAATGTTAATTGTCTGCTCATTGGTGGAGATATACCAGAGCCTCACCGCTCCCTTCTGTACCATATCACGAATGTAGTGGTACTTGATCTCAATATGCTTTGTCTTATTATGAAACATTGGATTGTCTGTCAGTTCACATCGCTTTGATTATCACATAACACAATTGGTTCCAACATCTAGTCGAACAATCCATTGAGGAAATCGATCTTCACATCCATCCGATGTAGCTTCCATCCCATAAATGAAGAGATATAAGAGATATATTCGTGGTGTACTTGGAAACTAGTGCAAAGACTTCATCATAGTATTCTACTTTCTGGGAGAATCCTCTAGCCACAAATCTTGCCTTGTATTTGTTAGTGCTCCCATTTGCCGCATGCTTGATTTTGTAAATCCACTTTGAGGTTACCACAAACTTTACCTTTAGGTCTTGGAACAATTCCCCAAACATTGTTCTTCATAATAGATTGGTATTCCTCCATCATTACATCCTTCCACACTTATGAAGTAGCTGCTTCTTCGAATTCAATCAACTTAGTCATTAAAGCTACATAACCAAAATACCTCTTAGGTCTCTTAGATTCCCTGAAAGTGCCTTGTGGAGCCGCATGCCCTGCTGCATCTTTCAAAGTAGATTTTAGCCAAGCTGGTCTTTTTCTATTTCCGGGAACAACAACAGGGTCCAATGGTTCACAAAGTCACGTCACATGATTCACTGTACACAAATAAATATTCCTATCTTACCAGAAGACTCTTAACTTGTTTCTCTTATCCTTGGGTACATGTATGAACATTGGACAACCGAAGATTCTCGTATGATCAACCGTGGTTTTTGACTTGAGAATGCTTCTTTGAGTCTTATCTTCCAGAAGCCTATGAGGAATTCTATTCAGGATGTAACTACTGTCTTGGCAGCTTTTCTGCACAAGAACATTAGTACATCTTGATCATGTATCATCGCCTTCATTGACTCTTCAATGGATCCGTTCTTTTTTTTCGGCTACTTCATTCCGTTGAGGATTATAGGGAATTATCAACTTCCTTTTAATCCCAACTTCCTTATAGAAGGAAATGAGTTCCTTGGAGGTGTATTCTCTTCCATTATCTGATCTCATGATCTTGATTCTCTTTAGTGTCTAGTTCTCTACTTCAGCTTTAAATTCTTGGAACATTATGAAAACTTAATCTTTTGACTTAATGAGATAGATCCACGTCTTGCAGGAGAAGTCATTGATAAAGAATCCATAGTATAGAGCGTCTCCAAGAGATTTTCATCGATATGGGACCACACACAACAAAGTGGACTAGATCAAAAATTTCTTTTGACATATGTTCACTACTTGGAAAGGGTTTTGGTGACGAGTTGGAATTTATTGACAACAATTAGGGGATCTCCCCGACGCAGAATCCAAATTAGACTCTAGATCGTTTGGCTTAGGGATCCCATCTAGTATGTAGGCCCGATTTCCATCTTGTTGGTTGAAGTATGCTTCGGACGAAGAGGGGACCTATTGCATGAACAAACATACAAGCTTTAATAAGCACAAGCAAGTAATTGATGAGTGCCTTGTAGAACATATACCACGAATAACAAGAAGAGATTTTAAAGCATGAATCTTAAGAAAATCATTGTTAGCAAAACCTTTAATAAGATAACACACATACCAGTGTTAAATTTAACAATCGAGAAAGGGTTCGCGATAGCTAAGTAATCGAATCATAACACGTGCACAATTCAAAATAATATGATGTCTATATCAATAAAGTAATTTATCAACATAGCATGAGGTTAGCATATCATATACCATCCACATGTTGCAAGAAAACTCATAACACCGAAGAATAAATGAGAGGAGATTGCACCACAACTCAAAGACACTTTCATTTATTTGAGGATACGATATTCATAACACCACCATATAAGAGCCTTTCATCAAATGCAATAGCGAAAATCAGTTATTACTGTTTATATTCACAAAAAAAAACACAAGTTCTAAAAATCAATATATCTCCAAAAATAGTCCAAAGCCTAAAGTCCTTCACAAAATGACATGAGGGTGTATTTATAGAATAGAGGGTGACTCTTGGACTACCAATGACTCTTGGTCTCCCCATGAATCTTGGTCTCCCTCGTGACCTTTGAGCTACCTATGACCTTTCGACTCCCTCATGATTCTCTAGACTCCTAATTGTGTTACTCTATTCTATCATGATATGCAACAAAAAATGAATTGACTCTATGCTAACAATCTAGTGATTGAGAAATTCGGGGCTTGTGTGTTGCTGCTCTTTGAGGTAGGTTTTCCATGGCTTGTAATAAGAAATTAACGGTGCCAGCGATGGCAATTCTTCACCATGTATGTGGAGGCACTCGAGAGCATCTATAACTAGAGTACTTTTCTTGGCCTTGATTTGATTAGACAAGGTTGCCAACTTTGGGTATATTATGACCGGTTCCACCACGTATTGCGTGATACTCTCCTTGATGGAGGCTTGCTTGAATGGACCAATAAATGTTTGGATTTCTTGCAATACCTCCTCCTGGTTTCTAATCGTTCCTATTGTTCCAAGAGAAGGTGCACCATGAACTTTAAACATTCACTCCAACGTGCTGAGAAGATAATTGTATGAGACAAGGACTCTGTCCACATCCTTAGCCAACTTATCTCGTGATTGGATTTTCATGCACAACTACACCTTATCATTCTGAGTAATGATTCAATCTTTCTTTGGAAGAGTTGCTGGGGCCTCTGGATACTTGTTGGTCCATTCATAGATGTTGTCTAGTGTCATGGAGGCCTCTTTTAGCCTGAAAGACTTCTCTTTAGTGTCGAATTGTATAGCTATAATATGAGCGACTTCATGATGTAACTTCATCATATCTTTATAAACTAACATCATGGCTCCTACAAGGGTCTCGGTTTATTCTCTTATTGAGGATTACAATTCTTTTATGCTTGAATGAGCTAGGCGAAGGGCTATGTTTTCTTCTTCCAGTTTCCTCTTCTCTTCTTCCGCCTTGGAAGCCCTTGTTCAAATGCATATAGTTTGTTCTGTAGCTCTGCAATCTGTTTGCTCATCCTCCCAACATTTAATTCAGTTGCAGTCACAAAACCAGTCCTTGCTAAGCGATCATTTTAGGATTTTTTGTAGTGTCGAGGATGATTTTCTTTTCCATAGACACAGATAAAGGTTTTGCTTGGTTCCTGGCGTAAAATTTTCTCTTCTCCTGCATGATCTTGCAGTTGAATTGATCAAAGGTGAGTTTGGTCAAGTCTAACACTGCTTCCTCCGCCTCATTTGGAATGCCTAGCTCTCTGAGGGGAAAGTGTCCTCCAGTGATGGGAGTGGACTAAGGGATATCCAATGGAGGTAGCTTTGCCTATTCGTTGAGATGTTGTTGTGCCAGGGCCTCTTCTGCTTCTTTGCTAGCCTCCTCTTGCTCTCTTTTGTCTTCCTCTTCCTTTCTCCTTTTCTCTGCTTCCAACCTCTTCTTTTCTCTTCTTCCTGATTTCCTCTTGTTTCTTCTGCTCTTCCTGTGCTCTCTGCTCTTGTCTCTTCTTCTCCTTTTCCTCAACTTTCCTTTGCTCTTCCTCCCGCTTCTTTTTTTGTTACTCTTCTTTTTTTCTATGCTATTCTTCTTGTTACTTTTTCTGTTGCTTGTCCTTTCCCTGTTTTCTTCTTTCCTCACCTTCCTTTTCTTGCTGCTGTTGATCTTCTGATTCTTGCGACCTTTTGAACTCTTCTTCTCTCTTCCTTTTGAGCTCCTTCTTCTGCCTTGCCAGGGACACATTTCTTTGTTCTAAAGTCTCGTCGTCTTCTTCCTCCCCTTCGCTACTTGGGGACTCTTCAACTTCTTTGCTTTTTTGCTTCTTTTGTTTCGTTGATGTCTTCCCTTGCTGCTTCCTTTTCTTCATTGAAGTTGACCTTTCTTGCAAGCTTACATTCTCTTGAGAATGCTCGTCTTGCTCATTCTCATCTTCTAGTTCCTCATTCGGGTTGAGTCTTCGTTCTCCATTATACCAGTTTCTGACCTCGTCTTCGTGAGGATGTACAGTGTGTTGGTATGACCAATTGAACTTGGTCTTTTTGTAGTGGGATGCCACTATTATGTCAAGGTCATAGGTTCGGTAGTTTAACACCACGAAATGGAATCCCTTTATTTCTTCAACTTTTGCTTCGACTTCCTTGAAGTTCTCCACTGTGTATGCCCCAATAGTATGAGGAAATGTTGGCCAATGCTTCTTCTTGCCTTCGCTTAATGTCTTTGAAAAGCCGGTCGTCATTTGGTAACATACCTCCTACAATAGTAATTTGTCAGTGAAAAACCTAAGAAGAGCATGGGGAGGTTTGTAGGAACCAAACACCTTGATGAATGTGCCCTCTCGTATCGGGATCCAATATGCCACCTTACTGATAGCCTCCATGGATCTTTTTGACATACATGGCGGGTCTTCTCCATACAACAATCAGTAAAATGGGCTGATGAATGCATCTGATATGGAGTAATGTTCCTTCCTATAACGCGAATCCCAAAAAACCTGCAAGTACCTGTGTATTAGCCCTCCTGTCTCCTCATTCCAGTTGCAACTCCATTGGTCAAAGTGACGCTTGGAACAAACGACATCCATTAAATATGAGGCCATGTAAAACTCAGATGGTTGGCCTTCCTCTGGAACCTGTGCTGCAATAATGTTGGTCCTTAAATGAGACTAAGATATTGGCCTAGTTTTAGATCGTTCCTTTGGTAGTGACCATATAGGGACACATGTCCTGTGAAAAGTACTAATCTTGGCCATACCGTATAGTCTGCTCATCATGGCTGTAATGTGTCGATATACTTTCCTTAAGCCTTCCATCTTATACAATTGATCTTTCTTTGGTTGGAATATAGAAGGATCATGCCACTAGCTTTTAACAATGTTTTGGACTGGAACCTTGAAATCCTCTAACCACCGGGAATTAAATGATTCTTCCTTTTCAGGCAGCCCGTAATATGTCATTATGTCTACAGAATGAATAACTGTGAAAGGTTGCCCGATGTGGTTCCTTATCACCCACCTCGTGGTGTCAGTGTTATTCAAGATCCAGTCAATGACCTCTACACATGGGAAGATAGGTGGGCGTGCCGCAACTTGGTGGAGTTTGGACCTTTTGATATTTATCGATACTGGGAAATCCTCCTGGTCCAGTGGGATATCCAGGTTGGAGAGCTTTGAGAAAACATAATACCAAGTCCACTTGGTGCTTTTTTAGAGGACGCATGCGGTGTCTCCGTAAATGGGAGGCGGCAATGGGATTTGATAACTCTCTTGCGTGCTGACCTCAAGACTCTTTTGCTGATTCCTGATAATCGGTGGTGCCATTTCGCCTGAGAAAGAGGAAAATCAAAATGCAATCGAGATCCATGTCGCCTGGCATGTAAAAAAGACAATCCCTCCATATGACAAAAAGCATGAATAATATAAATATTGGTAGTAAAATTAACTAATCAAGGCCACTGAATGCTTACCAGAGCTTGATGAAAGATTGTGTGGGAGAGGTTGCATTACTAGGAGAGATAGCAAGGGTGAAAGTGGAAAAATTCGCGACTTATGCAACTTGGAAGGGAAGTCGCAAGGGGAGATCGGTCGCAAGGTCGTGGGATTCGTGGGGGTTGCAAGGTCGCAAGAGTTGCGAGGTCATAGGGTTGATGAGGTCGCATGGTCACAGGTCGCAATAATTCGCCTATCACGATTTTTATTCGTGCGACCTGTCTGTTAGGGTGGCTCGTTGAAGGGGTCGAGGCTAAATCCTTGAGTTATGGGCTTCTCTAGGCGAAAATGACTCCGGAAAGGGGAAAAAGAGGCCAAGTAGATGAGGAATGGGCTTAGTTGGTGAGGCAGAGGAGGTGCAAAGGCTATATTCTCAACTAGGAGGGCTTTACAAACAAAAAATGGGTTTTGGAAGAGTTACTGAGGCAAATAAAACCGTCCTAGGGGGAAGGTGGAGGGTCGAGAGCAGGTAGAAGACACACGAAAAATCAAAATCATTACTGGGAGGTGAGATTAAGGGAATTTTGAGGTCTAAAATGGGCCTTCTAAGGAAACTATAAAATAATAGTTGAAATAATAAAATAAGATTAGATTACATCATCAAATTTTAGAGGGAAAAATATATATATTTTTTTCAACTCATATTTTCAATTTATCTCCCTATGGGTTTACTCAAATTTTGAGCGACAACACTCATTGGATGCAGAATTTGATTCCTCATTCAAGGAGTACTCATGTTCCATACTTTCGATAGATCCTGCTACACGAAAAATGAGAAATACATGAAAAACGTTATTGCAATCACATTTTTTCATGTATTTCTCATTATTCGTGTATCAGGTCCATCGAAAGTATGCAACATGGGTACTCATTAGATGAAAAATTAATTTTTGCATTCAACGAGTACTCCCACTCGAAATTTGAGTAAACCCTCAGGGAGATAAGTTGAAAATAACAGTTGAGAAAATAGTTTTATTATTTTATTATTTTTTAATCTTTTCACTTTTTTATTCCAAAAATGGTGAATCATCCTGCATGGTTGACATCATCCTCTTGAATCCTATTGGTTTTTACAAAGTCTATTTTGGTTGGACATTTTTCTTAGGAGGCCCATTTTAGACGTCAAAATTCCCCTAATGAAAGCCACTTGCCCGAAAGAAGTCGCACTCCTATAGGTCTACCTAGGCTCTCGAACGTTTCGCCAAACTGAACAAATGTTCGAATGGCTTGAGCGACTATATATAACCAGGTCGCACGTGCGAGCAATTAATGAGGTCGCAAGGGTTGCAAATTTGGAGTTTTCCCTTTTGTCTCTTGCAACCTTTGTGACCTTGCAAGCCTTTTGAGGTTGCAAGGTCAGTAGGTTGCGAGGATCACAACTTTAGTGTTTTGCCACTCTGTGACGCTTTTTGGGTCGCTAGGTTGAGGGACTCAAACATCAATTGGATTGCGACCTTTGCGACTTAACGACCTGTGCGAGGTCGCGGCAAGGGCGAAGGGTCGCAAATTTGAAAAAGGCGAGTTAACGACTTGACTTAGGAAAAAATTAAGAGGTCGCAAGGTCGTACGATTTAGGCTTAAATATAAAGACTTGATGCAACCTAGACTTAAGAAAAAAAATGGTCTCCAAACTTCTGAGAGTTAGACTTGAGAAAGAGCTGAAGGTGGGAAAGCCTGCTGGTAAGGGTCTCAAGTTGACCTTTGGGATGCAGGGTCTCCAAAAATTTTGAAAGGTCATAAATTTTGGAGGTTTCTTGTAGCGACTACAAAAATTGGCGATCACTGGTAGAACCTTAGTATCTCTCCTTGCACCTGGCCTTGGGGTTGGGACAAACCTTTTAGGAATGTTTCGTTTCCAGACTGCGGGTTCCACTAGAATTTCCTTATCACCCTTATTATAGATTAGTAGGCTCTGTCCATCTTGACTCGACTTGTTAACACACAAGGAAAATATATCTTTGGCGACTCGACATAAGGGTCCGAATAATGATATGGGTTGTATAGATTTTTGGTATATTTGTTACATGTCTCTGGGATTGCTCCGCCGCCAGTGAACCTGAACAATACCCCGACGGAGTGACTACCTAGAAATCATAAATGTTCCTCCATTGCCAGCGAGCCTGGACAATATCCATGTGGATTCATTGCATCTCCTCTCTGCGTAGGAAGCCTTTCTCTATCCCTTTTCCCTTATTTGATTTTCATTATGTTCTCATATCACTTATTCATGTGTGCTTATTAGCACTTATTCTTATGGAATTTATTTGCCTTGGTGGATGAGGGATCCCGACTTACTTTACTTGTTAGAGAGCTTGTTTCTGGTTTTTTAGAGACTTCATTGTTTTCACAAAATATTTTTTCGCCCATTAAAGTTTGTTCTTTCCCATTTATCACGCTGCTTGAATCAACCAATTTGTTCCGAATGCATAGCAAAGTCAAAAGTTGGGGATTTCCATTCAAAGATAGGATGTCATGGATAACCAGAGTTCTCCACTAAAATGGATTTCGACATTCAACCTTGGTTGGGACTTAAGGGATAATCAAGTGCATGCATAGAAGAAAGCATAGCTTGGCCATTAGTGTAGAGGCTACTTCACCCCGTAAGGTTTCAGATTCAAGTGAAGCTCTAGAAATATATTTATTCAGGGTGAACCCTTTATTGAAAATGGAAAACCAAAATAATACACAAAACAAAGAAAGATAAAAGCTATGGTACAAATATGGGGTAAGCAGCTTCTGTTGACACCTAATCCTAAGGGTTGGGTGAGAATATTTAATATTGTATATTAAATTATATTAGGAAATAAGGAAGGCCAAGAGTCATTGGGAAGTGAATCCCAATAGCCTCACCTCCATGTATAAATACATTCACATTCTTCAGTTAATACACATTCTGATTTGCGAAGTTACCGCCTGGTTTGACATGGTATCAGAGCCAGTCCCACTATTGGCATTCTTGCCTGTGGTGTAATTCCCTCATTTCTGCTAACAGTCTTTTGTTCAGTCAGTTTTATGTCTAGTTTTTACTGCTCCATTAGATTGATGCCATTTTGAGTTTATATACTGCAATTCTGCATTTTTTTTTAAAATTATCTCTGCAATTTCTACACAGTTCTGAATCATTTTTGCAGCTTCTGAAGAATCTGCAATTTGCAGCTCTTGCAAATACCTACAATTCTGCAGCTGTTGAAATCCCGCCACTCTGAAATTTTTAACGGCCTCTCGGCCTCCCCCATTCTCCAACGTTTACGCTCTGCGTCGATCTCCCACCGCTGACTACAATAGACCCCCCCACGCCACGCCTCTGCAGACCAAGCCCCATCCCTGCTCCACCTTATGACTTCACTCGACTCCCCACCTCGACTGCAACACCCTCGACTCTCCACCCTGACTGCAACATGCTACCCAAACCTCCCCGCCCGACTCTCTACCCAACCCACCCCCGGACTCGACTCCCCACCCCGACTACAACACCCCCGACCCCTACCCGACTGTAACAAAGCAAATGCCGCTCCCTATATACCGCCCAGTATGTAATACCGCCTCCCTTCCATATTTAATACTCCCCTCCATGTAATAAATCCGCCCCCCTAGCACTGTTTTAATACCATTTCATTTTAATACCCCCTCCACATATTCAATTCTGCCCCCCTCTATTTATAATACCGTCCATTCATTAAAAATACTGCCCCCCCACCATATATAATATAGTTCCCATATAAATTTTTTCTCCAAACAATATATATATATAATTTTTTTGGGTGCAGAATTCAGTATTTTTCTAGCAAAGTTTTTCCCCTTCAATTGAGAAATCTTCCAGCAAAGTTTTTTTTCCTCCTCAAAAGAAATTTTCCAGCAAAGTAATTATTTTTTCCGTTCAGAAGAATGCATTCTCTCATATCTATTGTAGGGGTGGTTATCTCCGGCAAGGAGAACTATCTTGAATGGTCTCGGAAAATCAAACATATTCTCATTTTTAATGAGTTGTGGAAAGGAATCTGTGAAGGACAAGAAGGAAATCCACCAGCAAAGCCCACTTCAGACAAGGAGCTCGCCATTTTGGAAAACAAGAACTGTAAGGCCTATGCCTTCATTGCAACTTCCATAAATGAAGAGGTGAGTCGCCATATTTCACCATTTTCAAATCCCTATGAAGCCTTGAGCAAGCTAAAAGAACTCTATGACTCACATTCAGAACTAGAAATTGTTCAATTGATGATTAAGCTGTTCAGTCTTGAAATGAAGAATGATGATCCCCTTGCTTTATCTTTAGAAGTAAGATCTATCATGCATGACATTGACAACACTGGTGTAAAAATTGACATATCTCTCATAGCATATGTTAAGGCATTATATCCGAATTACTCACATTATCTTGAGTCATTGCAAGCAAGTGGAAACCTTGAGCATATCACCTTTGAGACCCTTGAGAAAAATTTTGCAGAAAGAGAGAAAGATTTCGGGAAGATGACAGTCCCTTCATCTTCTGAAGAGGCTGCATACTGTGCACATAGAGAAAAGAGTCATGCTCTAGATTCTTCCAGAGGAAGAGGTGGCAGAAGAGGAAGAGGAAGAAGAAACTTCAGAGAAAGCGGGGGCAGACAATCTGACAAATCCGATCTTTATTGCACACGTTGCAATAAAAATGGGCATGATGCATCCAAATGCAAGACACCTTGGGATAAAATTGAGTAGCAAAGAAATCAAGACAAAGGTAAAACTAATGACAAAGACAAAGGTAAAGCACTTGAATCCGCTCATTATGTTCTAGCACATTGTAACAATGGAGTAACTGAAGACTTGTTTGATGTTTCATTTACTTCATGGAGAGATGATTGGTTGCTAGATTCGGGAGCAACATGTCACATGACATTTAGAAAAGATTTTTTTGAAGAATTCACTGACAAAGTTGATGGAGCAGTATATTTCGCAGATAAATCCAAACTCAAGCCATCGGGGCTTGGCACAGTCAGGCTTAAACTGCCTGGTCTTCCTGATCATATCCTACATGAGGTTCTATACCTCCCTGAGTTGAAGAGAAACTTGTTGTCCCTGGTCGAAATCCGGCAGCAAGGACACTCAATTCACTTTTTTGATGGCAAGGCAGAGGTCAGAAAAGCATCAGATCACTCACTTGTCATGGAGGGAATAGAAGAAGGAAGACTCTTGAAGCTGAAAGGTTCATCTGCTCATGCTCAAAACTTTGCATTCAGTTCACATCATGATGAAGGTACATTCCCATCAAGTCTTTTATGGCATGCTATATTTGGACACTTAAACTATGAAAGCCTTCGTTTATTGAAGAAAAATGGTGTTAATGGACTGCCTACAATTCCTAGGAAACCTAAGGAATGTGATGCTTGTATTCTAGGAAAGCATAGCAAACAACCATTTCATGATTCACACTCCAGAGCACATAGAAAACTTGAGCTTATTCATTTAGATTTATGTGGCCCTATGCCTGTTGCTTTTGCAAATGGAAATAAATATATGATGAGATTTATTGATGACTACACCAGAATGTGTTGGATTTACTTATTGAAGAACAAGTCTGATGCTTTTCAAACATTCAAGAATTTTCATGCATGGATTGAAAATGACGCACAAACTCATATTGGCTCTCTACGTACTGATAATGGAAAAGAATACACTTCAAACGAATTTGAAAATTATCTTCATCAACACGGGATCAAACATCAAACAATTGTGCCGTATAATCCCCAACAGAATGGTGTAGTTGAAAGAATGAACAAAACTTTTTTAAATATGGTTCATTCCATGCTATTTTTCAAAAATGTAAAATTGATGTTTTGGGCTGATGGAGTTCTATGTGCTGTTTACATAAAGAATAGGTGTCCTTCAAGTTCAATTATAAACAAAACTCCTTTTGAAATGTGGCATGGCCACATTCCTTCGGTAAAGCATTTAAGGGTCTTTGGGTCCACCTGTTATGCCTTGATACCCAAGGGATAAAGGAATATACTTGGTGCTAGAAGTCAAAAATGTATCTTCTTGGGGTACTCCAATACCTCCAAAGGATATCGTCTCTATGATGAAGCCAATAAGAAGTTTTTAATAGCAAGAGATGTCATATTCCTTGAATCTTCCAAGAGTGACAAGGTTTTTGAGCGGCAACTTGATCGCCTGGATAGATTCACACATGAAAAGTCTTTCCAAGAATTTGATATTCAGATTCCACATCCTGAAGGGGGGATTCCTATATTGAATCAAACTATGGAATCATTTCCTGAAGCACTCTCTCCCCCACATGAAGAAACAACCACAGATGACACATTGAATGATGTGATTGACAGAATTGGGAGATTGAATCTTGAATCAATCCCAACTCAGTCAAATGAGCAGCCTGGGCCATCTTAGAAAGGTCCTCTCAAATGGCTGACAAAGACACTAGAGAATGTTCATCCTGATAAGGTTGGAAAAACAGGAACAAGAAGTTCCAATAAACAAAACGAAGGTGACGTAGATAATTCTGATTCTCTTGTTGATATGGATATTGCTTATAACTGTGAATTGAGTTTGTCTACAGATCATGAACCAACTTCCTTCAAAGAAGCCGCTTCTCACGATGAATGGAAGGAAGTGATGCAAAATGAGTATGATGCCTTGATAAAAAATGGCACTTGGAAGCTGGTTGATCCGCCTTTGGGAACAAAACCAATTCGCTGTAAGTGGGTCTACAAGAACAAGTATAAAGTAGATGGCTCACTTGACAAGCACAAGGCTAGGCTTGTGGCAAAAGGTTTTGCACAAAAAGAAGGAATCAATTATGAAGAAACTTTCGCTCCCACAACAAAATGGACCACCATCCGGACTCTCTTTGCCCTAGTAGCTCAGAATGGATGGAAAGTCCATCAGATGGATGTAAAAACTGCCTTTTTGAATGGAGATCTAAAGGAGAAAGTTTTTATGTCCCAGCCAGAAGGATTTGTTGCAAAGGGCCAAGAACACAAAGTTTGCAAGCTTATAAAATCTTTGTATGGCCTCAAGCAAGCACCACGAGCCTGGTATGAGAAATTAACCAAGCATCTTTTGAAACTTGACTTCAAACATTTTGATCTAGATGATGCAACTTTGTTTGTTAAGAAAGTTGGAAAAACAATTGTATATCTTGTGGTGTATGTAGATGATATTTTGATGAGAGGGAACAATGAGAGTTATATTGCATCCATGAAGAAAGAATTAAAGAAAGGTTTTGAAATCACTGATTTGGGTTATGTTCATTACTATCTATGTATTGAAGTAATTCAACATCCTAAATTTATATTTCTTTCTCAAAAGAAGTACATTAGAGATCTTTTGAACAAGTTTGGCATGGATGAATGCAATCCCTTAACCACTCCAATGGAACAAAACTTTAAGCTCACATCCATTGAAGGGAGGGAATTCGAGGATGCAACTAAGTATAGACAACTTATAGGAAGTCTTATCTACCTGACCACCACCAGACTTGACATTTCATTCGCTGTTGGAATCCTCTCAAGGTTTATGCAAAAACCTTGTGAAGGACATTGGTCTGTTGCAAAAAGAGTGTTAAGGTACTTGAAGGGGACTCAAAACTTTGGACTCAAATATACATAGGTAGGCGACTTCAGCTTGATCGGATATTCTGATTCAGACTTTGATGGGGACAAAGAAACAGGGGTGTCTACTACAGGTTACACCATGAGTCTTGGATCAGGAGCTGTCTCATGGAGATCACACAAACAGTCAGTTCTAGCAGATTCCACGACCGAGGCAGAATATGTGGCAGCAACTGAAGCAACAAAAGAATTTGTGTGGCTTAGGAAAATCCTAGAAGATTTGCAGATAAAACAAATGTATTCCACACCACTCATGATCGACAACACTTCTGCAATAAAGTTGGCTAAGAACCCAAAGTTCCATGATCGAACAAAGCACATCAATACAAAATACCATCTAATTCGACATCATGTTCAGGCCAAAACCATCCATCTACATCATTGTTCCACAAATGAGCAAACCGTTGATATCTTCACCAAAGCACTTGGAAGAGAAAAGTTTGAAAAATTCAGATCGATGCTTGGACTCACCAACAACCCTTCAGATTAAAGGGGGGGAATGTTGACACCTAATCCTAAGGGTTGGGTGAGAATATTTAATATTGTATATTAAATTATATTAGGAAATGAGGAAGGCCAAGAGTCATTGGGAAGTGAATCCCAATGGCCTCACCTCCATGTATAAATACATTCACATTTTTTAGCTAATACACATTCTGATTTGCCGAGTTACCTCCTGGTTTGACATCTTCGAGAGATGCTAAGTGAAGTAGAACTTGAGATCATGGCTATTCACAAGGAGGGGTTCAATCCTCCCTTCTAAGGTTTGCAATCTATAGGTATGTTGGCCAATCTTCTCTCTAACCTGAAAATGACCAATCCACAGGGCTTGGAATTTGGTGTGCTTCTCTTTGTCTTCATGGGATTTATCCCATTTGAGGACGAGGTCGCCTACATTAAAATCTTTATTCCCTACAGACTTCTTATCGAACCATCTCTTGATTCGACTTTGGTGAACATAAAATTTCTCCCTTGTCTTTTTCCTTTCTTCCTCTAGTTTGAGCAAAGTGTCAATACAAGTGTACATGGCGGGGCAGGGTGAGCCACTAGATTCTTGTGACAATTGGAGGGTGTGTAGGTAACGGTTTTGCGGTAAAATGGCTTCTTTCCCATATACCAGGAAGAAAGGGGAGGTCTCGAGAGAAATTTTTTGGGGTGACTTGGTCTGCCCATAGGGCGTTGCTCAGGGCATTAATAGGGTGAAAACATGAAGTTGGGAAACACTTTTTACCTTTTTTTGATGTTGAAAATTGTAATTTTTTATGTTTTTTCAACTTTAACTCCAATAAACTTATATTTTCAATGCAAATTACGCTTTGACATAAAAACAAGATTTGTAGAGAATTGTCTTAACTCCATACTCATATAAAAAAAAAATATTGACATATAGAGGGGTAAATTTGTTGTTTACTAACTGCATATACTTGAAATTTTCAGGCAAACATAAATAGTCACTTTTTGAACGCCAAATTTTTTTAGGGATGGTTATTCATTTTTTGGAAATAAACCATATCATCATAATCTACATAGATTGCACTAGTGCAATGACTATTATTTGGTAATTTTCAGATTAAATCACTATTTTTAATTATTTTTTGAAATGGACGAAGACAAACAAACGATGATGTTTCAGTACATTTTACGAGCCCTAGATTTTCTTTTCAATGTGCCCGTCAATAAGAAAAATGAGAATACCCTTTTGAAGAAGACATGGAGAAGAATTACAATATGATTTTTCTGATTTTTTTGGTGTTGCCATTTTAAAGTTATTGAATTTTCATTCATTGCAATTTTCAGAACAATGAAATTCCACAGTGACACAGTTTAGTATAAAATTAATAACAAATTGAAATTTTTAATGAAACTCCACAAATATTGCATTATTAGAAACTAGATTCAAAGATGAATCTAATGGTACCAGGTTCGAAAGATAACATTTTGTTTTTTAGGTGTTCTGCCCCTCCAAACCTGCAGGTCCTTGAAAACTACAGAATTTTCTGGGTTTTTCGTTGACCAGAAACTCTTGGCCGAGATAATTTCTCGGGTGAGACATTTAATAAACTCCTGGGCGAGAAATTTTAAACTCTCGATCGAGAGTTTAAACCACCACATGTTAAATTTAACTGCGCAGCTAAACTCTTTTCCGAAAGTTGTACAAACTCTCGGCCGAGAGTCTGCACCCGAGAGTTTACCCAAGGCAGACTCTCGGACGAGAGTTATATAACTCTCGTCCGAGAGGTTACTAAACTCTCGGGCGAGAGTTTGATAAACTTTCGGATGAGATTTTTTTAAACTTTAATCATAACATTTTATCTTCGGCCAACGGAATCTTGTGAAGATTCATCGTATCGTCGCGATGTTTCGGGTGAGAGTTCTACATAAATACTCTTGTTCGAAAGATTAATTCCACAATATTCCACACACCATTATGAACCAGCCAAGGTGCGAAGGTGCGAGGGTGCGATTTTTTTTTTTGCGAAGGTGCACATTTTATCTGGGTGCAAAATTCTTTTTGGCGAAATATTTTTAAAATTTTTTTTGGGTGCGAAATTTTTTTGGCGAATTTTTTTTTCGAAGTTTTCTGGGTGCAAATTTTTTTTTGGCGAATTTTTTTTTGAAGTTTTTTTGGGTGCATGAAGGCATGAAGTATTTTTGCAAAATGTTTCTATGAATTTAATTATTTATTTAATTCTCTCTTATTAAAAGCATGAAGTACTTATTGTAAAGTCTTTATGTTTTTTTGGGTATTTGGTCCAAATAGAATTGGATTTTAGGTTTCCAATTTTGTGAACATGGGAAACAAAAGGAATTTCCAATCAATGCATGATCGAAAAAGAACTGATTCAACGGAAAATAATGAGAGATTACAAAAAAAAAGGCAAGAGGAAAGGGAAAGATAAAGCCATGAAATAAATGTGGAGGTAGAGCATCATGAAAAAGATGTAGGGGTGCATGACAATGACGAGTAAATGAGAAATGTTGAGGAACTTGTAAACGAGAATATTGAAAACACAAATGTCAAAGAGAATGTTGAGGAACTTGTCAACGAGAATATTGAAAACACAAATGTCCAAGATAATATTTATATCGATCTCACTGGTGAGTCAATAGTTTCTTCAATTTGAATTTTGTATTTAAAAAAAAAAAACATTGTAGTTCAAGATAGTTTTAAAATTAAAAATGTGTATATGTCAATTTGAAATTAGAAGTTAATATTGTTTTTTATGCAGGGACAACATTAGAACCAGAAGAAGATACTACCACACCTCGAATTTCACTGCAATTAATTGGAACTTCCAAGAACGTTGTATACCACTGCAAATTTCCGGATAATGGATCCAACTAAAATTGAAAAATTGGGACCACTAATGGCTGAAAGGACAGTTCGAGATAAAATAAATTGGGGGTTGAAACATCTTTTTGAAGGTAAATCTATGGCACAAGCTCAGATGTTACGTAGATTTTTAAAGCACAAATCTCTCAAAAATGCTGTGGAATTATTGGGCATTAAAAGTGAGAAAGAGGTTTTAGTAAATTAGATGGTATCATAAAATGTGATGTCAACGCTTGCCACACAAGCAAAAAAGCGATCTCAAGTTGAAAAGAATGTTCGTAGAGAACTTTTAACAGGTGTACTCGCGAAACAAACTGCATCAAGTCGGTTGATATCAACAACTTCAAAATTGTTTAAAACATCAAGAAATTTTTTATGGAGGCATACAAAATTTAGAATTCAATTAGATGAGAATGATGAACTTGCATGTTGGGCTAATATCTGCAGACATCCATATCATGATAGAATTCTTGATGGTGTGAGGGATATGGTAAAAGAGTTTTAGAATTTGAATTCTCGTATGTCGCCAAATGAAAAGGACGTTGTGCAATGCCGTATATCTAAGGGAGTTTATGAATCTCATGCCAAACATATAACACAGGTCAGTCAATTAGAATTATTCCAGAACTTTATGGAGAGTAATACTGATGTGGAGGTTTCCCTTAGCACATTGGTGAAGTTTAAACCATGGTATGTTAGGCCTATCACTGTTCGAGACACATGTTGTTGTCGATACCATGTAGAATTCCAATTATTTTATAAGACATTTGTAAATTTTGGAATAAAATATTGGTCAAATGACCCCTCTCCTTCAAGTGTTCATGAATTTTTATTGAAGATATTATGTGCACGAGAGAATAATAAATTATTTTATGAAAAAGAATGTGTTTGTGGAAGAAAATTCCCAGAATGTTCTCATTTGGCACTCTACAATGCAAAGTATCCCATTGATCCTAATGATCCCAGACTGTCAAATCTCAGTCTGAATTGGAAGCGATATGAAAATGTTACTTACACTCCTGTTGCATATTCAAACACGACATAAAAACAAATCACTTTACTTGACGATGAAATTTCAGTGACATATTTTATGGTGCAAATATACAAATATATTAAGCGCTGTCATATAGCACGATCGCAGGATTTACTGTTCAAGCAAACACGTGATGTGTTCCTAAAAGGAACAATATTATCAGTGTTTGATTTTGCTGAGAATTACGCGTTTAGTCCACAAAAAGAGATACAAAGTGAGTATTATCATTCAGACCAAGTATCTATATTTGTGCATATTTTGTATAGACATGCAGAGCTTGATATCGATGGTTTTGATAAAGATGAAAATAATCATGAGGTGATTAAGGAGTAACATTTCTACATCACTGATGATCGAACACATGATACATGTTTTGTTCAACATCGTTTTAATGTTATTTATAATGAATTTTTGAAACGAAGGGTCACTTTTAAAGAACATTAGGTATGGTCAGATGGTTGTGTTGGTCAATTTAAACTAGCAAGATCGTTCTTTTGGTTGTCTCATCTTCATAAGAGAACCAACATTCGACATACATGGAATTGCTTTGAGTCAGGACATGGAAAAGGAGAGCACGATGGTGCTGGGGCATGCATAAAACGTGCACTTATGAGGCATCAATTGAATCACTCAACTTCCCGACTTGCAAATTCTTTAGATGTTGTTAATTGGTGTAAAGACAATTTAAGTCATGTATCGAACCCAAGGATGGATATTGTGGACAGGTACACATTTAACTAACAATATATATTATCCATGTCTAGAGATATATGTGTATACATGTGTGTGTATTTTTCTATAAAAAAATATTAAATATTATTCAAAATTTGACTCATACATGTGTGTGTTTTTCTCAAGCAGGTACTTTTGGAATATTGCAATGGGTGATGTTGATAGATCATTGCCATTTAATTGCCTTGGAATCCCTCAAACAAGAAGTTTACACTCAATTAGGAGTAAGAACATGACAAATATACATTGCATTGAGAAACGAAGGTGCTCTTGATTTTGTTGTACATGTATTGATCAGACAGAGTCCATCGATGACTGTGAAAACCAAATTAAGAAATTTGTTGAACCATGGAAACACGAAGAATTGGCACCATTTCCCCCATTTGGAAACGTGACTGACAAGGAAATGGACAATGAAGTGTTTGTGATTGACAATGATTATGATCGTGTTTCTGATATGGTTAGAGAAGGTGATGTCTTCGCTGTCATTGCACCAAAAAATAATAAGTGCATTATTATTTATTACGATGCACTATGTCTAAATCCACGTTGCTACAAGAGTATGATAGTCCATCAAATTCTACATACCCAATTGGTTCAATGGTGCTAATGGGACATTTATTTGAAGAAGTAAAGAAATGTAAATATCGTATTATTTTTCAAGATTACCAGCCAGAGGTTATTTATGCCCAATATAGTCACTTGGTCATAGCACTTCGGTTGCAGTTGAAGCAAGTGAAGAGTAGAAAAAAACAACATCAATGGAGGTTATCGATAGATGATCATGATGCCATTCTAGAAAATTTTCCACTAGTACATTTCATATGAGTGGAACACATTGTTCAAGATGAAAAATGAACTTTGATTCTAGGGTTAGAACATATAATTGCTACAATGTATTGGACTTTATATAGTTTAAGACTATACTGTGGATTGCTTTCAAATAAATTGGACATGTGGATGGTTAGATGTGTGTTGGTACGAACTATATTTTATGATCTATTGGATAAGGGTGCTTTGCTAGATAATTAAGTTATGGTGATTTAATGTGTCCATGATGTTTACTCCTAGATGATCTTAACTCGCCCCCTTTTTTACATGGATATGATGGTGATGAATGAATATTTAATTACATATATATTATTGTATTGTTACTTTAATTTTGATATCAAATGCCATCATATTTGCATCTCTTCATTAGTTTAGATTTGATGTGGCTAATATCTTCATTATTGTCTCTTCTCATGATGGAGGTCTCCTACTTTTATTTTCCATCTCCTTGTAGTAAGGAAAATATGTTTTTCAATGTTTATGGATTATGTGATTTTTAATGAAAGAAATGAAATTGAGCTTGGGTTGATGTGGATCATTGAAGTGATTTACCTAAGAAAGAACATGTTAACCAAAAATTAACGCTTACCTCTGGTATTTCAACTTTTCTCTTAATATTATTTGGATTGTCTAATTCGTTGACATTTGTGGTATGGAAATTTCCATTGGAAATAATTTTATCATCCTTATCTTCTTTGTTTTTGAGCAGTGGTGGATTATGTAGTTTACCTCTAACTCTCAATATTCCTCTCTTTCTATGTGATGTCAGAGAATGTGCAACAACATGACCTACATAATGGCAATAACAATTAAAATTATTGCCACATATTTTGCATATATGTGTATGGCCCTTCACCCTTGCTTCATTTGAATATAAATGAATGGACATGATCTTTGGAGAACCTTGTTTGCTACTAGTGTTTGATTCATAATTTCTATATTACTAATGAGGAGGGTTAAATAAAAGTTAAAATTAAATTAATAGCAAATTATCAACAACCAAGGATATTGATAAGCAACAAAACATTTAAACCAACATTTTCGAGAAAATATCACTTGCCTCTTATGAAATATTAGATCATTGATTGGAATCTATATAGCTTGGTGGAGAAATATTACAAAATCAAATTTCATTAGTGCTATAATAACACTTGAAATTATTCTCTTGATGACAAACATAAGACTCATATTTTGAAATTTCTTTCAACTCGGGAAACTAGACTCCATCCGAGCTTCCACAAAAATAGGAAATAATTGTAAGTTTGATGGCAAGGTCAAATAAAGTACTCATGTTGAACCTAAAAGATATTTGATTGCATGTCGACATAGAGTATACACAATGCACGCAAGAATACTTGACTATGTAAATCTCTCTTACTGTAGGAAAATGAAGTGTTCCCTCCATCGGCGACATATCATAGGTCGCTTAAAATGTTAAATATGAGAGGTAAAATTTAAAATAATTGTCAAGTGAAATTGGAGAGTTAAACAATTTGAAAACTCTGGATGTAGGCCCTTTGCTAGACACGTTTCCCTATGTAAGTTAAATAAATTAAATAAATTGCAACTTATGTATGTAGGGAATTGAAATACTTATTAGCTTCATTGGGTGACTTAAAGAACTTGAAGGAATTTCATATTCATCAAATGTAAGGAACTGAAATGTGTGTTTCCTTCTCTTGGATTGTTGGCCCAGTTGATTGAGTTGAGGGTAATTAATTTTCCATTGATACACAAACTATCATTTGAGGAGGTGAAAGAAGAATTCTAAACATTGAGTTATTTTGACTCTTTCATTATGAGTACAACAAATTTTTTATTTTAAGGGGCTATTAAATCCTTTGAAAGAAAAATATTCTCAAAACACTGTTCAACATTATCATGATGATTATTAGCTGACTGTGTCCCATCTACATTACCTTTTTGAAACCCCCCTTTAGAATGTTCCTGAGCATCTGCTGTTGAAATGCTGCCAGCCTCTTCACTGAATGGGACAACTTCCCTGATCTGCTCCAGATTAATATCAGAGTCTTCATTTCTAATAGGTTTTCTAGACCATCCTTTCTGTGAACTACTTTTTGAGGGTATAATTCCAGACGTAGCTTGTTCATCATCAAGGTCCTCACAACTTTCTTCATCACTACTTTCAGAATCCATTGTGTCCTCTTCATCACTGTCCAACATTTCTTCAACACCTCTATCCAACAGCCACAAAGAATCTTGTAGATTAGAAAAAATTCCACCTATTCCATCAAAATAATCTCTTGCTGTTTCTTCATCTATATCTGAGGAATACATAATTTCATCCCCCTGTGAATTGTCAGTTAACTCAGACAAGTTGGTGGAAGAAATTTAATCTGCTTCATTTGGCCAACCCCTTCAATATAGGTGACAACACATCCAAAATCCACTGAGGGAGTGTTAAATTTCTGAGTTGCTACCAAACACCTTAGACTTTCTGAGTTGCTACAAAACACCTTATAGTAGACAAGATAAAAATAGCAAGACTCATTGAGGGAGAATGTTAACTTTATGAGTTGGCTACAAAATGCCTCCACCGAGGGAGAATGTTAACCGTCTGAGTTGCTACCAAACACCTTAGACTTTCTGAGTTGCTACAAAACACCTTATGGTAGACAAGATAAAAATAATAAGATTCACGTACATCTATAAACTAGTAATTAATTTCTTTGGTCAACGCCCTCAAAATAGATGACAACCCACCCAAAATTCACCAAGGAAGAATGTTAATTTCTGAGTATTTTATAGCATGCTAGGGTGCATTTTGTAAACTCGTTGATCTTATTAATTTTTTAGTTGCTCCGAAACCTTTTACACCACCATGCTAAGGTGCACTCATTGAGTCGCGAATAGGGAAACCCTAGAGCACTTGTTTCAATATAAATAGTTTTTGGTTGATCGACATTTGGAAAACTTAATAAGTGGATTTGGACAGGTTTGTAGTCTATTGTTTGTTATTATAAAAAAATACTTTTCAGTAATCAAAATGTATTCAATGAAAAATTTCAAAAGATATAATTATAGTATCCCTGCCTAGAGGCAAATGAGCTCCATTGCAACATAGATCCTGTCATTTAGACAAGATTTTGAAAAATATTATCCATGGAAAATTAGTTCTTCCAAGAAGAATATCAAGGGAGTTCTGCATTTACATACACAATGAAATGAAAAATGTGTTCGAATATCAAGGGATTTGATTTCTGCATTTAGAAAAATTGCAGAATGAAGTTTAATTAAATGTGATACAAATTCCACCAATAGTTCCAACCAAAAAAATGAAGGATAATTATTTATGTTTGACACAACTCCAATGACATCAACCAAAAAAAAAAAAACTCCCATAAGCAAGGTATTTTTTGATGAGAACCAGAACGATGTGAGCCATTATGATAAGAACCAAAACAATGTGAGACATATTGGGAAGAAATTAACAAAACTAGGTCCGTTTATTATCCTTGTTGAAATATAAAAATTAAAAGTTTTTATACTTCGTGAAAATTACGAACAGTAATATTAAGAAATATTGATCATAAACAATACTTGAGAAGGTATTAGTTGGATTAGAATTGATAAATTTGGTTCACTACAAAACACTGATTTGGTGGTTCACTACAAAGCCTTGCCAGTAGTCCAGGTTCGAAACGATAGATATTTGGAAGGAGATTCAAAGACACATGCTGTAATAAGAACGCTCATAGAAGAGAACAATAATCCTATATAGGACAACCATTGCAGAGAATTACTGGAAGTACCTATTGCAAATATACTATCAAAATATTGATAATGATCATTTTGAGCACAAATATTGTATCGTCTCCTAGGCACTAAAACCGAAACACTAATCTTTCACTTTTTAGTAAAATACCATCTCACCCTAAATAATTCATTTAACATAATTAAACGTTCATATTCTAGAAAGATAAGTAAATATTTTGATGATGCAATAGACAAAAGAAAGGATTTGATAATTTAAGAGGGCATATCATTGATGATTCTTGATTCACTTGACTAAATATTTTTTTAAGACATTAAAATGAAATGGATTCAATAAATGAAACATAAGGATAAATAATGTCAAAAATATTCCTAGATTCAATTTTCTTATCAATAAGTTCAAATCAAATTAGAACAAGAGCCCAACTACGTAGTAATAACTAGATTAAGAACAAATTTTGCTTTCAAAATAATACACTAAAGAAATAGACTTTCAAATTCAATCAAACCAGCATTGTCATCATTATGGTTATTGAAAACAAACTACTACATTCAGTTATAAAACCTGTCATCACTCGACAAAGAAAAAGAAATAACTATTCAATAACATATGTTTAAAGGTAAAACCAACAATCAACTGTAACAAACGTTCAAAGATATAAAAGTAATGCAAAATCAACCGAAATCCATTATCAAAATATCCGCAGACCGTTTGTGAAACACTTTAGAATGTTAAGCACCAAGTAGAGCCATTCAAATGCATATACATATTTTGTAAAACAATCCCAACATGATCTCAAAACGATCTTATTTTATCCAAACATATAAAATCGTTGATAGAAGACCTCTAAATTAATTAACAATAGAATTCTAAAAAATTACATAGCAAAACAGTCTCCAAGTTTGGAGACAAATATTGTGAGTGCATAAAATGATTCAATAAAAGTTTCAACTACCAAAATATTATGACCACTGGCAACAAGAGGGGTCTGAGACACTGAATGTACCGTATGAGGAAATCCTATAATACTTCCAAGAGACAATTTTCTCTATTCTCGTCCATAGTTTATCATGAGAAAGAGAGGGAGAAAAAGAGAAGGGTCATAAGGACTCACTTGAAAGTGGAAATCCAATCAAAACTCTGGGTCATCCAAAGTTTGTCACAAGAAAGAGAAGGGGAGAGAGGGATGAACCTTGATGAACAGGAAATTAGTATGACCATGAACCTTGATGACCCATCAAACTGCTTCTGTCGAAACACCAAGAAGTTGGCACTCAACTTGGAAACATATCAATAAGCTCAAGCATTGAGCTTTAAAGGTCATAAGGCTCATCGGATAAGTGTCCATTTATCTAACTATGCAATTTTATGACCTATGGACGAAGACCACCTTACTAGTACAACACGGAAACTGTACCACCAAGAAAACTAAGGCCAACCCATTCAAAATGAGGGGCTTATATCTGCACGATTTAGTTAGTACTTTCATACTGACATACCAACAAAAGTAACCTGCCACCAGTAACATCCAAAAACCATGCATTTTCTTGCATACGACTCACTACAGTGTAGTTATAAGGCCTTAGAATATTTTCTTTGAAACACCCATAGCATTGCCCCTGGGGTTGCAATAGCTGAAATTCCTAAAATTTAGTAGTAGTATGCATGTTAAAGAAAAGTAATACTGAAAATAAAACAAAAAATTGAACCAATGTTATAGCGGTAAAACACAAGTATACCTTTTCAACCAAAGGTGAATCCATTAGAAGGAATTGTTGGTTGATTTGCCCCAAAATTGAATGTTGGTTGTGCAGCGTCTCCAGTGGCAGGTAAATTTTGGTCATCTTCATCATCTTCCAGCCAATAAGTTTTAATAGTTTTTATTGCCTTCTCATAAATTTCATTATTGTCATGAATTTGCAGGTTCTCAATCTTCTCAAGTCCTTCAACATCATAAATATACTGTGCATAGATATTTACACCTCCAGTGTTGCCCAGATCCTTCTCTGCTTCCCCAAATTTCAAAATATTTTCTAGCCCTTCAAGACAAACAGTTACAATTCTTGGGTCTGGACAGACTAGAAGATCACATAGAGGCTTAATGCATCCTTGATTCACAAGATATTTGCAAACAAAAGCAAGAATCAGTAGTTTGTCTCATTATATCAGTTGACACAAATTCTTGAACATGTGCATCACACTGACTATTATCAGCAAACACATCACATTACATTACATCTTGTAAGTTGACCCCTTTATTCATTACTAGCAACCCATTTTAGAAATATTCTTGTGTTGATCATATATATTCATTAAATACATACTTTATTTGATCATGTGTACCACTAGAAGTAGCATTAGATTAGCCCATGCTGCTTCTTTCTTGATATAAAACTCAGTAGTTTGCAACAATTGTACAAGAGGAGGAATAATGTTTGCATCAATCACAACCTGTAAACCAATACAAAATCAGGATATATGAACTTAAACAACATTTTACAAGGAATAAGACATTCAATGAAGTGTCATTCTTAATCTATAAAGCAATAGCTAAGGAACCTGTATTTGATATTTGTTTTCTGCAGTTATGTTTGAGATGGTCCAACATGCTTCCTTCTTGATACTTTTCTTATGATTATGGGTCAACAGTGCCAAGAGGTAGGGAAGTGCTGGATTGTTGACAATGTACTGAGGCAAAATACATCCCCACAAAATTACTGGAGAACATAATCTAGAAAATAAAACACAAGTATTCACTGTATCCCAAAGAACTCACTTAAACATTTAACTTATGTGTGATTGTATAAATTCTAGAAGACTAATTAAATCTCCACTTGGATATGTACACCATAGATTGACTTGCAATATTTCAAGTTTCAAACCAGATGCTAATAGAGACTGGATATACCTGAGTCTGTACATCGTCTCCAGTTACAATATTGCCCACAGTCCGGAGAGCAGGGATAAGAATAGATGGAGATGGATGACTGTAGAGACAAAACATGTAGAATTGAAATTTCCAAATGCATTTAGCAAAAGAATAGCTCTGATAAATCTCTAACCTTTATCTAAAAACATAAATATGGAACTAATAGAACACATTCTTAACCATAACTTTAATATCCTTGCACGAAATATGCATATCTACAACATTAATAATAGGTAGAAGCTCAAAAATGTTCATCAAATTTTCAGTATTTATGCTTACAGTAGAAGCTCAACCATTCTTCGACAAACACCAGCCTCAATCACAACTTGAATTTTATCATTTGTTCCATCAAAAAGATAAGAGAGAGCCCGACAAGCATCTGTTAAGACTTCTTCATCATTCGAATGAATCAGATGCTCGAGTGCTAGTAGAATTGGCTTTGTCTGCAAGAAAACGGTTCATGAAAATTTCAGCCCTGAAAAATGTATATCTATGGCCAAGGATGACAAATTGATAGAACTAACAAGGCAAAGTCATTTAAAAAATCAACAGCATAAATTCCCTACCTGGTCAAATGCAGGTTGTGTCTTGCCTCGATAGAAATTAGACAAGGTCCAAGTGGCATTTCTCAACATAGAAAGCTTAGTGTGCTCATTCAGTTGAGCAAGGAGTGGCATCAGGGCACCGTGGATGAGAACTAGCTCTCCGCATTTGGGCGAGTCATCGACCACATTTCCCAATGTCAAAACAACCTATTAACATAAAAGGACAAGATATTAAACAAAAATGACAATATAGGTCCAAATGCAGAAACAAAAACTTGGACTAAATTTCTTGGAAAAATGCTCTACTGCAGAATAGAAATATTGGACAAAAACTCTGTATTAGAAACAAAGTAAAGAAACATTAAAAAATAGTTCTCTAACCTGCTCACGAACATCATCACTTGGTCAACTTAGTAGTTGTACAAATATTGGCACAACTCCATGGTCAATCACAACTCGTGTATGCTTTGATGTTCCTGAATCTATGTTTATCAAAGCCCATGCTGCTTCAAACTGTAATCAAGCAGGAAAAAAGCCACAAAGCCACTTTCAGACCACTGAAACACTTTCCTATTAGGAGATAAGATAAGATAATTATATTTGTCCAAATAATGACCACAAAGTAGGTGAAAGGGACTGTTGACTACAATGATGTCCATACAATGCGGGTGAACCAAACTGTCTCCTATAAAAATTCAATGCATGAATATACAAGGTACAATGCATGAACATAAAAATAAAATTTATGGAATGCCCTGGTAGAGAAAATCCAGGAGCTAATGGGTCTGAGGATCAAACCCATCTCTCTTAAAATCTGAGGCTGAAAGAAAACATAATCCCTCAACCCTTTCATGAAATAATCAATCAAGTACATTATTGCCTTCTATCATGTATAGATAAAACAATAAGGGCTTTCACCTGCAACTGTGGAAAATCATGCCTCGTTAGGAATTCAACAAAGCGAGGAACAACTCCTATATCAATAATTTCCTCTATAGGAGGACTACGCTCTGTCAAAAAAACAAAACCAATGGTCAACTGCCTAATGGACAAAACAGACACAAATAAAATGGCAGTTCATTGACAATTAATGCATAAGATTTCATGTAAATACCAATTGAAAGAAACTTTCGGAGTTTGGTAGTTGCTTCAAGTTGCAGGTTAGGTTCATCAGACCATACTCCTGCAACCATAGCAGGAGGACTCTCCAACTGAAAAAACAAAAAACAAAAAACAAAACAAAATAAAATAAAATAAAAGTAATAAAAAAAGGAAACAAAATGTCAAATAAGGTCATCATAGATGCCACAACATAGTTTTACATATTCCTCTAAGCCAAATGAAGCACCTATTCTGTCAGTAACCTAGTGAATTGACTATGGCTCAAAGTTTTTACTGAAAATTAAAAATTAGTTTTAGAATTCACTAGATACATAAAGGGACCTCTCAACTGTCTATAAATTGGTGGATCTACCAAATTTGAAATTTAATCTGCTGATAAGTTCAGATTTGATATCATAGGAGTAACCATGGGCTTACAATCCATCCTCTGAAATCTCATATGAATCTTGATTGCATACTTACACGGTTTAGGGAAGGCCTTCTCTAGAGCCTAGGCTCAAGAAATAATGCATAGAGTTGATGTCCTTCATATTGAATTAAGGTGCTAGCTATGTCTAGCACAATGCATGTTGCATGTCTGAAAAAGCCCCGGGAGACAACCATGCATCATACTAGAGATTTACAATTGTAGATGGAGCCAAATATCATCTGAATAACATCTTCAGGAAGGCGATTAAATAAATCTGGTTGTGTGTCTTCCATCTTCACTGTACTTCTACAAGACATTAAATAAAATGTAAGTGAGATCATCAATCAACACTTGCAAAAAAAACCTTAAAAATATCCATTCTGAATTGTTTAAGTTGAACGTCAAAATACCACTTTAAAGTCTTAGGCAAAGATACACACATACCTGATGCTATACAATATAAATAGGGAAAAAATAGGTAAAATTTGAAATCAGATAAAAGTATTGGTGCACCCTCTTGTATACTCTACTGCCACGCCCTCATCCACAGACCATCATGATGCACATAAATCAATGTTGTACAAATATGTTAATATTTCCACGTGTATGTAAAGACCTGCAATACTATTTGTATACCTTATATTGTACACTTGTTCAAAGAATTTCTATACCAAGGTTATTAATTTTGGATGTCCCGAGAATAATAAAGTTTTGCTATTATGAGTCAACTATTGATCACATTAGGATATGAAAGCAATTCCTATAAACTATTCCCTAACAATCTATGTAAACATTATGATTTCCATCTAAAAAACCTGGTAAATTTTCTTGGAGAATGTTCCATTCCCGCTGAACTTTATTCATCCATTTACTCTTATTAATATGTTGTGAAAAAACGTTTAAAAACTTCAATCATACACCATAAACATGGAAAAGAACATTTCTTTTGGCAACAAAAATCACAAAAAGGGATGAGAAGAGCATGCCCTTTAATAAATGTATACCTGGTTTGTTTCTTGGTGGTAGAAGTGATCCATAGGGTCCTTTACACTGTCAAATTGTTTGAAGTGACCTAGGTCATGACAACTACTACTGGGCAAGCTATGCAGTGAAATTTCCTCCCTTTTCTGTTCCATATTCACTGTATCTTCCTCCATTTTCTGTTCCATATCAATTTTACCTAATATCAACATAACTAAATCAAATTCAACAAATTTCCATCTTGCAAGACCATCTTAATCATATTCTTCAGCATTATTGCAAACGATGCATCATCTTCATCTCTATGAACCACAAATATTTGTTGAGGTCCAACTTGCATAAAAAACACAAAAAATTAACCTTTGGCAACAAAAGTAAATTCATACTGTTTATTCTGTGATATACTATTTATAATATGGCAATGATACCAACAAAGAAATGGTAAGAGGTTACCATGGTTTAATGTAGAGTCTCTGACCCAAAGCCTACACGATCTCTTTGGGCTTAGTTTGCATCATCTCAATATTATCTGTAGCCTGAAAAGTAGAAACCAAAGTTAATAGAAAAGTTTGTGAAAAGAAATATAATAAACATAATAAATATGCTTAACGAAAAGTATCGATACCTGTGTCATGACTGGAACTTGAGAAGGAATAATCTCTTCTGGAAACTCTTGATGTGTAGCACATACCTGAAAATTCAATAATGTTAAGAGCCACACCATATAAAATTATGTTCATCTTAAAGTCACTTGAAATTTAACGTAAAAATCTAGATAGATAATACCTATGAGACCACTGGAACATATGAAGGTATCATGTCTTCGGGAAGCCCTTCATGTGTATCGCTAACCTGAAAATTCCATAATGTTAAGAATCATACCCTATAAAATTATGTGACATAAATTCATTTTCAATTTGGCGTACAAAAATATAGATAGATAGTAATGAATGTGGCACCTGTATATGATCATTTCCATGATCTACAAAATGAGGATTAAGGGTAAAACAATGTTGTTCTAAGAATTTTGTAAACTGCATAAGTTAAATAAATATATTAGCGTAAGTTTTTGGAGACTAAATGTATATACACCAAAAAAACATGTTACATGCACTCTAGCTCATCTTATAAATGTGTATTTTAAAATAGATCAAAACATGCTTGTACATATCTCACCCATGGTGTGTATTTTTTGTCTAATGGCTCACTCATAGTGGTCTCTACAGGAGGATGCATACTCCAGAAGCTCATCTCACTCCATCTCCCTCAACACATCATCTGGAATACTCACAAATGAACAAAATATTGCACTAGATGAAGGTTGGCTTGTCCCTAAGCCGACTTCCACCCCTCCTAAAGCAGCTGCAATATGTTCTTGTATCTTCTCCCTCATCTGAGATGCAACACTGGAGATAAGGGCTAACTTCTCTGGAAGTGTAACTACCCTAGGTGGTCGAGGTGCTAAACGAGGTGCTGGAGGCCTAAATCCAATATCTCACATAACATCAGGTCATTCATATGTACGACCTTTTCCAGCTCCATAGAATTTGGACTCCGTATCTGTAGAGTTAGGGTCCATGTGCTCTCGGAATTGAGCATACAACATCCTAACAAAATATTGCGGCACCTCATCATTATTTGGGAACTTCCCGTATACATACATGAACTTTTCATAAATATAAGGTACAATATTGGGATCATTGAATCTTGCAATATTTAAACGTTTTTTGTCTTCAGGCCGCAAGTCAAATAGTGACAATGCCATTTCTTTAGTGACCCTACTTTTAAATTCATTATAGGAGTGGATATTAATCATTGATGCTCTCCTCTTACGCATCATGTCAAAAAAAACTTGAGTTGATGGTTCAACCCCACGATAAGTCTCTATCAAACTCTCCAAATTGTGCAAAAAAATTTGAAGACAATATCGACTAGGGGCAGAGAGATTGCAACTTTTCAATTCATTGCGCAATCTCATGGAATGCTCCCTCATCCCATCAACATTAAGTAAGGAGATTGTATCTTCCCAAGGCATCTCCTCATGAATATCACCGGGATGGGTGTAAAGGGGACCATAGCTCGGATTTCGAGAAAACTCATGAACCCTACAACCTCTCCCCCTAAGAGGGTGACGACCACCACCTGTAACATGTTAAATTATTTCACATATTAAAAATTAAATAATTTATAAGGAAAATTTGTATTTAAAAAACTTGTCTGGTCATTTGAAAATACCTCATGGAAAAACTATCTCATCCTCTTCTCTCATCGGACTAGGATTGTTCTCTTCTGAGGAATGAAGGTATCTACTAGCCACTGTACAAAACATTAAATTGTTTTATAACACAAGTACATGAGATGCACAATAAGTTTCACATTAAACATACATTAAACAATAATTTTTCCTTTATATTTTACCTGAACGAGAACTATCCAAGTGTGGGATGGATGCCACAGGTTGATACATTGTTCTCCTTTGTCCCTCACCAACAATAGGGCTAACCCCAACTCCTACATTTGCACCTATGGAGCATAATATTTTCACATTAAACACATGTCATTTGAAAAAAAAATTCACCTGTTCAACATTGAATATAACGTAAACTTGAACATTTTAATTAGAAATTGATCTAATGTGTACATATACCGTATATAATATACCCCTCAGAATGGGCTCTATGAAATTGGGGATGAATGGGAACAGGTCTATGGGGCTCCTCTTGTTCGATTTGGTGTCTAGGCGCATGAGTCATATGAGTGCGTCCACCTGTGCAGGACAAAAAAATTTCACATTAATCAATTTTTCACAACGAACAATAAATATAACCTACATGAAAACATGACATAACTAAACAACCAATGTACCTGATAATCCTCCTCTCATGGAGGGGTCTCTGGAGGGCTTGCCTGATGCCATTATTTCTATAGTATCAAATAAAATTTCTGCCCCTCATAAAAAAATTAGAAAACAAGTTATCAATTGACAATCATGTCATCAACCAATGGATAACAGGTATTATAGCTCCTTGACATACAAGGGCTCAAAAATAGTACATGGCATAATATCTCATGGCACTAACTAAGCTGGGTCAATCGTTCCTCCAGTTGTACAACTTAACTACCTAGGTATTATTGAGTGGTCTCCTCGAGTGTTGTTCTACGTCTTTTGGAGCAATAAGACGGTTGGTTAGCCTATCGAAAGAGGGATTCAAGTATACCTAGGGGAATTCCTATATTCCTAAAGGTACATGGAGGTGAGATTTTTTTTACAAGTATTGTCTTATGTCGTAGTACTGCAAGCGATACTAGAAAGGGTTACAAGTGTTTCACTCAATGTGATTCCACTTTATTTCCTACAATTATTGTTCCTCTACTATAGTATTACACAATTATGGATAGATCACCGTGTTAATAAAGGGCATTAGAATACAATCAAAAAATAAAGTTTAAATATATATGAGCTTGCTATCCAAAGGAAAGGTATCCTAAAATAGAAAGAAAATAACTTGTGCAAGGTATGTTTTGAGGCTGAAATTTCAAAATGTTCATAAATTATGCTATACTTCTTTGATTGGCTATTATGGCCCCAATCGTGAAATGCTACAAGATCATTAGATCTATTGTCACTGGATTGGCATAATTTTTTTATTAATGGAGTTGGAAAATCATCATTTTGTAGGGTTAATAACCTTGTCTAATAATCATTACTAGAAAGAGGCCATTGCCTCAATTCTTCTTCTGTCTAAGTTCCTCATCCTATTGTTTTGTAGTCACCATCAATAGTCATAGCTAATGTTCTGGTGAAATATTCCTCCTCAAGAGCAATGGAATCTTAGTTAATGGATATTTATAACAAATCCTTGTGAAGTGTTGAGGATGGAGAACATTGTACATCAAGATGGGGATCCATTCATGTATTATCAAACTTGTTATGTAAGCCCTTTCAAGCCCATGTATTCATGATGTTTTCTTTTTATTGTAGAAAATATATTTTAAACAGCTAGGACAACATTTGAAATTCTCTTCCTTTTTTGGTTCAGGCATATCAGCATTTTCAAATACATGTGAATGAATCTGGACCCCAAGAAATATCCATGTTGAACCAGAAAGTCTTGTGGTTTCCTTTATGTTCTTTTGTGTTTACATGCTACTTTGTTCTCTTTTTCTCGTCTAGTATAAAGGACTTACATTCCCAGTCCGTTATGTCTCCTAGATATTTTACTCTATTTCAGATTTAATAAGCTGTACAATATCAATATCAGCTCAGAAGGTAGGCTGGAAAGTAGCTCAGAATCCAAATATCACAGAGGTTCTATCAACCTATATTGTGAGTTATCTGGTGCATTATACCTGTTGACTATCAGAAAACAATAGGTGGAATCATATTATGTACTGGCATTTTGTTTCTTTTGATTCAAAAGTTTCAAAATCAACTTGCCAGAAAATCTTATCTAATTCAACTTCAACTTGCCAACATGAGGACAAAGAAGACACAAGGGTATATTTATAGAAGTGAGGTGACTGTTCATCTACCATGAACTTTCACCTACGCTCATGACACTTGAAATTCTTCACGAATCTCTGATTTCTAATGAATCTCACATGTGCAATCAATATTAACATTGCTATTGAGATTATTATAAAAAGTTTTTACACTATGAGAGAAGAGAAATTATGAGGAAAGTAGAGATGATTATTTTGAATCCTAAATTATTTGTTTCCAATGTTGTTGCAAAATTATGGAGGATTTCATGAGATGATGAATAGAGTTTTGATGTTCATTTGTTGTATTGAATGTACATTTTCCTGCTACTACATTTTTCATCAAGTAGACGAGTTTTAAGACTAATATCGACATTCCCCAACTTGGTAGACATAATTCCTTGGGAATTTATATGGAGTCGTTATATGACAATTGATATCAACCCTTGCAGAATGCGTGGCAATTGTATTTGTGCCTTATTTGCATTAAAGTGATCATACAACCAACTTGTGATGTTGTGCCTTTGGTATTTCTAAATTTTCCTAGAAGCATGAATGAAGATAATGTCCTGGCTTGTGAAAAACGTAGTTGCACAACCTTCGTGATAAACCCTTAGCTAACATTGATGCCCCAAAATATTATTATCTTGGAAGAGATGCATTGCAAGGATTTTTTTTGGTCAGTTGGCAATAAGAGCTTGATGCTTTCAACTTGATCCCATCTCTTCCACATAGGTTAATATTCTCGCTCCGTCTCTTCTTCTTGCAAAAAAATTACATTGATGATACATATTTGTAGCCAAAGGATAATATTAGAAACATAAAAAATGGATTGAAAGAGAGATACTACTGTGGACCCCTATATAATCCCTTTATGCACCACAATATTGTCATTTTATGCTGTCTGTGCAGGATCATTATGAGTAGAAACGGATATAGTTATATTCCACGATGAAGCATTGAAGGCTACATTTCTTGACTAAGACCAATGGTTTAGGCATTAATTTGAGGCCAAATTGATGAATACGCTTGAACACATTTTACATGCATGCCATAAAATAATGTTTTTAATATACCAATGGGCATGGTACAAATAAAATATGTGCGTGTTTCTCTGCTAGTATGTTGAGCCACTATTAGTTCTTGAACTTCTATTTCAAACATGTGATTTCCCATCTACATGCATATTAGTCCTATATTTCTTCTGATGTTCACCTTCTTGTGACATTGTTTTTATCTAAGAAAATGTTGGTACGAGTTATGTCGTATCCTTTGTGATCCATACCAACATATGTCATGAAAATTTTGGGTTTATTTTTTCCCTCAAGGTTTTCCTTTAGGTAGTAATAGCTGTGATCTATAGTTTTTCTCGTGAGTATGAGTACCAAACTCTACCATACTACCTGTTCTAGGGTTTATTACTACCTAATTAACCTTGATTCCCCTTGGATTTCCTCCAAGACATTTCCATGATGCATTCAAAATTTTCACTGTGAGGCAGGTGTTTACTGCGGATTATGACAAGGGATGGTTCCTAGATCAGGAGGAATCACTGGTTGATACAACAACAAGCAATGAAAAAATGAGATATTCAAATTCTTTATAGGCATATCATATCTCAAGTATTTTCTAGTTCAGATATGTTTGAATTGAATCAACTCATTTGTGGATCACACAAGCCTTGTTCAGATATGTTTGGGGAATGAATTTTAATGGGCTCACTGTCCTTGATTGATCCAATTTGGCATATTGTTCCCCTTTCCAATTGAGAGGGTAATAATTTCAAACTTTAACTTTACATGCATCATATTTCATAGAAATGATTTTTGGTTCTTAGACCACTTTCAATGATAAACACTCAATAACAACATCCTCCATTTATGATCATAGAGGCTTATCCTTTAGATATTTCAACCTTGGAAATAGGAATTTGAATTATACCATTATTTTTTGGTCATCTTGTCAAAATGAATCCAAAATTGGTTATTTTGTGTTGTACCTATGAGCCTCACTATATTTAACTGAGTCAAAGAGAAACTCTTTGAATTACCAATTATTGACCTTTGTAGTTTTCAAAATGGCTTCTTGACATGAGTGTTGAGAGGACAAACATTTCAATTGAATGAAATAATTATTGTCCTATTTATTTCTTGCCATGTACTTCAGTGTTTGTCATGATATTAAATATTATACCATGTTAATATATGCTACACAATTCAATAGTATAGTTCAGGGTTATACTAGCATTGTAGATGACTCTCCTTCACAATATTATTTTTCCTCTTCTTAAGACAATATAAAATACTACTTGGATCCTATAATGAAATTTACAATCCTACATTCATATGAAAAATTAAGAATTCATTTTTAAAGAAGTTGCAAGTCAAATAAAGCACAATGTTATCCTGGATCATGTTTCAAAAGAAGGTCAAGAAAATTCAAGGGATCTGTCAAATGTTAATCTCATTATTGGAATGCTTATTTCTTTTCATGTACTTCAGTGTTTGCCATGATATTAAATATTATACCATGTTCATCTATTCTACACAATTCAATGATATAGTTCGGGGTTATAGTAACATTGTAGATGGACCTCCTTTGCAATGTGCTTTTTCCTCTTCTGAAGACAATAATAAAATACTACTTGGATCCTCTAATGTAATTTACAATCCTAAATTCATATGAAAACTTAATAATTCCTTTATAAATAAGTTGCAAGATAGCTAAAGCACAACATTAGATCATATCATGTTTCAAAAGAAGGTCAACAAAATTTAAGGGATATGTCAAATGCTAATCTCATTAAGTAAGAAATTATACCCAAATATACATGCACCACCACATGTCTTTACAATTGTGCAAGAATTACTCAACAAGTAATAAATTACAAGTTGAAAACTAGGCATTGCATTCTCTCTCAAGAAATCCAAGAATACTTTGGGAGCATTGTAATTGGACCACAAGAAGGAAATACAATTTTAGAGTGATTGTCCATAAAAAGTATTTAAATGGGACTTTCTTGATCGAGAATATTCAAAGTATCACAGTCGCATGTAATATGTTGTTATGAAGATGCACATGTTGTTATAATTCCTTTTCCAAGTCCACCTTTGTTTGACCTATCTTCCAAGTGCACAGGGTGATAATATCCAAGCCATTGAGGACAATTTCATCCAAAAAATTGAAACCTTCCCTCAAAGAATGCATTGAAGGTGTTATAGTAAATCATAGAAACTAATATACTTGCCTGCTATTGCAAAGTCAATATATGTTCTAAAAGTGTGGTCAATAATTTATACATAATCATTGTACATCCATTGGCGAGACATTTTATATTGTTCTATTTCATAGATTCATTATGAAAGAAGATGTATCTTCTGCAGAGTTGGCTTGTAATATTTGATAAATAAGGTGGCTATCTCTAACCTTATTTTTAAAGTCGCATTAAGAGAGGGAGTCATATGCTACAGATTCAAGTCTAGTGCCATATTATAGTTCGTAGTCAACCACAGATCATGAGTTTATCTCGATGAAGATAATATATTCGACTTGCGACCTCAAGGCCCAATCATGAATATTAGTTACAGTGCAAGTCACACTTTTCAGTTTCAATCTCACTGTAAGCTAGAAGTGCAATATTTTACCTAATCATAGTCACAAATTAAATCTTTAGCACAGATCCCAATTTAATTTCTAAGACCACTACAAATTGTCAGTGTTATTTGCAACTTGGAGGCAAAGTATGCAAGACCAATCACATGTTGGAAATGCACATTATATTTTTCACATGCGATAGAGGTGGTCTTGGTCGCAGTTTAGGGGTCTTGAATCGTAGGTCACAATGAGATTCTAATGTAATTGCAAATTTTCAGTGTCTTGTGCGATTGAAGGATGGAGACCTCTACTACTATCAAAATTTTGACCTATCATTACCCTAGTCTTTAACGCTACTTGGAATAATCTATGCATTGAATTTAAATGCTCATTTATCACTGCTATGGTGTCAGATATGTGTAATGCTTCAATTCCATTACTTACCAGCCTCAAACTTCACACAGAAGCTCCAAGTGAGCCAAATATCCTCCATGCAAGAGGCGTACAGGAAAAGACAAGGGTACTTACTGTTACACAGTAATTTGTCACTGTCCCTGCAATCCCCATCTCGCCCATTGGAGGGTCATTTCTGTGATCAATAAGCATTGTCATGCCTTGCAAATAACATGATTGCATCCCTTTCCATGAGGAAAACATTCCTTTTGTTGAACATTTCCTGAGTAGACCACTAAAAACACCTGTTTTTGCCTTGGCGCAGGTAGCCATTTACACTCTCGCGCTGAGCTGGAAAATTAACACTGAACCCACGCCAGTTGGTGCTCTGTCCCAGTTAAACACCCATGCCAAGATATTTATGGAATGTTTTTTAGAAATAGATGCGGAGGTTCTATTCCAACCACCTCGAGGATGAGTCATTGGGAGTGGTTGAACTGAAACAACCACGGACTCCCTCCTTTAGTTAGTAGTTTCCACCTCCATTGGAACTCTCCTAAAGGATAGGACTCTCTCCCACCTTTGTAGGGATCCCAACCTCCTCCTCTCCTCTATAAATATATCCATCTTCCATTGATGTGCTAGTTGAACAGACTGCTGAAAAGTTAGTATAGAGAAGAGAAGAAATTATAGCTTTGGGAGAATAGTGCAGAGTGTGATTGTTTTTGTGTGATTGAGAACATAGTTAGATCCTGGACCTTTGTGTGTGAGGGTGTTGCAAACGTGCTTGGGTACAGACCTACTGAAGGAGAGCCTCAACATCAAGGCTTGGTTGTAAACTCCCCTTGTCTTTATCATAATAAAATGCATCTGATGTTTATCTTCCACTCTTGTTTACAATTATAATGAGATTTCTAGAATTCCTTGATCAGTTAGATAGGTTTTAATTGTTTTATGTTTGTCATGGTTTTATGCTTGCTGTGGTGTCTTAATTGTCTGTATAGGTAATCGAATGTTGGTAGTAGCATGTATCGAGCTTGAGAAGAGCGACAGATCAAGAAGCTTCGACGAAAGACGATAACATAGCATCAGAACAGGGTAGGCCATCTTCTTTGCTCTGAATTTCATTTACAATATAGGAAGGTAGATGTTAGTATGTTCCCGAAGTTGCTAGAACCACCCTAGGGCTAGAGGGATCGCCTGTATCCGTAGAGGGGATTTACCTGGACAAAAAATTGGTGACTCCATTGGGAATTTTCCTTTGATTTTGTCACTCTTTGAAGTCTTAGTCATTCGACGGATTTAGTCGAACGACCATTTCACTGTTTGTTCCTAAATTTTTCATCAATTACGATCTTTTAGTTTTTGATTGAAGTGGTGAGTCTGGTCTTGGTTGGAAGAAATTCTTTGTTTTTTTCCTGTTTAGGCATTGGCGCTTTTATTTTTCTGACAGTAGCACCGATTGGCCATTGGCGCTAGTTTTCAGTGAGAAAGTCGCGCCAGTTGGCGCTAGTTTCACCCACAAAAGTCATGCCAATTTCAAGGTGTGTAGAAAATTGAGGTTTTTTTCCCTAAATCCTTCACTAGTGTGTCTAGCCCTTCCAGTCCTTTTCTCTGTTTGATTTACTCATTCTCGCCTCTATTTTTTCACTTGTGAGCAGAGATTACATTGCTCATGTTCAACTGAAAAGTCTTATTTCTATGATTGCTTGATGTAAAAGGGAATGAATGCCTTGTTTTGATCTCATGCTTTGGAAGTCCTGTTTGTGCTTGACCTCATATGTCTTGTAGCCTTTTGAGGAATTTTGTTACAAAGTGTTTAAAACAATGATTGAATTCTTAGTGTTTGTTTGCATCCCTTTTGCATTCATCCTTCCATTAAGGAAATTTGTGTTTATTTAGTTTTCATCTTAGAGTTTTCTTTTCGTTAAAATGCATTAGATCACATTGCATTGAAAAGTATTTTTTGAGATCCATCATTGAACTTAGATTACATTGTTTAATTATTGAAAGCTAAAAATCACATTGAGTGCATTCTCTTTCATTAAAAGCATGCATTAAGTAGATTCTCATCTCATCAAAAAATGCATTGAGTGCATTCTTATTCTTTCAAACGAAAAAGGAAATTGTGCATAGATTACAATTGCATAGTTTTCAAAAAAGAGGATTTTGCATAGATTACGTTGCATAATTCACATCATTGAATGTTTTAGATTACATTTGGATAGTGAAAGTCATCTAGTTTGGAAAAATTTCGTTTGTAGTGTTTTTGTTTGTTGCATCTACATTGTTTGAAACTCTTCCCTTAACTAGATAGCATTCATCGAATTAAAAGATTTCTTTCCTCATATAGCTACATATAGGAGATTGTCAGATGCCAAGCAGTAGGGCCTTGAAACCGAGACATAATTCGAGATAAACTTTAAAAATTATTTAATTGACCTAAGGAAGCATTGAAACCTAACGAAAATTTTTTAGTGGTCTAGGCTAGTGACGTGTTCCGGCGTCTTAAAACTAGTAGCTGTTGTTCGCCATCTAGCTCTAGAAAGCTCTAGTACGGACTTGTGCTCCCTGTACCGTCGAGTATATAAAGGGATACCCCTCTAGGTTCCAATCCTTTTATCCATAGGAAGCCGAGTTTGGCGCCTTGTAACCATGATACATTGAACACAACATTCGGAAAGACTACCTGCACGTATGGAAAGTCCTTGGTCATTTCTCTTTCATTGGATCACCAAGGTGTATATGGCATTTCACGGAAACTTGGTACACCCTCTTGCTTAGATTACCTGAGTAGTCATTTTGGTATTTTTGTGACTCTCTAAAAGTGAAAAGATCATCGAGAGCTTGTCCTTTCACGCTCGTTTCAACCTGAATGTGATAGAGTCACCTTTTGCCTGTTTCTCGACTCTTAAAATATGAAACGAAAGAGTTTTGTTTTAGTGTCTTAAAATATTAACTGCCCACAAAATATTCCCGGTTAAAGTTATCTTCCTTAGCATTTTGTTTTACGGTTGTTTCCAATGGCAACATTTCCGGAGTTTGCCAACCAAGGAATCCCCTCCGAAGGGAATCGTAGTCCTTTTCCTACTTTTGGGAATGTTGGTGCTCCTTATATGGAAACATTGTCCCTGCCTGGGTTAACTGTTGGGTTTCCTGTTTGGTTATTCTCAACCTCTGTGGTCTCGAGTGTTCTTTCCACCGTACAACCATCTCCTCCACCAGAACAACATCATGTTGCTTCTAAGGTGGACCTCTCCCCTTCTTCGCCTATTTATTCATCCTCCTCTTCTACTTCGCCTGGTGAAAGTCCGGATTCTAGTAACCAGGTGGATAAGAAGAAGAAGAAGAACACAAAGAAGAAGAAGTCAGATAAGCGAGAGGCTAATGCTGTAGCTATTGCGTCTTGGACACCTTCCATTGATAAACCATCCAACCTTCCATGGAAAGTCAAATTCCCTTGTATGTTGTGCAAAGGAGACCATCTTCTTCGAGACTACCTTGGCATTCCCAAGGTACTTAAAGCATGGTCCAATGGCCATTCGCCGTTGCCTTTGGCTTCTGGAAGTCATATTGGTGACACATCTTCGACTAGTACTGATAAGACTCATAAGAAACATGGTAAGATTACAAATCCCTGTAAGTTGTGTGAAGGGAATCATCCCATTCACCTTTGTCCAGACATGGATGAAGCCAAGAGAGTGTTGGACAACCCTACTATTTCTGCACCCTGCCTTTCGGATGGTTACCAGAAGCTTTCTTCAAGTCTTTCGCTAGTTGATTTAACGATCAGTCAAGAGTCATCCTTGGTTGATCCTGTTCCCTCAGAAATTCAAATTCACGAATCCATTCCCAACCAACCATTGGTCGAGGATTCGGTCGATCTAATCCCGCTTACAGTTCATTAGGTCTTTTCCATCGAGAGTGGATCTCATCCCCCTCACGTTCCTCTTGTTTCTTCAGATTCCTCAGAATTGGAGAAATATTCTCTTGTCGTTGTAGTTCAACAAGCTGCTCCTCCTTATCCCATGGTGTAGGTCTAGGAGGATGCTCCTCTTGCTCCTGTAACACGAGGGGATGACCATCTCAGTTCGATGGTACCCCCTCCAAGTAGTTTGGTCGCTTCCTTCGATTGGAGTCGATTTGCGGGATACCACCTTCCTTCTTATGTGCCCTTTGAGATCACGATACAGGAATTCAATGTGGTCGTACACAAAAAAATTATAGATGAAGGTGCATCTGTAAGTATTATTTATTCAACTACTTGGAAAGCTTTTGGTTCTCCATCACTTGTGCCTGTTACGCATAATTTTTTAGCTTTTAACAGAGGAACTAGTCAACCGAGGGATCCTTCCAAAGCTGCCTATTACTTTGGGAGGGAAAACCATCTATATAGACGTCATGATGGTACAAGGTCCCTTGGATTTTAATTTACTCTTGGGGTGCGACTATGCTTATGCCATGGGGGCAATTGTATCATCCCTCTTTCGTGTGATATGTTTTCCACACAAAAATCGGATCGTGACCATTGATCAGCTTTCATTCTTTTGTCCTGACGTGAAATCTGGTCCACCATCGTCCCTTACAGGTCTTTATCCACCGATTTTATCTTCCCCACCGCAGGTTAATTATGTGGCTACATGTCCCATGCCCGCATTCAGTGATAGTGCCGTTGTGCATCGTGTGCTGGGGGTATTGGGTCCTGATTTCTGAGATGTTGTTCTCCCATCCGGTGCGAAAATCTTGGAAGCCATGAATTATTATTCGACACGATGAGTTGTCTTTGGAGCATATTTATTTTTCTTGTGTCAAGCTCCTTAAAAAATGAAACAAGCTCGTCGGAGCAGAGTTCGTTTTTCTTGTGTCAAGCTCCTTAAAAAACGAAACAAGGTCCTCAGAGCATAGTTCTCTTTCTTGTGTCAAGCTCCTTAAAAAATGAAATAAGGTTGTCAGAGCACGGTTCGTTTTCTTGTGTCAAGCTCCTTAAAAAATGAAACAAGCTCTTCGGAGCAGAGTTCATTTTCTTGTTTCAAGCTCCTTAAAAAATGAAACAAGGTTGTCAGAGCAGAGTTTGGCAGAGTTCGTTTTTCTTGTGTCAAGCTCCTTAAAAAATGAAACAAGGTCCTCAGAGCATAGTTCTCTTTCTTGTGTCAAGCTCCTTAAAAAATGAAATAAGGTTGTCAGAGCATGGTTCGTTTTCTTGTGTCAAGCTCCTTAAAAAATGAAACAAGCTCTTCGGAGCAGAGTTCGTTTTCTTGTGTCAAGCTCCTTAAAAAATGAAACAAGGTTGTCAGAGCAGAGTTTGTTTTCTTATGTCAAGCTCCTTAAAAATGAAACAAGCTCCCTTGAGGATAGTTCATATTCTATGTCAAACTCGTTAAAAAATGAATTAGGTCTTGAGGATACTTCTTTTAATGTGTCAACCTCGTTAAAACAATGAAACACGTTCCTGTTCAATTCGAGTCTTTGATAAGATCTCGTAAAATCCCAGTCGAGCCTTTCTCTTGATCTTGTAATTTGAACCTTCACTCCATCTGCCTTTTATATGGACTGAAGCTTGGGGGGCATGTACCTCGAATAGAGTCACCATGTTGGAGGCATGCTTACTTTTTTCAAGTTGAATTGATTCACCATGCTGGGGGCATGCTTACTTTTTTCAAGCATAGTTTGTTTCCGTCTCAAGCTTGTGTAAAAATGAAATTGGTTTCAAGCATAGTTTATCTTTGTTTCAAGCTTGTGTAAAAATGAAACCAAATTCAATTAGAGTTTCTTGATTTCAAGCTTGTGTAAAAATGAAACCATTCCCATTTTACCTCTCGTGATTTCCATTTTATCAGCCTGTTTTGCCAGATGAGCCTTGGTTTTTTTTCATTCCATCGTCACCGTTTTCTTGGCCGATCATATGCCTTCACTTGGTTGTTTCACCCATTCTTGAGGAATCTCTGCGATGAGTGGTCTTGTTAGCCAGCCTCTTGACCTTATTTGTTTATGGAAGTTCCACCATCATCGAAACTAGTGGCTACCCTTAATACTGTAGAAATTATATAAATAATTCATTATATGTCTAATATTCTCCTGATCATACACTATTTGACTTCATGCACAATACATAATCTATTTCACCATTGATCATCACATGCAGAAATTAACACAATTGCAATGCACACATGAAACCATAAAAATTCACACACATTAACACAGTGATTTAATGGGAAAGCCTAAAGCTAAAAACCCCAAATATCTGTATATAATATATGTCATAGAGATCATGTAACAATCCTCATACAAAGTTGATCATATCAAGCTCTCAGTACAAGACAATCGCTACACACTAATCATGCCCCGATCTAGCAAATCCATGCACCGATCTCTGCCACTTGCTAGCCTGCCTCTACTGCGCAATCCCTACTGAATAATGGCTCTGAATGAACTTGAATCCACCTAGCTTGCATTGCGCAATCCTCATTGGCATCTCTACTGAGTGTTGGATGCAATCAATGCATCACTATAGTCACAATTGATAGTCACACTTGCTCTTTCACCTACCTCTCCACTGGTCTCCACTGAAACTGTCCATGCACTGGAAACTGTCCATGCACTGTAGTTAACCGATGTATTCTTTAGTTGATTAATGAGTTAATAACTATTGAATTAATTAATAATTAATTCACACCACTCTCACTAGTGTATCAATCAGTTAGACTAGATACAACTAGCTCAACTATGTTTAACTCAGTTAAACTGAACACAACTCCATCAACTAGCTCAATAACTCCACCAAACTCTGTCACATGAGTTCTAACTGAAGTATCCATCCAATAGCTCCACTTAACCCCCAGGAATAGCGTAATTCCTTCTGTTAGCTCCTGTGCCACATCTGTGCACTTAACTGAAGTGCTCCAAGAGAATAAGATAATGTTTATAGTCCAAATATTATTAAGAGCTAATAATATTCAACATATCTATTTTTAGACCGGCAATCTAAAAATAGATTATGCCCAATATGTCTAAAAATAGAAGTCCATCTATTTTTCCAACTTGACCAACCATCCACAAATAGCATCCTGCAACTCATAGAATATGATCGACATGTCTAAAAATAAACATAGTCTAAAAATAGACTTTGCGCCAAAATAGCTCAAGGGCCCACTTAGTGAAGGCGACTTTCTTTCACTCTAAGCTCATCATATTTTTGAATTTCAACAATTCTCCTCAACAGATAGGATTATCGCCACTCGATCCTCGTCTCATGGTATTCAAATTTGCCCGGGTGACACCTGCCGTAATATCAACATCCCGATCCTTCGTAGGGAACGGTAATATAAGAACATGATCTTTTGTCGCACATAACTTCCGATATGATGTATACCCTGATGTCAATATGTTTAGATCTATTATGAATTAATGATTAACCGAGGGTTTAATGCAACTGGAATCCGGTCAATATATCACAGTAGGATCTAAGTGTGAACCGAACAACCCGACCAGGATCTTCCTCATCCATATAGCCTCGCATGCAGCCAAACTTGCTGCCATGTACTCGGCCTTCGCTGAACTGAGTGCCACGGATCTTTGTTTCCTACTATACCAAGAAACTGCTGTAGACCTGATACTAAAAATTCCTCCAGATGTGCTCTTTCTGTCCGTTGGGCTCCCTGCCCAATCTGCATCCGTGAAGCCATGCAGCTTTACCTCATCCGACTATCTGTACCACAATCCATATCCCGATGTGCCTCTGAGATATCTCAATACATGCTTGCCTGCCTTCCAAAAAAGCTTGGTAGGCTTAACCATAGCTTGTGAAATCTGGTTAACAACACAACATATGTCCGGTCATGTATTGACTAGATACATGAGCGAACCAACCAACTGTCGGTAAACAGTGGCATCCACTACCTCTGCCGATGCAGCATCTTCTTTCCTCCAACCACCAGGAAGAGGAGTGTCGATAGGCTTGCAGCCTTTCATGTTGAAATTCTCTAGTATCTCCCAGGCATACTTTCCTTGAGACACAAACAATCCATCCTTCCGCTGCCAAATTTCCAATCCCACAAAATAATGAAGGAGGCCCAAGTCCTTCATCTCAAACTCCTTTGCAAGATCATCCTTGCATGAGAGTATCAACTGTTCATCACCTGTCAGTATCAAATCATCTACATAAAGTACAATTTTTAGCAACTTACCCTCCACCACAATCTGGTATAGGTTCGGATCCGCCTCACTCTTGGTGAACCCAAGACCGGTGAAATAATTGTATATCTATGTGTACCAAGCACGAGGTGCTTATTTCAGCCCATGCAACGTTCTTTTGAGCCTTCACACATGCGACTCGCTTTTGAAGATTTCGAAACCTTTAGGCTACTCTATGTACACCTCCTCCTCAATGACTCCATTGAGGAACACAATCTTCACATCCATCTGATGAATGCGCCAACCCATCTGTGCTGAGAGAGCAAGGATGGTCCGTATGGAAGAATACCTTGCAACAGGAGCAAAGGTTTCTTCATAGTTGATCCCCTCGATTTGTGAGAAGCCCGGGCAACAAATATTCCCTTTTACTTCTCGACGCTCCCGTCAGCAGCTTGCTTCACTTTGTAGATCCATCTCGAACCTACCACTGCTTTCCCTTCCGACCTTGGGACAATATTCCATGCACTGTTTCTAACAATCGAATCATACTCTTCCACCATGGCATCTACCCATGCAGGGTCCTCCATAGCTTCCTCGAAAGAGGATGGCTCCATCACGATACACTTGCTCATTAGATCCATGTATCCAGTAAATCTGTCAGGTGACTGTCTCTGTCTGCGCTGTGATGTAGGTGCTCCTACATTTTGTACTGCATCAAGATTCAGTCGCTTAGCTTCTGTAGTGTGCTTCCACCCTCTGATGTTTGGCATTGCATGAGTGGTTTCTTCCACTCCAGGAACCTCCTATTTTGGCTGATCCACATCTTGAGGCTCATCCTTAGGAGCTAATAGCTCCTCATCTGCAAGCAAGTGTAGCTCCCTCTCAAGCGACAACTTCATGGATTTCTCCTCATGAAATTTGATATCCCATCGCACAACAGTCTTCCGACTGCCTAGAAAATACACACGATAGTTGTGGGGTGTTTCTGTGTACCCCAAAAATATCCCAACCTTTGCGGTCGGCTCCAGATTCTTCCTGGCATCCTTCGTCACTTGAATGTAAACGGGTGAGCCAAAAATCTTCAAATGAGAAATATCAGGCTTATTACCAGAAAATGCCTCTTCGGGTGTACTCATGCCAAGTACTCTATGAGGACAACGATTTTGCACATAAATCGCAGTGTTGCATGCTTCGGTCCACAAGTGTATGCGAAGGCCCTGATCATGCAACATCACCCATGCAACACCCATGATCATTCTGTTCTTTCGCTCCGTGACCCCATTCTGCTGTGGGTTATGAGGCGCTATGAGCTCTCTTCGAATTCCTTCTGCACTGCAAAAGTCTTTGAATTATTTAGAGATGAATTCACCACCATTATCGCTCCTAAGAGCCTTCACCTGCTTCCCCGACTCTTTCTCCACTAGTGCCTTGAACTCACAGAAATTTTAGAATGTCTCACTATTCTTCTGCATGAAGAAGATCCAACACTTATGAGAAAAGTCATCAACAAATATCACATAATACCTGTGCTTTGTTGTCGAAGCTACTGAGAAAGGTCCACACAAGTCTGTGTGAATTCTCTCAAGGATTGTCCTGGCACGACTATCCTTCTCATGAAAGGTGGATTTTACAAAATTTCCCAAAGTACATCCCTTGCACTGATCTGACTGCGCAAGTGTACCCTTGGGAGGCCCAGTAGAAATTTGCTGCAAAATTTTCAAAGCCCCATTGTGAAGATGGCCCAATCTCTTGTGCCGTAATTCGACCTCATCCCGGCTCACCACTCATTTAGCTTTGCCTGCCATTTCTATGCAAACATCTACCTGCAATTGATAAAGGTTCTTAACTCGAACCCCTATCCTCCAGGTTTCACCAGTTGCCTTACAGCGCAGGAAAGACTTTCCCTCACTAAAGACAACATCATATCCCTTGTTGTACAACATCGCCACAGAGATCAGATTCTTCTTCAATCCTGGAACATGCATGACATCCTTCAAGATGAAAGGTTTTCCAGACTCCCTCTCAAAGGAAATGGTCCCGATACCAGTCGCACTGTATCTACCATAATCGCCCATCTCGATGTGCACTCCAAGATCTTTCTCATCCAGATCAGTAAACAAATCTTTGTCTCCGGTCATATGAAAAGACACACCACTGTCAAGAAACCACACTGAACCCATCATACTTGAGACCAAGCATGCGATCAACGAAAAATCCAGCTCAAACTGCAAGGCTAAGGCCTCTCCAGCTGTAGATCCAGCAACCCGCTTATTTTTCTTCTTCTGTGGACAATTAGTGGCATAATGTCCGTGTTGGTGACAGTGAAATCACTTCACCTTGGACATCTCCTACTTCTTGCCTTTCGCACTAGATTGAGAAGGATTTTTCTTTCCCTTCCCTTTCCTTGCTTTGGCAGCCAAAGCGCAATTTTATTCATCTTCATTCTTCGATGAAGATCCATCCCTGGTACTCCACCTTATCTCCTCCTGCACAAGATTTGACCAAAGTCGCTCCCATCCTGGCAGTTTCTCCGACCATTGACAGAGTCCTCGTAGGAATGTCAACTCTTCGGAAGCCCAAGGAGAGCCACCAAGTCCTCTTCATCTACAGTAACCCCCATACTTCCCATCTCATCCCTGCACTGGACAAACTTCATGAGGTACTTGGGTATACTTTCGCCCTTCTCCATTTTTATTTTCCTGAGCTTTTCTTTAAGCACCAACTTCCTCTGGTCGCTTTTGCTTTGGAACAAGTCTGTCAAATCTTTCCACATCAAGAATGGAGAATATTTACCATGAAGGCTGGACACTATGTGATCCTTCACACCTTCCAACAGAATCCTTCGACACTTTGTCGTCTTCTTTGCCATGCGTCAAGTGCGGCCGCATCGCTAGAAGGTGTTTTGAATTCTCGTATCTATGAACTCCTTCAATCCATTATCCTCCAAAATTGCCTCCATCCTATCCTTCCATGCAATATAATTTGATCCACCCTCAAGGTCATACTCCAATCTCAATCCGTTGAAAGACATCTCAACTTCGACACCAAGAAAACATCGCAAAGAAATTTGAATTCCATCAAAGACAAAACTCAACCGCTTCAATAATTGCAATTGCTCTGATCAATATCACTCTGATAGCATGTAGAAATTATATAACTAATGCGTTATATGTATAATATTATCCTGATCATACACTATTTGACTTCATGCACAATACAAAATCTATTCCACCATTGATTATCGCATGCGGAAATTAACACAATTGCAATGCACACATGAAACCATAAAAAATCACACACATTAACACAATGATTTTATGGGAAATCCTGAAGCTAAAAACCCCAGCTATATGTATATAATATATGTCATAGAGATCATGTAACAATCCTCATACAAATTTGATCATATCAAGCTCTCAATACAATACAATGACTACACACTAATCAGGCCCGATCTTGCAAATCCATGCACGGATCTTTGCCACTTGCTAGCCTCTCTCTATTACGCAATCCCTGCTAAAGAATGGCTCTGAATGAACTCGAATTCCTCTAGCCTTTCTCACGCAATCCTCATTGGCATCTCCACTAAGTTTTGGATGCAATCAATGCATCACTATAGTCACAACTGATAGTCACACTTGCTCTTTCACCTATCTCTCCACTGGTCTCCACTGAAACTGCCATGCACTGTAGTTAACTGATGTATTCTTCAGTTGATTAATGAGTTATTATTTAGTGAATTAATTAATTAATTAATTCACACCACTCTCACTAGTGTATCAATCAGTTAGACTAGATACAACTAGCTCAACTGTGTCTAATTGAGTTAAACTGAACACAACTCCACCAACTACTTCTACAACTCCACCAAACTCTGTCACATGAGTTCTAACTGAAGTCCTCCATGCAATAGCTCCACTAAACCCTCAAGAATAGCATAATTTTTTCAGTCAGCTCCTGTGCCACATCTGTGCACTTAACTAAAGTGATCCAAGAGAATAAGATAATGTTTAGAGTCCAAATATTGTTAAGAGCTAATAATATTCGACATATCTATTTTTAGACTGGAAATCTAAAAATAGATTTTGCCCAATATGTCTAAAAATAGAAGTCCATCTATTTTTTCCAACTTGACCAACCATCCACAAATAACATCCTGTAACTCATAGAATATGATCAACATGTCTAAAAATAGAATAGTCTAAAAATAGACTTTGCACCAAAAATAGCCTGCAGGCCCACTTACTGAAGGCAAATCTTTTCACTAAGCTCATCATCTTGTTGAATATCAACAAATACCACTCGTTCCTCCAGGATGAGTCAAATTTTAGCTCTTTTCTGACTCTCAAAATATGAAAATATTGCCGAGACTCTTGTCGTTTCGAACTCGTTAAATGGCTACGAAGCGATATCTACCTAGTATACGTTTACTCCTTTTTCGGGCTAGGGTAGATTATTTACGAAAAAGGAATACCTTAGCCTATCGTGACTAAGAGGTTCTTTCAGATATTGTTTTCTACCTTTTCAGATCTTAGAGACTATTTACAAAAAGGGCCATGATGGAGTTTTCTTTTCTGCCTTCTTTTCAAACTCTCTAAACATGAAAAGATGCCAAGTTCTCCCTTTGTCAGACTCGTTAAACCCCGATGACATTAGAAATCGTCACCATGCTGTTAAACGAGTTTCTCCTTCCTAGGGCTCGTAAAATGTACTAGGTTGGATTTTTCCGAAGGACAAAATTATATGACAAGCATATGCTATCCTCTTCAAGCTTGTGTAAAAATAAAGAGGTACTCGCCAGAAATGGTGGGGGAAAATGGAAGTTATTCGTCAGTTGTGTCGGCAGTATGTCACTCTTGAAAATGACGCTTGTCTGCAGTTCGTGTCAGGGTGGGATATCTTCATTCTATCACTTTGCCTCCATGGGTTTGGGAAATATGTTTGCCTCTCATTCGATTAAAATTTTTTTCAACATGACCTCTGATCCTATTTGAGTCAAATGTTGCCAAATTCCAGATTCGTGTCACCGATATGTTCAAGAGAAAATCCTTCTGCAGTTTGTACATTCCTTGATCCTCTGTTTCAGTCTTGATTCACACTCATATTACCTTCTCTATTTCGTGTTGATGATGTGGGATTCATTATGACCCTCCTTTGACGGATCACTTCCTGTCGACTTTAGCTCATTATCCGGAAAGTTGATCTAGAGACTTCTTTCTGGTACCTTAGAGCTTGCATGCCCTAATGAATAGTTATTCACATTCGATGACAGGTTCACATCATTGGCCTTTGATCGGGTGATTTCACAGGTGTTCGACTTCAGATCACTGTTCACATTTTGTGGATTGTACTAGTAGTACCTTGAGAGCCACTGATATTATGGGTGGTTTCTCTCACACTTGTTAACAATTCACATCATTGACCGGTACTCAAGTGATTTTCTAGCATGTTCAACTTCAACACGTCTATCCCATACCGTGGATCTATTTTATATGATCCCTTCATTCGGATGGCTGTGTCCATGCAGAGGATCCATTCACATGATCCTCTTCTTGATGGATAGCTGCGCCTATACCATGGATTCATGTATTTTCATTAGAGTTTTCCGTTATGTATATGTATCTATGCTTGATTTGAAGGTCTCCCGACAACAGCGTCTGGTTCCTTGCACGTACTTGTAAAGCATTTCACCCCTCACTCATGTCCAGACTTCATAATTTAGGGGGCATATGTTACACAGTAATTTTTCACTGTCCCTGTAATCCCCATATCGCCCATTGGAGGGTCATTTCTATGATCAATAAGTAGAGTCATGCCTTGCAAATACCATCATTGCATCCCTTGCCATGAGGAAAAAATTCCTTCTGTTGACCATTTCCTGAGCAGACCACTAAAAACACCTGTTTTTTCCTTGGCGCGAGTAGCCAATTACACTCCCGTGCAGAGATGGAAAATTAACATCGAGCCCGCACCAGTTGGCGCTCTGTCCCAGTTAAGCACCCATGCCAAGCTATTTATGGAATTTTTTTAAAAAATAGAGGCGAAGGTTCTACTCCAACCACCTCGAGGATGAGTCATTGGGAGTGGTTGAACTGAAACAACCACAGACTCCCTCCTTTAGTTAGTAGTTTCCACCTCCCTTGGAACTCTCCTAAAGGATAGGACTCTCTCCCACCTGTGTAGGGATCCCAACCTCCTCATCTCCTCTATAAATATATCCATCTTCCGTTGATGTGCTAGTTGAACAGATGGTTGAACAGATAGTTGAACAGATTGCTGAAAAGTTAGTATAGAGAAGAGAAGCAATTATAGCTTCGGGAGAATAGTGCAGAGTGTGATTTATTTTGTGTGATTGGGAACATAGTGAGATCCTGGACCTTTGTGTGTGAGGGTGTTGCAAACGTGCTTGGATACAGACCTACCGAAGGAGAGCCTCAACATAAAGGCTTGGTTGTAAACTCCCCTTGTCTTTATCATAATAAAATGCATCTGGTGTTTATCTTCCACTCTTGTTTACAATTATAATGAGATTTCTAACATTCATTGATCAGTTAGATAGGTTGTAATTGCTTTATGTTTTTCGTGGTTTTATGCTTGTCATGGTGTCTTGACTGTCTGTACAGGTAATCAAACATTGGTAGCAGCGTGTATTGAGTTTGAGAAGAGCGACAGATCAAGAAGCTTCGATGGAAGATGATAACATAACATCATAACAAGGTAGGCCATCTTCTTTGCTCTGAATTTCATTTACAATCTAGGAAGGTAGATGTTAGTATGTTCCTGAAGTTGCTAGACCCACCCTAGGGCTAGAGGGATCACCTCTATCTGCAGAGGGGATTTACTTGGACAACACTTACCAGCTTGAAACTTCACATAGAAGCTCCTGAAGGAAATCACTTCAAAGTGTTCTGGAAACCTCGCCTCAACTGAAAATGAAAAAGAGCAATAGTGGAGGATTTTTCTTGAAAAATCAGGTTGCGTTCGTTTTTTGTATTCTGTGATTGAGAACGTAGCCCACATAATAAAATTTACCTTAAAAAAAAATTTTTTTTAGAGACTTACCTGGCTAGATACCCAATTTTTCGCTGGTGCTCACGGTGGCTCGAAAATGACAGTGCTCCAATGTACAGGTTTGCAGAATGTCGAGGGAGACAAGATTTTGGGGGTTTTTTATAAGAATAAAACTCTAAGATGAAAGTTAAAACAACTCTAGGCCGAGAGTTTTACAACTCTCATTTGAGATTTTACCTGAAAGTTTATGTCAATAAAAATCTCAGACGAGAAAATACTTAACTCTCATTCGAGAGTATTTTAACTCCAGTCAATCCCAATCTAACTCTCAGGTGAAACATTAAAAATCTCTCGGACGAGAGTTCTAAAAATTCTCGGTCGAGAAATTGAGTTGACTATTTTCTCAAACGAGAAATTAAAAATTTCACCAAAAGTTTGGCCATTTGCCAAAAAGTGTTTCCTAACTTTGGGATTTCACCCTTATGCTAGTTTCCCTGGAGTGAGAGTAAGGTTTTCTTGTTGATGTGAATCAATTTTTTGTTGGTGGAATTTGCTAATCTGTTGCCTTGGGGGTAATAGTTAGCATAGTGCTTTAAAACAATATCATTCTCGAAAGCGAAATGAAACAACTCAAAAAATGAGAAGTACGTAGCATTAGAAAACATAAGAGAGGTTGGAATGTTGAACTTGGTTACGATGTGCTAGTTTATAAAATATATTACCTCTTGATCATTGACTTGTTTTAATGGGACAACTTCAACCCACCTTGTGATGTAATAGGTGGCTGTGAGAATGTACCAATGCTGCTTCAACAAATGTGGCACAATCTCCTCGATGACTTCCAAACTCCACTGCTAGAAAGGTTCCTCTATTGCTATAGACTGAAGTGGAGTAGACAACCAAGATTCTTTGCCAGCGTATTTCTGAAAAATAACACATTTGCAAGCATATGTGTGAGCATTCCTAAATAGGGTAGGCCAATAGAAACCAACTTTCATGATCTTATGTGCCGTGGTGTCGCCAACATAATGGCCCCCTCCCGGTCCATCATGAAACTCCTTCAAGACTTGTTGCGCATCATCGAACTCTAAAAACTTGAGTGGTACACCGTTGTGTGTTTGTGGAGCAACTGTCCTTGTACTAACTGGTAGGACACAGATTTAAGCCTCACTGCCCTTTTTTGTCTTGTAGACAAGGTTGGAGGCAATGTCCCTTGTCCTAAATACTACTTCAGTTTGAGGTACAAAGATAGAGAGTTAGGTACAATCGTGAGGTCTTCTTGTACATCTCGATCTCATGATCCCAACCTTTTGATTCCTCGCTGTGTAGATCTGTGGCTTCAACAACTAACTTACATACGCCATACCATTTGACCATGTGAGTGGGATTAAACTCCAGGTCATATTCTTAAAGGAATTTCATCCAATTTCCCCTTCATTCACCGAGTTCTTGCTGAAAAATTAGTGATCAGACGACAGGGTGAGGGAAAAATATTGTTACATGGTTCTTCAGAATGTATGGCCTGAAATGCTTCATTTATTTGTACACTATGTATGCTTGTTTTTCATGTCTGGGTAACTACGCTATGCACCCTAAAACCCCACATTCATGAAGGCTATGGGCTTCTAGTCATGACTATCATCTTTTTGTGTAAGCACAACAAATAATGACGAGTCTGAGGAGAAAGTGTAAAGGCTGAAGTACGTACTAAAATCTGGACTATATAGAGATAGGGCATCCGTGATGGATGTCTTTATTCGATCGAAAGCATCCTTCTCTTCCTGATTCCATTTTAACATTGAGCCCTTCTTAATCATATTTTGCAGGGGTTTATACGATATGGGTGAAGTCCGAAATAAACTTGCAGAGAAAATTGATCTTTCCAAGGAAAGACTACATCCCATTTTTTCTGCATGGGAGAGGGATCTGAGCGATATATTTCACACGGTCAAGATCGACGATGATCCCGTCATTTTTTATGATATTACCTTCTGATACCTCGAAAATTATCTTCTTGGGATTATGTAAAATCCCATATTTTCGGCATCGCTCAAATATTTTTTTGAGGTGGCGTAGGTGGTCAGATCTATTCTTCGAGAATACCATGAAATCATCTAGATATATATCCACACTTTGATCCATCATTCCCTTGAAGGCGATGTCCATTTCCCTTTGGAAGGTTGCTCCAACATTAATTAGACCAAAGGGCATGTGTCGAAAAGAAAAATTTCCCTCTTTGTTCTGAAGGTTGTCTTCAAACGGTTTGGTTCGGTAACCACGACCTAGTTGCATCCAGATAAGCCATAGAGTAAAGAGAACACCTCTGAACTAGACACAGTTTGAAGAATCTTCTCCATAGAGGGAACATGATAGTTGTCTTTGTCCGAATCCCATTTGAGATTCTGGAAGTTGACACACAACTAGATCTCACCAGACTTCTTTCGTATGGGAACCAGGTTTAAGACCCATGTAGAATGCATGACTTTGAAGATAATACATGCATCAAGGAGCTTCTTTAACTCATTTTGAATAAGAGGTTGAAAGGTAGGATGCACCTTCCTCAATTTCTGTTGGAAAGGCTTGAACCCTTCTTTCATCGGTATTACATGTTGTATAATCCAAATGTCATACATTTTGAGGTCATCATAAGTCCAGGAGAACACATCTTGATACCTCTTAAATAAGTCGATGAATGATTGTTTTTCTTTGTGCGAGCATTCACTACCAAGATTGATAAACTTCGGGTCAGCTTCAGTTCCGAGATTGATTTGCTCATGTGATAATGTGGATCTTTGTGTCTTGGTATTCAGTGGGCCCTAGAATCAGTTATGTAGATAAATTTTTTTTTCCAGTGTGACTACTCCTTTGGGCATTGGGTTACCCTTGCACACATCTTCTTTGTTTTGAAAGGCTCGTTCATGCTCTTCTTCTTCTATCGTTGCATACTTAAATATGTTGATGTTCAGCATGAAGTCGAGAATATTTTGATCATCATAAATAACATGCAGATTAGTTACATTATCTGGAACAATGATTTTATACACAATTTCAATAGAAAAACCATCTCTTAGTGGTGTAAACCTAGCTACAACATTAGCTAAGGTGTCAACGACAACATTATTAAATCTAGGAACATGCTTAATGCCAAAATTTTTAAAGGAAGAGACTAATCACCATACCTCTTGTTGATACCCTTTTCAATGTGGCGATAAACAATGAATCATATTACATACCTGCCTAGTGATGATTTCTGAATCACCAATCACCTTCAAGCATTCAAAATGTAGGTCAATATATTTCTTGAGCCTAAGGATCAGTGCCTCATACCCTGCAGTGTTGTTGGTGCATTGAAATTATAACCTACAAGAATATTTTTTTTTTTTTTTTTGGGGTTCATAAGGATACAGTCGACACCGACTCCATCTTCTGTCTTGGACCCATCATAATATAATGTCCAAATTTTATTTTCAGTTGTATTTATGCCAAACTATTTACATCTATGTTACATGATTCATTAGCATCAGCTGGAGGGAAAGGAAGGAGTTCCAGCTGGGTCTCAGGTGCGGTGGGTGATGGAAAATCTTGATAGCACGCAAGGTTGGCCTACAAGGAACACATTCCCAATTATTCTTGAGAAACAATAATGGGCTCATTCGGGGTTTCCAGATCCGTGACTATGCATTTCATGTAGGGTTTGCTATTGAATCTGATATGGTTATTATTCACTTTTTAAGGGAGCCATAGGTGGGACTAGTCAGTGGAGAAATAAACCTAGAGTTTTCTTAACCAATCTCTACTAAGAAATAGTCCATATGCTTCAGGGGTGTCTACGATGACTATGTCAATACATTGCTGCACCCTAGGGTTTGAGGAAAGTCTAATTATCACATTATTTAGCTCACTGATGATGGAGACTTGGGATCTATCTAGTTGAATTATTTTAGCATCGGTCATATCCGGTTGAATATTCAACTTTTTGCACATAGATAAAGGCATAAAATTGGTCGACACACCAGAGTCAACAAGGCAGTTGTGTACATTGAAGTTGAAAATTTTGAAAGATAGGAGAAACAGGGGGTCGAACCTCTCGAATTGGTATTAGCATCGTTGAATATGGATTGGAGGTTTACCAAGGCTCAGGGTTGCATGCAAGATATTTTCTTGGAAGAGGGAGAATCCTTGTTGGATGGGGATGTGGTAGTGAAGGATTTGATGATCAATTATCTTTGGCTATCTATCTTGGCAAGCTCATAGAGTGAAATTTTGGCCTCGTCTTCTTCATGTCTTCAACGATATTATACCCTTGGTGTGATGAAGTGATGCCTTATGAGGGTGACTGCATAAGGGAAGTGGATTACACAGACTTAGACATAGTCTCAAGAGTGGAGGGGCTGACCTTCCCATGGACCGAAGCATCCTTTGGGCTATGGCTAGACAACGCCTTAGGAGTAGGGGTCAAGGGTTGGTTCGAGTTGTTAGGAGGGAGGATCCTTCTTAAAAATGCTTTCCTTTTTTCTTCTAGTATTGAATCAGGTATCAACCGTTTGCTCCTAAGGTTATTGGTCTTCAACGGTTTGGATGGGGAACCTTCGCCTATGATGGATTTTAGGAAGGATTGAACCTCTTTCTCGTGGATGACTTTGAAATCAAAGATGGCCGAACCTGTGTTTTCATCGGGCTGGGGGGGGGGGAGGCATGGGGGTTGTGGTGGTTTCTTCCTCAGGATCGTCATCCTCTTCTTCAAAATATCCTATAGTCTGATCTTCGAGGAGTTGAGTAACTACTATCATCATGCTATGTATCCATTGCAGATAGGTCTTTTCAGAATGGGAGGCTTTGTGAAAGGTGCAAAATTTGTCTTTACCAATCTCCTCAACATTGAAATTGGTGTTAGAGCTTTGAGAGGACTGTGCGGGAGCATTTTTGTTATTCATGAAAAAAGGTTTAGGCGACGTATTACCCAATGAGGCATCACTAGTTTTCCTTTTCAAATCAGAGACCTCATTCATCAGTTGTTTCAAGGACTTGGCTATACTTTCAAAATCAAAAGAGTCCTTATCCTTGTCACCAAACTTGCTAGTTGATGGTTGAGTTTTCCTATTTTTGGGCTTATACTCGTCCTAAGTATCGTGGTCAAGAACTCTTATAGAGAGCATGTCCTTTCAAAATATGAGAGCTTTTGCAAATTTCTCCACTAGGGTGGCTTTAGCTTCGCACTTGACAAACAAATCCAATATCGTGCAGAAGGGCTTTGGTGTAATAGTTCACAGTGATAGAATCATCGAGGGCCACATTCGGTGGGAACTTATTGAAGATGGTGGGGAATCCCTGATTAAAAACTTTAACCTTCTCCTTCTTATGATACTTCAATGTGCTCAACTCGGTAAGGAACACGAAAGGTGTATTATCCTCCGAGAATTTCTCAAGAAAGGTTCTCTAGAATTCCTTCCATGTCCATATGGAAGCAACTGGTAGGGAATGATACCAGGTCGTGTCCTTGTTCTCCAAGGTGCGGGGAAACAATATTCAAGCCACGTCATCGTATTTCACCCTCATCATTTTCAAGGCCGGAAGGTAAAAATTTTTAATATTATCTTCGACCGAGGTTCCCTTTTCCAGGTCAAACTTAGGGATGTGTTTCTCAGGATAATGAGGCATGTCATGAAGGGGAACTCACATACCTAGGGGAGACTTGGCCATCCAAGCTAGTGGTTGCACCCGGTTAGACCTGGGCAACGCTTGGAACATGATATGGTTAGTGTTACCTTCCGATTCACTTTTGGTGTCTGACCTAGACCCTTCACTAGCATGGTGCGGTTGCTTGTCATTACCCCGAGGGACCCTTAGATGTGATAAATCCTTGAAGTTCCTTATGTTTATGAAATTTCCAAAGTTCCTCGAGAACCTAAAGGTTGCTCGTTTCAGGGAGGATCTTGTTGTTAATGATTATCTTTGTTTTGAACGTTCTCTTCATTTCTTGCTCCTTGAATCACTTCGAGGTTTCTCCCAGGTGGAGGATAATTAACTCGAGATTTCTCCAATGGAGGTTTATTATTTCCTTGAACATTATCCTGCCAGATTTTATTATTAATCCTGGTAACCATGCTCCTTGGGTATTTTCTCTCGGATGCTGGGGGACTTTCCAAACCTTCAATTGAGAGTCTCTCAACAATATCCGCATAGTCTTCTGAAATCCTTCCAATCAAATAAGGTACCAAATTCAGCATGATTCCTTGATGAGTAAGGTGTGAGTTGGAAGTACGTGGGTTATAAAGTGAACTTGTAGCCGAGATGCCTTGCAGGCCTCTGATGAACTGTTGGGTGAGAGGACGTAAGGTCCTCAATTTTTCATGCGTGACTTCATAAAAAGGAGTGTCCCCTTCCACAGGAACATCCTTGAGTGGAGGAGGTTGGGAGTCCCCGTGCTGGAGATCTCTAAAAGGCGGAACCATGGAGGGATGTAGAGGAGTCCAAATATAAGAAGGGGAGGTGTATTAATATCTTGTTGGGAATTTTTGGGTGAGGGCATGTGTTGATGCCTGCCATCAACCCTCCTTCTGGCGAAAAATCTATTGATGGGCTGGGATTTACTGGCAACAATTAGGGAATTTCCTCGATGCAAAATCCCAGTTAGACTCTACATCATTAGGTTTAGGGATCCCATCCAGTATGTAGGCCCAATTTCCATCTTGTTGGTTGAAGTATGCTTTGGAAAAAGAGGGGAACTATTGAGTGAACAAACGTACAATATTTAATAAACACAAGCAAGTAATTTATGAGTGCTTTATAGAACATATACCATGAATAATAAGAAGAGATTTTAAAGCATGAATCTTAAGAAAAGAATTGTTAGAAAAACGTTTAATAATATCACACACATAGTAGTAATAAACTTAAAAACTGAGAAAGAGTTCGCGATAGCTAAGTAATTGAATAATAATAAGTGCACAATACAAAATAATATGATGCCTATATCAATAAATCAATTTATCAACATAACATGAGGTTAGCATATCATATACCATCCATATGTTGCTAGAAAAATCATAACACCGAAGAATACATGAGAGGAGAGTGCATCAAAACTCAAAGAAGCTTTCATTTCATTGAGAAGACGCTATTCATAGCAACACCATACAAGAGCCTTTCATCGGCTCCAATAGTGAAATAAGCTATTACTCGTATTCACAAAAAAACACAAGTTCTAAAAAAATACATATATCTCCAAAAATAGTCCAAAGCCAAAAGTCCTTTACAAAATGACATGAGGGTGTATTTATAGAATAGAGGGTGACTCTTGGGCTACCCATGAATCTTGGTCTCCCCATGACTCTTGGTATCCCTCGTGACCTTTGAGCTACCTATGACATTTCGACTCCCTCATGATTCTCTAGAATCCTAATTGTGCTACTCTACTCTATAATGCTATGCAAAAAAAATGAACTGATTCTATGCTAACAATCTAATGATTGACAAATCCAAGGCTTCAGTGTGTTGCTGATATTTGAGGTAGGTTTTCCATAGATTGCAATCAGAAGCTATCGGGTCTAGTTGTGGCAGTTCTTCACCATGTATGTGGAGGAACTCGAGAGCTTCTATAACTAGAGTACCTTTCTTGGTCTTGATTTGATTAGACAAGGTTTCCAAGTTTGTGTATATTATGACTTGTTCCACCTAGTAGAACATGATACTCTCCTTTGTCACATGAAAATCGTCTGAGATGGAAGCTTTCTTTAATGGACCAAGAAATGTTTTGATTTCTTGCAATACCTCCTCCTTGTTTCTAACTGTCCCTACTGTCCCGAGAGAAGGTGCACCATGAAATTCAACCACCGACTCCAACTCAATGAGATGATGATTGTATGAAGCAAGGGCTTTGTACACATACTTATCCAATTTATCTCATGATTGTATCTTCATGTGTAAATGCACCTTATCATTATGAGTAGTGATCAAATCCTTCTTTGGAAGAGTTGCTGGGGCCTATGGATACTTGTTGGTCCATTCATGGATGTTGTCCAGTGCCGTGGAGGCCTCTTTTAGCATGGAAGACTTCTCTTTAGTGTCAGATTGTATAGCCAGAATAGGAGCGACCATATGATGCAACTTCATTATATCTTCATAAACTAACATCATGGATCTTCCCAAGGTATCAATTTATTCTCTTATTGAGGACTGCAATTCTTCTATGCTTGATTGAGCTAGTTAAAGAGTTGTGTTTTCTTCTTCCAAGTTCCTCTTATCTTATTTTTCCTTGGAAACCCTTTGTTCAGAGGCATATAGTTTGTTCTGTAGCTCTACAATTTGTTTTCTCATCCTCCCAACATTCAATTCAATTGCAGTCACGAAAGTAGTCCTTGGTGATGTGATCATTTCATTATTTACTGTAGTGTCCAGGACAATTTCCTTTTCCATAAACACAGTTAAAGGTTTTGTTGGGTTCCTGGCATACATTTTCTCCTCTTCTGCATGATCTTTCAGTTGACTTGATCAAAGTTGAATCTGGTCAAGTCTAACACTTCTTCTGCCTCATCTGGAATGCCTAGCTCTCTGAGGGGAAGGTGTCCTCCAGTGATGGGAGTGGATGAAGGGATATCCTATGGATGTAGCTCCACCTATTCATTGAGATGCTATTGTTGTGATATGGACTCTTCTTCTTCTTTGATAGCCTCCTCTTGCTCTCTTTTTTCTTCTCTTCATTTCTCCTTTTCTCTGCTTCTAGCCTCTTATTTTACTGTTATTCTTATTTTCACTTCTTCCTAATTTCCTCTTTTTTCTTCTTCTCTTCCCACATTATCTTATCTTGTTTATTCTTCTCCTATTCCTCAAGTTTCCTCTTCTTTTCCTCCCACTTCTTTTGTTTTTCCTCCTCTTCTTTCTTTCTCTTCTCTTCTTCTTGTTTCCTTTTTTGTTTCTCTTCCTCCCGCTCTTTTATTCTTTCCTCACCTTTCTTTTCTTGCTGTTGATGATATTATAATTATTTCGACCTTTTAAGCTATTCTTATCTCTTCCTTTTTAGCTCCTGCTTCTGCCTTACCAAGGACACATTTATTTGTTCTAAAGTATCATCGTCTTCTTCCTCCCCCTGGCTGCTTAGGGACTCTTCAACTTCTTTCTTTTCTTATTCTTTTGTTTTGTTGATGTATCCCCTTGCTGCTTCCTTTTCTTCATTGAAGTTAACCTTTCTTGCAAGATTACGTTCTCTTGAGAATGCCCATCCTTATCATCCTCATATTCTAGTTCCTCATTCATGCCGAGTCTTCATTCTGCATTATACCATTTTACGACCTTGTCTTCATGAGGATGTATAGTGTGATAGTATGACCAATTGAAGTTGGTGTTCTTGCAGTGGGATGCCACTATTATGTCGGTGTCACAGGTTCGGTAGTTTAACACCACGAAATTGAACCCCTTTATTTATTCATATTCTGCTTCAAATTCCTTGAAGTTATCCACTGTGTATGCCTCGATAGTAAGAGGAAATTTTGGCCAAGGCTTCTTCTTGCCTTTGCTTAATGTATTTGAAAATACAATAATAATTTGGTAAGATACCTCTTCCAATAGTAATTTATCAGTGAAAAACTTAGGAAGATCATGGGGAGGTTTGTAGGAACCAAAGACCCCGATGAACATGCCCTCTCATATCGAGAACCAATGTGCCACCTTAGTGATTGTCTCCATGGCTCTTTTTGACTTAATTTGGGGGGGGATTCTCCATGAAATAGTTGGTACAATGGGGTGATGAATGCATCTGATATGGAGTCATTTTCCTTCTTATAAAGAGAATGCTAAAAAACCTTCAAGTACCTATGTATTGTACCTCCTGTCTCTATATTCCAATTATAACTCCGGTGGTCAAAGTGACACCTGGAACATACGACATCCATTAAATATGACACCATATAAAAATAAGATGGTTGGCCTTCCTCTGGAACTTGTGCTGCGATAATGTTGGTCCTTAACACTAGAGTAAGATATTGGCCAGTTGAATATCGTTCCTTTGGTAGCGACAATATGCATTATAGGGACCCCTGTCCTGTGAAAAGTGGTAATGTCGGCCCTGCCATATAGTTTTCTCATCATGGCTGAAATGAGTTGATATAATTTCATTAAGCCTTCCGTCTTATACATTTGATGTTTCTTTTTCCGAAATTTAGAAGGATCCTGAGCTTTTGACAGTGTTTTTGAATAGAACCTTGTAATCCACCAACCATCAGGATTTAAATGATTCTTCCTTTTAAGGAAGCGTGTAATATGTCATTATGTCTATTGAATGAATAGATGTGAAAGGCTTCCTTGTCATGGTTCCTTATTAGCCACCTCATTCTGTCCATGTTATGCAAGTTACAATCAATGATCTTTGCATATGGGAAGATAGGCGGGTGTGCCGCAACCTTGTAAAGTTTGGACCTTTTGGCATTTATGTATGCTGGGAAATCCTCCTGGTCCCGTGGGATATCCGGGTTGGAGAAATTTGATAAAAAATCATACCAAGTCCACTTGGTGCTTTTGTTGAGGACGCATGTGATGTCTCTGTAAATGGGAGGTGGCGACAAGATATGATAACTCTCCTACGTGCTGACCTCAAGACTCTTTTGACAATTCCTGATCACCGGTGGTGCCATTTTTCCTGAGAAAGAGGAAATTCAAATGAAATCGAGATCCATGTCGCCTGACATGTTAAAAAGACAATCCCATGATAAGATAGATGACATGAATAATATAAATATTGGTAGAAAAATTAACTAATCAAGGCCATTGAATGCTTAGCAGAGCTTGAGGAAAGATGATGTGTGCGACAAGTCGAAGGGTTGCATAACTGGGAGAGGTTGCAAGGGTGAAAGTGTAAAAATAAGCGACTTATGTGACTTGGAAGGGAAGTCACAAGGGGGGACAAGTCGTAAGGTCATGGGGGTCACGAGGTCATAGGATTCACGAGGTTCATTGGTCGCAGGGTTGATGAGGTCGCAGGGTCGCAGGTCACAATACTTTGCTTATCGCGATTTTTATCTGTGCCACTTGTCTGTCAAGGTGGCTTGGCGAATGGGCTGAGGCTAAACCCTTGAGTTATGGCTTCTCTGGGACAAAAGGACTTAGGAAAGGGGTAGAAGAGGCTAAGTGGATGAGGAATGGGCATAGCTGGTGAGACAAACGAGGTGCAAAGGCTAGATGCTCAACTAGGAGGGTTTTAGGAACATAAATGGGTTTGGAAGAGTTACCAAGGTAAATAAAACCATCCTATGGGAAAGGTGGAGGGTCCGGAGCAGGTAGAAGACACATGTAAAAGCAAAATAAATATTGGGAGGTGAAAATCCACTTACCCAGAAAAAGTTGCGCTCCAGTAGGGCTACTTATGGCCTCGAACACTTCATCGAACTAAACAAATGTCCAAATGGCTCGAACAAATATATATAACCAAGTCACACGTGCAAGAAATTAATGAGGTCACAGGGGTTGCAACTTCAGAATTTTCCCTTTTTCTACCTTTGCGAAGGCTTGCGACCCTTTTAAGGTTGCGAGGATCGCAACTTCAAGGTTTTTCCACTCTGCGACTCTTGCGAACTTTGCGACCCTTGTGACCCTTGCGACCCTTTTGGGGTCGCTAGGTCACGGGACTCGAACATAAAATGGATTGAAACCCATTCGATTTAGCGAATTGTGTGAGGTCGCGACAAGGTCGAAGGGTCGCAAATTTTAAAAACATGACTTAAAGACTTGACTTAGGAAAAAATTAAGAGGTCACAAGGTCGCAATATTTGGGCTTAAAGATAGAGACTCGATGCGAACTAGACTTAAGTAGAAAAAATGGTCTCCAAACTTCTGAGATTTAGACTTGAGAAAGAGTTGAAGGCGGGAAAGACCACTGGCAAGGGTATCAAGTTGAGCTTGAAGGTGGGAAAGACCACTGGTAAGGGTATCAAGTTGAGATTTGGGATGCGGAGGCTCCAAAAATTTTGAAGGGTTAGAAATTTTGTAGGGTTGTTGCAACGTATACAACAAGTTTCTTAATATTCTTTCCAAGAGAACATCCCTTACACACACATTTATGATCTATCCACAAATCTAGTACACCTGAAATAATCTGCTTCAAAGTTGGCAAGGCTCTATAATGAATATGTGTATATTTCCTATGCCATAACTCAATAGGGTTAATATCATTAGGTACAAAAAATTTGAAATATTTCCCCAGGAGTTTATACAACCTTCCTTCTTGAATCCCAATAACCCTAGCAGAGCTTATACTAGAGCTGTTGTACCACACAATAATTTTCCCGTTAATGAAGGCCACTCTATCGCCTCTATCTTCTAAGCATGAAATTGAAATAAAATTCTTTTCAAACCTATAACATAGAGTATGTTGTTCAAGTGAACATTTTCACATGTTTCAAGCTCAACAGATGTTGTCCCAATTTCTTTGACTTCATAACTATTGTTGGCTCCAAGCTCTACCTTTTGTGCCAATATTCTTTCCATCAAACTTGTAAGATGATCACGCTCCCTCTTCATATGTCTTAAAGCTCCACTAAAATTTCAAACATACATTGTTGTCATCTGCAAGAGATCATGCGAGTGCGAAATAATAGAAGTGATATTTATCTCCTTCAACTTTGGATCTCTTACATTGCTCATTAAATTATGCCGTGGTAGAATGCTCATTTCCTCTCTTATTCCTATCCTTGAACCTTTCAGGACATTGGTTTTTGATGTGAAAAAATTTATTGCAACAAAATCACTAAATTTGAGACATATCCTTCTTCCTTTGAGGATTTGGTCTGTTATCAAAACCCTTTTTGTTCTTATTAAATTTGGATTTATTTCTTCCTCCAATTTTCATGGAACGAGCCACATAGGCTTGAGAATATTATTCTTTTGGATTTATTTTTCTAGATAGAAGTGTTGATTATTCCTGAGCACAAGCTTCACATAGTTCTTGCAAACTTGGAGCTTCCTTTTGGATGCTTATACCTACTACAAATGAATCCCATGAACATGGTAGTTCATTAAGTGTTGAAGTTACAAGTTCATTAATAACTTGTAGTTGATCTCTTAGTTAAGAAACCCTCACAAAGTATGAAGCCACTATATCATTCTTTGTAATTATTATATCACGAAGCTCATTTATCAAGCTCATGACTTGGCCAATATAGTTGAAAGTATAAAACTTATTTAGGGCATTATACATCTTCTTTGAAGTGTCAAGCTTCAAAATGTGTGGAATTTTGATGGTCCTTGATGGATTCTTCAATAATGCTCACGACGGTGATGCTATCTTTCTTCTACTTCTTTACAACTTCATCTGTAGGTTCAATCACTTTACCTTGCAGAATTTCCAAAAGATCTTCTTTTGCAAGAATTAGCTCAATTCTTGTATTCCAAGCCCTAAAGTTAGTGCCCCCCTCTAACTTGTTCTTTGATTTCATAGTATAAGCCATGGATGCAACTTGAATATAGATTTAGGGTTTTTTAAATGTGATCTCAAGGTAGGTTTTTTTTAAGGAGATATCTCTATGCTCTTTCCTTTACCAAAGCTCTGACACCATGTAGTTTTTTTAGTACAATTGATACAAGTACTTTATTTCTGAACTATGGTAATTACTTGTGAATATATATTATAGTTCTTTTATATTCACCAAGCAATCAAACTTCAAAAATTCAACTAATAACCATGAAAATGAAGTAGATATCACATTATGTGTGAGAGAGATATGTAAGTGATAAGTGTGTATGTAAAATGAGAAAGTTCAAATGTATTTTATACTCAAGATACCCAAGAGACATGTCTCTTAAATTAAATCACGTCTCTTTGTAAATTAAATTCTAGTAAGTCTGTGAATTTACATCTTTACTCATATTTGTTAAAGTTTTGAAGATCATGTAAATAATGGTGGGAAGTAACTCTTGTTAAGTATATTTATTTACATCGTGTTCCTATTGTGTCTTTTATGCAAATACTTGCTTAAATTATGGTGGGTAGTAATTGATAGTAAATATTATTTACGTGAGTATGAACTATTTTCAAGGATCTTTATTTTAGGTGGTTTTGTTGATTTCATTTCTTTTAGTTTTCTTTCTTCTAATTTAAAATTGATTTCTTTCGTGTTTTTACATAGTATTATAAATACATCAAGGATTATGAAGAGTGACCTTAGCTACATTCTTCAACACTTTTCCTATGTGGGTGGGGGGTCCGTACCTTTGATGAAATCAAGTCCCTTGTTTCAAACTTGTCTCTATCTATTTCCCTGAACCCAAGTACCATGCAAACTGAGGTTTTGGTAAAGTTACATTTTTATTATTAGTACAATATATACAAGATTACAAGTCCATCTCATTACCTTTCATAGCTATGTTATAGGCCTAGTTCTTAGGGCTTGGCCCTTGATCTTTCTTCATTACATTATTTTGATTATGAACAATAAAAGATGAAATTCAACTACTGGAAATAAAACATGTAAATACTAAATGCCATCATAAACCAGGCTAAACTAATCAAATAATCCACTGATTTTTTTTTGAGTCCGCTGTTAAGCACCTCTGTAATCCTTGATATATCTAAGAAATGATTTTAATATTCATCTTTGGATATCTTATTTGATGTGGAATGTACTAGTGATCAGGAGCTTGGCCCAAAATAAATGAATATCGAGGGATTTTTATTGATTAACCATCTCAGCTAGAGATCCAGATTCCTCTCCTCAATCCTCTTCCATGTCATTCTCTATTCTTGCTTCTTAAATACCCTCTAAAAGATTTGAGTTATCCATTTCCTATTTTTTAAGCTGTGTATCCTTTGAGTTTGGCTTTCTTGTCAAGTTTTACTTTCTTTGGGAAATTTGTTGCTAGATGTCTAGTTCCCTGACAAGATATGCATCTAAATGCTCTATTCTTTGAATCTAGTAGTTGTCCAAATCTCCTTTGAATATAGTAGTTGTAAAAATTTAAATAATATATGAAAACTATGTTACATAACTTTTGTTTAACCCCAATTATGTGCATGTCTATGTGTAATGATGACCCCATCTTGTTTCTATCAAGCCAATTAAATTTCCCACGATTATATTTTAACCAAATTGGAGTTTGAAAATAGATTTAGAATTGTGAGATTCAATTCTCAAACCCATGATTTTAAGAAAATCCCATTGCATTTCCATAATGGCATGGTCCCTTATCTAATACCCACATCCAATATTCATCATATTTTAAATCTGAATCATCCTTTTACACATAACATTAGAACAAATTTATTACGCAAATTCTTACCATACTGTGAAATATACAATTTAATGCATCTCTCCATATTGGATTCAATAATTTGCATAAATATATTCTATGGAAATATAAAGAAATAACATGATTCCTTGAGTTACCCATGACAAATTGGACTATTGAACAACATTAAGCTTCTTGGAGTTAGCAATGCGATTTTTTAGCTACATTTGAAAACCACCTTGAGTTTGTAGAGAGGTTTGAATTTCCATGAGATTTTGCATTGCTTCATCTAATATTGTTGTTGGAAATAATTAGTTAATTATGAATTGAGTAATCATGGAACTTGGAAATATTGTTAATTATTATGAGATTTTTCATTGTCTCATGATGTTGGAACTAATTGATTATGAATTGAGTAATCATGAAACTTGGAAATCTTGTTAATTATTATGATCTTTTGCTTTGCCTCATCTAATATTGAGGTTGGAACTAGTTGATTATGAATTGAGTAATCGTGTAACTTGAAAATCTTCTTCATTATTATGAGATTTTGCATTGCCTCATCTACTATTGACGTTGGAACTAGTTGATTATGAATTGAGTAATCATGAAACTTGGAAATATTGTTAATTATTGGAAGACCCTTGAAGCGGGGAGCCAAATATTTCTCCTAGGGCTTGCTTAGGGAATTCACACCAAATTATTGGTTAAATACTCAAAATATAGAGTCCAACATCCAGGTGGTTTATCAAATTGTCTCTAACAACAAGCACTAAATTGGTTTATCAGTTTTACCTGTAGCAAGCACTAGGGTGGCCTATTAATTTTTTTTAACAGTAAGCACCACAAAGAATCACTCTTTCCTCTAAGTTCAATTCACAGTGATTCACCCAAATTTCAGATGGGGTATTTATCAATCTCAGGAGTTGGAATCCACTGTCTAGGTGGGTTTTCAACTGTATTTTCATAGCGAGCACTGTAGGAGTCTAGGGTTCACTGTCTAGGTGGTTTATCAGTTTTCCAACAAGCAACATACTAACCCAAAATTCCCTTTCTAGGTGATTTATCAACTATACAATCACCACAAAAATTTAGTCATTCACTGAGCCTCCCACTGAACACAGGGTTAAATAACACGATACAATGGCCTCACACACAATTCATAAGGGATTCAACCAATCTGTCTTATATTTCCACTGTCCAACAACTTCCATGTGCTCCCATGCTCAACAATGAGAGCCAAAAGGCAATTCCACCTGAGAGCGAACACAAACCCCGCCCCCCAACAAATAATGAGAGAGAAATCCCTTCTTCAGTTGTGTGCTCTTTTGCTATGTTCCCAACAACCCACTATATTTGTATCGATGTGCGAGGGGGATGGGAACCATCCTTTGCCTCACTACCCCAATCAAATCTTATAATTTTTTTCCAGTAAACTGCTCTCCCCTAGTTGTATCTCATAAATTGGTTGTTACGAAGTGGTTTGACTGACCTGCAACTGGTGGTTCATTAACATTAGTAATTTTTTTCGGGGTTGGTTTCATGGCCTTTCAAGGCATGCAAACAATGTTCCTCAGACATTGGATTTCCATAAGGTTGTCCCCTCCTTTAGTTGATAATGAAATTTAAGTGTTTTAAATACACATGTATAAGCTAGCCATGGCCCTTTTCCCCACATTGGCTGTTGAAATTTGCAACAAGAAATAGTGAAATTGGCATCCAGAAACAACATGAAAACACACACACTAGTGTGGGACCACAGGTCATGTAGTGATGGGTCCTAGTGATACATTAGTGTGCAATTCAATTTATTCAATAAATTGAAAATGTGTCTAATTTAATTATCCCTTAATTAAATTGGACAATAAATTGTAATCTTATCTCATAATCATTTTTAATAGTTAACTAAGTTTAATAAACCCAATTAGCTCATGAATTTCGAGTTAAGGGTGGTTGGTGAGGCATGCTAAGTGATTCTATGTGTTTTAGAGTTCAAGTTGCAATTAAGTGCATGAGTTTAATGCATGAGAAAGCAGTTAACTCAGCTAAGTGAGTTAAAGTCAGTAGAACTAGTTGTAACTGATTGTTGCACTAGTGAGAGATCAAGTGACTTAAATCAAATTTAATTCACATGCAGTAATCTGCAATGAAACTAATGATTTACTATTAATAGTTACATGCATGTCAGTTCCAGTGGAGACCCAGTTGAGACAAAGGTTAAAGGGAAGTTGACTATCAGTTATATTATTAGCAAAATACCGAGATGCACTTAAAACACCACATGATTTCCCATGATACTAGCTCAGTTGAGAAAGGCTGAAATTCCTAATGAATAGGGATTGCATTCCTCATGAATTTCATGAGTAAGGCAGGCTGAAGATAGGCTGAGAATTGGATAAGTATTGGCCCAATTTTGTCTGAATTAGTGAGACGATAAGTAGAGTGCAGGAGACTCTTGTGAGAAGAGTGCATTGTAATTGTTTCATGATTCCTTGGTGAATATACAATAGAAGATAGAGGGGTTTTGAGCAGCAAGATTTCCCCAGGAAAATATCTGTGTTGTGGATTGATTTGATTCTTTCTTTACTTAATGTGATTGGCGATCGTGTTTATTGTTCGCAGTTAATTTGTAGAAGGATTCAATATATTTCTTTAGCATATCACATGACCGGATTGAATCCATTAATATACATATTGCTTGTATAATTCCTACATTGGCATTACAATAATGTTTTAAATTCACAAAAATAGGGCTAAATGGGGGACTATTACAATAACAATGAGCAGGAGAGATGGGAGAGGACAATGAGGGGGGGAGGGAGGAGGGAGACATAAGATGAGTCAAGAGGAGAGAGGGAGCTAAAGAAGGCAATAAGGGGAGGAGTGGTAAGTAGGATAGGGGTGTAGTATGCATGGATATGAGGTAGGGAAGGGGTGAAGGGTGAAGGAACTATTGCTAAGTTCTATGAATGTCCATACTATATAGGGATGTTGAATTATTATTTTTAAATCCATTTAATCATCCATCCAACATTAGTCAGGAATATTCATTGATTAGTAATGAGATAATCGGTTTAAGTGTACATTTTTGAGATTAATGAATTCATTATGGTTTAATTTCTAGTGATGGCTTATGCATGTGGTTTGAGTTTCATTGATAGTTGGTTGTAGATATTATGGAGACTCTCTATCATTTTCTAATTAGTTAGGTTTATATTAGTATGTCACAAATGAGTTGTTTTAATTGTGAGCCTTCAGGGTTGATCTTGAACAGGTAAGTAGATGGTTGTTAGTTCAAAACTAGAGGGTTGTTCCTAGGCATTTGATGTAGATGGTTTCTAGTGCAACCTTGATGGTTAGTTGTAGACCTCTTTTGGAGACGGTTGCCATTGCAAACCTTGAAATTTTATACCATATATCTCATGGGTAAGTTAGTAAATATTAATACCTATACCCCATTTGGGAAATGGTCCCCGTTGATAAGCATTGGAGCATTGAAAGGGATGTGAACATTTGAGTGTTGTAAATAATTTTGAGCATTTGAATAATTTGATATTACTAGTTTGGTGATGGCACAAAGGTGTGAGGGATATGTAAGAATATTGTCTAGGTTAATTAGGTGGAGTGAGGTGAGATGCACTGAAACAATGCATCTGCCTTTCATGATTTGGAATATTGAGATAATTACACTATATCATGTTTTTTTCATTGTATTCTATGCATCTCCCTCCTTCAATGGTTGGGCATATCATAACAAGTACAACATATTGTGTTTTGTTTATTATACAATTAATGGATCCATTTATTCTACATTGTTTCTATTGTATGTTTGTTATCAAGGTGAAACATGAATAAATTGAAGTTGATTTTTTTTTTTTTAATCCTAATGTTCTTGCGCAAGCCATGCAAACTATATCATAATTATTTGTGTAGTATGGGTTTTTGGGCTTTTAAAAGTCTTACATCATGTAGATTAGATATATATATATAATTTAGGCTAAACTATATTAGATCAAAAGAAAACTTTACATAGGTGTGGGGCTGAGATGGTAAGCGGTGCTTAACCAATCCCAACCTTATAGAGGCTTTCAAAATAGTGCAGGTTTGGGGCTACCTCCTAGGAGGAAACCAACCCCTTAATAGCATCAAACAATAATTATTTTCAAAGTGTGCCATGACACATATAAAAACAAAAGATCTGCAACATGTGAAGAAATAACAAAAAGCAGAAAAGAACCGAACAACCACACAGTCATGGTGTTCCTTCATCATCCTATGTATCTAGGTCCTCCTCCTTGATGCGACATCCATATTCCTGCATGATGGCCTCCTCCTCAGTAGAAGGCACGCATGAGGGCTTTGTAGCAGCTACGCAGAAGATAGGAGCGACTCGGTACTCAACATCTGGAACTCTCATCCATACTTCGTCCGAATCCATGATCCACACGTCTGTATCCTCATCCAGGGCCTCTTGAACTAGGAGAGGCTCAATTTTTCGAGGTTTGGGCGAATCAGAGTGCGCAATGGTGGACTTCCTGGGGCCTCTTCTACCCCTCTAGTTCTCCGGGTTTAAGGCAATTGATTCCTGGTTGTGCTAAGACCATTGAGGTGCTTCCCTATCATGGTTGCGAGAGGAGGAGCCTTCAATGGATTCCAAATGATGATCCTGTCTGCCTTGATATCGACCCATGAACGCACCTCTTTGGCTGCCCCTGATAGTATTTTGGCATTATCGTGGAGCCATAAGGGGATGACAGGCAGAGAGGGGAAGACGGGACAGCTCGCAACAGAGAAGCACAATAGGGGGGTGCACAAAAAAGGGTTATGCAGCAAGGGGGTGCGCAACAAGGATGCTTGCCTCAGAAAGCACGCAACGGGATGAATCCAAAGAAGCAGGAAATTACAGAGGGAGGCGCGTAGCTAAGGGGGATGCCACTGGGGACGCACAACTTGAAGGGAAGCAGCAGTAGAAGCCTCCAACAGGATAGCACCAGTGAGGTGGCATGCATGAGGGAGAGTGTGCAGTAGGGGGAGCACGTGGGGAAACGAAAGCAACAAAATAATGGCAAGGGAGAAAGAGGAGAAGACCGAGGAGGTCGACTGGAGCAGCGAAGGGATGATAATATGAGTAGAGACCACACCTTTTGAAGACCTATGGCATGATTGCAGGTGTTGTGCCATTTTGTGGCACGCTTGCATATGCGAGTTGGGACAATTCACTTGGGTTGGCATGTGATTCAGATTATGGCAAAAGATCAGGTGCAACAAAGTGCCCATGTAAATGATCGCAGAGGGGAGGTTCCTCATCAGGTTAAAGTGGGCTGTGTAGGACATCGTCAGCATGTGCATGAGAAGAATTGACTTCACATGTTCGCGACGTGTTAGCCGCATCCAAAAAAAATATTAAAATTATTAAGATAATACACCAATTGAAAGTAATTTTATTAAATACAAGTGATAATGGATTATAAGTTATTTTGATCAAACTTGAGTTTTAATATCATATTCTTTTGAGATTTAAATATTTGAATAAATTCAATTAAATTACTTAAATTAATTTTCAAAATATATGTTACAATATTAAAATATGTAAGTGGAACAATTCTAAATCCCACCGTGAATTTAGAAAATTAATAATGCTGAACAAATTATTTATAAGCTTAAATTTACATTTGCATTGTGAAAGACGGAGACTGCATTCATCATATTTTTATAGAAATAAAAACTAAAACATAAATGGTTGATCACTTTTTTAATGGTAAAACCTATGGAAAAATTAATTAATCCATCATACTAATGTGTGAGTTACTTTAAAACTAAAACATAAATGGTTCATCACTTTTTTAATGCTAAAATCTATGGAAAAATTAATTAATCAAACATACTAATGTGTGAGTTACTATAGTTAAAAGTAGATTAAATATTATTTAAGCTTTATTGAAACTTTAAAATGATGTCATAAAAAAAAAGATTTAAATTAGCTGTTTATTAAGTCTATAAAATGTAATTATATATTTGAGTAGTGAAATATTTAAACTATATATTGTTTATTCATGATATGATTAACATGCACGATTTTATTTTTATAATGAAATTTAATTGTTTCTAAATTTATTAATCTCACTCATTTTAAAATGATAAAATACTAAATTCTATTTGAATATAATTTTTTAAAATAGTTAAGTACTGAATTTCATTTACAAATTATTTGATATTTATATATTTTTTTCTCATAATCAAATCATATATTTAATCTCAATAACAATATTGACATATACGATAGATTTTAAAATGATAGAATATAAAGTATATTTATAAAATTAGTAAATATATTTTATTAAAATAATTTAATATTGAATTTCATTTATAAAAGTTTTAATAATTATAAAATTTAATTTTCATAATTGCATTAAATTTTAATAATAATATCTTTATAACCAAATATTTCCAAAAAATGGAAGCTCATGAATTAAGGACCCAAAGGTAAGTTGATTATAAACTAGTGAAAAATGCAAACCTATTCTTATTCTTCTTACTTGTTGTAGAAAATCCTTGAAACATTGCAACTCCTAATAAAAACAAACTTATCTGCAAAAGACACAAGAAAGAAAACAATGAATAGAAATACGATCACACATAGAACACAATATTTACACAGGGAGTTCAATTGAGAAAAACCCCTCTTGCTTGTACTAAATCAATTGAGCAATATGATCTATTACATAGAATCTCCTTCAATCGTGAAACTCCCTGCAATATTCATCAAATCTCTACAAGAGTTACCCAACACTTAGGCAAATAAGGCCTGCTAGAAAGCTCCTATTTCCTAGCACAAATCTGCCCCTAAAAAATAGAAATTTCTCCTATTTCCTTGGGCAATTACCAAGAGAAATTAACCTGCTCAATCTCCAAGCCTGTACACAAAACCTGATGTAATGAATTACAATTGTGCCTTCATCCACTCCCAATAGACAATTCTAATTGCATGACCAACTAGGGCTAATTTTAGCAGCTACAACTAGCTAACTGAAAGTAAATTGAGTTAATAGAAAATCAACTACTCAATTAAATTCAAAACTATCTCTATTCTAGAACTAGAGATCAGTTAACTGACAAATACTAGAGTTAATTCCACTAGATAGCTGATTTTGACTATCAAGTATTCTACAAATCACTCAAATCACTCAAAGCTATCTAACTTGAATTAACTAATAACAACTACTCTACAAATCACTCAAATCACTCAAATCACTCAAAGCCACCTAAGTTGAATTAACTAACAATAACTCAATGCTAGGCCACATAAGAAACAACTAACTCAAGCATGTATGAGGTTGAATTCAAATTGACATCTTTAACTAAGTCACAAGTCAAAGAAGCCTTTCCTAATTACAATTTGAATATATGTGAAACACATTATTTTGATTCATATATACTCTACTATATGAATTTTTAAAATAATTCTTTATCTATTTTATTATTTTTAAGGATTACTTCGTATAATTTGGAAACAATTTGGGCTCATTTTTCTTTTTTGGACACAGATTTGATTATTTAATTTTTCTTTTTTGGACACAGATTTTGTTATAATAAATAATGATTATTTATTTTTTGTATATATATGTTGTATCTTTATGGATTTCATATATAAATACACGCAGAAAATTATGGATTTCATATATAAATACATACAGAAAACTGGGATGAAGTATAAAATGAAAAGAATTCCTCTTTTACACACTTCCTAAATATATATCATTATATGTACGTCATTGTTAACCATATATGATATTTATATATGAATTATCATATCATTAATGTGTAAGTATTAAATTTATGGATTAAAATATCACAACCTCTTTAATTTCCTCAAAGCCAAGATTGGTTGGATGTTTGTAAAGATTGTCATAATAATAGTCATACTCTATTGATTATGTTTTACATGATGCATTAACCAACCTAATTTCAAGTAATGCAAGTTTAGAAAACATATACTTAACAATTACATAATCATTTTTTCATTGGACTTGAGTTACATGGATATGTTTAGACTTGAAAATAAAAATATATACTGAAACAATTATATAATCATTATTTCCACTTGGCTTAAAGAACTGGATATGTTTAATTCAATAAAGTTCATGGAAATATTTGATATGGATAATTTTAAAATAAATGTAAGATGAATAAGCTAAATTGAAAATAGAAATCAATCAACATTGCTAAGAATCACTAAATCCACTATATATAATTTAATTAAAACATGTATACACTAGGTTATTAAGGATGTACCTTCAAAATAAGAAAATGTTTACTAGTATATATATATTTTAAACTATATAATTTTTATTTATAGAAAAAATAAATATCAGGTGGTGCTTTATATTGTGTTATATAATATAATATAAGGTAGAAAGTTATCATTATTCTTCTCCAACTTGATTATTATTGTGTTCTTTTCATCAAACAATTACCGAACCATAAAGAATAGGGAGACACAAGTATACAAGATATAGGTGATCATCTAGGGCCAAAACCTCCTCAAGTGACGAATTACAAGGCCTATGAACCTTGAACAAGACCCCTTCAAGACCAATCAAACTTACTTCTTGATGAAATTTCCTTACATAGCTTCCAAAAACAAAATTCGACCTTCCAACAATTTCTTCAGCAACTTTGACCCCCAACAACAATTTCCGCAACTTCGACCTAGTAGCTTCAACAACTTCAAAACTTCAATCCAGATTCACAACTTTGATGAAGCTTCACAACTTTGATGCAACTTCACAACTTCGATGTAGATTCACAACTTTGATGCAGCTTCACAGCTTCAATGCAATTTCACAACTTCAACCTAGATGCAACTTCATAGCTTTGATGTAGCTTTATAATTTTGATGGAACTTCAAAATTTCATCTTGCTCAGTAACTGTAGAAACCCTAACACAAGAGAGAGAGAGAGAGAGAGAGAGCGAGAGAGAGAGATAGAGAGAGAGAGAGAGAGAGAGAGAGAGGCCCAAAAATTTGATCTTTTTTTTTATTTTTTTTCGTCCTTTTCTAGCTTCTATCTTAAGGAGATCAAACTTGCTTGAGTGCGTGTACAAATGAGGTTGAGTTCCTTCTTTTATATATAAGTTTTTGTGGGGTACGAATTGCTATCTTTAGGCCAACTTGTCGCTTCATGTAGGCTGACTTGATCTTTGCGCCATGACGAGGTCTTGGAGGGTCTTTTAACTCTACTTTGACTCAAACAAATTTTATTTGCAATATGTAACATGCCCAAGAAGGTTATTTCATACATGAAAATGACTCTTATGACTTGTTGACTTAATGAGAAGCTCTAGAAGCACTCAACGTGTGCTTGACCTAAAATTAAATTTCCCTTCAGCATGAAATCCATGTCTCAAGAATAATAATAATAAATTACATAAATTACATAAAATCATGATTATATATGTCATTATGAATACCGAACCTAGTTACATATTTCAACACTCCCTCTTAACTAGGGAGGTATTCATAGTCCATACAAGGTACTTGGACATTCTCAATATGAAGAATTCTCGTAAGAAGAGTTGGATTGGTAAGCCATCTCTTTGCATCATTCCAACCATCATTGTCACATAGCAAGGCCTTGACTAACAAATATATCTCTCCACAAGATCAGAGCACAATGTTGGCGACACCAATGAATGATATACACCATCATCACTGTCTCTCAAGGCACTTACCCCACCCGGGTGTTTATAGGGTATGTCCTTCCAGGACTATTCTTATCTTGGATTCCCAGTCCTTAAAGAATATCTGTCCTTTTTGACTACTCTTATCTTGAATGCCCTACCTCATCCTTAAAGAGTATTAGATACTATATGTTTACCCAATCTTCAATTATTTCTTTAAATATGAAGACAAGAATGATGTGTCTATCTCTCCTCTTAGCCTTCACTAAGACTTATAACTGTTAGTACTAGTCTAGTGCATGACACATGAAGTAGAGAACCATGTCTATCACTCCCTCTTATGCAGGGAGGACCAACCCATTCCTATAAAAGGAATGTAGCAGGAGCCCTCTTAACCATTGTCCAAGCTCCCTCTTAACTAGGGACTTGTTTCCAACAACTTTATGCTCTGTGGTGGAGATCATGGTACCTTCAACTGTTTGAAGAGCTCCTCCTTTCAATGTCATGAATTTCATATTTATCATTATGGAGCCTTCATATTTTTGGGAATTATTTCTAGGGAATCGACCATCCATCAATTTCCTTCACAAACCATGCATTAGGGGAATTTTGAGGTCTAAAATGAGCCTCCTAAGGAAATTATAAAATAATAGTAGAAATAATAAAATAAGATTTGGTTACATCATCAAATTTTAGAGGGAAAAAAGAAAAAAACTATTTTTTCAACTCGTATTTTCAACTTATCTCCCTATGGGTTTACTCAAATTTCGAGCGGAAACACTCGTTGGATGCAGAAATTGATTACTCATCCAAGGAGTACCCATATTGCATATTTTTGATGGACCCTGCTACATAAAAAATGATAAATACATGAAAAACGTAATTGCAATCACGTTTTTTCATGTATTTCTCATTTTTCATGTAGGAAAGTCCATCTAAAGTATGCAACATGGGTAATCCTTGGATGAGGAATTAATTTTTGCATACAACGAGTACTCCCGCTCAAAATTTGAGTAAAACCTTAGGGAGATAAGTTGAAAAAGTAGTTTTATTATTTTATTATTTTTACTTTTTTACTCCAAAAATGGTGAATCATCTCCCATGGTTGACATCATCATCTTGAATCCTATTGGTTCTTATAAAGTTTATTTTGGTTGTACATTTTTCTTAGGAGGCCCAACTTAGACCTCAAAATTACCCTAATGTCAGTCATGTCATCCTTTTCTTCATTGGAAAGTGATATTGTAATCCACATCTGGCTTTCTTCATACCACTACCTCTTCCAAGTCATGTTTCCTCTAGGATATTTCATCCAACCACACGAGTGCTAGTTGTAGGTGACATCTACAACTGTCTTTCGGTAGTCCAGTATCAATCCATCCAGATTTTGTTCAAAAATAAAAAATGAACATCAAATCAAAGTTACCTTTTGTGATGGCCTTTCATCATGACATCTTTCTTGCAATATCAACATCCCACACATCCATAAGCACATCTCCAAGACTTTCAATGTCAAGGGTATATTTTTCTTTATAGACCTTATTAGGGTCTCTATGCCTTATGTATGGAGATATCATGGCCAAATATTCTAGTCATCAAATGTTGATTTCCATTTCTACGTGACCATAATTGGATATTTCACGATCACTCCTTATTTTATTCACAGATTACTTCCCAGGAAATTCCGTCCATAATTCCTTCATATTTGTCAACCACATCATATTCCATATGAGGACATATTATGTTCATTTCATTTATTTAAGATCTGAACCATTCCTTCATGCATCTTTCCAAAGGAGGAGTTCCCTTTTCTTTTATCATGTTCATAAGATAGATCATTTACCCATGAAACCATACGATGACATGAATTAATCAAATACATGCATACATACCTGTTTCCTTCTTTTGGTCATCTAGGCTTCCTTCAACAACTTCCTTTCCTTGCTTGAAAATTATTCAATTATGCTGCATTATTCTGTCACCATACCACCATCCTTCTTAAAGCATGAATTTCATATAAGATGGAATTCTTAGCGAGACACTTTCTTCTCCCAAGAGTGGTGAACCTTCTAATGAATATTCCAATGAAGGATCTTGCTTATCATATACTGAAAATTATCCTTTCTAATGATGATGATGTATGATTAACTCTATGCTAGATGAATTTATTCTATCCATGAGTACTACTTATGCTTTCAAATAGGTTACCAAGAGATACTTCCTTACTATGATGATTACTACAACCATGTAGACTTTTACTTCAACTATCTTTCAATCTTCTTGTACTGAAGTCATGAGCTCTTGCTTCAATCATATGCTATTATGATGCCATCCCCTAAAATGATGAATCCTATCATACCATGATAACTATATTTTACAAACCTAAAAATAACTAGGTGAAGAAGATTATCTTAGTCATAGTAGAGATCTTTCACTTCTTCCTTCTTTGATTTCCTCTTCTTAGATTCTTCCACTTCTTCGGTGATATGGGCTTCATTCATTTTCTTGTTGTATTTATTGAGATTTGGACAATCTCACTTGTAGTTCCCATATTATTGATAACCATAACATTGGATATTTGACATATTCTTCTTCTTTTAACAATGTAAACTTTGAAACGGGATAAAAAACGAGTACTCGTTTTTTTTAGGTAGCAAAAAATGGTCTGATTTTGAAAAGTGTTGATTCAGAATACTCTTAATTTTTTTTTTAGCATATTTTTTATACATTGAATTTTCTTATGTACCAAGTATAGACATTATTTTTAAAATGTTAGTGTTTTTATGTTGATTTTGAAAAGTGTTGATTTCGACATCATCCCCTTTTTTTAGAAGACTTATTTTTGACTTAAATTTTTCTCATCTATTAAATGCTAATAATTATTTTCACTTATATATTTTGTTTAAGTGTTTTTTAGGTATTTGTTTTCTTGTTTTTTTTTTTTTTAGTGAGATATTTGATTTTTTGCATTGTCAAAAAAACAAAAAAGGTAAAAATTTTAAGTGCCAATCTTCTATCTAATTATATATTGTTACATAATATTTCATTGCACATGAAATAATTGCCACTAAAAAAGTAAGAATTTTTAACGGTTTACATAAAAAACACATTTTGAATATAGAAATAACTGAAAATACACATTTTGCGTCTTTTTACTAAAACTGTCATGTCAAATAAACCATTTTTATAGGAAAAAAGTAGCAAAAAAGTATAAAAATTAGTAATTTTTGTTAATTTTATGTGAAAAGTTAATAATAATTACAGTTTTTTTCAAAACTTAAAAGATTCACATAAAAATAAAGTGAAAATCACATTATACAAATATTATACATATAATAACAACAATTGAATATTTATTTCTTCTCATAAAATGTCAGAGTCAAAAAATTACAAGTATAACTTATGAATAGTTTCAAAAAATGAGCTTCATTTGGAAGCTTAACTTAATATTTAATCAATAATATCATGTAACCCAAACTCTTCATCTTCAAGAGTATCATTATTATCCTCTTCCACAATATTTTCATCATTGGCTTCAGTTTCATAATTTTCCTCTTCTGATGGATCTTTGATGTCTGCGAAAACCCCAAAGTATGCCTTTCTAATGGTGGTTGAGGTTCTTTTTCTTTTTTTTCCACACGAGATTCATTAAAATCTCCTTTTCTCAAACAAACTTCTTGCATTTCATCTGGAAGAAATTGAAGAGCATTGATTTTTTGATGAATAAATTTGCATTGTACTGGGTCTTTTTCAATGGAAATGCAATTTCTTCCTTTTTGTAAGCAACATGCTAGTGTTGTACCTAATCATCAAGGACAAAAGAAAAAATTTAGTAATTTAGTATAAACACAAAAAATTTAAAAAAGATAACATTGAAATTCATTCTTATATAATAAAAATTACCTGAGCCTGAAAATAAATCCAAAACCCAATCTCCTTCATTTGAACATAAATCTAAAAGATAGTTAATTAATGACTGTGGTTTTTGATATATGTTAACTATCTCTCCTTTTGATTCTTTATCGTCATATGTTAGTTTTGTTACAACATCATCATGGACCAGTACTTGGCTATGATTCTTTCCATCTACTTGATTGAAAAGAATACTCTTGTAGCTATCATCCTTTGTCCAACTTTCAACATGAATGAACTCATAGTCACTTATAATTGGTTGATTTCTACCACAAATAAGATTTTTCTTTTGCCTGTAACATGAAATAGTAAAATTTCAATTAACTTGTACATAAATAATTTTTTTAACATTAATCAAATATACAATTTCAACGTCTTACCATGTAAGATGCATCCTTGACTTTGCTTTTCCCTTGAAGCTTGATAATAACAACCCCAATTGTATGTCTGGATGAAATGTCACAAATCCCCAAAATGATGATGTTGTGACTTCTAGAAATCCCACAACCACTTTACTAAATTCTTGATAAGTATAAGGGTCACTATCATATTCAATGTTTGGGATACTGAAACCATGAGGAATATCTGCAATAACTAGGGAATAAGCCCTTTTAGGTATGAGTTTTCCAATGTCTTCACAATCACCTGATATTATTTTTTATTGGATAGTGTGGAGCCCATTCCAAATGAAATGAATGAAATGATTAAGACTGGGATCAAGTTCAACATCACTAAGACATTGTTTTCTTATCCTTTCCATTTTTATTTTTTCAATAAAGCTTCTGAAACTATCCAGTGCTCCATTTGCATCCTTCTTCATCTTTAATAAGATAAAAAAAAGAAATGTATAAGTTATAAATTAAAAATATTATACATATGAATACAAATGAATGTATGAATGAACATACCTTTTTAAATGCAAGATAAAAATATTTTATCACTGATGTAGAAGTTGAATCTGGGTAGTTGCATAGAACATCATCCCAACTATCTTCATTCAACAATTTAACCATTTGTTCCTGTATTCTCATATAAACCTTGTGACTGAATAAATGAAGTAAACAATGTTAATATAATGTTATGTATAACAAATAATACCAACAACAATATATTATATTTAACAGAAAATTATAATTAAAAAAAAAAGTAAAAATAACAAACTTGCTTTAGAAATTCCTCAAACATTTCATCCATTGATAATTCTCCTGACTTTACACGAGAAAATATTTTTTTGACAAGATTTTCATCCTCCACTCCTTGCATTGATCTCCAAGGTGTGATATTCATATATTTTGGAAGGAGCTTCATTTCAGGACCTGATTTACTGTTGGTACATATCAATGGTTTAGACCTTTTGACCTTTTGACTTTTGATGCCAACGTTCTCCCACAACTCAAAATCTGATCAATAAATTCCCATATCTCTCAAGTTCTAAATGCCAACTGGAAAATGTTATCCATACCTCTGAATATTTCATAATTTACTTTGCCACCATTTGAACTTATTTTTTCTTTGATTTGATAAGCAATTTCCATACAACATTCCTTCTGGAATGCATGATCAACCTTTAGATTATCACCACCACATTTTTCTTCAAATTCACTATGAATAAATCTGACCCTTTGGATGAAAGTCATAGACATCTTATACTCATTATTTGAATTATGATCCCATGCCAATAAATTTTCTTAAGTATCAGTTAAACCAACATAAATGATACATTTCATTGTTTCAAAACACAGGTTATTGGGATATTCCTCCATTAATTTCCTTTGAGCTTCTACAAAATGGTTGCCCCCAAGTACATAATATTTGTGTTCAAAACATTTTTACTTGTAAAATGTTTATTTGTTAGGAACCTGACTTGGATCAATAAGAAGAACATAATCAACCACATGTGCAAAAGGGTGGTACCTCATCAATGTTTTCAAATTGTGAACATTCAAGTGGTGTGGCTTTCTAATTTGATATATGAGCTGTCCTTCATCTGGCTTGTAGACTTGAATGAAATTAAGTTGGAATGACCGACCACCTTCAATTAAATTTGTCTTTTCCAATTGATGTCGAATGGCATTTTGTTTTGTTTTCATAATGCCATCCTCTAAATCAATTCTCGGCATAACGATTTCCTTGCTTTCTTTGGAGTTTTCACTAGGCCCTTCATTGTTGTCCATGATTTTTTAGAATGAACAATTTTTTTTTCTTTCTCCTATTGGTTATGATATTTTCTTGAATCGAAACAATCTCCTCATCATCAACTGTAAGGGGGACATTCTTGGGCATTCTTGTTGTTGTTGTTGTTGTTTTTTATTTTTTTTATGACTCTTCTCCTTTCTAACATTGGTTCTAATCTGATCGTCAGATATGGCAACACATTCTTCATCTTCAGCTTCAACTTCAACTTCATCATTTTTAAAAGTAACATGTCTACCTTTACTAGATTGATCCCTTTGATACAATCTTGTAGCATCATGAAGTATTTTTTTTAGCTTCTTTCCCATATCTTCTGCTTCATGTTCATGGAAAATGGAGACTAAATTCATAATAGCTCGCTCTATATAATATATTCCCCCCAACATAATTGAAATTCCCTCAGCAAAATCCTGTAAAAAAAATATAACATGTCAATATTAACTAAGTTATTAAAAATACAATGATACAATTTGCATAACACAAAACAAATAAGTGTAAATAAAAGTACTTACAATCTTCTGTGCAATATTTTGTACGATTTGTTTGCATATCTTTGAAGAATCTTCCCCCGTGTTATACATCGACAATGTAAAATGATATCTATGTTTATCATGTGACTTGGGCGGTTTTGATAGTATATATACACTTTCAATATTTGGAAGAATATATAGGTCTAATACTTTTCCCACCAGATCATAACTTTCAGCATCAAAATTCTTACTGGAATATAGATATAATTACATAGATTCGTCTTCTACATATTTCAGAAACCATGCATATTTTGAATGATTTAGAGTTTGTTGATTTCTTCCAGTATGAAACAAAATTCTTTTCTTTTGTGGATGCATCTCCCACATTTTCAGTAATTAACTAAGGTGCAGTTTGTCCAACAATGTTTTTTGAAGGCCCACCTGTAGCTTTAGATGATGCAAATATTGACTTGTGTTCAAAAATATTGACAAAAACCTTCCTTGATGCCATTTTCTTGCAAACACACACACACACACACACACACACACACATATATATATATATATATATATATATATATATATATATATATATATATATATATATTACTAAATCACAAAAAAAAATCTTATGAAAACAAAATAAAAAACTTGTTTTAAAAAAATGATACTTTTATACATTTTTTCCCCGACAGAAACTCTAAAACAATTTTTTTTTTACATGTCATCTACCCAACCCCCCTAAAAAGAAAATTATAATTTAAAACAAGTTGTTTTAAAAAAAATGTTATTTTTTTTTAATATTATCTCCCCGACCCCACTATCTTTATTTTTTATTTTTATTTATATGCCCAAAGGAATCAGCCCCTTGGACACACACACACACACACACACACACACATATATATGTCCAAAAGGCCGATTCTCAGAATCAGCCCCCTGAGCATATAAAAAAAGTTATTATTTTTTTATATGCCCAAAGGGCCGATTCTGAGAGTCGGCTCCTTGGGCATATATATATATATATATATATAGAATCGAGGCCAATTCTCAGAATCAGTCTCCTTGCCTCAGGCAGACGCTGCACTGTGGGCGCGTCTGCCCACAACACAGTGCCGTGGGGGTTGTGCTGTAGGCGGATGCGCCCACGGGGCGGCGTCCGCCCAAGCCTATGGAGATGGTCCCCCTGCTTGGTAGGAGGCCGATTCCTAGAATTGGCCCCCTGCCTGGGCTAGGGCAGACATCGCCTCGTGGGTGCATCTGCTCGCAACAAGACACCCTAGCCCAAGTGGGCGTGTCCACCGGGCCCTTGGGCAATCAGGGGGGGTGATTCTCAGAATCAATCCCTCTGTTTACCCAGGGGGCCAGTGAGAGTTCCCACTTGGGCCAGATCAGCCATGTGCTGCCTCGGGCAGGCCCATCGATAATGGGCATATTATTTTTTTTTTAAATTTTTAGATACAAAAAAAATAGTTTTCTTCCTAAAAGAATTAATGGAAAAAGCTGGTAATTTTTTAACGAAAATATATAACTTAACTTTAATTAATTTTAACAACTTACTAATTTTGGAATAATAGAAACAAAACTAACCTTTCAAAAGCGAGAATCTCCCGTTGACAATGTTGCTCAGCTAGAAAATTGTTCCAGGCTTTTAAACAAACTTCGAGAAATCTTGACGTCACGTGTGGAATAGTGAAATTGAATTTTCTTATAAAGAAGAAATAATGGAATTATTTACGGTGAGGTGAATGTGGGATAAAAAACATTGAAGAATATTATAAAAATAAAATTTATAATGTAGTCAAAGTTATATAATTTAATTAAAATTATTTTAGTTTGAATACAATTATTAAGGGAAAAATGTCTACGTAATTTAATTCGAAATTAAGGTCCATATTATGAGAATATTTTAATAACTAATTTTCAAATAAATCGTTTAAATAAAATTTGGAGGGAGATACTTAAGCAAAACATTTTAACGAAAAATTTTGGAGGGAATTTTTAGAGGGGATTTCTTGTTTTCTCAGCTATATATTATCATTGCGAGAGATCATTTGCATCATTCACCATTTCTTGTTTGAGTGTTATGGATTCCTCTAATAGTGAAGCTTAGTTTTATGAAGCATCAACATCTTCGTCATGTAACAAATCTATTCATATTGATGAATATAACGAGAGAAGTAGTGACAAAATTACTGGTGAAGATTTTCAAATGAATAGAGAGTCTAAATGTCGACTTATTCCTAATCCTATGGAATATGAGAGCAAAAATGATGAATGGAAAGATGAAGAATTTCCAAAAACTAGAAACTCACATTTTCCACTTACTCCTAATCCTAAGGAATTTGAGAGCAATAGTGATGATTGGCAGGATGACAAATTTTTAGTGGATAGAGAGCCACAATTGCCACTTATTCCTAATCATAAGGATTATGAAAGCAATAGTGATGAATGCTCAGATGACAGATTTTCATTAGATAGAGAGTCACAGTTTCCACTTAGACCTAATCCTAAATATTATTATATCAATAGTGATGAATAACAAGATGAAAAATTTTCAGTGGATAGAGAGTCACATTTTCCACTTACTTCTAATCCTTAGGATTATGAGAGCAATGGTGATGAATGGCAAGATGAAATTTTTTTATTAAATAAAGTGTCACATTTTACAGTTACTCCTAACCCTATGGACTTTGAGAGCAGCAGTGATGAAGAGATGGATGAAGAAAATCCAATAAATAGAGAGTCTTAATTTCCACTTACTCCTAATCATATGGACTATGGGAGAAACAGTGATGAATGCCGAGATGAAAAATTTATAATAAATCAAAGGTCACAATTTCCACATATTCCTAATCCTATGAACATTGAGAGCAACAGTGATGAAGGGAAAGATAAAGATGGTGAATAATATCCTCCAATTCATTATTTCAAAACCACAGATGATGGTATTGAAAATTTTCATGCTGCCGAAGATGGTAATGAATATTTTTCAAACGATGATGGTGGTGAATTTCCTAACTATATTGAAAATGATCATAGAAAGAATAGTATTCCTCCTAATGATCAAGTAAATGCTTGTTTAGAGAATGATGAAATGATAGAGATGTTGCTAGCAAATATTGTTTCTAGGAATAGGAATAGACCTTTTCGTATCGATCCAAAATGTTCTAGTTATACAAGGGGTAGAGTAGTATATCTCACGAGAAGAAGTTCTATTAGTGAGCTCATTTCAAGTGACTGTTGTAAAAAGGATTGCTTGAAACATATGGATTTCAAATTTTCTTTAGAGAAAAGGATGAACTATTTGTCAATGAATAAAAGCATGCAGAATTCATATTTATTGGGGTGCATGCAATCTATACTAGCAGGTTATGATTATCATATTGGGTCTTTATTGCTCTGTAGAAAGGCTTTCAAAATGATTCATTCAATTGGCAATTTTCATCTATCAAGAATCCAATATAATTTGGAAAAGGATCCTACATATTATTCAGAAGTTCGTCATAAACGAGAGTTTGGGCCACTAGCAAACACTGTAATGTCATGGCTGCAAGACTTATTTTCAAAATATGGAGAGTGTATGCCAAATAGAGATACATTACATATTCCAGATAATTTCTCAAGACGAGAAATCTACAACTTATACAAGGAATATGCAGAATGTGTTGAAGGAAATGGTCATTTTATTACATATCAATATTTAGTGCAAATACGAAGGAGATAATTCAACAGTGTTTGTATCCCTAAGAAGACAAGGATGGGATTTTGCAGTACATGAACTTCTTTAAAATAAAAAAGGGATAAATTTCAAGGAGCAGAAAGAGGTAAGCATTCATAACATTATATTTTAAAATTGTATAGTGATCAACTATGAAAATGCATTTATTATACGTTTATTTTATGTTATGTGTAGATTCCATTGTTAAAGCCCTTCAAGAGCATCACAACCAACAAACAAGTGAAAGGAAAAAGTTGTACAAACATCTAAAGAAGTGTTATGATAATCCAAATAAATATTTGGGTTTGATAATTGATGGTATGGACGAGAAGAAAACACTTCTACCACATTTTGTTTGCACACCAAAAAATTTGCAAGAGGATAATTTTATCCAGTTTCACTTGGTCGGTTGTATGGTCTTCAGTGGGAAAATGTCGCCAAGATTTTACTTCACAACTCCAAATATTCATAATGATGGAAATCTGAAAATAACCATAATTCATGATGTGCTTTCTCATTTAGGTGGTAATCTTCCTGAAATTTTGTATCTACAATTAGACAAAACTTTTCGTGAAAAAAAAAATCAGATTGTTTTTGGATATCTAAACATGCTTGTTGAATTGAGAATTTTTCATAAGGTAAAGGTTGGTTTCCTTCTTTTTGGGCACACTCACGACCATATTGATCAGATGTTCAGTCTTTTTTCAGTAGCATTGAGGAGGAAGAATGTTGGGAGCTTGACATCATTAATTGAATGTATTAAGAAATCATATATGCCAGAGCCTATTTTTCATGTGTTAGAAGAAACTGTTGACATGCGAAGGTTTATTCTCGGATCACATGTTCAAGAGAAATGCATTGAAAAAATTAATGAAATTAGCATCCAAAATCAATTTCGTATCAAACAAATTGATGGAAAAACACTTATATGGGGCAAGAAGTATTCAACAACTGCAAAATGGGCGACATCATCAGGTTTGGAATTTTTGAAGTTCATTCCAGATCATCCAATATTTGCGTCAAATATATTGTTATTACAACCAGTTGGTGAAGTTAATGAATGAAGGAAAAAGAGAGATATAGATTATTCTGAATGCCTAGAAGAAGTTAAAAAAACCATTAGATATACATATGAGTACTTTGATGTTGTTGATTCAGTTTGGTGGGAGTCCTTTTTCAATTATCAGAGTGATATCCTTTCAAGACCAACAAATGAAGATATGCTTTTGAAGATTCAATTTATTTGGCCACAAAATGTGTCAAAGGAATAGGAGGAAACAAACATTCTTGAACAACAACAATCACATGGTATTATTAATTCTACACAGGTGGAGGAAAGATAAATGTATATTGGTTCCAAAAGATCCCGTGCACAACGTGAAGCAATGGAAGACCTTTACATAGGTTCAGTATAGGATATTAAGGAGGGTTGCATGATCGTAGTCTTATCACATGAAGATCCACATGGATATCCATTCTGGGTTTCAAAGTTTATAAAGGTGATTACATAAAATGAGGATGTTATAGGTGTTGAAGTACATTGGTATGCCACAAACCCACACCCATTCAATGGTGTGTAGAAGCCAAAGATGGTAGTTGATAAAAAAATTGGCAGAAAGAGAAAAATAAAGGGTAAAAATATAAATCTTCATCGCACAGACCTCTTAAAATTGTAGGAAGTTGACATACTTGTTTATGACTTCAATTTAACAAAGAAATGAACTCTTCACTCTAGGATGATAGAGATTCGTAAGAGGTTGCTACCACAAGAAACAGTGTTGAGATGGCAGTCTGCTGAACCCAGTGGTAGATCTACAAGAATTTTGAAACCTCAAGTGGTGGGCATGCATGTTGACTCATATGGGGCACTAGTTGATGAAAGAGAAGAATATGGAACATATTCATATGCATCGAGTCATTCATCTGAAGTTGTGAATTCTGATGGCGTGAAAGAAAATATCAATGATTTTGAATAATTGTGTAAGAAAATTGATATAAATGATGTTTTCATTGAGAAATGAAAATGATATTTTAAGTTATGAGTCATTTTTATGTTTTTTGGATTATATGTTTTAATTATAATGAATTCATTTGTCTAAAATATTGACAATACAACAATAACTTGGAGAAATAATCTATGTTTCATTGGGTTATTTTAGTCATATAATTTTTTCATAATATCATGGTTGAAGTATTTTGAAAAGTTAATGTTTTTTATTTCTATGGGTGAAAAATTGTGAAATATATTTTATCTTTAACATTATGGTTGAAAACAATTAGAATTTTTGGGATTGTTAGTGTCATGATATTATATGTTAAATGACATGCATAAAAATGATTAGCATTTTAATGTGTTTAAAATGTCATTATTTTATATTTAACTTCATTACTAAAAATAGGTTGAAATTGTACCCAGAAAATAAAGATGGTATTCTAGCACCAACCATTTTGTGTTTTTTTCCATTTTTTTTGGCACATGAAAATTGGTTTTACTGCCATATTTTAAAAATGTTGCAAATTTACACTGAAAAAAAAAACCTCGTTCTGGAATACACCCTTTTTGTTTTTGGGTCGTTTTTCATGTTTTTTGTGGTTTTTTTGGCTAGAGTTCCCGTTTTTTGTTATTGTCGTTGTTGTTGTTGTTCCCGTTTCAAAGTTTACGTTGTTGTTGTTTTTTTTTTCTCTTCTGAGGACCAAACTTTTTAAACTTTCCTTTTCTTTTAGCCATGGAAACAAATGTTTGAATTGTTCATTTAATCCCACGTCACTTTTTTCCTTCAACCTAGTTTCTTTGATCTTACATAATGTCCAAAATTTCACTAAATGTGGTAGCTTCCTTCTTTCCATAGATGCTTGATGTAAAGTTTCCCTGATCCTCTGGTAGTGCATTTAGCACTATGGTGGTCATTTCTTTATCAGACATTACTTCTCCCAACTCTTGTAGTTGGTCCCTTATTTATGATACCCTCATTAAGTATGAGGCTATTCCATCTTCCTTTGCTAGATCTTCGTTTTGTATAGCATGTTTCTCAAAGATATCACTTCTCTAGCAGTACTTACAGAGAACAATTCTACTAGATTCTCATATATTTCTTTTGATGTCTCCAATTTTGATGCATAAGGTATGAGGGGACCCTGGATAGATTCTATAAGAATATTTTGGGCCCTTAATTCCACTTTCATATACTTTTCTAAGGCTTGAGCTTCTTAATTTGGAGGTTTAGATTGAAACCTTAACATGTTGAACATACACATTTTCTATGAAGATCAAATCTGTCCTCTTCTTCCATGCAAGAAAGTTTGATGACCCAACCAATTTGTTGCTTTCCTTGAAATATGAAGTCATTTTGATAGCACATTAAGTCATAAATGTAAAAGTACTTACTTTAAAAGTGAAGATGCTTCTTGATGACAATATCTTCAACTTGAGGCCTTTTTTATGATAATTTTGACAATAGAAGATGTCTTCTTGATGAAGGTGTCTTCCTTCAAAAGTGATCCTTCAAAGAGAGGGAGATCACCTTGATTCATTGATGATGGTGACAACAAATATTCTTGATTTCCTTGGATGTAGGAACTTAAATATGCTTTGATGAGTAGTATTTATTTAAGTGGAGGTGGCTCTTGTAAATATTTTCTTTGTGATGATGATATGAGCTTCTCAAGAATGCTTGAAGTGTATAACCCTTCTCAGGATGAGCTAGAGTTTTGAGGTATTATTTCTGCAAGGTGTGATGATCATTGAAATGAATGGTCCTTCTTGATTGATTATTTTGATGATGTTTTTATGATTCGATATTTGAGTGTCCTTCATTGAGTTACCCTAACTTGACTTGTCACCTTAGCTATGATACCATGTTGAGAACTATATGGGAAAAAAATTAGGTGATTTATCTTGCTTTGATAACTGCTTCTGATGTATTTTTACTTATCTTAATTATATTCTTCTTCAGATTTATTATTATTGTGTTCTTTTGATCAAACAACTACAAAACCATAAATAATATTGAGACAAGGGTGCACAAGATATATGCAATCATCCATGGCCAAAAACTCTCCAAGTGAGAGGAAAATCCACCAAAATTATTCTCTTCTTATAAAACTTCATTTGATGAATTCCAAGACCTATGACCCTTGAAAAATAACCCTCCAAGACCAGGTCAACATTCCTTCTTGATGAAATTTCCTTATAAAACTTCTAGAAACAAACTTATAACTTCCAATAATTTCTTCAACAAATTTTACCCCTAGCAACAATTTTTGCAACTTCGACCTAGTAGGTTCAATAACTTCAACATTGTATATTCATAGCTTCGATCTTTCATAAATTTGACCTAGCAACAACTTCACATCTTTGATGCAGCTTCAAAATTTTGATTTAACTTCACACTTTGATGAAAATTCATAATTTTGATGGAACTTTACAACTTCGATGCAACTTCACAACCTTGACACAACTTCACAACTTTGACCTAGATGAAACTTCACAACTTCGATGTAGCTTTATAGTTTTGATGCAAATTCAGAATTTTGTCTTGCCCAGTAACTATAGAAACCCTAACAAAAGAGAGAGAGAGAGTCCCAAAACTTCGATCTTGTTCTTCTTCTTCATTTTCGTCCTTTTCCAGCTTCTATCTTTAGGAGATCGAACTTGGTTGAATGTGTGTCCAAATGAGTTTGAGGGGTACAAATTTCTATCTTTAGGCTGAATTGTCCCTTAATGTAGGCCAACTTGACCTTTGTTCCATGACGAGGTATTGGAGGGTCTTTTGACTCTACTTTGACTAAAATAAATTTTCTTTACAATATGTAACATGCTCAAGAAGGGTCTTTCATACATGTCAATGAATCTTATGAATTGTTGACTTAATGACAGCCTTAGAAGCACTCAATGGGTGCTTGACCTAAAAATATTTTTTCCCTTTAGCATGAAACCCATGCCTGAATAATAGAAATAATAAATATTTTTTTCTCGTTACATCAAATACATAGAATCATGATTACATATGTCATCATGAATACCTAACCTAGTTACACATTTCAACACTCTACTCACGTGTCTTCTGGATAGCTTCACCTACATAGTCACCTTCACAAAGATTTCTCCTTAAACACTTATTCCACACACGCTTCCTCCGCAAAAAGGATCTAGTTAGCATGAGGTATTTTGTTTGGGTTGAAAATGGGGCGTGGATAATGTGGTGGTGGAAAATAAGATACTTCTCGACATGAGTAGCTATGATACATAACATTGTTTGTATAGGATAAAAATAGGGCGATATTACTATAATTATTGAGGCTATAATTTTTCTAAAAGAGAATCTTAATGCTTCAAATGTCAATTCAATTTAACCATATTAATTAATAGCTTAATTTTATTGCTTAAAGTTGAATTTAAACTACATATTACTATACTTTTTAATTAGCTTGATTTCATTAATATGGAGCATTATAAAAATTGAATCATCGTACAAAAGGTTGATGTGTGGAGGTCGAAAAAATGAGCTGAAATTATGTACAAAGTTCATTGTGCAAAATTTCAGCTCAATGTACGAACCTTCACACAATGAACTTCCACACAATGTAAATTTGTATGTGGAGGACTATGCTGTGTAGGGTCCAGAAATAAGAACTCAACTTGGGAATATCGAGTTGAAGTCAAGCTCTTAAATATTTAAATATTTCAAGCTTGGAGAATTCCCAAAGAAATGATTTTGTTTTGGATCTACTTGCATAAACACAGATAACTTCAAGTCCTCACTACAATGAATGCTTCCATCTCCCACAATAAATGATACAATTGACGAGAGAAAATGAAAATAGCAGCAACATTGTATCCCACAAGGTCATTTCCATACTCTTGGATACATATTATAGGCATGTCGTCACCCTCCTACACACCAACCAGAACCCACTAGACGAGCCCACAAATTTTCACCAACATAATATGTTTTCCCTATGCAATTGTAAAATTTAGGTCCATGAAAAATTAGCTGAAAGAAAGCATTGTGCGACGAAAGCTTTCAAGCACCGCGTGTATGCAAAGGACCCCGATTTTTGCAATAATACCGAGACAAGAAGTGCACTTATACAATATTATTGGTAATGTTTTAATTAGAAATAATGCTTTTTTTGCTAGTATTTTAGTATTAAATAATCCATATTTTCTATTCGCAATATTTTAGTTATAAATAACGCAAATTTTCATATTCCCGAATATCTCTAGTCAATTGAGTAAAGTTTGAATTGTTTTGGAATGCAAAGAACCTATAATTACATCAACTTTCATATCATTGGGCATAAAATTTGTTTATGTTTATCTTGCTAAAATTAGGCACATGTGCAAAAGTGCAGAGGAAGTCCATTGTGCTAAGGAAGCTTTAAAGCTTTCATTGTGTGGATATGTGGACTTTGTACCAATTACTTTTGTATATTTTTCCTTGAGGAAGCTTGGAAGCTTTCATTGTGTGTAACTCTGGACTTTGCATTGAAGGATTTTACTACTAATATTTTAGTATTAAATAATCCATATTTGCTATTTGCAATAACATTGAGGCAAGTGGTGGACCGATACGATATTATTGCTAATATTTTAATTATAAATAATAATTTTATTTCTAATAATTTATTATTAAATAATATATATTTTCTATGACAATATTTAATTATAAATAATGCGTATCTTCATATTCTTGAATATAAATAATCAATTGAGTAACATGGATGAACAGGACGGCTCGTGATGAGACCTCCTGTCTTCCAGATTTTTGGCTGAAAGCCATTACTTTGGCTTGGTGACCAGTAGTAGTAATGTCATGCATGTTAGGTCTCATGATCGTGGTAGGTCGGCTCATCACGAGACCTCCTACCCTTCCCTAAATATTTTAAAGCTCTGATTATGATTAACCTTAAAGGTTACTTAATAAGTGGGGAGAAAAATCTACTCCTTAAGAGTACAAGGTGGCGTGAAAAGTTTTTAATGACTAATCATTGTTGGCTAATTCCTCTACCCTAAAGACTTATTAAAAAATATCCCAGATAATGACTGAAAGATTCTTTGAGTTAAGAATGCTAGTGTTCTCCCGAATAGCTCATTATGATCTTTACAAGAGTGGTCCATCGTAGGGGGTTTTCCAATAGTACCTTTTACGGGAAACCAAAAATATATATCCTAGATGAAAACTTATTAGAGTGATTAATCATGGTTACTTTTTCAAAATCATAAGGTATTAGAGTGAATTGTACTCAACAATATTTGTCACAAATGTATGTGTTAACAACTAATGTGGATCAAAAGTAGTTTTAACAACCATGATTTAAAATTAAAAACCCTAATAGCATTATAACAAATTTATCCATTTATTCTCCTACCCTATTTTACCCTAAGAGGCGAAAGACTCCTTTTTAAGTATAGGAGTACTTCCAATGAAGCCATGTGCGTAAAAAAATGCTGATTATACTCACACTTAGTTTTAAAGAATAAAATTCAAGACATACGAAAGCATGAGAAACCAATTGCTTCAATTGATATGGTACCAAGAGTTTCCGAATGTTGAGGAAATAATATGGATTGATGAATGCTCGAAACCAGGATTCAAGCCAAATAGCCATTTGCCAATTTATTTTAAAATAAAATTAGTTATATCATCAAATTGTTCTACCATTGACTATTTTCTCTTATCTAATTCAAATCTTAGTGTATCTTTTGTAATCAATTTATAATTCTGTATAATGCATGGGTCATCTAGATCTCGAACAATTTGCATCGCCTTTAGAAACATATCACTTCTCCTATTCTCTATCCTCTCACATTCAGAAATAATGTTTTCTAGTGTACTGATTCATTTGGACCATCCAACTTTGATTTGCCTCATTCGATTAGCAATTGGAAATTCTCTTTTTTTCTTGTTCAGATCAGAAAACAATTCAAACCTTTGACTTAAATCATGCAATTCATTATTAGCGAAATTATTTTCTTCATTTATATTACTTCTTACCAAATTGACAAATGAGTTGATTTCTAGTGCTAACCTTAGCAAAACAGAAATTGGTTGCCATACATGTTCAATGATTTATAACCTCTGTCATATATTACCGATAGTATGACATTTGAATGCATTAACTAGTTTTAGAGCTCTAATAGATCCATGAGATGTGCTGACAATGGGAATTGTGAATTGTTGAGTCCATATTGTGACTAGAGTCATTAACAAAGGACCCGAATTCAAAGAATTTTCTAACATTTCTATTGTTTCTTTTAGTACCAGGTTCTCTACTTTCCATTGATCCATAGACACTACAAGAACATTACCGGTAGCTTCGTGCAATGTCAAAACATACATGGTTGCAATTACAAACATATGAAGATTCATTTACGTTGTATCAATAATTTTATTACCATGCATATTTCCTTTTTCAAATTTCAATATTTTATTGTCCTTGTTATAGTTTGCATCTTGAAAATTGGAAAACTGTTTATTAAAAATAGAAAATTATTTGGAAATTTTCTCTGTTATTATCTGATTTTCATTCAAAGCGCTACTGACCCAATCAGGTAGCGGAGTTTCAATCTCTTCGTTGGTAGCTTCTTGGCTGTTTCTTGTTTGCAGGGGAATTTTGAAATTTTCCATTTCAATCATGTTCATTTTTTATGGAATAAAAGTTTGACGAGGCTCCTTGTCATCTTCGACAGCTGATATTTGACTATGAATCACTTGTGAAACTTCAGTATATTTTTCGTTTTCTTTCACTTGAAGATGAAGCCAAAGAATTTTTGGATATGAAAACAAAAGATTGTGCAAGTTTTCTTCTTCTTTGTTTACACCGTGATTTTAGTGCTAATATTTTCTTCTGCAACATTTTCTCTAATAATCATTGTTCCTTCTTAATTATTGCTTGGAGCATTGTAACTCTTTTCGATTTTGCTTGCAACTTTTTTCAACAAGCTCTCACATTTTATGGCACCTAGATGTGCAATAAATAGTCCCTTTGGATCAATGTATCGCCAACCTCTAGCCTATTTTAAATTTAAACAATGCAAAGTCTTTAAAACTATGCAAGATGGATTCCATTCTTCAAGATTACTTTACTAATGGTAAATGGAAAAAAAATAAATCTTTTCTTCCTTTTCTATTCAAATTTAACTAGCTAATCGTAGTATTGTCTCCAGACTTTGGAAACTAAATACCTGTCCATAACAATTCTTGAAAGCAGTTTTAGTTTACCGCGAAACCCATAAACTCAAATAAACATATTATTTCCTCTTTCTTCATGTATCACTTTCCCCTAGAAGAAAAATTATGCTTATCTAGATATTCATTGGAGCTCTGGTCCAGTTATCATGCAAATAAATTTCTTTACAAAAATATCTTGAATTAGACAAAAAATTGAAATAGTTTCTTGCTTCCACAATATGGGATAACGAAACTACATAAGTTTTTTTTTCAAATCTGAAATTAGGGTTATGTAGCAACTCATCAAAATTATGGCTCGACACAAGGGCTATTATCAGATACGTGATTAGAAGAACCTACCACTCTTAAAAAAATGTACTAATTGAAAACACAACTCATTTGAAATAAGATCAATAGATTCGAATACACAATTTTTTTTATATAAATGATGGAGCACATAGAGAATGGATGTTGGGACACTTGCCATAGTTTCTTGGCCCATTAAACACACATACAATATGGAAAACTCTCTAAGCGGTTCTCTAAACAATGTGATATCGAGAGAGGAAAGATTAGAAGGAACCTAATAAGCTTGAAAAATGAACTCTTATATGATTTTCAAGACATCTACTTATGATTCTAAAAAACTATTAATTTTTGACAAATATAAGTGCATATTCGAAATCGATAGCTTCAATATCTGCCTGAATGTCTCTGAAGTCAAAGAAATATGAGTATCTTTAGCTGGTAGCCAAACTGATTTTTTTGTTCAATAAAATTTCTCTGCACATAAATAAATGATTTCTCTAAAATGAAATACTTATGGAATTCATATGACATTTGCTAATCCAGTATACCAAATATTATCGTTGCTCTTCTCTTGCACAAAAAGATTCACATATCGCTAGTACGTAGACGACCACTGAAAGCTATGGTCGATGACCGCAAGTGATTTATAGTATCAATGAAAATAACTTCTTTCCTTATGCTTGAAGCCATTTATGCTCTGTACTTTTAAAATATTCTGTGAACCAACCACATTTTCAATGTAATTTAGGTATAGATCATTGATATGATAAACAACCACCACTTGTTACTATGCCTATGAAATCCCTTCTACAACACATTTCCAATATATAGCAATTAAGTATAGAAAAATATGTATTTATGAGAAATAGAAGAAATAATTCATATAATCTAAATGCATCACAATTATGCACATAAAACAATAGAAGTTATGACAAAATTTTTAGAAAATGAGGCACATTTTTTTGGAAAATTGGATTACAGTTGTTAAACTGCAGGATTTTCGATTTCATACTAATTGTTGATAGTACTAAATTTTATGTATTTTTATATTTTCGCTATCTGTAAATATTTTGAGTGTGAAATTTGTTTGACGAAATTTTTTGAATAAATAACAATTAAAATAAAACAAAGTAGACGTTTCTGAGAAATAAAAAAAATAGTTTAAAAAAAAATCTCGAAATTCAGAAACCAGTTACTCCATGTAAAAAAAAAATTGAATGTGAATATTTTCTAATAATTATGGCTAGCTTACAGGTTGTCAACAACTGCGTCCACTACTATATCGATGTCAGTTTACGACTCGTCCATTCCCCAAAAGGGTACAAAACCGTTAATGTCTTTATCCCGTGTACAGAAATGAGGAAACCACACTCTGCATAATGAAAGTGTTTCTTTTCGTTCTTATTCTTCTTCTTTATTCTGCTTCTGCATAATGTGATTTTGTAATTCCATGTCTTTTCCATATGCAACATGTGCCTTCTGCATTGATTACAATCACTAGAAAAGCTTCAGCCACAACATTATTATTAATTTTTTTTTGCAATTGATAAAATTTGTTATTAAATAAAGTTATTTAATTTAGTTTTATGATTTTTAGGTTTAATTTTTTTAATAAAAGATTTCAATTGTGCGGAAATAACTTTTTACGTAAAATGTAATGCTTATTATGGGCTTGACGCAAGAAAATATCCGTATAGTGAAACTAGTTTCTATATATAACATGATTTATATAAATACTTACTTCCGCAATTGAATTTGTTCTTTGCATAGCCTCTACACTTGCATAAACACTTATGGATAACTACTTCCGTATTTAATAACACTTTAGAAATACTCATTTACAATTGACTACTGTAACTTTTATGATTTACAATAAAGCTTTAATATGGGTTTTAGAAAATAAAAATCTCCCCACAATAAAACTTGTTTCTATATTCAGTAGGAATTATTTAAATACTTATTTTATTTAAGTAAAAAAACTATATATGTCCATAACCAAATTAATTACAAAGATTGGTTCACAATTGACTATTTCAAAACGAAATATGGAGTTATTTCAAAATGCTTCGAAAAAACAAATCTCATAGTTCAATATAATAATAATATTATTTATTATGATCATCATATGTTGTTGTGCAGAGATTTTAATCCAAGAAACATCCTCTACACAATGAAAACTCTCATTCTAATATTGGGTGAATGAAAAATTCGTACAATTAAACATTGATGTGTGCAAATCTCGCTTTTGTACATGCATTCATAAATAAAGACAACTGGAACAAAATAGCCAGGATTTCTGGCTAAGCAACCTTCAAATGAAATACATACAAGTTCAAATGTAAAACATTATCTAATAATTATTGATATAACTAGTAAAAAGTTTCAGTATTAGAACATAGTGAACATAAATACATTTTAATTATCATTCATTACAGAACATTAGCTAATATATAAAATCTCAAATAAAATAATGGAAAACATGTTTTTCAATTATTGTTTTCTGTACAACGTTCGAGAACCCAGGTCCATACAAAATCCCATGTCAAACACCATCTCATGATTATTTACATAATTAGTAAACATAATGAGAGAGAAAAGACAATAATCAAAATTAAAATAAGTTATTATTACACAGCCATGGTCCATAAAACCTTTGTTTCATAATTTTTTTATTAAAATGATAATACTTCAATTGCAAATCTAAATACATTCATCCCAATGAAAACTGCGATTGCAATCTCGTTGACTGTAAACTATTAAATTCATCTGCAACATGTAACAAGGAACTACATTTAGGAATTAGATTATTCCATCATAACACACTCATAGATTTAAATAGTAAAATTCTGTGACGAAAAAAATAAATGTTCCATTGTATTAAAACATTTACAATATGCAAAAGCACAATCCAATATTCTTCAGCCCTCAACTATCTCTTGAAATCAGAATTCTTGCAATGAATTCCATCACTTTAGGTTCAATGAATTCTTTCATCGGAGCAACAATAATGTCCTGCTTAACACGTTGATTGAATAGATCCTCCTCAATTTCTTTTGCTTCTTCTTGCAATTTCAAAATCGAGGTATATTACTCTTCATTGACACTAACAAAAGTAATTAGCCATTTGATAAATTCCTCTACAGTAAAATCAATTATATCATTGAAATCCATTGCCTTTGATTTTTTCATCTTTTCCAAATCAACCATCAAATTCTCCTTCTCAATTAATCCAGATTCATATGTAATACACAAACCGTTTAAATTATGAACAATCTGTAGAAATTATACAATAAGCATGTATATCATGGATTCAATCTGATCTAACAATGTACTAAAGCTAGATACTGAATCACTTCTACAAATAAATTTTGGAATTAAAAACACAATTGCCAGTCACATGAAGCAAAGAAGAATCAATTAAACCACAAGACAGATAATTTCTCAGGGAAATCTTGCTGCTCAAAACCCCACTATCTTCTATTGTATATTCAACATGGATACATGAAACAATTACATACAACTCTTCTCAGAAGAGCCCTCCTGTACTCAGCTAATTATCTCACACTATCCTGGACAAAACTGACTAACACTTAGCCAATTCTCAGCCTCTAAACATCCTGCCTTTCTTGCACAATTCATGTGGAATGCAATCCTTATTCTTTAGGAATTTTGGCCTTCCTTGACTGTGCAAGGATCATGGGAAATCCAATGGGTTTTTGGTTGCATGGGTGCAACCCAATAATCCTACAACTGATAATCAACTTCTCTTTTACCTAAATCTCAACTAGGTCTCCACTGGAACTGACATGCATGCAGCTAATAATAGTAAATCCTTAGTTGCATGTGAGATCACTAATTGTGAATTAAATAATATTTAATTCACTTGATCTCTCACCAGTGTATAAAACAATTACAACTAGCATAACTAAGTCTAACTCATTTAACTGAGTTACATTGATTACAACTTGCATTGAATAATACACCACTACACTTTGAACTTTGTTACAACTAGAATTACTCTGCATGCCTCACCAACTACCCTCAACTCGAAATTCATGAGTTAAGTGAGTTTATCACACTCATATAACTATTACAAGTTATTTTGAGATTATATTACATTTTATTGTCCATCTTAATTAAGGGATAACTAAAATAGACATGCACTAAATTTAGCCCACACTAGTGTAGGTGCTGCTAAGACCTATGGTCCCACACTAGTGTAGATGCTGCTTGGACCTCCTGGTCCCACACTAGTGTAGGTGCTGAAATTTCTTGTTGAAATTTAACACAATCGCCACCGCCTTGAGATACACATATACTCTTCGAATTTCTATGTCTCCACACTAAAAAATAATGTCTTCCAATGTTTTTATTTTCCCAGACCATTCAACCCTGATCTTCCTCATCCAATCAACATCAGACAAACATTGTTTATATTTTTTTTAGTTATGACAATGAATCAAGCTTATGAATAAAAGTTAATAGATCATTGTCTACAATTTCCCTATCTGCCTCCAAATCACTTTTGACCAATTCAACATAAGACCTAGTTCTCTTATTTAAATGTCGTAGATCAAAAACAAATTTCCATGCAAATTCAATAATCCACAATATTTCAGATATATTACTAATGATATCCAATTTAATTGCATTCAAAATATTGATAGGTTTCTCAAATATATTAAGTCTGGTAGATTAGAAATTTCCAATGGTGGTCCATGTATCACTAGTGGAGTATTCAAAAAAAGGACCCAGGCTCAGGCTATCTTCTAGCTCTTTTATTTTTTCCTTCAAATTCAGATTTTCTGCTTATCATTGACCATCAAAATTCACAAGCGCTTCAATAGATTATTGATACAATTTCTTTAGCCCTGACATTGCAACCGTAGAAAAATCAACATTCATTTCTACTCGGTGGACAACCTTTTTTTCGGAAAGATATATCCTTTCATTTTAATAACTTACCACTCCTATCATAATTTGCATCTTGCAATGTGAGAAAAAAATCATCGAAAGTAATGTCCTCTTAAAAATTCCCCCCCATTATTGTATGCTTTTCTTTCAAACAAGTACTCACCCAATCAAGTAGTACAACGCTATCAACTTCCATATCCGCCACTTCTTTAATGTTGTCCATTTCAGGCACACTCTTGGATATAAGTGATTCAACTATGTGCACTCTTTCTTGAATTACTATATGAGGAGGCTCTTTATTATCCTTGCCACCTAATATCATATCAACAAATAGTTTTTCACTTCGATTAGTTATTTTCCTTCTTTTGCTAGTAGATGAAGTCACACCAGTACTGCATGTGCAAGATTTAGATTTCCCTATAGGGTTTTATCTCTTTGATTTAATCTTCTCCTGTCTCGATGATCTAATTTTCAACAATCTGTTCAACATCTACTATTTTTTTTTGATCTGTCATTGATACACTGTGGCTTTCCTCGCTCTCCTTTCTACTTTTCGGAAACAAGTTTCTGTACCTCATAGACACAAAGTTTTCCTTGAAAAATCTTCCTCTATCAAAGCCTTTGATAAATTTGACTTCACTTAAGTTGAAAGCATCCAAAGATTTTTCAAAAATTATTGCGTGACACGTATTCTTCACAATCACTTTTCCAATTGTAAACGAAAAATAAATAATTTTTTTTATTTTTATTTATTTATTTATATTTATATTTTATTTATATTTTTAATTTTATTTATATTCTTATTTTTTATTTTTTCTGTTCAAATATAGGTAGCCAACGACAATATTTCCTGCATACTTCAACAACAAAATACCTATCTATAAAAAACATTGGAAAAAACAATTACCTATCTTCAAAACCATAAATTCGTATAACTATATTTCTTTCTCTTTTCTCATATTTCCCTTTTCCAGATAGGAAATCCTCAACCTATGTAGATAATCGATAAGGCTCTAGTCTAGTTACCATGCAATACTGTTTCCTCACAAACATATCCTGAATTAAACAAAACATTAAAGAAGCTTTGTGCTGCCACAATATAGGATACCAAATCTACATTGCTTCCTCATGAAACTTGAATATTGGATTACAAGTAAACCATAAAACACATGCCTTGACATGAGAAGTGTTATTAGATATTCCATCATAAATAAGCCATTGTTCTTGGGTAATCTACATAACTGATAGATAATTCATTCGAAATGGCATGAGCCTAATCGAAAATACAATTATTTTTATATGCCTCATAAAGCACATAGAAAATGCATTTAAGGACATGTGATATACTTTCGATCCATACTACACAGGAAAAGAGCTAATAGAAATCCATATATGGTTTCCTAAATAAAGAAATATATATAAGAGAAAGACAAAAGAAACCTCAGAAGTTTCACAAATGAATTCCCGCACAATGTCAATTTTGAACCCTTTTCCTCCAGGAAACTACATGCAACAAAAAATTCTAAATTCTTGTTCAATTTCAGTAACTTGAATAAAAATCTGAATGCATTGGGATTCTGAGAAACCTTTATTTCTCCAAGCGTAATTTCCCTCTTTCTTAAATCAAATTTATTTGCACAGAGATAAAAATTTTCTATGAAATCAAAGACCTCCAGAACACACCCAACGATCGCTAATCTGGTACTCCAAATATTGTTACCTTTTTTCTCTTCTGTTGATAAATTCACATATCGCTCATAAGTTCGCGACCAGTCAAAGCTATCATCGATCTCAATAAGTGAGTTAATATCACTGCAAATAGCTTGTTTCCCTCGCCTGCTACCCATTTTTCATTTGCAAAAAAAAATACTTTGTCAAATGAATAACATATTCGAATTCCATTTCACTTTACAATGTTGGAAATATTGTCATTGATGGCAAAGGAGCACAAATGAGCAACACTTGAAGTATCACTAAGGCAAAGGAGCAGAGAAGAACAAGCAGCAAAGGCAAAGGAGGTCATGTCGGACACCGTGCAAAGGTGGAAGAGGAATATGAGTTAGAACCCTTGCACATCTTATGAGTGTGGTTAACATTGATTTGGGATCAACAGTACCGCGGGGGCACAAAAATCCCAATGGTTAACCCAAGGGGGTGCCTCCGCAGTTGACCCGATCATCGGACGTTGACCATAGATCGACGACTATCATTCACTGCGGTAGCACAAGTTCGATGATAATTCCGTACCAAGGAGTGCCTTCGCAGTGCCGTGAACTGGGACCCGCTTTCCTAAAGCCCAAAAGTACAGTCATGGATCAACGCGATCAATGGATGAGATTAAAGGAGATAGACGACAGAGATGGTACAATGAATATGGTTTCAAAAACCAGCAAATGGGTTTTCGCGCAACTTTAGAAGTTGAAATGAACGTAATAGCATTAAGGAGTTGACACGTAGCAACACAAAACCAGCTATTTCATGTGAGATTGAAAAATTAAAGGTCATGTATCGTTGTTATGCGATAGTCGTCAGATATATGAGCGATTAGATCGACGATGTAAAAGGTACGTTGTATATGCTGTGGGACCCGAAAATAATATTATTTTGGTGCTGTGGGTTTTTAACCAAAGTAAACTCATAAATACGATTAAACCAAAGTATGGAAGGGCAAGTTATATTGTATTTATGACTTATGTTAAGTCAGGTAATAAACGTATAGAATTTGTGATGCGATCGCATATTGCAATCGGGGTAGGAGAAAAAACGGACAAACACAGTGGTCAAGTGACATGGCAGCTGACGTGGGGATGCCGTGGCAAGTGACATGGCAGCTGACGTGGACCTAACCCCAAAAATCGCAAATAAATCAAGATGATGTGGCGATGACATGGTAGTGACGTGGCACGATGACATGGAGATGACGTGGACCTGGCTGGCATATCGCAAATCGCAAGCTCGGAGGGGTGAAGATCGTAAGAGAAAATTTGCGATGCGATGGATAGAAGTGATGCGATGTGCCGATGTGAAGGGACACGTGGCGGCACAACGCAATATCGCACATCGGTGATGCGAATTTCATCGCATACCGCGAAGTGGCAATGAGATGCGATGCGATGCAAAGTGGCGATGCGAATCGACGATGCGAAGGTCATCGCATATCGCAGATCACAAAGCTCAGGAGAGATATCGTACAATCTTAGAAGTCAAGTGAGTTGCGGTACGAAGTAGCGATAAAGTCAAGTGGGACCCGATCGCATATCGCTCATCGCAAGCTCAAGACAAAGTGTGATAAAGGAGTCGGATGCGATGCAGCTCAGAACCATTATTTAAGGGATTTCAAGTTCGGGTGTATGTGATTTCCCTTTCTAAATCACATCGAAAAGAAAAGGAGCCATATAGCAAAGAACGTTTGAAACACCGAAGTGCGATAAAGTGATAACCGTTGGATCACGGAGTAGTGATCTATGATGCAGATTAGAAGTGCTAATTTGGGCATCGATAAATGTGCAAGACTTGCGGAAATGTAAAATTTACAAAAGTATAAGGTTTCCCTTTGAGAAATCGCATCGGGAGGATGAAAGAGCAACATAGAAATGAAGAAAAAGAGAAATAGTCGAAACGCCGAGATACAGCCTGGTGGGACCCTTCGCACATCGCATATCGGGAGATCAGATGGACGAAGGCACATAGGATATCTGAATCGCCGAAGTGTGATAAAGAGAGTGGATGCAATGAAGATCAAATCCAAAGCCTAAAGCATTTCAAGTTTGGGAGTATGTGGATTTTCTTTTTAAATCATTTCGGAGAGCAAAAGGAGGATTACAACGTAAAAAAAAAGGGAAAGCATGAAAGTGAGTAGAAAGGCTCGGGTAAGGACCCAACACAAAGAAAAGGGCAGAATCAAATGTTTAGAAGAGAGGTGAAGGTTGAACGCTGTGGGCATGAGAAAAAGAGGCATGGTTGGGAAAAAGTGATATGATGGCACTGTTAGAAACACAATAGAATGGGTCAAGTAAGAGAAAATGAGAAGTTATGCAGCAGAGCTAGACTATAACGGCAGAAACTGAAAAGACAATGACAGCAACAGAAAAGAAAAATGTATGGCGAACCAAGAGCTGAAAGGGCTGAGTGAAATATATTATTTTATCTGTAAATGTAAATGATTTAATGAATTTTATTGTATGTGATGCAAAGGCAAGTATCCAAAGGAAAAGCAAAACTCCTCTGTAATACTAAAATGTATACATACTGTTATATTATTCTGAATGGGATGGACAAGAAAATGAGAAGGGGGAAGACAAAGAGTCATACGTGTTCATTTCGAATTCCCTGTGGAATGCAAATAGATATGAGGTGATCTCTATAAATAATGTTACCAACATATGCATAGAGGTAGAGAAAATGGAGAAAGAGGTGAGAGAATTTAAGAAGAAGAAGGAGTAGAGAGAGGAGTTGTGAAGATCCAGAGATGATATAAAGAAAATTTGAAGGTTGGAATGAAAATAGTAAAGAAGGAGAAAAACAGAGCTGATATCTAGGTAAATCAGCGTATGATTTTATTGTATAGTGAGGAAGTTGGTGCTTCCATATCAAGTTGTAGCTTGATAGAGGTCCAGTTGTAGCTGGCTGAGGTAGGAGCCTCCTGTAGGTTGTAGCCTGTAGAAAATAGATGGGAGTAGGAGCTTCCTTGCATAATTGAGGTAGTAGCCTCTTGTAGGTTGGAGTCTACAGAAAATCAGTGGTGAGAGGGAGTTGAAGCTTGCCTTTGCATCACAAAAATAATAAGATGTGGTTTTCTCCCTTATGGGTTTCGACTTATATCTGTTGTCTATGTGCATGATGATTATGTGTTGATATTCTGTATTTAATCTGCTTAATACCTGCTGCTCACTTATTAAGATTGTTATTCCATTTCATATTAAGTTGATCATGAAATGAAGATGTAAATAAGTGTAAAAGAAAGTTTTACAAGACCATGACTGCATTAAATTGATTCACCCCTCCCTCTCAGTTTAACTAAGGGTTCAAAAATTGGTATCAAAGCCGGTTCGTTCTGTATCAGTTTAACAACTAGAAGGAAGATCCTAGGTCCCCAAGATGGCTAGTCTAGAAGGATGCTCAACTGATAAAGCCCCTTTTTTTACTAGCAAAAATTATGCCTTTTGGAAAATAAGATGAGGACGTACATAATGTCTCTAGGAATAGAAGTTTGGGCTGCCGTGGAATTAGGATATGCCCCAAAGGATTTTGAAACAGAGAAAGAAGCCAAACAAGATTTTATAGGTAATGCAAAAGCCATGAATTCACTCTTAAGTGGTTTGTGTGAGGCAGAATTTATCAAAGTAACGCACAACAAGACTGCCAAAGAAATATGGGATACATTAGAAATTATCCATGAGGGAGATAAAAAGGTGAAGGATGTCAAGCTGCGAGTCTATAGAGCCCAATTTGAAAATATAAAAATGAATGAAGAAGAAGATGTTGCCAACCTCTTCTTAAGGGTTGCAGAAATTGTGAATAACATGAAAGCTCTAGGAGAAACCATTAGAGAATGTGTAATTGTACAAAAGACATTGAGATATTTACCATCCAGGTTTAACCCCAAGGTTTCTGCCATAGAAGAAACAACTGACTGTGAAACATTGACCATGAACCAATTACTTGGAAACTTGACAGCTTATGAAATGAGACTTCCACAGAGGAAGTCAAATCTGAGGGAGGCAACCTTTAAGGCAGAAAAGTGCAAAGAAGAAAAGGAAAATACATGCTCTTGCTCTGATGAAGAAGAGGCCAAATTTGTCAGAAGATTGGATAGAGGCTCAGGAAAGTATAAAGGTAAAATTCCTTTTAAATGCTTTAGCTATGGAAGGGTTGGGCACTATGCATCTAAGTGTCCTCTTAAGAAAACAAAGAATCAGATTCAAGAGACAGAGAAAACCAAAAAAAATAACTGGCATAAAGGGAAAAGATTCAATAGAAAATCCCTTTATGCTCAGCAAGATAGCAGTGCATCTGAAAACTCAGATGAATCCTCAAATGAAGAAGAAACCTATGAATTTGTGTTGATGGCCAAGGAATATTTTGAAGGATTCCTTCTAGAAGATGAGGAATAAGGTGAGGTAGATCTTGAGGGGGAGCTAAGAAGTTCCCTGAAGGAAATAGACAGACTTAAACTCAAGTGCAGAAAACAGAAAGATATTCTCCTCAAATGTGCAAAAGAGGTACCAAATTCAGAAGACCTCATTCAATTGAAAGTAGAACTTGAAGAAGCTAAGAAGGTGGAAGACGTTCTGCTAAAGAAAATTAAAGATAAACAGCAGGAGTAAGAGAAATTGGAAGAAGAAGTGGTATGCTTGAGAAAGAAACTAGAAAACACCCAAAGGGAATTGTTAATGAACACTCCTCGAATAACAAGCACTAAACAGTTGGACAAGATTCTAAATTCTCAAAGGTCTCCTCTCATAAAGGCTGGGATAGGATATTAAGGAGAAACCAGTAAGTCCAAGGTATAAGATAACAAGAATATAATTTTTGTAAAAGCTGTAAAGGATAATGAAACAGCTTAAAAAGGAACCACATAACACATGACATGCTAAATAATTAGAAATCAAATAAACCATAAATAATCACAATCCATTGATTTAATATCAAATTTATACATGTGATTAAGAACATGAATTTACCATACAAACAATTTCGAACCGACTGTAATCATGGTAATCAACTAAGAAACTTCCAAATGTGAATAGGTAATCGACAAAGGTAAATCGGTTTAAAACCTTGTAGTATTTTAGAGCAAGCCAAATCTAATCACAATCCATCAATTACATGTTAGGTCCCTATAATACTAGTGTAGCCCCCTTATTTTTATTGTTAGCTTATCCACCTATTGTTATTATTGTTCCCCATAGAAGCCCAATATTTTTGTTGAGATTGTAACAAGATGATGAGCTTAGGGGAAAGAAGTCGCCTTCACTAAGTGGGCCCGCAGGCTATTTTTGGCGCAAAGTCTATTTTTAGACTATGTCTATTTTTAGACATATGGATCATGTTCTATGAGTTGCAGGATGCTATTTGTGGATGGTTGGTCAAGTCAAAAAAAATAGATGGACTTCTATTTTTAGACATATTGGGCGGAATCTATTTTTAGATTGCCAGTCTAAAAATAGATATGTCAAATATTATTAGCTCTTAATAATATTTGGACTCTAAACATTATCTTATTCTCTTGGAGCACTTCAGTTAAGTGCACAGATGTGGCATAGGAGTCGACAGAAGGAATTACGCTATTCCTGAGGGTTATGTGGAGCTATTGCATGGATACTTAAGTTAGAACTCATGTGACAGAGTTTGGTGGAGTTTATTGAGGAAGTTAGTGGAGTTGTATTCAGTTTAACTAATCTAAACATAGTTGAGCTATTTGTATTCAGTTTAACTAATTGATACAATTAGTGAGAGTGGTGTGAATTAATTATTAATTAATTCACTAATTATAAACTCATTAATGAACTAAAGAATGCATCAGTTAACTTTAGTGCATGGACAGTTTCAGTGGAGACCAGTGCAGAAATAGGTGAAAGAGCAGGTTAACTATCAGTTGTGACTATACAGTTGCTATTTGCAACACACAGATAGGTGGAGAAGCCCATGAAGATTGCGCAGTACAAGCCAGGTGGTTTATCTATTTAATGAAGCCATCCCATAGCATTGATTACGCAATAGAGGCTGGCTATCAAGTGGCAAAAGATTGGAGCATGTGTTTTGCTAGATCTAGCTTGATAGTGTGTAGCAATGAGAGGTTGTGCTGAGAGCTTGTGAGGAGCTTTGTACAATGATTTTTACATGATCTCCATGACATATAATATACAGATAGTTGGGGTTTTCAGCTTTAAGCTTTCCCATGAAATATTGTGTTCATATGTGTGATTGTTTATGGTTTTAATGTGCACATGCAATTGATTTTATTTCCGCATGTAATGATCAATGGTAGAAGAGATTCTGTATTGTGCATGAAGCTAAAATAGCGTGTGATTAGGATAATATCGGTGAATAATATATCAGTTATTCAAAATTTCTACAATTGTTATTGTTGTGGCCTTACATTATTATTGTTATGTAAGCTTTGATTATATTGTGACCCCTTAGAATCATATACATACCAAGGAGGTCTAATAATTTGTATCATCCAAGAATTGTTAATTTATGTGATGTAAAGGAGGTTCCCCCCCCGAAGAGGCTATTTCTCAAGTCGTTGATCTATTTTTCCTTCTATTTTTTGAGATGGTTGTGTAACATTTGGTATCAGAGCTTTAGATTCTAGTGTTTCATTACTTCAAATATGTCATATTAGAATTTTCAATATAACGTTTTTATGAAAAACTTCAAAAGCTGAAATTTGTATCATGTAGAGCTGAAATATTGGTGAAATTCATGTGGAAATTTAATATCATGGTTCGCTATATTTTCTGAGATATGGTTCGAAAAATTTAGGGTTTCTGCATGCTCCAGAATTCAGTCTCAAACAAGTGACCTAGGAAAACTCATCATAACTTTATTCGTTAGCATAGGATTTGAATTCCATAAAAAGTGACTAAAATTGAACAAATTTTAGTTTATCATGTATCAATTTCAGGGCCAAAGGTTGAAACAGTGACACGTGGCATCCCGTACAATTTTTCTCTACTGAACTAGTCCATAATCATGTCATTGTGGGATATTTGGAATAAATTTATATTCAAGAATCCAATCTTGTTATGAATTATGGAGTTGGAAATAATACTGAGATTGACTCCACATTACCAAATTTCAAACCTTGGGAGGTCGAAATTTCATAGATACAATGGTTTCAATATCAAGCTCCAGAAAGTAAGAAGAAAAATCATTCTGAAGTAATTCAAAGGGCATAGTTAAACATATATATCATTATTTGGTTCCAATATGCATCAAAACAAAAAAAATGGATACTCCCAGTAAGAAACCATAAATCTCTACTATGACACATGAAGAAGAGGAAGACATGCAATATGATATATCAAAATTATGAGACCAAGTGCAGCAAATTTTGATCTCACAAAGAGTAACCAAAAATTAATTGAAAGCGATGATGAATGTTAATATGGGTGGTTTATAAGTAACATAAAAAGGGACATGGAAGGATTGAAGGATGGTTTAAAATCATACGTCAAAGCACTGATGAATGTCAATATGGAAGGGTTAAAGGAAGGGTTGACAAAGTTGTTGTAAGAAAGGCTTCCCAGCGTTGACAAGGTAATCCATGAAAATCATAATGATGACAAAAGGAATATGAATTACGATTTTATATACTCCTACATTGGGGTTAATACCCACCACATTCCAAATATCTATATGAGGAATTTTATGGCAAGGATTCAGTAACTTGGATACTACGAAGGGAGCAATATTTTGATCTCCATGACGTGCAACACGCACAAAAGGTACACATTTATATTTAGAACCCAATAAATTTGTATGGTATCAATGGATTAGTTCTCATTAAACACTTTTCACTTGGTCAATTTTTACATAGTAAATAATAGCACATTATGACGATACAAATAGCAACACCTTCTTTAGCTAATTGATAAATTAAAAAAAATGGTTCAATGGCGGAGCACATTGAGGACTTCCAAAAATTGAATAATAGGGTAATTTATATTCTATATGAGAATATTATTTATGCCTTCATAGGTAATTTAAAGGATAAAATCCAACATTAGGTTCTCCTTTGAGAACTTGATTTATTGGAGAAGGCATTCAGGGTGGAAAGAAAAATTGAAAACAAAATTACGACAACAAGGAAGTCTACTACTCACAACTATAAATATGGAAGTGTTGCTACTCCTAACCTTACACAACCTACAAGGTTGACACCAAAACAATTGGAGGAAAAAAGAGACAAAGGGTTTTGTTACAATTTTGATAGCAAATACACTAAACTCCATAAGTGTGTTGAGAATAAATTATTTTACATAGATTGTGAAGAGGAGGAAGAAAAGGAACAAGAAAAATAAAAAGAGGAGGATATACACTAGGAACCAACCACAAAGAAAGAAGAAATTAATAATACCATATCTTGTTATGCATTGGTGGGAATTACCACTCCTCAAACTCTTAATATAGAAGGATAAATCAAGAAGAAAAAGGTAATAGTGTTGATTGATTCGGGTAATACCCATAATTTTATTCATTGTAAGATAGAAAAGGAATTGAATTGATTTCTATATCCAACACTAGAGTGTCTAGTGATGGTTGCAAATGGAGGAACTATAAATTTCTCTGGAAAGTTCCATAATATAAAGCTAACCATGGGGGATATGTATTGAATAGTCTAATGCTTTCCATTCCAATGGGTGGTGTTGATGTTGTACTAGGAGTCCAATGGTTACAATATTTGGGGACGATATATTTTAATTTTCAAGAACTTTTCTTGAAGTTTTTTTGGGAAGGAAAGGAAGTTGAATTTAGGGGTATTGCAGGGAAACTAGGGAAGATAATTAGCTATAATGGCATGAAAAATATTTTGAAGAAAGAACAATGGGGCATAATTGAAAAATTATGCTCACTAGAGGTTCCAACATCTAAATCATCTATTTCTCCAGATCTCCAAAAAGTATTGGACAATCATTCCAAGGTATTTGAGACTCACAAAAGCCTCCCACCTATTCGTGATCATGATCATGCTATTCACTTGATTCCAGGAAGTGCTCCTCCAAACATTAGGCCTTAAAGATATCCCTATGCCCAAAAGATTGAAATTGAGTGTATGGTTGCAGAAATGATAGAGGATGGTATAATTTGACCTAGTCAAATTTCTTTCTCTGCTCCAGTAGTATTGGTGCACAAGAAGGATAGATCATGATATATGTGTTTGGATTATATGGAGCTCAACAAGATCACTATTGAAGATAAATTTCCCATTCCTGTCATTGATGAATTATTGGATAAATTACGTGAATCAGTTTAATTCACCGAGTTGGATCTTCGTTTAGGATATCATCAAATTATAATGAATATTGAAGACATTATGAACAAAAACATTTAGAACTCATGAAGGCCATTATGAATTTTTTGTCATTCCATTTCGCCTTACTAATGCACCTTCCACATTTCAAGGTGTGGTGAATTCCATTTTCAAACCCTTCCTTAAAAAATTTGTGTTAGTATTTTTTTATGATATACTAATCTACAACAAGTCTTGGAAGGATCATGTTCAACATGTTGACAGGGTGCTCAAACTATTGGAGGAGAAAAAGTTATATGCAAAAAGCTTCAAATGTTTCTTTAGAGTATACGAGGTGGAATATTTTGGTCATATTGTATCTCATGAGGGTTTTAAGGTAGACCCTAACAAAATTAAAGCCATTAAGGAATGGAAAATCCCCGTAACCCTAAAGCATATTCAAGGAATTCTTGGGTTGACAGGGTTTTATCGCAAATTTGTTAAGAATTATGGGATGATAACAACACCTCAAACAACATTACTGAAGAAAGATTTTTTCTTGAACTCCAAAAGCAACTAAGGCTTTTGAACATCTTAAATAGGTAATGTGCCAAGCACCGATCTTAGCTACACTAGACTTCAAAAAAACCTTTATTGTGGAATGTGATGTCTCAGGAAATGGACGTGATGTTGTTTTAATGCAAGAATGAAGACCCATTTATTTTGAAAGTCATCCAATCAAGGGAAAATATTTACACAAGCCTATTTATGAGAAGGAAATGATGTCAATACTACTGATTTGAATGGGAGAATTAGTTTTGTTGTGCTAAATTCCTATTCAAAATATGTTAAAGTGCTTGAGGATTTATGGAGTAAATTTCAAGTTTAACCATGAGTTTTTATGTGTTTTATGTAAATTTCATGAAAAAATTAGCATGAAAAAAACAATGAACAACAACATATAACAGACATGAACATCACCAAAATAGTATCACATCAACACATGATGAAGGAGCTCACCCCGCCTAGGCTATGTCTCCTTGTTCCAACTTCCAATGGCTTGGACCTCTTCTATTATGCTCAAAAGTGTGATTACATACATTTACAATGCCCAAACAACTCTGAAACCTACTCCATGGATCTAGAATGCCCAAAAATGTTTGTCTAGCCTCTTTCAGATTCAAAATTGGTAAAAAAATGGAGAATTTATGAGCCTACCTATTTTTCCTGTTAACTGCTCTACAATTTCCCCAAAATCTGGACTGGTCCTACAATTTCTCCCTTAATTCGGCTAATTGGGTGACAATTTCCTAGAATTCGCCCAATGACACCCAAGTCTGAAAATTAAATATAAAGGATTGGCACATTTTTATTTTTTTCTTATTTATATAAAACTCCTCTAGATGGTTAACTAACCGTCGATGGTTAGTATTTCGGTGGTCACATCGGCGGTGACGGTGGCGGTTAATGCTGGTGGCTAGTATCCAATTAGTGGTTCGGAAAAATGATGACGGTCAATTTGATGGTGTCACATGTGCGGTTTGGTAGGAATTTCGCCGCAGGTTCTTGGATAGCTGTCCCATGGTTGACACTACTGGGGGGCCAGGGCTAACCCCTAGCCTCTTACCCCAACTTGCAAAACAATTAACGTTTAAATATTAACTTGCACCATTGTATTAATAAGTAATACGTGTGGTATGGTGGTATGGATCAACGTTGTTACAAAGGAGGTCGTGGGGTCAACCCCTTCCCACTCCGCTTGAACCTCAACCATAATTTTGGTGGCCCCTGGGCTGCCACATGACGACCCCTGGCTAAGCCACATGGTAGCTTGTGGTTGGCCACCCTTAACCCAATCAAATCACACCAACTCGACTAAATACCATGAAGCCAAATGTCAAAATACGATTCTCCAGGGAAAAACCTTTGACCAGTCAACCCGCCAACTGGGCATGCCCAGTCAGCAGTACGAACTTTTGACTAGGTTGTCCCTGCATTTTATTTTTAAACTTGCTTGTTTGAAAAAACATACAGAACACTCTTTTGGGAGCATGCAGTGTCAATTTTTCACGAAACGAGTTGCACCAGATTCAGAACAAAGAAAACTACATGGTAGTTTAGGTTCCACACCATTCCAAACACTTTCATTTTTTAGCATAATTTTGAGCACCTGATCACTCCTCCCCACTAGAAGATTTTTAACCCCAAAACATCACTTTCAGTTGTTCAAAATCTGAGGTTAAAATTCCCTCACCTTTCCAATCTCGATCCATTTGTCCTTTCTTGGATTTGTGCCTTTGAGTCCCACACGAAGGTAATCCACATTCCCTTGTTTTGAAGACCTTGTTCTTCTATCAAGAATGGTGTCTTGCTATAGTTCATCAAGGTATTCAAGAGAAAAATCCTCAATGGAAGGAATCTATACATGTTCTCCTTGAGCTTCAATAAAAGGTGGCTCATACAACCTTAAGTTCACAACATTAACAACAAAATAAATGTGCATGTATGAAGGAAAATCTAACTTGAAGGCATTGCCACCAATCTTTTCCAAAATTATGAAAGGACCATAATGGATTGGTTTCAGTTTTTTACCTTCCCCTTGAAGCCTCTCTTTGCTAATGTGAAGCCAAAATTTGTCACCAAATGGGAACTTGTGATCTACACGATGCTTGTTGTTCCTTGCTTTGTACTTTCCTTGGCTCTTTTAAAGTCGATCTTGAACTGTTTAATGTATCAATTGGATTTGTTATATGAACTTCTTGGATTTTTCTATGTCATTATGGCCATCAATAACAACATCCTTCCCAAAAATGAAATCTAGTGGTGATCTAGGAAAGTATCGAAGACATGCATCAAATGGTGATGTTTATGTAGAGGAGTGTTTTGCACAGTTGTAAGCATGATGAATGTAATGCAACTGTTCATCCCACAACTTAAGGTGCTTTCTTTAGTATCCTCGAAGAAGATGTATTACTGTTCAAATGACCATTTTTGTTTGACCATCTGTTTATGGATGAAAGGATGTACTCTTTTTCAACTTGGTATCCATAAAGTCCCACAAACATGACCAAAATTTCCCAACAAATCGAGAATATAAATCACTAAAAATGGATGTGGGAAAACCAAAATGAACCCAAATATGTTGAAAGAATAGTTGAGCTAATTTTTCAGTTGTGATTTTCTTTTCACATGGCATTAATATACACATCTTACTGAACCTATCCGCAACTACATACAAATAATCATGACCTCTTTTTGAAAATGGAATACCTCCTACAAAATCTATAGAAACACTTACCCATGTACGTGAATGTATAGGAAGTGGTGTGTGCAATCCAAAATTCCTATTACTAGGCTTATTGACTACACATATTGTACGACCTTTAATGAAACGTGACACACTTTCAAGCATACAAGGCCAATAACAATACCTTTGAAGATGTGACACTGTTTTTCTAACATCGAAATGTCCAACAATAAGAGAAGTGTGTGCTTCCCTTATGATATTCAATCTCTCCCCTTTTGGAATAAAAAGCTCGCCCAACATTAAAACAAGTTATTATGTACATGGTAATCCAATTCTTATACTTGGTTTCCTTCACTCAAGTTTGCATAAACATCTTGAAAGTCATTATCAATTTCACATTTCTCAACATAACTTTCATGCAAAACATAATTATGCTTTAGTAAAGTAGCTGCACTAACAATAGGCCTAGAAAGAATATCAAAAACCTTGTTGTATACCTTTCTTATACCTAATGACCAAGTGGAATTGCTGTAGGAGACCCATCCATCGAAAGTGCCTTGATTGCTTTAACTTAGTTTGCGATTGCAAGTATTGTAATGGTCAATGGTGGTCGATGTGTATGATGGTTTCCTTTCCCATCAAGTAGTGTTCCACTTTTTTCACACTTTGAACCAACGCATAAAGCTCATTTTCATAATTAGGATATTTTTTCACTACGCCATTGAAATTTTCTGAATGAAATGAAATGAGCTTACCATGTTGCATAAGGACTGTGCCCATGGCATAGTATCTTGCATCAGTTTGAATCTCAAAGGGCTGTCTCAAGTCTGGTAGTTCAAGTATTGGGGCTGAAATGATCTTCTCTTTCAAAGCATCGAATGTTTTTTGCTGCTTTCCTCCCCACTGGAAGAACTTTTTCACACTAGTCAATGCATGCAATGGAGCTGTGGTAGAAGAGAGGTTAGCAATAAACTTCCTCCAATATTTCGATGCTCCCAAACAGCTTCTTACCTCAGTGACTCTCTTGGGCATTGGCCAATTCAAAATGACCTCAACCTTATAGGGGTCTATCTTCAACTCACCTTCTCAAATAATATGCCCCAAGTACACCAAATATTTTTTTACCAAATTCACATTTTGACATCTTCAAAAACAACTGTTCTTTCCTTAAGACATCAAGTACTTTTCTTACATGCATGACATGTTCATCACGTGATTTACTCAAAATCAAGATACTATCTAAGTAGGCTATGAAAAAATCATCAAGAAATGGCCTCAACACATCATTCATCACACGCATGAACGTAGCAGGAGCATTATATAAACCAAAAGGAATAACTAGCCATTCAAACAAACCTTGTTTTGTCTTGAATGTTGTCTTCTAAATGTCACCTTCAACAATTCTAATTTGAGGGTAGCCACTCCTTAAGTCCAACTTAGTAAAGTAATTTTCATATTTCAAGTAAATAATCTATTCTAGGAAGTGGATAACAGTTCTTTACGTCATTTTGTTCAATGCACGGAAATCTACACACATGCGCCATGTTCCATCCTTCTTTGGAACCAACACAATAGGTGACCCGCATGGTGAAGTACTTGGTCGGATGATCCCTTTGTCCAAAAAATATTGAATTTTCTTTTTGATTTCAACACTCTCCATCATCGACATCCTATACATTCCAATGTTAGGAAGAGGACAATCTTGCTACAATTGTATTTCATGCTGGATTCCCCTATTGGGAGGTAATCCCTATGGTTCCTGAAACATATCATTATTTTGATTAACCACTTCAATAAAATCAGATTTAAAATTTGGATTACAACCATGAAATGATTCATAATCAACATCATTCTTTGGTTTAATCATAAGAATCACAATATTCTTGCTTGAATTCATTAGTCTCTTTATTTGTCCTGCATTAACAAATGGAAGATTTAGTTTCTTGTGATGAGCTCCCACAATATACTCCACACCATATTTTAAAAAATGGTACTTGTTTTCATGGCGATAGAAGATGGATTTTCTATCATGGAGGTAAGGACTACCCAAAACAATTCTCGAAATATCAAGCGGTACAACATCTAATTCAACTTTGTCAATGAAGTTTGGTGTGATTGCAAACCGAAGAATATATTTTCTTGTATCCTGTAAATTTGTGTTATTTCATATCCAACCCAATGGATATGTTTTGGGATGTGGAATGTTTTCAAGATTAAGTTTCTTGACTAAGTCTTCAGATATCAAATTGGCTTGAGACCCATTATAAAACAATGTGTCGAATTTTTGTATGTTTTGCAATAACCCCCACATGGAATAATACGATACTTGTTTATTCATTTGGAGTACTACTGTGACAATTTGATGAACTAGTGATATCAATGGATTCTTTTCCTTTCATACCCATGGCTGTAATTTTAGTTTCATCACCCGAATTGGATCCCAAATCCTGTTGAGTGGTTGCATCTATTTTTTTGTTTCCCCTCGTTGTTGAATTTCTTGGGCCTCATCTCTGGATGAAGCTTCCAACAATGGTCCTCATCGTGACCTTATTTGGAACATTGTTTACATGTTATTTTCTCTCATTCCTTTTTAAGGGTGCATTTTTCTTTCCTTTTCCTTTGAAACCATTTCCTTTCTCTCCACCCTTAAATGGCTTCTTTTTACCCTCTTCTAGAATATTTTTCCCTCTTGCCTCAAGGTGAGTCTCTTGCACACAAACCTCATCTAGAATAGTTGGATTGAACATAAGGATAGTATGCCTTGGGTAGCTATGTAAACCCCATATAAACTTCAACAACATGTCTTCCGATTGAAAATAAACACCTAACATAAGAGACATTCTTCTAAATTCTTGCATGTAATCTGTCACATTTTGACCTTTAATTTGTAGAAAGTTTTGCCAATTCATGATGGATTTCTGCGTATATCCTAGAGGGTAAAATTTTCTTTTAATTACAGCAATAAATTCCGACCAAGATATTGAGATCTTACCATGTTTTTTTATCTCATCTCGTGTCTTGACTTTCCACCATACTAGTGGTGCACCCTCCAGTCTCAAGGAAGCTAATTGAATATTTGTATCATCATCTTGAAGGTTTTGAATCCTATAGTAGACCTCCAACTGACAAACCCAATTTTCAAGCTTCTTTACATTCAATTCACCATTATACATAGGTAGCTCAAATTTAATATCAAGTTTTCACAAGGGTGTTTTACCAATCCTTTTGAGGTATGTTGACGAGTACAAGTAAGTGTTGCAGTAGTGGAAGAGGATGGAGAGGAAGGTGGTGGCAAGGATGATGGTGGTGTAGATGGTGGATTATCACCATTTCCATTACTTCCTCCTCCTGGAGAACCCTCTCCTTTTGGAGGCCTGGAGCTTTCACCCTACAACCTTGTATTCCTCTCTTCATAGATGACTTTCACCATATTTTTCATGCCAAAGAAAGCCTTCCTAAAAGCTATCTTATCATCTGGCATTTTATCAATTCCTCCTTCATGATCCATGCTTACTAAAGCTGCTACTGCAACTAGAAGTGGAGTTTGTGGTGGAGATTTTGGAAATCTTTCTCTCCTTTTCCTTGTCCCAACTTGAGATCCTGCACCCACAAGCTTTCCTTCTCCTCTCTTGAGCTTCAACCTTGTAAGCATCACATTCATTTGCAAATAGTTAAATCCTTATTGCACAAAGAGAACCTAAGATATGATACCATATTGATTTGAATGGGAAAATTAGTTTTGTTGTGCTAAATTCCTCTTCATAATATGTTAAAGTGCTTGAGTATTTATGGAGTAAATTGCAAGTTTAACCATGAGTTTTTATGTGTTTTATGTAAATTTCATGAACAAATTAACATGAAAAAAACACTGAACAACAACATATAACATACATGAACATCACCAAAACAATATTATAACAACACACGATGAAGGATTTCACCTCGCGTGGGATACGTCTCCTTGGTCCAACTTCCAATGGCTTGGCCCTCTTCTATTATGCTCAAAAGTGTGATTACATACATTTACAATGCTCAAACAACTCTGAAACCTGCTCCAATGGCTAGAATCCAGAATTCCTAAAAATTCCTATCTAGCCTCTTTCGGATTCGAAGTTGGTAAAAAACTAGAGAAGTTATGAGCCTCCCTAGTTTTCCTGCTAACCGCTCCATAATTTCCCCAAAATTCAGGCAGGTCCTACAATTTCGCCCTTAATTCAGCTTACTGGGTGATAATTAACCAGAATTCTGGGCAAAATTGTCGGAACCTTAATTCACCCAATGACGCCTTAATTCTAAAAAATTAAATATAACAGATTGACGCATTTTACATTTTTTTTTAATGTAAAATTCAACTGGGCGATTAAATAACAACGAATTGTTAGTCCTTCGGTGGTCACATTGGCGGTGACGATGGCAGTTAATGCAGGCGGCTATTCTCCAATGAGTGGTTCAACAAACTGACTGCGGTCAATCTGACAGTTTCACATGTGCGACTTGGTTGACATGTGATGCTACAAAATTTTCGGTGGTTAGGAATTCCACCTCTGGTTCTTGGGTAGCAGTCGTGTGGTCAACAACTACGAGGGGGAGGGGGTGTGGGGGGCCAGGGCTAAGCCCTGACCCCTTAGCCCAACATCTAAAATAATTAACGTTTAAATATTAATTGACACCATAATATTAATAAGTAATACCTATGGTATGGTGGTATGGATCAACGCTATTACAAAGGAGGTCACAGGTTCGACCCCCACCCGCTCTGCTCGGACCTCAACCATAATTTTTGTGGCCCCTGGGCTACCACATTGTGGCCCTTGGCTATGCCACATGGCAGTTTGTGGTTGGCCACCCTTAACCCAATCAAATCACGCTAACTCGACCCAATACTGTGAAGCCACGTGTCGAAACATGATTCGATAAGGAAAAACGTTTGATCAATAAACTTTCTAACTGGGCATGCCCAGTCAACAATACGAACTACTGACTGGCCTGTCCCTGCATTTTTTTTTTTAAATTGGCATGTTTGAAAAACAGACAAAAAATGTTTCTGGGAGCATACGATGTCAGTTTTCCACGAAACAAGTTGCACTAGATTCATAACGATGAGATATTTGTGGTCATTTAGGTTCCACACCATTATGAAAACTTTCATTTTTTAGCATAATTTTGAGCACCTGATCAACTACATGCATTAAAGAAATTTTGACCTTACCTAATTGGGAGACACTTCAAGGTAAAAAAATATCATGTAGTCTTGAATAATTTTTGGAACAAATATTATCATCAGAAGAGCAACAAAAATGGGTCACAAAGATGTTGGGTTATGACTTTGAAATCATCTACAAAAAAATGAAGCATAATGTTGTTGCAGGCGCACTCTCAAGAAAGGATGAGGATATGGAAGCATTGCTTTGTGCCATTTCTATTATCCAACCAGATTGGATAACTGAAGCAAGGGATAAATTGAAGAATGACGAAGAGGTATGGACACTCATTTAAAAGTTGTAGCAAGATCCTAGAAATTCAGCTTCCTTTCCTTTCAAAGAAAATTTCAAGAAAAGTTCTGGTTACCGTCCCCAAAGATTGTAACCATTGTACTCCTAGTACAATGACGCCAAAAAAACTAAAATCGGACCCTTCTAAGGAGAGATGGTCACTGTAGTCGTGGCTCCGTCAGCATTTCCTTTCAAACCCCGTTCTTTGAACTCCACGTGGTCTTCTCAGATTTCCATGAGAATTTATTTATCAATTTCGAAGAAATTGACAATAAATATATTCAACAAACTTTGGCGAATGTTAAATATATCTCTGAACCTTATAACAGATGTTTTATCCTTTTGGACTTTATATTAATACTCTACGCCTTTTAAACAAACGACTTAAAATAAACCCTTGGCTCTGGCCCCACCTCTAAAATCAATAGACCAATCAAACGCTTGCACCGTACCTCGTTTATCATTCGTGCATCTACAGCAAGCGACCACCATCCGATGGCTCTTTCCCAAATCAATGGTTCTCGGCAATATCGCTCGGCATCCTGGTACGAACGATAATGTGCGATGTCGAGCTTTAAACGGTGGTTTTCCGGGGGTCCACCTCTCCACGTGTCGAACACTCTATGGAATCGCTCCCCAACCAGGAAATACCGCTTACTCACCAAAAGCGGTGCGATATGGGCAATCCGCCTTCGTAAATCCACTCGTGGGTTTTGAACAGTGACTGACCACGGTTTTAAATCGGGTTACGCTATCCTTTGTATATTCTCCGTTTGTTAACTAAGGTTCTGACCCCGGTTAGGAAATTCCAATTAATCAATGAACAACGTAATTTTCTTCATTAAACGGGATTCGCCATTATGAGTAGTCTTCGCCTATACAAGGATTCCTTCACTCGCTCGGACAATTCGAGAGAAAGAAACAGACAGAGAATTACAGAGGTTTCGTGGTGACTTGATTCACCAGATTCTACACACAATATTAGCTCAACAATTATACACAAGACAATGTCCAATCACCTCACAATCAAATGAATTTCCTCACAAATAACGACTCAAGACAGTTGGAAACTCAACAGAACTGAAATTCATTTAACTGGAAGCAATCGTCAACAAAGTTTTATTGCAGAAATCTCCTCTACTCTTCCTCTTCTCCTTCAATACATCCGAGGAATACACTTTATATACATTACAAGGTGACTCTTCGGTTCCTCTGCGAGGATCGGTTTAGAAATCAACAACCTAATTACAATAATTCAACTAACTGAAATATGACAGGTAGACTAATTGAAATATTCGACTTCTATGACTCTAACTACTCTAAATGAAACAGTCAACTGAGGTATTGACACCTAGTTGTTACAATTCGATGAATTCGAACCCTCCTAGCCACAACATGTGGACAAAACATCCTACATTGCTGGCTAGTGTCTAATGCCCCTGCATCATACAACATCAGTACCACCCACTGGAATGGATAACATTGGAATATTAATAACATATTCCCCATGGTTATCTTGATATTATGGAACTTTCAAGAGCAATTTATAGTTCCTCCATTTGCAACCATCACTTGACACTCTGGTGCTGGGTATAGGAATCAATTCAATTCTTTGGCTACCTTACAATGAATAAAATTATGGGTACTACCCAAGTCAATCAACATTATTACATTTTTCTTCTTGATATGTCTTTCTATCTTGAGAGTTTGAGGTGTGGTAATTCCTGCCAATGCATTACAGGATATGGTCAGATTCATTTCTTCTTCCTCTAGGCCTAGTTCCTGGTGTATATCCTCTTCTTTTGAAGTTTCTTGTTCCCTTTCTTCCTCCTCTTCACAATATATGTAAAATAATTTCTTCTCAACACACTTATGACCTTTAGCGTATTTTCTATCAAAACTATAACAAAGCCCTTTTTCTATTTTTTCTTCCAAATGTTGTGGCGTTAACCTTATAGGTTTTGGAATTCTAGGAGTAGCAACACTTCCATATTTATAGATGTGAGTGGTAGGCTTCCTTGTCGCCATAATTTTTTTTTTCAATTATTCTTGCCAACCTGAATTCCTTCTCCAATGAATTAGGTTTCCAAAGGAGAACCTCATGTTGGATGTTATCCTTTAAAGTCCCTATGAAGACATCAGTCATGTGCTCCTATGGAATATCCTTTACCATTATTTTAAATTTTTGGAAGTCCTCAATGTGCTCCACCATTGAACCCTTTTTCTTGAGATTTATCAATTGGCTAAAGAAGTTGTTGCTCTTTGTATACTCATAATGTGCTATCATTTCCTCCGTAAAAATTTACCAAGTGACAATTTGTTTACAAGAGAAAAACCATCGATACCATACAAATTCATTTTGCTATAAATATAAAGTTTAAATACATACCTTTTGTGTGTTTTTCACATTATGGAGATCAAAATATTGCTCCATCTGTAGTATCCATGTTATGGGATCCTTGCCATCCAACTTCCTCATATCGATCTTTGGAATATGGTGGGTCTTTAATCCAACATTAGAGTTTATGAAATCATGATTAAATTTTATTTGGTTCTCATCATGAGTTACCTCTACTACCTTTTCATCATTAGGAATCATTTCTTGAAGCAACTTTGTCAAACCTTCCTTCAAACCTTCCATGTACGCTTTATTCAAACTTTCCATGTATGCTTTATTCAAACTTTCCTTCAAACCATATATGTCATTATTCAAGCCATCCATATTAGATTCCATGCCTTTAATGTCTTTCTTCAAACCATCCATCTTAGCTTCCATTTCATTTTTTGTTACTCTTTGCGAGAGAGAATTTTTTTTCACTTGGTCTCGTAATTTTGATATATCATGTTGCACTTCTTCCTCTTCATAAGTCATAGTAGAGCCTTATGAGGGTTTAATGGGTATGGAATTATTTTTGGGGGGAATTTTAGAACCCAATACTGATATTTATGCTTCAATATGCCCTTGGAATCACTTCATACTGATTTTTCAAGCAAGACTTATGCAATTTATAAAAAAAAAATACACACCTTTTTCTTGCTTTTGAGGAGCTCGATATTGAAACTGATGTATATTTGTAATTTTAGATCTAAAAAATATAAAATTCAGTCCTGTGGTAGCCCTCCGCATCTTCATTCCAATTCCATAGGTCAGACCTAATTTGGATTCTTCAAGGAAAATTTATTCCCGATCTCCCACAATGACTTTATTATGGTATGGTTCAATAGAGAGAACTTGTAAGGCATGCCGCATGTCACTATTTTGACCTTCACCTCTGAAATCGACACAAACAGAAATAAAGTCCATGCAATTTTGGTCACTTTTTACAAAATTCCAATCCGATGCTTGAAACAAAAGTTATGATGATTTCCCCTTGGTCACCTGTTTGAGGTGAAATTCCGGATCCTGCAAAAACCCTAACTTCCACAGATCATATCTATGAAGATATTGCAAACCAAGGTTTGAAATCTTTACCCAACATTCCTCAAGATTTCGGCTTAAATGGGTTTTTTTAGCTTCTGAACCTTCGCAAAAAAAAAATTATAGCGAAAATTCCAAGATGACCTATTTGCAACAACGAAACCCTAGAATCCAAAGCTCTGATACCAAATGTTATGAAACCAAATTGCAAAATAGAAGAAAAGATAGATCAACGACTTATAAATAGGCCTCTTCGAGGGGGAAACCTAATTTATCTTACATAAATGAAAAATTCTTGGATGATACAAATGAAAAAACCTCTTTTATATATATAGGAGTCCAATGCGTCACCATATAATCCTAGCTGCAATAACAATAACAATGTAAGGGCACAACAATAAAATTAATGAGATTCTATGGGGCACAATAATAACAATATGGGGACTACATGGGTACAACAATAACAATAAGGGGGATATAATAATAATAAAAATAAGGGGATAAACTAGTATTATAAGGACCTAACACCCATTCATCTATTTTTCATCCAGGTCCACATGTGTCCACTGGGTCCACATAGGGTTATCCTCCCCCTCCCCTTTTTCACACCTTGGGCATGTTAGAAAATTATATATTACAGAGCAATGAAACACATAAAATATGCGGAAAACACAAGCACACAAAACACATAAAAGAAGGGAGACACAAATATACATGGTTCACCTAGTTTGGGCTACGTCCACCCCAAACAACCAATCCTTCCTTTCTATTATCTACAAAAATGAAGAGACACAACCTACAACAGATTCACTGTAATATCCTCTATTCTCTCTCACAGTCTCCCTGTCTGTTTCTCGCTCTGAGAATACACATACAATACACAACCGCAATACAATACCCTCATACAAGCGAGGGGTTGCCTTCTAGGGAAAAAACCCTAAACTAAACATAACTTCTACCGTCAGATCATCTGCTTAATGAATGACCTAGATTGACTAGAAATTACTATACTTTTACAAGGAAATTTTAAATCTGTTTTTAGCTTTGGGGGTGCTGCCCTCGAAACCCCCTGCTAGGGAGGGGCTCCATAAAGTCGCAGCCACCCCCCCTGGACCCCCTAGGAAGCATTTAATTATGGGCAGTGTCGCCACCCCATTAAGGTACAGGGGTCCAATGCTTTGATACAAAATAAACAAGATAATCAGGCTCCACACCCAACAGAGCTGGGCCTAGAACAATGCCCTGAAGGTTGATGCAACTAAAAAGAAAAATAAGAGTATAATTTTTCCACTCTCAACATGAAATGTACAAAAATGAAAAATATGGTTGGGACATACAAATTTAAGACATGATAAAAAGCTAAATATGAGCTATACCCCTTACCCATGGCCATCACTTTGGTTGTTATGGGCCCTAGATCATGAGCCCCCTCTATCATCAAAGAACCCATGATTGTCGCAATCCCTTGTGGGTGATGAATTACCCCATCTTAAGGGGGTATTAATTGCTACATCTTATACACCATGCTATGAAGAAAAATCAATAAAAGGAAAAATTCATATGAAGAAGGGTGGAAAAAAAGAAGCCAGGGTAACTCATGTACCAAGGTTTTCTCCCTCCTACACTTAGATACCCAGTTGTGGGATTCCATTGTTGTAGCTACCCATGCACCTTGACATGTGGGCTGGATGTTTCACGTGATCACCACTCCATTCTATTATTATATCACTTGAAACCTACCACTTGAAGGGTACACCATGGACATGTCACCCCCTTTAGAGGTTGAAACCACCTATTAGGGTCCTTGGCTAACCCCCCTATTGAGCTTGGAGACACTTATACATACCAACCCACTATGGGAGGGCATTCCACCATGAAGTTACCCACTAGTTCCATGACTTGTAAACTCTTTTACTTGATCATTCTAATGAATTGTTGTATTGGAGGGCAAGGGGACACATTGGATCTTATGCAGGATTGCAGGTGGATTTACATTTGGGGCTTGGTATCCCTATACTGGGTCCTATCCCTCCAGAGGGCCACATTGGCACTTTTAGGGTGAGTGTTGAGAGCCATGCGCCTCCATGATAGCCGAGATGAATTTATGGATCCCCATTAGTGTTCGTTGATTTATTCTATTCCACCTTTTGAATGAAGATGATGCACCTGGTTCACCATGCCCAACTGACTCCATAGATGCCCCATACACTTCGTAGATGTTTTAGGGTCTAGAGGATTATTCCCCACTATAGAGGAAAGACTTATGTCATCATTATAGCCCTTAAAAATGGTCTATAGGAATTTCCGATCCGTTTGGAGACACATGAAGGTGACCATGTGCCCCCACACCCACTTGGGAGCACCATAAGTCTTAGCTTGGAGAATAAGAGGCCACGCCCTTTTCCACTATAATGGGGGTAAATTATTATATTATGACACCCTTTGGACTTCATTGGGCCTCCTAAAAGGCCAAACGACTCACTCAGTTGATCATTCGACCCTCTTGAGAGGATAATATTATTGTATTATTGAGTTGTTTGGTGGGTTTATCACCAAAATTTAGTCTTATTATGTACATTATTGTATTCCAGGCGCTATATTAGGCCTAATTATCTAAATATAATTCATTAGGAAGTGTATAAATAGAAGTGTGATGGAATCATTTGATAATCATCACTTGGATTGGATCATATATTCTTGTGAGATTTTCACTATCTTTTGAGGATGATATTTTTGGGATGAATGTATGAGTTTCAATATTTGGTTATTATTCTTTGTCTTGGAGCTTCTATGATTGGAATATCTTGGTGATTGGATATATTATTCTTACATGTAAGTACTATTTCGATGATATTCTTGTTATTTATTTTTGTTGCATTCATGACACTGGGTTTTTTTCTATTCTAGGGTTAATTTACTACTTTTCTTGGAATGAAATTGTGGAAATTGAATCTCTAAATAATGTTGTATAGTGTATTGGCCATGTTTAATGGATGAATGATTCTAGGCACATTCTTATTGAGTTTGTCTTGATAATTAACCAAATGTTGCTGAATGAAGTATAAATGACCTTGAAGCTGCTTCCATTAATCCTTAGTGCCTAGAGAAGTTGTCTTTTAGGCCTCCTTGAAAAGTGGAAATCAATACAAACCCTAAATATTCCATGAATCCATCTCTCCCAAAGGAAAAATCACTATTACTCCTCTGGTGACCACTTTAAAGTTCACCTTTCTCTTTCACCTTCCTTCTTTTCTAGGTTTAGCCCCATTGGGTCCCCTAGGGCATAAATTTTATTGCAAACCACCCATCAAAAGAATGTGATCCCTTGGAACCTAATTTTCTAGTGTGTCTCCTAGGTTCCCTCCAATTTTTAAGAAATTCCCACGATGGGATTTTGAGATGCCCTAGCCTTGAGATTGAATATTGCCCTTGGCTCCCTTAGGCTAGAAACCTAATTGGGATAATTGCATTTCCTTTCCTTGAAAATTCCTTCCTTGATTCCCTTATCCTCCATAAGTATGTCAAGTACATCATTGGTTGCTCAATCCCATTCCCTTCACCTAACCTCGGGTCCACTTGGTTCTGTGTGGTCCCACAACCTCTTAAAAATAATTTTACAAAGGGCACTTGGAATCCAAGTTTCCACAAGGATTTCTTGGAATAGGACCCTCTTTTGTGGTCCAATGATTTGGCAGATTGGTAGACCAAATGACAGGGCAAATTTAGACCAGTATTTGGAGTCCTAGGACCTAGCCTTCCTGGACTCAGAGAGGGCTCTCTATATTATGCGAAGGATGTGAACTTGTTCACATTGGATGATTGATTTTAAGCTAGTTGTTAAGTGTAATTTGTTTGTTTGTTTTGGGTTGGGGTAAGATGATCAAGTAGGATAGGTGGAATGAGAGATTATCAAATCAATAGGGCTATGGGGTTAGATGAAGTCAAGGGTGTCTAAATGATGAAACAAAGTGTATTGCAGGGCCAATTTAACAAGGTTAATGGATCCTTTAGGTGATGTATGAGGTGTAATGAACATTAAGTTTGGGAAAAAACTAAGAGGTCTTAAACACATATAGTCTGAAAGAAATAACTCATGAGGTAGGGAAAACCATTAATCTCTATGAAAAATACTAAAACTGATAAACATGTAAGATGAACATTCCGGTGAAACATAGAAGCATTAGAACTCCTGACTTTATAAATTCACCTTCAGCTTTTGGGAAAACACATAAGATAAAAAAAAAACTCAATTTATGGAGAGGGAACTCCTAAAAATAATATATCAAGTTATTGAGAACTTTTAAATAAGTTGGTAAGCATGGGAAAATGGAAAGATCGAAACGAGACCTCTTTGTATTAACCTAATCAATCAATATTCCATAGGAAAGCTTAAAAATAGGGTTTTGAAAAATTTAAATAAGCAGGGCATACCATGAATCATATTTATAAGCTAGCATAATAACCATTCATGAAACAAAAACAAGTTTTAGTGGGCTTAAGGAGAACCCAAGAATTCCTTAAGATGACTAAAAGAGGAAAACATCAAGGCTATAGAAAACAAGAGGTTTAAGGTGCTTCCATGAGCATGTATCAACCTATAATTATCTGATCTATAGAAACCAAGAATAATGAAACAAAAATGAGGACAAGAAAACATTAAAAAATTGAGAAAACATCACCATTCACCAAGCTATGGAATCTTGCAAACATGCTTCTCCATCATCAAGCCAAACAAGCCATTCATTCACTTCATAAAACCAATTTCTTCTCCAAGATCATAAAAGCATGTATTTCTCTTAAACACATCAAGTCCTAATAGTTTACAATGAATCCTCATGCCTTATATAACAAACAAGGAAGAGGAGATCCATAGAGGGTAACTAGAAGCCTATTGGCCCAAAAGAAATATCCTAAGTTGTCCTTGAGGCTTTGCAAAGCCCAAGGCACAAAAATATCTAAATAAATATCTTTTCCGACTATAAATGGAAATAAAATTGAATTTTATGCCTGACATACCTAAGGAAACTTGCCAAACGCACACTCTGCCTAGTCACACACAGGAGCGGAGCACACTGTGTCAAAATTTGAAAACTTGCCTGGAGCGTAGCGCAAAAATAGGCCTTTTTGCAGCAGTATTTTGGAGGCCTTCCCGATGTCGAAAAAGGCTCCGAGATGGCTCGTTGGAAAGCCCTTGAAGTCTAATTTCCATATCTACCTTTATTTTTTCAATCTAACCTCTGAACATTGCCCAAAAAGTGGAAAAATCCAAGACTTCTAAGAGCGCAACACATGCTCAGAAAAGTGGGCAGAAAGGTGAAAAATGAGTGTTTTTTACCCTTTTGAGGGGTAAAAAAACTCAAATTGAGCTGAAATTTGGTGAGAATACTCCTCTAATGATGGGGAATCAAAAAATGTAAGCTTATCCTACTGAATATGCCCTAGGAAAAATCGCAACACAGGGTGTGCTGCACTCCTATCCTCAAAATTTGCAAAAAACAAAAACTTGTTCAATTTCTCTCAAAATTGGTAGGTAGGTGCCTCATTGGTCTTTGGAGACCTATAGAGAAAATTGGGCCAAAATTCCAAGCCTAGCTTGGTCCTTTTCATCATTTGGTGCCAGGCCCTCATTTTGGGCAGTTTTGAGCTTTTTTTTTGCAAAGTGATCCCTCCATTTATAGTGCTCAGTCATTCTCCTTTGCAAGCTCAAGTATTTGTTGGCCTTCTCTAGTTTGTCCTCTAGATGGATGTTGGATCTCTCAAGCCATGATTCCCTGTTATGCTCAATTTCCATGGCAAGGAGTTCGGTGAGGGGAAATTGTTGTGCTTGGGCTGATTCTTCGTCTCTCTACCTTACCAATGCTTTACTAAGACCCATAGTCTTAGGTCTATTTCTAGTTTGGCCTTCTTCACCACTATCCTCCTCATAAGCGCCCATGTATTCCTCCAACTGCACTTGTGACCTTTGAGCCTATTTCTAATAATTGAGCGCTCATGCTTCATAGATGGCCAGCTGGCCACTCATTTTTTTGTTCTGCATCTGCAAAAAGTGAATGAGATCCTTAGACCTTTCTAACTCAAATTCCAAGTCTTTGATCTGTGCATTCTATTTTTGTAGAAGAGAGTTTACTATTCTTGTCTCATTTTCCTCATCACTGTCTATGTGAATGAGCTCAAATTCTCTTTCTTCCTCATGATTGTCATGTTCCTCTTTCACTTGTTGTTTACCTTTGTCTTTCACTGGAGTTGAGGAGGAGTGCATGGTCCCTTGCCCTTTGGAGGAAAAAAACACATGCCTCTCTCCTCTTTGATAGGTAATGGTGAAAGGTGCAACAAGTTTTACTTGCAAAGCTTCATCACTAGTGACCTTAGGGTTGTTTTTCTCTTCATGGATGATCTCTGTGTGTGCATCTTCCTTATCTTGCTCTTGGATGCCATTTTGATCAACATATTCACTATCCTCTATGCCATTATCATTGTCAGTTTTGTTTTCTTCATGGATTTCATATGCATCCTCCCCATTGTCTTCATATGTATTTTCAGTGTCATTGTCTTCATCATAAGACTCACTATTTTGGCTCTTTTGCTCATTATGGGGCTCACTAATTTCAACTCTGTTTTCTCCTTTATCAACACACTCATCTTTGTCACTGACTTTGTTAATTTATTCTTGGCTATCTCCCTCTCTACCACCTTCCTCTTCTTCACTTTTTTCTTCATTTTCATCATCCTTTCCCTCACTGTTTTCTTCTTTTTCATCACTGCTTTCTTCTTGGCCATCACTGCTTTCTTTATTTTCTGATTTCTTAGGGGAATGTGAATGAGGAAGGTCTATTTGAGGGAGTGATTAATGTGAATAAGATGAACCAAGGTTAGTGGAAGGTGATGGAGGCGTGTGAGGAGGATTTTGAGATGGTGATGGTAGAGTTTGCAGAGGAGTGGGTTGTGGAGTTGTGAAATCATTGTGGGCGATGAAAACCTCCCAGGGGATGCCTTGTTGTTCTAGTTGGTGTGAGACAATTACTTTGATGAGGGAATGATGAAAAAGGCTTGACATTTGTTGGGATGGAGGTCTTTTCTGCATGATGGAAGACATTTTCTCAATACTTTTGCAAAGATAGTAGGGCATGTGTAGCAGCTTGGTTTTGGTGAAGTGCATGAGGAGCCTTATGTGGTATGAAAAGACTCTAGAGAACCTGCACTCACAGGTGAAGTATTTCATGATGATCTTCATCAAGAGAGCATATCTGTCTAATAGATGAGAGAAGGGGAACATAGTTTTACAGTTAGCTTGACAACTTGGTTTCAAGAATGGGCGATAATGGCTTAGGTCTAGATACTTTTGTTTGAACCACCTTTCTCCTATGCAAGGCATTCCAGTGGCCCTAGAGATGGCATAGGCGGTCAACTCAATTTTTACCCCGGCTAGGTGTACTTTATGTTTATGAAGGTTTAAGGAAAATATTTTGGTCAACTGAGGGTGACTCTGGAGCTTTTGTACTGTTTTACAGAACTCATAGCAATCCAACTCTTGAAAACATACCAAAATAGTAGGGGAGGTTATAAACTCTTTAGTGTTTTTAGGTTCAAACCTGTTTGGCATCCCTCCCTTCCTTTGCTGCTTTTTAGGCCTTTGAGTCGCCTCATCTATGTCAACATTCTCTTCTTCATACATTTTGTCTTTGTTTACCCCTGCCTCAAGATCCTTAAAGAGAAATGGCACTGCTAGTGAAATGATGTGGAAAGAGGTTAAAGGAGATGATGAGTTTTCTAACTAGGTCAAGGCATTGGAAGAGTGTAGGCCAAGTGTTTTTTAAGTATTTTACTGCATTCTCTAACACCAATATTAAAATTTCTTAGTGGCCTTATCTTTAGAAAACCATGCATATGCAGGAAAAGGTTCAAAATACCTCTTGAACCACCTCCATACCAGAGAGAAGGACTCAAAAATTTGGCTGCAAAATAGTGGCAGGAGCGCAGCACAATGGTCAGGTGGCTTGGGTCACCCTGAACGGGCCTATCGTGCAGAGTTTGGAGTAGTGGCAGGAGCATAACATAGTGGTCGGGTGGCTCGAGCAGTGGTAGGAGCGCAACACAGTGGTTAGGCAGCTCGGGTCACCCTAAACAGGCTTGTCGTTCAGTGTTTGGAGAAGTGGCAAGAGCTTAAGACGGTGGTTGGGCGGCTTGGGTCACCCCTGAATGTGTTGTCGTTCAGTGTTTTGTGCAGTGGCAGGAGCGCAACACAATGGTTGGGCAGCTCGGGTCACCCTGAACAGGCCTGTCGTGCAGAGTCTGGAGCAGTGGCAGGAGCGCAGCATGGTAGTCGGGCGATTCGGGCCACTCTGAACGTGCCTTCATAAGATAGATCATTTACTAGGCGTGCAACGCGTAGTGTAAATTAATGCCGAGAGACGCTACAGGTGCGCAGCGCGACTCTACAGGAGAGTAGCACCTAGAAAATTTTTCCCGAGGACTTCTAGAAGAAAAATTGAAAACCCTCTCTATGAGTGTGAATGACCAAAGGAGTGGGGAGATGCTTTCTGTGGTTGTTTGATACCTTTTGGTAAAAATCAAAGTTGAAACCCTCTTTATAAGGTTTTTTCTCTTTTCCCTTTTCTCATTGTCTTTTAACTCATGCTTGCCCCCTTTAATCTTCTTTAAAATCTTTGATTTTTCCTTTTTTTGAGGTGGAGTTAGTGCTTGTCTTCCAAACCCTATAAGGTAGCTTGAAAACCCTTGAAACCATCTGCTGTGATGAAGGAGGTTTCTTTGTCATTATTTTGACCTTCTTTGTCTATCTTCCCAAGCTTCTGAGTTTTTAGGGATACTTTAGAAAAACAAACAATGTTATCTTCTGAGTTGTCAAAGAGACACCTATCAAACTCACTATTTATGTCTAAAAGCCTATAATGATCATTTGAAGGGTTTTAGGTGTTCTTTGCCTTTGTAACCTTAGCATTGCTCTATTTCTTGGTCAAAACATTCATGAATATTGATTCCCATCAAACACATACCTTGCTTCTTTCTTCTTGGTTGTGAATGATCCTCTTATGATGATCCTCCTTTTTTACCTTACCTCATGGCTAATCTGATGGCCTTTTGGTCTTTTTTGCAGGAATGTAAGAAAAGGGTAGCTATCCCTCTACAAGATTCATGGTTGAAGCCAGACAACTTTTTAATGATATTTTTGATTGATGTACAGTCACTGCCTTTTAGGACCTGTATGGACCTTTTGATGGGCAACACTTCATAACACTCTCTCATGAGATCATGATCTTCCTTGTAAGCTTAAGCCTGTTTGTATCTTGCTACCAGCTGTGGATGCCTTTTTGAGCTTTTTAGGTCTCCTTCTTTGCCTCTATTTCTGCTGTTGACCATTTACAAAACATTCCTGCAGAAATGCTTGGACATGGTAAATTGTTCCTTTGCAGGCTTATTGCTTGATCAAGAGGATATCTTTGGAGGTATTTGATATTCTTTGGACAGTGATAAGCTTCATTCTTTTGTTCTCTTGACTTCACCTCTGAATATATGTGGAAACAGTGAATTTAGAACCATGACAGTGCATAACCTAGGTGACCCTATTTGAATTATTGTAATGTCCTTGGAATAGGTTTTTGACTGAAAACTAGAATCAGGGTTTGGATGAGGAGACATGTTTTTTGACACTCTATTATGCACTACCATCCTAGAAAAATAGAAAACCTTGTTTTTCTTCAAAGGGATTTTAGAAAGGGAGTTTTGAAACCACCATTGCTTGAGGCACTTGGTGGGTAGGGGAAAATTTTTGGTTTACTTGGTGAAATAAGGTGTGAAAATAGAGAGCTTAGGCAAACAAAGACATAGTGTTATAAGAAGAGGTGGCAAACATAGTGAGAGAGAGGGACATCAATTCAAGATTCGGTCTTATCTGGATGATAGATTTTCCATGCTTTGGCAGAGAGGTGGGATAATAAAAAATTTCTCTTTGAGGAGATTTCTAGAACTCACATGATTCTTGAATTATGTTTCTAGAAATCTAGGACAAAGCATTTAGTCATCTAAACAAGAAAAAATTACTGATGACTAACAGTGGCTCCACTTGGGGAGGGCGGATCCTTTTCAGGAGGTGTCCAAAATGTCAGATCTCTTGGTTTATGAAGACCAGTGCCTCATCCATTGGGCAGATTTTCTTCTTTCTTTTGCTGTTGCTTTCCTTGAAGTAGTGATTTTGAAAATATGAAAGCATGATTAGCTCAACTTCACTTTTACCTACCCAACCTACTCGCCTAAAAAATTTTCTTCCTCAGGTGCACTTGAACTGGCAAACCCATTGACATTTTTATTTTGAAAGCGAAAACAAACTATCTAATTCTACACTTATCTCTTCCGAGAGTTCAGATTAGGCTATTTAACTCCTTTGATTCTCTACCTATTCTATTCAACTGTCAAGGTTAAACTGTTTGACAGGATTCATTCACTAAGCTAAAAACATGAAATTGAAAAAATGACTAAATTAGGATTAGACAATATGATTTATCATGGGTTTGTGGCATAAAAACAAGCTGCACAAAAATGTTATTTTTGTACAAAATAGGACTAAACACTGTTACCGATGAAATAGGTAACCGCACTGTTACCTACTTTTTTTTGGTAGCATAAAAAGCACTCGATTTTGAAAAGTGGTGATGCAGAATCACCCCTTTTTTTTTGGTGCACATTTTTAACACACTAGTATTTTTATTTATGAAGTATGAATATTTGTTTTAAAATGTTAGTGATTTTCATGCTAATTTTGAAACGTATTGATGCAGCATCAACCTTTTTTTTTTAGAGTGGTGATTTTCATGTTGGTAATAAAACACAAAACTTAGATATATATATATATATATATATATATATATATATAAACAATACAAAAACCAATAAAAATGTAAAAAAAAACAAAATTAACTCGTAAAAAAAGAGAAAAAAGAAAAAGAAAAAAGAAAAAGAAAAAATATTCAAAAATTATATCAAACGAAATGACAAAATTTGGAAAAAAAAACAAATATTTTAAAGAAAAAAAACAAAAATTAACCAAAAAAAAAACCATCAAAAACATTTTTTTTCTAAGTTATTAAAAAAAACCATATATTTAAAAAAAAAATTAAAAATAATTTAAATTACAAAATTAAAATTTAGATAAAAAAAATAAAATACAAAAAAGAAAAAATTCAAATTAAAATAATAATAATAATAAGAAAAAAAAAAAAATTGAAAAAGAAAATTAAAATAAAAAAAACTATCATTAAAAAACAAAAAAAATGAAAAAAACCATGTGCAAATAATTAAAAAACAAATATCCATAAATTTATTGTTTTTTTTTAAATGAAACAATTTATAAATTTTAAAAATGAAAAACTAAATAAACTAAAAGATTAAAAAAATAAAAAAATAAAAAAATTAATAAAAAAATTTTGAATTTTAAAAAACAATTAATCTAAAATATTAAATTAAAAAAAATAAAAATAAATTTAAAATAAAAAATTTGAATTGAAATATATATATATATATATATATATATATATTTTGAATTTAAAAAAAAAATTAAAAAGAAATCAAATTAAAAAATAATAATAATAATATTAAAATTTAAAAAAAATAATTAAAAAGAAGAAGAAGAAGAAGAAATTTTTGATCGTGGTGGCTATCCGTTTCCCGCTCTGTCGCTCTGTGTGGCTACGTGAGACCGGGCCGTCAAGTGGAGAGGAGGCCGCATGGTCCGCCCGCTAAGCGCCGCCTCCGCGTCACTTCCAAAGGAGGCCGATTCTCGACCGCCCTCCCGCGACGGGAGTACGATTTCGGGAATCGCCCTCCCGCGGCAGGAGGCCGATTCCAGGAATCGGCCTCCTGCCGCCGGAGGGCGGAATCGGCCTCCCGTCGTGGGAGGGCGATTTCCGGAATCGGCCTCCCGCCGCCGGAGGGCGGAATCGGCCTCCTGTCGTGGGAGGGCGATTCCCGGAATCGGCCTCCCGCTGCGGGAGGGCAATTCCCGGAATCGGCCTCCCGCCCAGGTGGCAGTGGAGGCCAGTCGCTGGGCGGGTGGAGGGCTGTATGCAGCCTCCCCGCCCGCCCAGCGGTCGGCCTCCGCCGCCACCTGGGCAAGAGGCCGATTGGCGGCACCACCATGATCAATTTTATTTTTTTATTTTTTAATTCAAAAAATTTGTTTAATTATTTATTTATTTATTTTAATTTAATTTTTATATTTGAAATTTATTATTTATTTATTTTTTTAATTTTTAATTTTTTAATTTTATTCATTTTTTTTGTTTATAATTTTTTTTTTTCTACATATTGTTAATAATTTTTATTAATTTTTTTTTTTAATTTATTTGAATTTAATATATATTTTTTAAATTTTTTATTGCATAAAATTTTTGTATTTTTTTTTTTTTAATTTTAATTAAAATTGTGTATAATATATATATATATATATATATATATATATATATATATATATATATATATATATATATATATATATATATATATTAATTAAACTTAATATTTTTAAATTATTTTGTTTTTTATTTTATTTTTTATTTAATATATATTTTTTAATTTATTTTTTTCAATTTTTCATTTTTAATTGATTTTTAAAGTTTTTTAACTTTTTTATTTTAACCATGTTTTGTTTTGTTTTTTTTTGTTTTTGTTTGTTTGTTTTTTTTTTAAATTTATTTTTTATTTCAAAATTTATTTGTTTATTCATTTATTTATTAAAATTTAATATTTTTCTTTTTTAAATTTAATTTGTTATTTTAATATTAACATTTTTTTTTAATTTAATAAAATCTAATATATATATTTTTAATTTAAGTTTATATATATATATATATATATATATATATATATATATATATATATTTATTTATTTATTTATTTATTTATTTTATTTTTTATAATTTAAATTTAATTTATTTTTTAAAATTTATTTGTTTTTTTAATATATATTTTTTTAAATTTAATATTTTTCATTTTTCATTTTTAATTAATTCTTCATTTTTTTACTTTTAATTTAAATAATGTTTTTTTTTTTTAAAGTTTTAAATTTATTAAAATTTAATATATTTCTTTAAATTTAATTTTTTATTTTAAAATTATTATTATTATTATTATTTTAAAATTTAATAAACATTTTCTTTTTCTTTTTAAAATTTAATTTCTGTATTTTTTTTTTTATAATTTCTTTCTTTTTTAACTTGTTTTTTTTTTTTTTTTAATTTCTATATATTTTGAAATTTTAATCTTTAATTTTATTTTTTAATTTTTTTAATTTTTAATTTTCCTTAAATTTTAGGTTTTTTTTAATGTTTGAATTTTTATTTATATTTTTTTATTCCTATATATTTTTAAATTTTAAGCTTTAAAATGTTTTTATTTTTTAAATTTATTTTTCTTTCTTAAAGTTTAGGTTTTTTTTAATGTTTGAATTTTAAAAATTAAAAAATGTTATTTCTATTTTTAAAAATGTCAAAAATATGACAATTTTTTTTTTTTTTTTGTTATTCCAGCATCAATTGGTTGTGTTTTGAGGGTGTTTTTTTAATCCTTTTTTCAAAAAACAATTTTGTTTTTAGCATAATTTTATAAAATGTTGAAATTTGACCCTAAAAAAAAACTAAGTGCGTTCTTGAATACACTTTTTTTTTGTTTTTGGGGTGTTTTTTCATGTTTTTTGAGTCTTTTTGGGCTAGAGTTCCCGTTTTGAAGTCAGGTTACCTATTTCATCGGTAACATTGTTACTAGAAAAATCAGGGCTAAGATACATAATTTGCTATTCACCCCTGCTTTTCTCCTTGGTTCTTTTTTGGGCATGTGGAACCAATATCTTTCTTTCCTAATCTATTTTTTTTGACAAGTCAAGCTTCAATGTTTTGACCAACATTCTTTTCACTAACTTATCAACAATAAATTCAAAACATGTTCATCCATGATTAGTCTATATAGTTGAACAAGACATTCTTTTTACACCAGTAGTGGCATTTGGACTTGCACACTTTCAGTATTACTATTTTTTGGGTATGGGGATGTACCTTGTTTTGAATCTGCCCTCTTTTCCATTTTTTCTATGTTTTGTATTTTTCTCTCTTTTTGACTTTTTCTTCACACAATGGTATGTATAATGAGTGAAAAATTAAAGCTAGTAATCTTGACAAAAGTAGTGTTTTAGTGTCCTGCCATTAACATGACCTCCAAATGTTTCAGTTCCATCAAGTTCTTGTAAAAAGAAGGCATTGTTTCCTATAGCTGAACTGATAATGAATGGTCCTTTCCACAAGTTTTCAAACTTACCATGTTTACCTTTATCTTCTCTCCTTGAGTCCCACTTCAACACTTTATCTCCAATCTATAAATCATTGTCCTTGGTTCTTATGTCAAAGATTTTCTTCATATTTTCCTGTACTAACTGTGTCCTTTTGTACACCTCCTCTCTTGTCTGCTGTAAATGGATAGTTTGGTTTAGCCTCCTTTGCATGCCATTTTCTTCTGATTGTACTTATTGTAACAGTTTCATCACCAGGACTCCCAAAGATGTCGATAAAATGGCGTCCATGCCATAAACTAATTGATAGGGACACATACCGATTGATTTCTTGGTGATTATTCTATCAGCCCATAGTGCATGTACTAGCTTTCCATGCCATGCCTTTTTATTATGTTCCAGAAGCTTCTTAATGATATTGACCAGGATTTTATTAGAGGACTCGGCTAACCCATTACCTTGAGGGTAATAAGCTGTGGAATGTCCTAATGTGATGTGATATTTATAATAGAAGTCAACCATTCTTTTGGATGTAAAGGAAACCACATTTTCTGTAATGATTTTCTTGGGGCAACCGAATCTAGACTGAATGTTGGTCTCAAGAAATTTGATAATGACTGAATCGGTGGCATTCCTAGAGGGGATGGCTTCTATCCATTTGGTAAAGTAATTAGTAGTGGTGAGTATCCATTTGTGTTGGGAAGATGAAGAAGAGTGGATCTCTCCAATGAAGTCTAAACCACATTGTTGAAACAGAGCTTCAACAATGATCAAATGCAAAGGTAAAGGTAAAAGCTTTCTCTTTCCATCCAAAATTTAGCATTTATGGCAAGTCATGACTAGTTTGTAGGTGTCGGAGAACAGGGTGGGCCAATAGTAACTGGCTCTAAGGATCTTGTTAGCTGTGGTTTTCCAGTAAAGATGGCCCCCACATTCTCCCTCATGCATTTCATGCATGATATTTTCTGCATCATCCTCAAGCAAACATTTAAGAAAAATACCAATAGGATTCTTCCAGTATAGAACTCCATCTAAAATGCAGAATTTTAAAGATTTTTGTTTTAGGAATCTTTCTTTTGTCTTTGATAAGGTAGGAGGAGCATTAAGATAGAATAGCACATAAATAATATCAACATACCAAGGTGAATTTAAAAATACTTCTTCAACATGAGAAGCTATGCATTATTCATGTTCTTCTAAAGAGTCAACAAAATTCATATCTAATGCTTGGAGATTTGTTTCAGCCATGAGTTTTGCAAGTCCTTGTCCTTTAACCAGTTTAGTGGGTCTGATTCTAAATCATATTCTAAAATAATAGCGATCCACGTTCCCCTTTTACCATCGAGATCCTGATTTAAGATATCTTTGATAGCTGTGTGTGGAACAAAAGCAATAATATGAGAATGCAAGATATAAACTCTAAAGTCTTTCAATGCTTTGATTAATTCGAAGGCCTATTTTTCCATGATGTTATATTTTAAGGGAGCATCCCTAAGGGCTTTGTTAAAGAAAGCTATGGGCTGTTCTTGTCCCATTGCATTTTTTTGTAACAGCACCGCAGCCACAATATGTTTAGATGCAAATGAGAAAATATAGAGGTCTTTGGTGAAATCAAGACTTACTAGAATTGGTGTTTGGGTGAGTGCTTGTTTAACCAGTTCGAAAGATTGTTTGGCCTCCAAAGTCCACTTAACTCATACCTCTTTTTTTAGCATGTTTGTAATATTTCTCAAGGGTTCCGCAAGGTTGGGGATGAATCTTCCTAAGAAGTCGATTTTCCCAATAAAGGATTGCAATTCCTTAATGTTTTTGGGATGGATGATTTGCAATATGACTTCAATTATTTTGGGGTCTATTTTGATTCCTTCTTTAGAGATGATGTGGCCGAGGAGTTTTCCTTCCTCGAGGCCAAACAATGTTTTCTTGGGATTCAAATACAAGCCATATTTCCTACATTTTTTGAAAATTTTTCTTAAGTGGACTAAGTGCACCTCATCGGTTTTAGAGTAAACAGTGATGTCATCAAGGTAAATGACTATGAAGTAGCCTATGTCTTCTGAAAAGGCTATGTCCATGGCTCTTTGAAAAGTGGCCTCTGAATTCATCAACTCAAACGACATTTTAACATACATGAATGTGCTCCAAGGAGTGGTGAAGGAAGTTTTGTGTTGGTCACTCGGGAGTACTAGCACTTGGTTGTAACCGGAAAAACCATCGAGTAGTGAGATTCTTTTAGAGACAACTACATTTTGAAGTATGTGGTCCATTTTAGGCAAGGGATAGTTGTCTTTCAAGGAGGACTTATTCAGATTTCTAAAGTCAATGCAAACTCCGATCTCTCCGGTTTTCTTCCTAACTGACACTAGGTTGGAAACCCATTCGGAGTATCTGAGGGGAACTATTATCCCGACATCATACATCTTTTTGATCTCTTGTTCAACTAGAGGTAATATGACAGGGTTTATTCTTCTTAAATTATGTTTGAAAGGTTTTTGGTTCTCTTTGAGAGGGATTTTGTGTTGAATAATGCTTGTGTCATAAGATTTTAAATGTTGATACCCCCATGCAAACACATCTTTAAACTCCTTGAAGAGCTCAATATATTTATGTTTTATGTGAGGAGGATGGGTATTAGAAAGTTTGATCATTTTAGGTTCCCTTGTGCTTCCTATGTTGTATTCCTCTACATCGGCCTCAGTAGATTCTATCTTTGGTTTTTTAGCTACATCATTAAAATCGAACAGCTCTTCCAAAGGTGCAAGGCCTCTTGGTAATGTGTCATTCTTACAGTGTAAGACTTCAAGATCTCTTTGGTATATGTCCTCACACATCTCAACTTTATAAGGATGTGTGATCAATTTATATCAGCAAAAGAGGACAACTATGATTCATGATATCTATCTTCAGTAGGACCATCTTCCTCATGTTCTAAGCTAAGTTTAGTCAATGTAAATTCATTCCTAGATTGTAGGAAATCATCAATTTTTTTGTCACCCTCAAATACCTACCAATGATTAACGTTGTCAGGTACTGTAGGATGATGTTTGACTTTGATAGGGTTTTTTTCATTTGTAATTGGTATTTGGAAATTGCTGGTAGCAAAGGCGAGCTCGTTGGCAAGGCTATTCTAGGCTCTAGGAATGTAGGTGAGCTCATATTTCTCGAAAGTTTTGAGGAGGTCTAAGGCTACATTTATGTACTCTCTTAATCTTGGGTTCTTGGCTGAGTATTCACCTTTGATCTGTTTAATGACCAACTTTGAATCTCCTTGGGCTGATATTTTCTTAGTTCCTAATTCTTCAAGCAAGTGTAAACCGAGGAGGAGAGCCTCATATTCTGCAATGATATTAGTACATTGAAATTCCAATCTGTAAGAATGGCCCTAATTTGTGTTATGTATCCAAACACCAGCCCCTGAACCGACGTTGCCACATGAACCATCAAAGCTCATGTTCCAAAGTATTTCTATTTCATGTTTATCATTGAGTTGTTGTTCAGGGTTGCTAGAGTTTTGGTTATCATTTTCCTCATTTGAGGGTGAGTATGAGTGTTCCGGTGGGCCTAGCTCTTTATCACTTCCTTTTACTTGTCCACTAATCTCATTCTCATTATACAAGATAAAAGAATAAAAATCTGAATGAATGGAATAAACAGGGGTGTTGTTAGGCCTATCTAGGCTACTCACCATATATTTGATGTGGGATTCTCGGTACAATCTTCTGGTTTGGTTGAAAACAGGGATAGTAGCATAAGACATGTCAAGTTGGAGGTTCCCCAGAAGTTTGGCTCCCCAAGATCGGGACAAAAGCATGCCATATTTGGGGGGAATGTCAGTCACGACTATGTCCATGACCAGGCTCTTAGCAGGGATTTGTGTCAGATTGACACATAAGTCTTTGATCAGGCCCAAGCATTTAACCCTGCTTTAATCGAAGAAATATAGATCTTTGTAGGGCCTGGTTATTTCTAGGCCCAATATTTCCATCATTACCTTCGGCATGAGGTTGTGAGAGGCACCAGAGTCTAGCATGGCATTATGTAGGATTTTGTCGTGTATGTTTAGGCTAAAATAGAATGGGGGAATGACTCCTTCTCTGTATTTTCCATCTACTTCGGGTCCAAACAACATCTTTGGTGTATCATCTGTCAAATTCAGAGTATTGGTATCATTTTCTATGCTCAAAACTTTAAAAACTTGGGAGCGGTACATATCCTGAGCTACCAGTTCAGTGAGAGGGATGGTTATTTCGATTTTAGCGATCCCTCTTTCAAAACTGAAAGGTACTTGAGTTTGGACATATTTACATCAGTTTTATCAGCCATAAATTTTTCCACATTTTTAATTTGCTGATTTTGATTCGGGGCTTTGGTCAGTAGAGTTTTCTCAGGGCCACTAGAAGATGTGCTAGGACAGCTTGTGTCAACTCTTGGTTGGCTAGTTTTATCCTTGTTGGGATCAATTTTCTTAGCCATGGTGTTGTTATTGTCTGTTGTTATTTTAAGAATGTTTTCGGGAGTTTTCTTAACAACAGTGTCTGAGTTGTTTTTCTTGGAGTTGTCTTGGTTTTTCTTACTCCTAAGATCATATTGTCTATGGAATTCCATTATGGAATTTTCTAATCTCATTTCGTGGTCTTCAGAATCTTCATATCTTGTTTCATCTTGGTTTGAGGAGAAAACACCTTGTTCTTGTTCTGTGAGAAAAACCTCACCCTCACTATTAGAGCCTATTAAGTTTAGATGATTCTCATCTGGTTGTTCAATATCTCTTTCCCCTTCGTCAACATAGTTATCTTGGAAGGGTGGTCTGATTTGTTGATCATTTTCCCTTGGTCTATTTTTGGGCGGGTCTCTTCTAAAATTTTGATCCTGGTTTCTATTCTGGGGATTTGTTTGGTTGTCCCTAAGGGGTGCTATTTCATTTATGCTTATTCTCTCCATCATTATTTCCATGGTCCTAAGAAGGTTGTTCATCTTGGAATCAGATGAGGAGGGGGAGGGCATGTTGTCATCTTTGTATGTTACCCTCTTTTCTAATCTTAGCCTAGATCTTTTTTCAACTAAGTTGGCCTCTACACTTATAGCTCCTTTTTTCGTGTCTTCTAAAGTTAGTGGCTCTCTTTCTCTTAGTTGATAGGCCATGTCGAGGTCAAAACCCCCCACGAATTTAGCTAAGGCTAGGCCTAATGGGGGTTTCATGTTTGGCGGTAGTGCATTGTAAACACTATTGAACCTAGTGCAATAGTCTTGGACACTTTCCCCTATGTTTCTTTTAAGAATTTTATATTCCAAAAGGATATGAAGAGGGTTTTTCTTGATTTCCCATTTGTTTATGGAATTTTGGTAAAGGGAAGGGAGATCATGTATGCTATTGGGAGTTAGGATTTTGAACCATTTCTTAGCTTCTCCTCCTAGACTTTGGGCAAACATCCTCATCTTCATGGTTTCCTCTTCTAATTACATGTAGTCAAAAGCATCATTCATTCTATCTACATGATGTTGGGCAGTAGTGGATTCAGCCTCGGTGAAGTGTGGGATTCTGGATTATTAATCATTTGGAAAAGGTACCAATGCTTGCGGTAACACAAGGGGTGCATACCATGCTTCCATGATAGGAGCTAATGGTGGATTTATAAGTGGAGGATTTGTGCTATGAGATGGAGCGGTTTGCACAGTTGAGGTGTGAATGGGTGTGGCGGAAGTACTCGGACCAATAAACTGATTCTGAGCAGACTTGGGGTGAAAAGAGCCAAAGTGGTGGAGAAGTTGGAAATCAGGTGGCATGGAAGGAGAAAATTATCTGCTAGGACTCTGCTGCAAGTCTATGGGCTCAAGATTGGTATGGTAGATTCTACTTTGCGACTTAGTTCTGAAAAGGTCTTTGGTATGGCGCAAGTCAAACTGGGGATATTGCAAGGCTGTAAGCTATTCAGGTACGGAGATTTCTTTATGAATGGTCTATTAGTAGCTAATTTTCCAGTTTTAGAAGTTTGCCACAAAATCGTTTCTAGGTCATCAACTATAATAGGAGGGTTCGGATCCGGATGAGATCTGGTATTGATTCTTCGTGGAGCTAGATTTCAAACTCAAAATTTTGAGAGGCTGAAATTTTTTAAACTTTTTTGAAAATTTTACCTCTTTTATGTTTGCTAAACTCTCACAGTGTGGGACTATGATTCTAGATTTCCTAGGGTTGATTCGTCACAATCCTACAGGGGTCTAGGGACACTAGTAAAGTTAGAAGGCCTACTGGAGGCTAGTGGAGTCGCCAGGTGGATATTTTTCATTGTTTTGAAGATAAGTGTCTATGGTCCACCACCAATACTGACAAAAATCCAATCTAGAAATGTTTTGGGGTTTTCTGAGTTTCTATATTCAGCCATTGAGGTATGTAAGAGTGTCATATAGCTGAGTCATCATTTTTCTAGGATGGTGAAAAAGCTAGATTCTACTTTTAGGCTATCAGTTAGTTTCTCTATGATTTGACGAAGGTTTCTGAAGTCCTAAGGGATACTTAGTTTGTCACTGACATCAGAGGTTGCATCATAATCACCATTGTGTTAGTGATAGTGATGAGGTAGCTATAAATCATAGGATACTGTTGATGAAGGGATTCTGGAGTCCTAAGGGGTATTTAGATTGTTATGAACTCAGAAGTTCCCACCGTGATCGCCATTATGTTGTGGTCCCATGATTTCGCAGATTGGTAGACCAAATGACAGGGCAACATCAGAACATTATTTTGAGTCCTAGGACCTAGCCTTCCTGTACTCAAAGAGGGCTCTCTCTATTATGCGAAGGATGTGAACTTGTTCGCATTGGATGATTGATTTTAAGCTAGCTGTTAAGTGTAATTTGTTTGTTTGTTTTGGGTTGGGGTAAGATGATAAAGTAGGATAGGTGGAATGAGATATTATCAAATCAACAAGGCTATGGGGTCAGATGAAGTCAAGGGTGTCTAAATGATGAAACAGAGTGTATTGCAGGGCCAATTTAACTAGGTTAATGGAACCTTTAGGTGATGTATGAGGTGTAATGAACATTAAGTTTGGGAAAAAACGAAGAGGTATTAAACATATATAGTCTGAAAGAAATAACTCATGAGGTAGGGAAAACCATTAATCTCTATGAACAATACTAAAACTGATAAACATGTAAGATGAAAATTCCGGTGAAACATAGAAGCATTAGAACTCATAACTTTAGAAATTCACCTTCAGCTTTTGGGAAAACACATAAGATAAACAAACAACTCAATTTATGGAGAGGGAAATCCTAAACAAAATATATCAAGTTATTGGGAACTCTGAAATAAGTTGGTAAGCATGGGCAAAGGGCAAGATCGAAATGAGACCTCTTTGTCTTAACCTAATCAATCAATATTCCATAGGAAAGCTTAAAAATAGGGTTTTGAAAACTTTAAATAAGTAGGGAATACCATGAATCATATTTATAAGCTAGCATACTAACCATTCATGAAACAAAAACAAGTTTTAGTGGGCCTAAGGAGGAGTCAAGAATTCCTTAAGATGGCTAAAAGAGGAAAACATCAAGGCTATAAAAAACAAGAGGTTTGAGGTGCTTTCATGAGCATGTCTCAACCTATAATTTTATGATCTATAGAAACCAAGAATAATGAAACAGAAATGAGGACAAGAAAACATTAAAAAGTTGAGAAAACATCACCATTCACCAAACTATGGAATCCTGCAAACATGCTTCTCCATCATCAAGCCAAACAAGCCATTCATTCACTTCATAAAACCAATTTCTTCTCCAAGCTCATAAAACCATGTATTTCTCTTAAACACATCAAGTCCCAAAAGTTTACAATGAATCCTCATGCCTTATATAACAAACAAGGAAGAGGAGAGCCATAGAGAGTAACTAGAAGCCTATTGGCCCAAAAGAAATATCCTAAGTTGTCCTTGAGGCTTTGCAAAGCCCAAGGCACAAAAATATCTAAATAAATATCTTTTCCGACTATAAATGGAAATAAACTTGAATTTTAGGCCTGACATGTCTAAGAAAACTTTCCAAACGCACATCCTTCCCAGTCACACACAGGAGTGTAGCACATTGTGTCAAAATTTGAAAACTTGCCAGGTGCGCAACGCAAAAATAGGCCTTTTTGCAACAATATTTTGGAGGCCTTCCTGATGCTTAAAAAGGCTCTGAGATGGCTCGTTGGAAAGCCCTTGAAGTATAATTTCCATATCTACCTTTAGTTTTTCAATATGATCTCTTAAAGTTTCCCAAAAAGTGGAAAAATCCAAGACTTCCAGGAGCACGGCACATGCTCAGAAAAGTGGGTAGAAAGGTGAAAAAATGAGTGTTTTTGACCCTTTTGAGGGGTCAAAACAAATCCAATTGAGATGAAATTTGGTGAGAATACTCCTCTAATGACGGGGAATCCAAAAATTTAAGCTTCTCCTCCTAAATATTCCCTTGCAAAAATCACAACATAGGGTGTGCTGCGCTCCTAGCCTCAAAATTTGCAAAAAACAAAAAACATGTTCAATTTCTCTCAAAATTGGTAGGTAGGTGCCTCATGGGTCCTTGGAGACCTATAGAGAAAATTGGGCCAAAATTCCAAGCCTAGCTTGGTCCTTTTAATCATTTGGTGCCGGGCCCTCATTTTGGGCAGTTTTGAGCTTTTTCCTTGCAAAGAGATCCCTCCGTTTATAGTGCTCAGTCATTCTCCTTTGCAAGCTCAAGTCTTTGTTGGCCTTCTCCATTTTGGCCTCTAGATGGATTTTGGACCTCTCAAGACATGATTCTCTATTATTCTCAATTTCCATGGCAAGGAGTTCAGTGAGGGGAAATTGTTGTGCTTGGGATTATTCTTCCTCTCTCTGCCTTGCCAATGCTTTCCTAAGATCCATAATCTTAGGTATCTTTCTAGTTTGGCCTTCTTCACCACTATCCTCCTCATAAGTGCCCATGTATTCCTCCAACTTCACTTATGACCTTTGAGCCTCTTTCTGATATTTGAGCGCCCGTGCTTTATAGATGGCTAGCTGGCCACTCATTTGTTTGTTCTGCATTTGCAAAAAGTGAATGAGATCCTTATACCTTTCTAACTCAAATTCCAAGTATTTGATATGTGCATTCCAGTCTTGTAGAAGAGATTTTACTATTCTTGTCCCATTTTCCTCATCACTATCTATGTGAATGAGCTCAAATTCTCTTTCTTCCTCATGATTGTCCTGTTCCTCTTTCATTGGAGTTGAGGAGGAGTGCATGGCCCCTTGCCCTTTAGAGGCAGCAAACACATGCCTCTCTCCTCTTTGATAGGTAATGGTGAAAGGTGCAACAAGTTTTACTTGCAAAGCTTCATCACTAGTGACCTTAGGGCTGTTTTTCTCTTCATGGATGATCTTTGTGTGTGCATCTTCCTTATCTTTCTCTTGGCTGCCCTTTTTGATCAGCATCTTCACTATCCTTTATGCCATTACCACTGTTAGTTTTTTTTTCTTCATGGATTTCATATGCCTCCTCCCCACTGTCTTCATATGTATTTTCAATGTCATTGTCTTCATCATAAGACTCACTATTTTGGCTCTTTTGCTCATATGGGGCTCACTAATTTCAACTATGTTTTTCCTTTATCAACACACTCATCTTTGTCACTGCCTTTGTTAATTTATTCTTGGCTATTTCCCTCTCTTCCACCTTCCTCTTCTTCACTTTTTTCTTCATTTTCATCATCCTTTCCCTCACTGTTTTCTTCTTTTTCATCACTGCTTTCTTCTTGGCCATCACTGCTTTTTTCTTGGCCATCACTGCTTTCTTTATTTTCTGATTTCTTAGGGGAAGGTGAATGAGGAAGGTATATTTGAGGGAATGATTCATGTGAAGAAGATGAACCAAGGTTAGCGGAAGGTGATGTAGGTGTGTGTGGAGGATTTTGAGATGATGATGGCAGAATTTGCAGAGGAGTGGGCTGTGGAGTTGTGAAATCATTGTGGGTGATGAAAACCTCCCAGGGGATGACTTGTTTTTCTAGTTGGTGTGAGACAATCACTTTGATGAGGGAATGATGAAAAAGTCTTGACATTTTTTGGGATGGAGGACTTTGCTGCATGATGGAAGACATTTTCTCAATACTTTTGCAAAGATAGTAGGGCATGTGTAGCAGCTTGGTTTTGGTGAAGTGCATGAGGAGCCTTATGTGGTATGAATAGACTCTGGAGAACCTGCCCTCACAGGTGAAGTATTTCATGATGATCTTCATCAGGAGAGAATATCTGTCTAAGAGATGAGATAAGGGGAACATAGTTTTATAGTCAACTTGAAAACTTGGTTTCAAGAATGGGCGATAGTGGCTTAGGTCTAGATACCTTTGTTTAAACCACCTTTCTCCTATGCAAGGCATTACAGTGGCCCTAAAGATGGCATAGGCAGTCAACTGGAATTTTACCCTGGCTAGGTGTATTTTATGTTTATGAAGGTTTAGGGAAAAGAGTTTGGTCAACTGAGGGTGACTCTGGAGCTTTACATGAAGCGCTGGGTTTCCAATATTATGAAGACATATGCCAAATGTTGGACGTGGTCCTTCAAGAGGAGGAAGTTATTGAATATGGTTTTAACCTCGAGGAAGAGTATCTTGATCTTTCTCCAAATCATCAAGATCAAGTTATTGATGCATACCTTGAGAATTGTGTCGAAAGAGAGATGCATGTCCTCCAAGGATGATGAAGAAGATCTTGACCTCGAGAGCTTTCAGGTATTGCAAGAATGGATGATGAAATATGAAAATTCTTGCAAGAAATTGATGGATACATATGAATCCAAGGAGATTTTATCCCGCTATTGTGAGCAATCGAAAAAGGCTCCATAACATGAAGTGTGAATATAAAAAGAATCCTACCGATGACCTTATTCTTGAAGCATTCTACCAAAATCATGTAGTAAAGACATTGGATAGTATTATTCGAGAACAGATGAATGAGGAAAAGTCCTTTGTATCTAAATAAGAGAATGAATTGTATCCTAACCAAAATCAAGTATATAGTTATGAACAAGATGATTCTGAGGAAGATCATGATAGTCAGATAAATGAAGAATCTATGAGTGACTTTTGGGCTGCTGATTGGGGAATTGGGTATGATTATAAAAATAAAGACCCCATAGTCTCTCAATCGATGAGAATGAGCCCAGGATAGAAGAAAATTCTCCGCCCCTTCTCAACAACAATGTTTTACCTTATGAAGCCTTTCCTATTGATTAGAAGGATCTCTTCTTTATGTTCCAAGCTGATTCAATAAAAAAAGATCCTTCCAAAATTGTGGGTAATTTGAATGAATTTAATGTAAAATAAATTGAGGAAGATGCTTCCTTTATCCATGACAATAATAAAGGTTTTATCTTCATGTTTGAGAATTCCTCCCCTTGTTATGTCCCCGTCCCGGAAATAGATGCTTATGATGCAGTTTGTTCTCCTAGTTTTGATGAAGAATTGGTTTCACCTATGAGAAACCAAGAATCATGGTTTTTCCCCAAATAAAAGGATGAGTCCACTTCTTATTTTCCCAATTACCAAAATAATATCATCATAAATGTGTTTGAGACATTCACTCCCTCTTACCTAGAGGGTGATAGGCCCGAGATAACTCTTCATTTAAGATTCATGTACTTGATCATTGACATTTCTATCTTCTGGTTAGAGGATCAAATTCAATCCTCTTGGTTGGTGTCTTTACCTTATTCTAGGAATCCTATATATATCTTATAGGTCTCCTATTTTCCCACCTCCTATCACCGTAACCCATCATATCATTATTTCCATTTGTATTATTGGGTCCATTGCAAAAATAATCATGGAAGAATGCATTCTTGCATTGATCAATTGACATGTTGGTTGCATTGGATCTATGATTATACCTAATGCTTTACATTGTATTTTATGCATGTTAGAGTATAATGCATAGCATGCTGACTTTATCATTAGAACTAATATCATATGACATTTTTCATGGTGGACTAGCTGCATTTATATTAAATTTGCATATATTTTCTTCCTTGTTGATTTTTACGGCCTAATAATAAGCATGGATGATCATAAGAAACCATAAAAACATGCTTGCCCATGTGATTAGTCTCTATATGTGCAGGTAATATGTCTACGAAAGCCAAGATATTGTTGGTGTTCTCATGACCTCCCGTTCGAGTAGCTTCACGCACTTTTCCGAGAGCTCATGTCTCAGTTGGAGCCAGAAGTTACCCACCACATGTGAGTAGTGTATATAGGATGAAATATTTCTCTTAGATGGTCCTCAGCTGGCATCCATGAACCCCTTGTAGCCACTATATAGCTCAATGCTCCATTTTCTCTACTAGTTGAGCCAACCGTGTGGTCCCTTGGCTACTTGTCATGAATGTATGTTTGAATGTGGGCCTTCTGACCCTAAAGGTATGGGTTTTCATTGGTATATTTGAGTAATTTTCCTTACTTTCATGGGAACTTTTGGGCATGGATTGGTGGGGGAATTTGGTGGAAAGAGTGGGTTAGGCTTGTATTCTTTTCTCCATTGCCTGATTTCGTGGTTACCCTTGTATCCTAGTCCCGTGGGATCCCCTTTACTAACCATTTGTCTTTGGATTGACACTACATGGGAATACTGATTATGGTGGCATGGTCCCACTTCCAAACATCACCTAAATCACTCACCTTCCACTCATTTAAACCCCATTAGTCTATTTTCCCATCTGGGTCCACATAGGATTTTCCTCACCCTCCCCTTTTCTACACCTTGGGTCGGGTTTGGAACGATGCCCCAGTGGTTGATGCAACTAAAAATAAAACTAAAAGCATAATTTTTCACTTTCAATAGGTAATGTACCACAAAATTCAAAATATGGTTGATATATACAAATTTAGCACGTGGGAAAAATCCAAACACGAGCTCTACCCCTTACCCATGGCCATCGCCTTGGTTCCTACGAGTTCTAGATGATCCCCCTTTATCATCAAGGAACCCATGATTGTCCCAACCCCTCATGGGTGATGAACCACCCCACCTTAAGGGGGTATTCATTGCTACACCTTACACATCATGCTCTCCATCCCTTGTAGCCCCGAATAATTATTAAGAACAATCAATAAAAGAAAAATGCATATGAATAAGGGTGGAAAAAAAAAGGTTGGGGTAACTCATGTACCACGATTTTATCCATCCTACACTTATTACCCACATGTGGGATTCCCTTGTTGTAGCTACCCTTGCACCTTGACATGTGGTCTGGATGTTTCCCCTGATCCCCACTCCATTCCATTATTATATCATTTTCCACATACCACTTGAAGGATGCACCATGGACATGTCACCCCCTTTATAGATTGAAGCCACCTAATAGGGTCCTTGGATAACCCCCCTATTGAGCTTTGAGACAATTATACATACCAAAGCCCACTATGGAAGGGCATGCCACCATGAAGTGCCCCATTGGTTCCATGAATTCTAAGCTCTATTAATTTATTATTCTAATGATTTTTTGTATTGGAGGGAAAGTGGACACATTGGATCTTGTGCAGGATTGTAGGTGGATTCACATTTGAGGCTTGGTACCCCTATATGGGGTCCTGGCCCTTCATAGAGCCACATTGGCACTTGTAGGATGATCATTGAGAGCCACGAGCCTCCACCATAGCCAAGATGACTACATGGATCCACAATAATGTTCATCGATTGCTGCTATTCCAACTTTTGGATGAGGATGATGCACTTAGTTCACCATGACCATCCAACTCGATAGATGCACCATACACTTGGAAGATATTTCAGGGTCCATAAGATTGTTCCTCGTTGCAAAGGTAAGGCTTATGTCATCATTATAGACCTTAAATATGGTTTGAAATGATTTTCAATCCATTTGGAGACCCGGGTGACCTTGTGGCCCCACACCCACTTGGGAGCACCACCGGTTTTTTCTTGGGGAATAAGGGGTCACCCCCTTGTCCACTATGATAGGATTCCATTATTACATTATGGCATCATTTGGAATTCATTAGGCCTCCTCAAAGGCCCAACGACTCACTCATTTGATCATTCGACCCTATTGAGAGACTTATTCATGTATTATTGAGCTAGTTGGTGGGCTTGTCACAAAAAATTAGTGTTATTATGCACATTATTTTATTCTAGGGGTGAAATTAGGCCTAATTAGATAAATATAATTCATTAGGAAGTGTATAAATATAAGTGTGATGGAATCATTTTATCATCATCACTTGGAATGGATCATATCTTCCTATGAGATTTTCGCTATTTTTTGAGGATGAGATTTTTGGGATGAATGGATGCGTTTCGATGTTTGGTTATTATTATTTTTCTTGGAGCTTATATGATTTTAATATCTTGGTGATTGGATATATTCTTATTACATGTAATTACTATTTCAATTCTATTCTTGTTATTTATTTTGCTGCATTCACGATACTTGGATTTTCGCTATTCTAGGGTTAATTTGCTACTTTTATTGGAACAAAATTATGTAAATTGAATCTCTAAATAGTATTTTATCATGTATGTGCCATGTTTGAATGAATGAATGTTCCTAGAGACATTATTGTTGATTTTTATTTATAATTCACCAAATATTGTTGAACAAAGTATAAATAACCTTGAAGCTGCTTCCATTAAGCCCTAGTTCCTAGCGAAGTTGTCTTTAGGCCTACTTGAAAAGTGGAAATCAATCCAAACCACAAATATTCCATGAATCCATAAAAGCACTGATCCTTCTCTGGTGATCACTTTAAATTTCATCTTTCTCTTTCACAATCCTTATTTTCTAGGTCTAGACCCATTGGGTCCCCTATGACATAAATTTTATTGCAAACCACCCATCACAATAATTCATTCTCTTGGCCCCTACTGTGCTGGTGTATCTCCTAGGTTCCTTCCATTTTTGAAGAAATTTCGACAATGGGATTTTGAGATATCTCAAGCCCTAGCCTCAAGATTGAATCTTGCCCTTGATTCCCTTAGGATAGAAACCTCATTGGGATCATCGCATTTCATTTCATTGAAAATTCCTTCCTTGATACCCTTATCCTCCTTTATTAGGTCAAGTAAATCATTGGTTTCTCAATCCCATTCCCTTGACCTAACCTTGGGTCCACTTGGTCCTGTGTGATCCCAAACCTCTTGAAGATAATTTCACAAAGGCCATTTGGAATCCAAGTTTCCAAAATGATTTCTTGGACTAGGAACCTCCATTACAAGTCTCATTTACAAATAATATCCTTTAAAAATACCTTTTTCCCTTATAATAGATCCATACACCTTGATTTTCAAGCGAGAGAACCACAATTTGAGTCTCTCTTGTGAACACAACTTTAGGAATCACCCTCTCCCCCTTCATTGACCCATTCATCTAGGTGATTCTCTTCATACTGGGTTTCCTCCCATTGGTGAAAGTCCATAAAGAGTAGGGAGCTTTAGCTGAGGTGACAGTGGGCTATAGCTCCATTGTTTCCCTTGACCTAGCAGTTTCCCCTTCAAGATCCCCTGCTAGGACCCCTACTAGTTTGATTGGTAACATTCGAATTAGTATTTTAATGGATACAACCATACAAAAAAATGTCCCTCAAGCAAGCTAAAGGATATTAAATTATCACCCAAGTACTATGGTCCTTACAAGGTGTTTCAAAAGATTGGTACAATGGCATACAAATTGGAGCTACCTGCATCTTCCCAAGTACGCCTAGTTTTGCATGTTTCATGCTTAAAGAAGGTTATTGGTGACAAGATCCCAATTCAAAAAATATTTATAGAACTTGATGAAGAAGGAAAAACCATATTTTAGCCTGAATTAGTCACAAAAACAAGAACCCGACAACCAAAAATTCAATTAATTTCATAGTATCTCATTAAGCGGAAGAACTTACCTACTGAAAATTCCACATGGGAGGATGAGAATTTTATATAGAAGCATCTGGAACTACTCAAGCGTTGAGGAAAATAATTTTTTGAAGGAGAGGGGCATGTTAGGTCCCTATAATACTAGTGTAGACCCCTTATTATTATTTTTAGTGTATCTCCCTATTGTTATTATTGTTCCCATGTATCCCTCATATTGTTATTGTTGTGCCCTCACATTATTATTGTTATGTAGGGTCTGATTATATTGTGACCCCTCAGACTCCTATATATACCAAGGAGTTATAGTCATTTGTATCATCCAAGAATTATTCATTGTGTGAAGTAAAGGAGGTTTCCCCCTCGAAGATGCTATTTCTCAAGTCATTGATCTATCTTTTCTTCTATTTTGTGAGTTGGTTGCATAAATTATGTGTCATAAAATACATAAATTTACCATTAAAAACAAGTTCGAACTAACTGTATAATGATAATCAAATAAGAAAATTCCAAATGCGAACAAGAAACCGACAAAGATGAATCAGTTTAGAAGTTTGTATTATTTCACAACATTTGTATTCCTGCACTATTGCTATTGTTCACGATTTAACATAAACGCCATTGAGACACCATTGAAGATGCAAGATAAAATTTGAAGATAATAGTTGATGTAAGGTAGTAGAAGCTCAAACAATAATCGAAGCTCTTAAATACAAATTTCAAAGAGAAAAAACTACATGATCTATTGTTTTTTCTATCACTGAAAATAACATTTTGTCCCCACTATACTAGGTATTTCACATGTTTGTAGTCTTGTTTCCCTAGAAATCACCAGCTGCCACTAATTTGTGTCTGAAACACACTACAAAGATAAATATTCCATCCATATTTTTTATCATCTCGATGTTTGTCTTATGATTAATAGAAAACAAAGTTGTAGGTAACTACAATTCATCTCAACATTCAATTCATCGACTACACACCTGCTCACACATTTAGAAAACCATATAAGCACAAAAATATCAAATATAGATACATAATTTTCGTATAATTTCAACATAACACAAATTCATATGTGCATAAATGCAAAGAAAATCCATTTGTGTGCAAAAATATCTCACGCACAACCACCTTCCAACAAATTTTTCCGCACATCTACTTCCAGACTCAACAATACCCTTTTGTTAGTCATTGACATTTGAAACTGATATTAATAAATGTGGGTCCCAGATATCGTGAGAAGGAAGCATTCATTGCGAAATATGTTCTAAATAAGAACCAAATAAGATATTTTTATATTTATTATTTTAATAAATGTTGCACAAAACATTTTTTCTCTGCAGACGCTACCTCCGAACATCCATTATCCCTCCACACCTCCCTCTTTTCGCATAAATCCCATACATGCATTTGTTCTCTGCATAACCTCAACACACGCACAACTACCTCCACACAAATTCGTTCACGCACCTACTTTTTCACTCAATAACACACTTATTCATTGACATATAAATGATATTAATTAATGATCATATGTTGTGAAATACATCCCTAAATAGAAATTAAAAAAAGGATTTGTATATTTTTTATTTTAATAACTTTGCACAAAATTTCGCATAGAATCCGCACATGCACCACCAAATCCACACAACTTCGTCTGCACATCTACTTACACACTCAATAACACCCTTCAATCAATCATTGACATTTTAAACTCCACACACACTACCTCTTAATATTCAGCTCCAGACAACCCCCTTCTCAAAACTCCTTCCACACAACTACTTTCGTAGTTGCAAAAAACGTTGATAAATAATAATTAAAAAAGGGACTTGTATATTTATTATTTTAATAAGACCTACACAAAGCCTTATGCACATTCGTTTTACCACACAAAAGTTATTCACAGGAACTGAAAACATAGTTTATTTAACACCCCCGTTTACACAAAAGATCCTCAATTCTCTTGCACATACTCCATAATAATATCAGTTGGATATTTGTTTATCATGTCGTGCCCCCCGCCACACCTTTGAAAAAAAACCTACAACCACATCAATTCTCACATCATTGGCTAGAGCACTAACACAGGACTGCCTCACAACCACATGCTAATTTTGCGTCTGGATACCTGGTAATTTTTAGATTGTGAATGAGGCCTTTAAGTGGTAAATTGGAAAGTGAGAAGGTGACCTATAATTTAGAAACTCTATGCCATGGTACCTAATAAATTTAAGAGCTAAAATGTTTACAAAAAAAATCAAGAGGTTATTCTGACCCATGTCTAGTTGGAAAATCCAATAGGGAAACATTTAATTCACTTTTCCTTACAAGAAATTTACTTGTGATATTATATTCTTATTGTTCTTAATTATGTTTATGTTATTATCATCAAATAAATGCCAAAACAATAAATATCACAACCATATAAAAATGAACATAAGACATATCCTCCAAGCCACAGAAAACCCATCCAAGGGGAAAATCCATAAATAAATTCTCTTATTATAGAATCAACTTCAAAGGAGACTTCTAAGACCAAACCATAGACAAGGGCTGCCACCAAGAATAAATCCAACCAACCAATATTCCTTCTACAATTCAAGATAAAGTATACCAAGAGAAGCGAAACAACATCCTTCCAAAGCAAGGATCTTCTAGCCTTTCAGTTCCCCAATAGAAATATGCAACCATCCCTGCAATTTTCAGACTTGAGATACAACCAAAAACTCTAGGTTTCTCGGATGTATGATTTGAAAGATACAAAATTAAGACCTTTGATCTTCTCTAGGGCTTCTCCCTTCCCTCTCTAGCCTTTTCCTTTCTTGTACTTTCACACTCCTTCCTAGTTGCAAACCGAATCCAATATGCTTATGCTTGCTGTGTGTCATAATAGGTCTAATTTACATCCTTTATATAGCCTTTCCTAGGGCTCGAATAGCTCTCACAGGCCCGAATTATTCCTGGCTGGATGACTTGGTCTTGGGAGCCTTTTAGACACTTCCAAATAAAAAATATTTTTTTATTTTCATGATACAATTGCCCAAATGGGTATTTTAAAATAACAATGACTTTTGACTCATGTAAACCTTAGGAGACCTAATGAAAAATAACTTGAGCATGAAACTCATGCTCCAAAATAATTTTATTTTATTCTTTACATAATTTTCTTTCTCCTTTTTATAGACAAATAAAATTTTCATCATGTCATAAGTCAAATAAAAATTACGAAGACCAAAACTAGTTACACTTTCCAACACTCCCTCTTAACTAGGGAGGTATTCATATTTTTCCAATTGGTATAATAATATTACTCACTTTGGAAAGTTCTCATAAGAAGATTCAGATTGATAAGACAACTATAGACATTAAAATTATGATCAACCAACATTATCTTTGAGGCCTAACTAGACAAGCTTGACTTTATTCAAGAGCATTAGGATGGGAGGATTTACGTGTGATACCACACTACCTAGACGAGGTACATACCCCATCGCGATATTATCAAGGTATGTCCTTTTAGGACTATTATTATCTTTGATCTCCAATATTGAACCCTAAAATAATATCATTCCTCTTCAACCACTCTTCTCTTGGATACATGTCCTATCCTTAAAGAGTGTCAATACCTTTCCTTTCTTGGATTTTACATCCTCAAGGAAACCACAGATGCATATCTAATCCTCCACCATTCCCTTTTCATCACCTAAATAAGAGATTGCACATGTGATGTTCAACATCAATCCCTCTCAATCAAAGAGGATATCATTATTTCCTCTTTCCTAGGGAATATATCCTTGCTCCTATTTAAGGAGTCTCCTTTGATTTCTCTAAAACTAGAGAATATGTTGAAAATGGCACCAAAAAAGATTATAATTTAATTTTCCCTTGAATCAATTTAGAAGAAAATTGTAATTCCACATCACATGAAAACCTATACAAGTTAAATAAGTTATTTTGACTTAGTTGGTTTAGTTAATTCGAGTTGAGGGTCTAACTTGAGGCATGTAGAGTGGCTCCTACAAAATAGGAGCACCAGTTGAGTTTATTTTGAGTTGTAATTAATTAATTTAGTTTATCTGAGTTAAAGTTAGTTTAACTAGTTACAATTGTTGGAGGAACTAGTGAGAGGTATAATAGTGAGTTTTCAACTCTATGATCAATTAGTTAACTGATGATTCAACCATAAATAACTCATGCATGTCAAAAATGAGAGTTACCCAGTTAAGGTTGGAGTTCAAGGTAAATGCACTATCATTTTTATAATCATCCAAATTGTAGAGGTGGTGCATGCACTCAGAGGAAGACCATAGATGGATTGCGTATTATTGGATGGGAATTTATCTAATTAATATGGGATAATTACCCAAGGAAAAGTGCAAGGAAATAGGGATTTGGGAAGGCAGAAAATTGGCTAAGTATTGGCTGAGGCTTGTCTAGGAAGAAATGAGATAGATAGAGATAATGAAGAGGTTTCTTAGGTTCAAGAAAAGCATTGTAATATTCTCATATTTTATGACTAATGAAATATATAGATAGTGGGGATTTTAGCTGAGGCTTTCCCCATGAAATAATTGTGTAATGTGTTGATTGAATTCTTTCTCTTTTTTGCTTTGTGATTTTACGATTGTTTGTTGGTTTCTGCAATTAGAAGAGTAGATTCAAGTATGTTATTTTAGCATATTATTATTAGCAGTTTGAATCTACATGTATTTTCTACATGGTATCAAAGATGAAATCACTAGAGAAGAGAAGAATACGAGTTTGTAATTGCAGGAGGAAAAAGTTTTGCATATCTCTTCTACAAAGCTAGTAGTAGGATCATGATGGCATTCTATGGTCTGAGGCTCGAGTATGCCATTGAGGGTAGCTTGAATTAAATTTCCTGGAGATACCATATGGAAGCAATATTGGAGGACAATGAATTGAAGAAGTTCATTGACGAGGACATCCCAAAAACAACTCCAGCTGATGCACATGATCTAGCAGAGTGGAAGAAGTGCATAGCAACGACCATAAGGATTATACAGGAAGGAGTTAGAGATAATGTTTTCTCGAACCTCCATGGAAAGGAAACTCCATATGCAATGTGGAAGGCCTTAAAAAATTTGTTTTAGAACAACAATTACCACATGAAGCTAGCATTGAAGGAAAAGATCAGGAAAATCAAGATGGAGAAGGGAAACACAATACGAAAGTACTTGAACAAGTTCATCCAATGTCAAGATGATATTGGAAGTATTGGTGTTACAGTTGTAGAAGATGATATGGTGAACCTAGCACTTCTATGCCTGTTACACCATTTTTTGGTCATCTAAACCTATTATCATTAGATGGACCCAAGTACATAATGTAAGACCAATTTTACTCCAAGTAAAATTGCTTTCACTATGAAAATAACTTAGTAAATCTCCTTTATTAAGTTGTTTATGGTCTAAACAGGAAACCCCATAAGGAAATATTAAATAAATATACATTTTTTTGATTTTCCTCATGAAATAATTAGTTAAACAATAGTTTAATTAATATTTCTGGTTATATTTAGCCCAAAACAAGGAAATTAATTAGATAAATCATTATTTATCTTATTATTTTCTAAGAATAATTGTTTAAATCTTATTTAAATAATATTATTTGTTAAATATGACTAATTCACCCTTGAATAATTAAATAAAATTTTATTATTACTCAACCATATCCTTAAAATGATAAATAAATCATTTATTTATTTATTATTACTTAATCACATCCTTAAAATGATAAATAAATCATTTATTTATTTATTATTTACAAATAAAGGGATTTGAATCAAGTCAAATTCCTTTTCCTTCCAAAAAATATAATAAAATATTCCATAAAAGTTGGATCTAGATTTGGTTAATAATATTTTAATTATGCACCAATCTCTAGACTAACTCAATATTTTGTTATAAATAGAAGGGTTTTCCCATTCATTTGTCACCTTTTGTTGCCTAAAGATCACTATGGATCTCAACACTTGGTCTGGCTATTGATCCACAATCATAGCCATACTTTTCCATTTTTGTCTGGGTTTTCTACACCATCAAGAGAGAGGAATTCTAAATATGAAGTACTGAGGACTTACAAGAACCCATCCCATTGAGGAGAACAGGGAACACCCTCTTGTGTTTTCCTCCCAGGTGCCATTAATAAAAATATTCAATGGATATATTCTTGTCTTGTCTATTAGATCTATGGAGTAAATCTTATTTTTCTACTATTCAATGTCTTCTAATGCACAGATCTAGATTTTTGCAGCATTTGTCTTGATCATCTAATTGCGAATATGAAGATATTAGCAGTCATTTCTGTTGTTAGGGATGTTTGTTATGCACAGCTAAAGTGGTATTTTTTCCCAACCTCATGTTTACCACACTGCTACCCAACCTCCTTATTATCCATATTCATAGCCTGGTGCTCCAGCTTCTCCAGCATTAGCACCTCCTCCTCCCTTGCCTTTTAACCCCTGCAACAACAACCACCACCCCCTCCGGGGCAGGTGTACACACAACAGGGTTCGACTAATCCTCCTCCCTGAAAAAGGAAGAGGAAAGGCAATCGAAATAAAGTTGCCTCTGGTAATCATGGACCTAATCAAGGTAATGCTCCTAACACTACAAACCAGCAACAAGGCACTCAGCCCAAGCAGTACATGCCTCTTTGTAAAAACAAGCCCTGTTTGTGTTGTGGCGTTTATGGTCATTATACGCATGATTGTACCCTTATACCGCAGATGCGACAGCTATGGGAGTCTCAAGCAACATTGAGAGGATAGCAAGCCATTCCTTCAATTCCTCCCAGTCCTACACCTAGTCAACCAGATGTGCTTACCGATCCTTTCCCTCAACAGGGATTTGTGGCTACCCAACCACCTGAAGGACATGTGTCCACTCAACCTCTTCCATCTGGTTCCCTCGATTACCATATTTTCATGATGTCCCCTGATCAGCCTTCTGAACCTTCTTCTCCTGGCCCTTTACCTTCAGCTGGTACTCATGAGCACCTTTATCCTCCTGGAATGGTTCCTCCAGGCCTCAACAATCTTGGAGCCGTCCCACCTGGTCATTACCCATATGGTCAGATACCGTTCCTAGCTCCCCCACCAGGAGTGTACACTGTACTTGTTATGGCCACCCTCTCTCTTCCTAACATGACTCTTGGGATTTTCGTTTGGTACCTCGATCCTCCAGCCGCCACCCCGCCTGGTCAGCCTAAAACTTATCTTACTTTGACCCTGATTCAACCAGTCCCTATGACTTCTCCCGCTGCAAAAATGCCTCATTCAACTCAACAGGAACCACCTCCCATTGCGACCGCTTCGGGTAAGAAAGGCAAAGCTCGCAAGAGGGCATCAAAGGACAAGGCCACCCCGACAAACCCTGCCTCTTCTCGGCCTCCACAACATACCATCCAGTGTGCTTTGTGTGATTTTTTCGGCCACGCCACCCATACTTGTCCGGAGTTGCCTCACCTAGAGTCCATGGTCAACGAGACGTTTCTGGAATCTGATATCCCAGAGGTATATGTCACTATACTCGATTCAATCCTGAAACTCAAACCATTGCGCACAAATCACCCTTGTGCTTTATGTGATTTCCATGTCCATTAAACTCACCTGTGTCCTCGCCTCGAAGAGTATCGTTCCTCTTTAGAAACCTTACGCCAATTTGAGGCCGAGCACCATGAGTCACCCACTCCCTTATTTTCACATCTTGCTTCGGCAACACCCAAGGACACAGATGCTCCCATTAAATTTTCCCCTTATGATGTTGAGATAACGGGGCCTTGGTCAGAAGTCCACGATGAGACCTCCCCTGATGTTTTTCCTAACCTCCTTTCAGCCCCCTCCCTAGTCTCAACATCGGTAGATCCTCTGTCTACTCACTCTCCTGCTACCCCTTGTGACGATGCGGATATGAACCTCTCCTCTCATTCTGAGGAGTAAGGTCGTTTCGCCGTGTTAGGTGGTCTTTCTTCCATCAGTCACCCCATCTTCTATTACGATGATGACATTATGGAAGAAGCAACTACTCCTGACTTTATCTATCCCCCTTACATCAAACTCATGCATTTGAACCACATGCTCCTTGTGGCCATTACATTGACACCCAATGTTTGGGTAAGGGGGGCACCCATATTAGAGAGACCAGGAGAAGCAGTTCTTCAACACTCTCCTAGTGAATCTAGTCGTGACGACTCTAGTACCATTATTATTCCACATTTAGAAGAACCTCTAGAGTCCCATGTCACTTCAAGTGTTAGTATGAATCCTGTTGTACATATTCACCTCTTCCGTAGCCTAAAACCCCATGACCCTGCTTGACATTTCTATCCTCGCCCGAAAACCTGCATTGCAGTAGTTCAAAACTCAAATTTAAACAATTGCCGCACCGTTGATTTGATTTGATTTAAAATGTGTTTCCTGTCACCCTGCATCCTCTCGATGTCTCGCCTAATCTGTATTACCGATTCCATGGCCTCTGTTGTATCCACACTCCATATCACCAAGTCATTTTTCTCTAATGATTTGCGGATTTTGCAGGTTTTAATTTGGCTTTGTTGGCGCTTTAACTTTCCGCCTCCGTTGAAAAGATCTGGAGCATATCAAAGGACATATCATACTGGCGAAATTAAAGGAAGGAGCCGAGGGTAGGTGGGAGAGATGACCACCATTAAAGAAGACATAGATATGGACTCTCAGAACTCTCCAGATGCGTCCACCCCGCATTAAAGATCCAGGATTCAAATCCTGCACTTGAGGCGGGGATGTACAATCTTTGAAATACGGTGCTCCAAATCTCTTACGGCCCGAGCGAGATTTTCTTTCAGCCGCGGGCAACAAATTGTATATATTTTATTACTCCCATCTTGTATATAAGGAGATTTTATCTCCGAGCATTTATTTCTTGAACAGGTTGTTCAGTACCATCATTTATAACCAGTCATTCATAAGAGAAGGCGCGAATGTTTTCCGCCATTTTGGTTCAAACTGAGTCATTAATTGCGTCTCGTTTCCCTCCTCCTCCAGAAGTTTCTGTCTTCTCTATAAATACTGAGAAATAAGATTTTTGAGGGGTTCCAGATTTCTGTCAGCAAATGGTGCAGTGAGAAGACTTCTGTATTCATCTTGTAATATTTCTGTATGAAGTTTCAGAGCTCGTAGGGTCTCAGTGAGGAGGGGTTATAACTGTATTGAGGATTCTGGTCTTTGGTATCTCACAGTATGTAACTTTTCTTATGTGTTAATACATTATCTCTTTTCACGCGTTTTGTCCTCTTGTATCATGTTCTAGAATGCGAGTGGCTCACTAGTTTGTAGTAAGGATTCATCTTAAGTGGTGCCCTTTCTGGGATTAGTCAAGCACTTTAAATGGGCCTAGTCATGATATGCTGTTCCATGTTCACTCATTTCATATTTTCTGCTATATTAGTGGCTTTAGGATTCGTAAATTGGTGCGCCCTTATGCCTGCTAATATCTTCTTATGTTTCCTCATTGCATTCATTTCCTGATATCTGATTTCTGTGATATATTAGTTGAATCGGCCCTCTTTACAGTAAGCGGTCTCTTAACTGTCTGATGCTTTCATGCTGAAGTTTTACATGATGTTCCTACATTATTCTTATCTGTGTGTCAGCTTCTGAAAGAGATTGGTCCCATTCAAATTTAGTTTCCTTGTTTCAAACAAGAGATAGTAGGTGAGCCCCTTGGACTGACAACCCAAACTATAAAGGGCTCCTTGCTATATTAAGATGTCCTAGGCACTGGTCTATGGCAACTCTAGGCTGTCTCTAGGGGGGGTGACAAAATAATCCACAACATCTTTCTGGCGCCGTTGCCGGGGAACGAATTCAAGAATATCTGTTTCCCTGGGTTCAACATCCTATATTCACTCTCTAATCAGGTGAGCACAGAGAGGTGAAGAGTTGCAGATTTCTCACCTTGGCGACTCCATTGGTCTTTAATTGATAAATTTTATTGGAAGTTCTGGCTTCCCAGAAGCCCCATTTGAGGTCGGATACCTCACAACCAAAAACACCCGTGTCTGACCCAGAGAAGATCATTCATAAAAGAGGTCGGAAAGAGAAGAAGTCAGTTCGTTCCGAAAATTCTGAATATTCCGTTGAAGATCATCCGCCCTCTTCTTCTCAAGAAGTTAGAACAGAAAAACCCGAGTTTCACTCAGAAGCTCCACGTAGAGGAAGCACCTGGATTGAAGGAGAATCTCATCCTACTTTCGAGGCTGAAGAAATTAAGGAGGTCACAGAAGTAGCTACTGTTAACCGAGAGTTATTCCCATCTACACCTCAGGCCTCTGTGCAATATATTGCCATTGTTATTCATACTTCACTTCCTCCTACTTCCCTCCCTTCATCTGTATCTCAAATTGTTGTGCAACCCCCACCTCCCCCAATGGCCAATGTTCCTGCTTTTCTGTTAAATAAATATGCTCCTCTGGCCCTACCCCCAGTACTGCATGATATGCCACAAGATTACCTGAAGATCCTGCCGAGGTTTAATGGTGAGAATGATATTGATGCTCAGAAGCATCTCGAGACCTTCTGCTCTTTTGCAGAGAACTTAAATGTTGAACATTTAGATGTGGTCCTGAGATTATTCGTACAATCCTTGGAAGGGGAGGCCAGAAAATGGTTTAAGACATTGGGGAATAATTCCGTGACCACCTGGGACCAAATGGAAAATTCTTTTCTCAGGAAGTGAGGAGAAAAGAAAGATTATGGAATGTGCCTTACTGAATTTAATACCATGAGGAAGAAACAGAGTGAAGGGGTATCAGAGTTCATCAAGAGATTTAACAAGTTATATCTGAGCCTACCTCCTAAAATGAAGCCACATGAAGCTGCAGCCAAAGTTATTTTCATAGCAGCTTTTGACTCCGATTTTGGTTTCTCGCTACGGGAAAGAATGCCTGTCACCCTGGATGATGCTCAAACAGATGCTCTAGAATTGGAGGCAAATTTTGTCGCCACTGGTAAGTTAAAGGGAAAAGTCGAGCAAGATACTAGAAGGAGAGGCAAAGAAGAGGTTTCCACCTCCAATCAAGACAAAGACTCTGACAAAATAGATGAGATAAGCAAGATGATAAAGAAGATGGTCAAGCTAGAGCTAGAAGCTAAGAATGCAGCTCCCAGGAACTATTATAATGCTCCAAACAGAGGATATAATCCTCAATACAGAAAGCCCCCATTACAGATATTGCCAAGAGAAGCAAGAGAACAGCAAGACCAGGTACCTCATCCCTTGTACCTGGAAGGACCAGCAGATGACTCCGCTAGAGATACAACTTATAGACTAGAAGATTCAAATCTGGCCTTTTCAAATAACGAGGATATAGAGTGCCCCCTGCAAGAAGAAGACGAAGAAGCAGAGATTGACCATTACTGCAAGCAATTTGCTGATTTCATGGAAGCAAAATTCAACGTCAAATACGATCTTAGATCCTCAAGGAAGAGGACCCGAACTCAGGAGCAAGAAGAAGAGCCGCCTCGAGAGGAAACATCTGCTCAGAAGGAATCAACAACAAAGAGGTGTATAGAAAAAGGTAAGAATCTCCTGAACACCCCCTTGCAGTCTAATGATCCAATTCCCTCCTCTTCTAAACTAGTCGGTCCTCCTAATGCTGAGCCAGTGTCAAAAGAAATTAAATCTTCAGTCGAAAATAAGGAGTCCAAAGAAGCTGCGATAGAAAAATCCACATCTGCTTTCAATTTGCAAAAAGAACTCGAGAAGATTAAGATTCCAGTCCCTCTGACTGAGTTGTTAAAACAACCTGCATATCAGTCTCAAGTTACCTCTTTCATTCTTCCTCCTGAACTACCAATTGCACCTGATAGTTTAAATCTTCAAGAAGAAAGACCCATGGTAGTCTTTGGCCCACATGTCGAGGAGATAGATCCTTCTACTCCTCCTTTTTATGTGTCTCTAGTCATTCATGACCTGCTGTTACATAATTGTATGTTAGATTTTGGGGCTTCCCATAATCTCATGCCTCTCTCTGTCATGGAGCAACTAGGGCTGCAAATTACGAGACCATATAAAGATTTATATTCGTTTGATTCTAAAAGAGTAAAATGCCCGGGAGTGATTAAAGATCTGGTGGTTAATTTGGCTCAAATCCCAGCAAAAAGTGTGGTCATGGACATCGTGGTTGCTGATATCCCAGCCCGCTTTGGCATGCTGTTGTCAAGGTCCTGGGGTACCAATATTGGGGGGTCAATCAAATTGGATCTAACATATGCTACTGTCCCAGTCTTCGGAGGTCAAGAAAGGAGGTTATATAGGGAGACCAGATTTGTCAAGACGGTAACCAGGGCTGACTGCTCAGATAATTCCCCAATTTATAACAAAGAGGGGGACTTTTCATGTTTAATGTTGGAAGAAAATCAGGATTACGCACGTGAGACCCTTTTTGGTCAAGTTCAGGCTGAGCAGCCTAAAGAAGAGCAGGAATCAGGAATATGGACTTTGCATTTTGATGGAGCTAATTCAAGGGAAGGCAATGGAGCAGGGGTGTTGTTGATTTCCCCTGCAGGAAAATGGGTGCCACTGTCTTTTAAATTGAAATATGAGGCTACAAACAATGTAGCTGAGTACGAGGCATTATTACTGGGATTACAGACAGCTAGAAACATGGGCATCCAGTGTCTAAAAGTGTTTGGAGACTCTGAGCTGGTCATAAGGCAGATTAAAAATGAATGTCAAACTAAGCATCCTCGGCTCAGAGCATATAGAAATGAAGTATGGGACATGATAGAAAACTTCTTTTCAGCATTTAACATATAGTTCATGCCCCGGGAGCAAAACAGAATAGCAGACTCTCTTGCGGTAGCCACCAGTACTTTCCGTCCTCCTCAGAACCCGCTTCTCAGATACGAAGTGGAGGTACGGTACAAACCATCCATTCCAGACAATATAAAGCATTGGAAGGTATTCGAAGATGATGAACAGATGAAAAGATTTATAGAGGCTGTGGGAGAATTCTCCAATATGGAGATTGATGATAATGGAGAAGAAGAAGTTGAAAATATTGCTGAAAACAAATGGGAAGAAAGAATAGCAGGTAGTAAAGTGCTGCAACTGAAGGGTAATGTCATACCTAGAGGGTTGGTACCTCTAGAGAGGTTATTCAATAAAGATGATGTACCCGTGCAGCCAAATAAAGTAGTAGAAGATAATCAAGTAGGAGATTTGAATCTGGGTACTTCCACTGACCCCAAAATTGTTAAATTGTCCAAGAAAGTCCCATAAGAGTACAAAGAAAAGTATTTGAAGTTGTTTCAATCTTACAAAGATGTTTTTGCCTGGTCCTATGAGGACCTAAAAAATTTTGATGTAAATATTATACAACATAAGATTCTGTTGAGGGAGGACGCAAAGCCATACAAACAGAAGTTCAGGCAAATAAATCCTTTGCTTCTTCCTTCTATTGAAAAAGAAATTAAGAAGTTGTTGAAGGCCAAGATAGTTGTACCATTAAGATACTCAGAATGGATAACGAATCTTGTTCCTGTCCGAAAGAAGAATGGAGAAATAAGGCTGTGTGTAGACTTCAGGAATTTGAACAGAGCATCTCTCAAAGATAATTATCCGCTGCCTAAAATGGATCACATCCTGCAGAAAGTAGTGGGAGCATCCAGAATGTCAATGATGGATGGGTTTTCTGGCTACAATCAAGTAGCTGTGTGCCCAGAAGACCAGAAAAAGACCGCATTCACTACACCATGGGGAACCTTTATGTATGCGAGGATGCCATTCGGATTGATTAATGCAGGAGCTACTTTTCAAAGAGCAATGGAAATAGCCTTTGTCGGAGAACAGGACAAGTTCTTGGTGGTGTATCTTGATGATATCACAGTGTTCTCTAAAAATGATGATGAGCATATTGTGCATTTGAGAAGAACTTTTGAAAAATGCAGAAGGTATGGCCTTTCTCTCAACCCCCAAAAATCTTTGTTTGCATTAGATGAAGGAAGACTCTTAGGACATATCGTGACTAAAGATGGTGTAAAAATTGATCCTAAGAGAGTTGAAGTGATAAAAAACATTCCTTTGCCCAGAAATAAGAAAGAAGTACATGTGTTTTTGGGGCGAATAAATTTTTTGAGAAGATTTATCCCTAACTACGCGGAGATAGTTAGGCACATAACCAATATGTTGAAAAAGGAAAATGAAGTAAAATGGTCCCAGGAGTCTAGAGATGCATTCACAAGGATAAAACGGGCATTTTCCGAAGCTCCTGTGTTAGCAGGGCCAGACTACAAAAAGCCATTTATGATTTTATCATTTGCCTCACCCCATACAATTGCTGGAGTATTATTGCAGAAGAACGAAGAGGGATATGAACAGCCCATAGCTTTCTTCAGCCAGGTGCTTTATGACGCTGAATTGAAATATAACATACTGGAGAAGCAGGCATACGCCTTGGTAAAGTCCCTTAAAGCTTTCAGAGTCTATATTTTGCAATCTCACATCACAGCCTATGTCCCTACCGCGGCAGTCAAAGACATTCTGGTTCAGGGGGACAGCGAAGGAAGAAGGGGAAGATGGATTGCAAAAATCCAAGAATATGATTTGGATATAAGGCCTACTAAGTTAGTGAAAGGAAAGGGACTTGCCAAGATGTTATCTGAATCAAATCATCAAGCTTTGGGAATTAATCTGTCCGTGATAGAAAATGAAGAATCAGAGAGAGAAGAAGAGCAACATGGACTAGAAACGGCTACACAAAAGATACATGTGAAATATCTGACTAGTCCTTGGTATAAGCAAATAGTTGAATATCTGCTAACACTTAGTTGTCCTCCAGGATGTGACAAGGTGAAATACAGAGCTGTAAGAATGAAATCTCAGAAATATGCAATTGCCAATGGACAGCTCTATTGGAGAGACCCTCTAGGCATATTACTTTTATGCCTCACAGAAAACGAAGTGCAAAATGTAATGACAGAATTTCATGAGGGGATATGTGGAGGACATTACAGCTGGAGGGAAACAACTCATAAAATCTTGAAGGCTGGTTTTTACTGGCCGAAATTGTATTCAGATACTTTTGCTTGGGTCAGATCGTGTGACAAATGCCAAAGGTTTGCGGAAAGACATAAATTAGCGGCATTGCCCTTGATCCCTATTCATGTAAATGAACCATTTCAGAAATGGGGATTAGATTTTATAGGAGAGATACATCCCCCATCAAGTGGCCAACATAAATGGATATTGACAGCCACAGACTATTTTACGAAATGGGTGGAAGCCATACCTACCAGAAATGCTACAGATGCTGTAATAATGAATTTCATAGAAGATAATATCATATCTAGGTTTGGCTGTCCTGCAAGAATTGTAACTGACAATGCGCAGGCTTTCAAGTTTTCCAGGTTCGTAAAATTCTGCCAAAGATACAACATCATCCTCACTCATTCTACAGCATATTATCCACAGGGAAATGGTCTAGCAGAGTCATCCAATAAAACCCTGGTGAGAGCCCTGAAGAAGACAATAGCTGAAAATCAGAAGAACTGGGATTCTAAATTAAAGTTTGCCCTATGGGAAAATAGGGTAACCAGCAAAAGAGCAACCGGGAAGTCACCTTATGAGCTGGTGTATGGGCGGGCTGCAGTGTTTCCTTTGCAATTAGCATTGCCAGTGGCACGTTTCATGCAAGAGAACCAGGAAGAACCAGATGACATGATCCGAAGAATTAATCAGCTGGTAGAATTGGAGGAAACAAGGAACCAGGTAGATCAGAGACTGATAGAATACCAAGAAAAAATGAAGAATGTCTTCGATCAGCACGCGAAGGATAGAAATTTTCAAGATGGAGACCTGGTTCTTAGATGGGATATTCGCAGAGCAGAAAAGGGCAAACATGCTAAATTCGATCCATTATGGTTCGGGCCATTCAAAATAGTGAAGCTGGGGAGAAACAATACTTTTTCTCTAGAAAATCTACAGGGTGATTTGTTGGATGCGCCCGTGAATGGCCAGTTCCTCAAGCCTTATTTTCAATTCTGACCCAGGCTAGGAATGCCTGATTGTATATACTGCATATAGTTTGTTTTAGTTTTTATTTTTATAAAGGAAAAGAACGCTGATAATTACTTGAAGTAAAAGTGCAGGGGAATTCAAAATAAGATGAAATAATTGATGGTCTGCGTGTTCTCGACATGCCCGAGGACGAACATGTCGTCCCCAGATGGAGCCGATGTTGTACATATTCACCTCTGCCGTAGCCTAAAACCCCATGACCTTGCTTGACATTTCTATCCCCGCCCGAAAACCTGCATTGCAGTAGTTCAAAACTCAAATTTAAACAATCGGGCCGACCCTTTAAGATTTTGACTCCCTCCCGCTTCGGCCTCCATATGACTCGGGTCAAAGAACCACAATTCAAAACAAGAAAGGGGCCTATTGTCATAGCGATCGGACGCAATGCTGGCCGTCCGATCCATATCAAATCAACGGTGTGGCAAGTAACTTATACAGAGGGCCCGCAACAGACCTTTATGACCCGCCGATCTATTACCCTCCGATGCAGGTGTAACCGTTGATCTTGCTCCGAGATCGAACGGTCCTGGGTCAATCGCGGTCCTATCTTCAATCGCGATCGGGACTTCCAAGATGTGTCACCCCTGTCTCCCCACTCTGCTTTCCGATTCCGATTGTCGATTCGGGTCCCACCTCCTGTGGTCGTGTCATCATATTTCACAAGTGTACGCTGCGTTCTTCCTCCACCATCCATGTGTTCTGGTGACGTGTCACGGTTTATGAACCCTTAGCCCCGTTCATTCATTGTCGCTCCATTGTTTTCTGCCTTGTCACCCTCCATTTCTCCATTATGTTCATGTGTTTCCTGTCACCCTGCATCCTCTCGATGTCTCGCTTAATCTGTATTACCGATTCCATGGCCGCTGTTGTATCCACACTCCATATCACCAAGTCATTTTTCTCTAATGATTTGCGGATTTTGCAGGTTTTAATTTGGCTTTGTTGGCGCTTTAACTTTCCGCCTCCGTTGAAAAGATCTGGAGCATAGCAAAGGCCATATCATACTGGCGAAATTAAAGGAAGGAGCCGAGGGTAGGTGGGAGAGATGACCACCATTAAAGAAGACATAGATATGGACTCTCAGAACTCTCCAGATGCGTCCGCCCCGCATTAAAGATCCAGGATTCAAATCCATAGCCGAAGGCCGAGAGTACAGTACTGAAATGCAGATTGCTCCAAATCTCTTACGACAACAGATTTTCTTTCAGCCGCGGGCAACAAATTGTATATATTTTATTACTCCCATCTTGTATATAAGGAGATTTTATCTCCCAGCATTTATTTCATGAACAGGTTGTCCAGTACCGTCATTTATAGTCAGTCATTCATAAGAGAAGGCACGAACGTTTTCCGCCATTTGGATTCAAACTGAGTCATTAATTGTGCCTCGTCTTCCTCCTCCTCTGGAAGTTTCTGTCTTCTCTATAAATACAAGAAAATAAGATTTTCGAAGGGTTCCAGATTTCTGTCAGCAAACTGTGCAGCGAGAAGACTACTGTATTCATCTTGTAATATTTCTGTATGAAGTTTCAGAGCCTGTAGGGTCTCAGTGAGGAGGGGTTATAACTGTATTGAGGATTCTGGTCTTTGGTATCTCACAGTATGTAACTTTTCTTATGTGTTAATACATTATCTCTTTTCACGCGTTTTGTCCTCTTGTATCATGTTCTAGAATGCGAGTGGCTCACTAGTTTGCAGTAAGGATTCATCTTAAGTGGTGCCCTTTCTGGGATTAGTCAAGCACTTTAAATAGGCCTAGTCATGATATGCTGTTCCATGTTCTCTCATTTCATATTTTCTGCTATATTAGTGGCTTAAGGATTCGTAAATTGGTGTGCCCTTTTGCCTGCTAATATCTCCTTATTTTTCCTCATTGCATTCACTCCCTGATATCTGATTTCTGTGATATATTAGTTGAATCGGCCCTCTTTACAGTAAGCGGTCTCTTAACTGTCTGATGCTTTCATGCTGAAGTTTTACATGATGTTCCTGCATTATTCTTATATGTGTGTCAGCTTCTGAAAGAGATTGGTCCCATTCAAATTTAGTTTCCTTGTTTCAAACAAGAGATAGTAGGTGAGCCCCTTGGACTGACAACCCAAACTATAAAGGGCTCCTTGCTATATTAAGATGTCCTAGGCACTGGTCTATGGCAACTCTAGGCTGTCTCTAGGGGGGGTGACAAAATCATCCACAACAAATCCTATGTCGAAGTGTACGAAAAAGGACCACTTTAGCTACGCATAACTAATAGCCCTAACAACAAAAGTGGCTGCCAATATCTTCAGATCTGCGGTTAGTTGAACAAGAAAAGAGATGCAAAAAACCGTGATCTATGCATGGAAAGACATCAAGCAAGAAAACAAGGGTTTGCTCCATATACCAATAGACAAGACAAGAACGATTTTTGAAAGAATTTTTGTATTAATTGGGCACCTGGGAGGAAAAAAAGAAGGTGTATCCAAATCTCCTCATGGGATGGGTTCTTGGAAGTCCTCAAGACTTCGGATCTAAGATTTCTCTCTTGTGGTGTAGAAAACCCAATGCAAAGAATAAAGCTCAATGGGAGCTCACACAGCAAATGACAGAAAAATGTGACCAAGTGTATAGATCCAGAGTGATCTAATAAGCAACAAAAGGTGAAGAATGATGGGAAGAACCCTCCTATTTATAAAAAAATATTGGGTCATTCTAGATCTTGGTGCATGATTAAAATAATATTAACCAAGTCTAGATCCACCTTTTATGGAATATTTTATTATATTTGTTGGAGGGAAAAGGTATTTGACTTGGGTAAAATCCCTTGATTAGTCAAAAATAAATAAATAAATGATTTATTTATCTTTTTAAGGAAGTGGTTGGAAGATAATCAAATAAATAATGATTTATTTAATTATTTAAGGAAATGGTTGAAAGATAATCAAATAAATAATGATTTATTTAATTATTTGTGGGTGATTTGGTCATATTTAACAAGGAATATTATCTAAATAAGGTTTAAATAATTATTCCTAGAAAATAATAAGATAAATGAAGGTTTATCTAATTAATTTATTTGTTTTTGGGTTAAATATGATTGGGAATAATAATTAAATTATGGTTTAATTAATTATTTCGCGAGGAAAATCAAACAAATATAGGTTTGTTTAATATTTCCTTTTGGGGTTTCCTATTTAGACCATAAACAACCTAATAAATGTGGTTTATTAAGTTATTTAACATAGTGAAGGAAATTTTACTTAGGGTAAAATTGGTCTTACATGGTGTACTTGGGTCCATCTAATGATAATAGGTTAGATGACAAAAAAATGGTGTAACAGATTGCCCCCCAGCGTGCGAGTGTCAGGAGAAAATCGTATGAGCGAAGTACGTTGTAAGAACTCAATCACTAGACAACAAAAGGGAATTCAGAGAGAGAAATGCAAGGTAGATGGTGTGCTGAAGAACTAGACCCTAAGGAGACGAGACTCACAAGTGCAACAAGTCTCTTTTTATGAGAGGGTACCTGTGCTGAAGGCGGCGGAGGAGGCATACCTATGCCCGCCGAGAAAAAGTACAAAAGAATAGTGAGTCTAGTAAACAAGGGACCGAACCATAGAGTACAGCTGGCATAAACATGAGCCAGATAAAAATACAATGAGTAATCCCACATACATGCTATGCCTGGGATAACAGCCAGGACTGGTACAATAATATCTTAGTACATGAGATAAATACAACCCAAATGCCCCCTATAAATGGGGAAGGGCTCACAAAATCTGACTGATACATGCAAATCAAAGAGGCGCTGCAAGTGGCTAAGGCCAACATCATCAAATATCTGGAGCTGCATCAAAGGCTGCAAGGAAGAGGTCATCCGGGCATGTGGGGGGCTATCTGCAGGGCCACCCCCTCATGAGGGTTGAGACATCTCACACACACCCGGGAATCATTAAGAGATGCTGCTGTATCACTGAGCCATCAAGTATACGGATCTCAGTCATGCTGAAAGGAGCTGGAGAAAAAATCAAGTCAAAGGGAAATGAGAGATCCCTTTGCCTGATTCGAGGCATCGAACAAGAGTGGAAGCTGGAACCAAGGTACACCGCCCTCTAGAACTGGCTTCTAGAATGAATGAGCTAATGTCGACAGAAGGAGGTCCGCCATAGGTGAGGCAATGAGATATCCTCAACTAAGGCATGAGAGAAAATAGTGGAGCGATGGACAGACTGACACTAATGATGATAGTGAAATGGAAAGGACTGAGTAGCGAATGGACGACTTCCCTTGTTAGAGCATAAAGGGCATGAATGACATGGTAACGACTGAGACAATATCATAAGGGATAGGGGATAGTTGGACTAAAGTTCATAATGTGCGATGCAAGAGAGAGACCAAGCAATGAAGGATGGAGGGCTATAGCGGGGTACAAAGGGACTCGGGATAGACTCCATGGATGCGATGATGACTCAATTTGGATGCTTTAAACAAGGGCGACTCGATGGTGCTGCCACATAGTAAAGGCCCCATGGGGGACCATGAAAACATGAGTACAAGATGGGAACTCATGACAAAAATCAACACGAACAAAGACAAGTAAGGAGGCGAAGTGGTGCGCCAAGTACAAGTGTCGTAAGTGAGGAAATTCGATTTTAATGAGAGGTGAAGTGACCCTTCTTGCAAAAAATGTGTGGTGGTGAAGTATCAAATCATAAAAAACTAATAGATACCCGTTTGAGGGCTCGGTGAGAGCTTTCCAACGGTGCAGACGGTCTGTCAAACGGGGCTACGGTGTGGTCGCAGTAGTCGAAAGAAGAAACAGGGGTTCTCTTTTAATATGGCAGTTTTCCCTCGAAATTCACTCATTTGCTATTGTTGCTATGGTGAATGTAGAGAGGAGAGAAGGCCCTAAATCTTACGGTGAGCGTAGCAGAGAAAATGACCGTTGGAATCGAGATCCGTCAGTTGCAGGTAAGAGGCCTAACCTTAGTCTTTCATTTTGATGGATTGAAAGTTCAATTTAGGGCCCAGAATCCCAGAAACAGACCCTCCTTCATCTCTATGGCCGGGTTGCACTTTTTGGACCAAAAAGTGTGACCTGGGAAGCAGGTTTTAGGACAAAAAGTGCGACCTGTCCCAGAATTGGGCAGAAAACTGCGACATGGGAGATGAGGGGGTTTTGGTGTTGTTTTATGGCTGAGAGTTGGGTTTTTGTGTTTGGTTATGGTATTCCCGATTTGTATACTGACAAAGATGATGTTTTTGTGCAGGTATGGCAGATTTATGGGTTAACTGGAGAGAGAGAGACCTGGGTACATTACGGGTAGAGATCCAGGCGGATCAGGGCGTCCATCGTGTGTTGGCCAAGTTTGGGGTTATAAAGTTTTTGGATAACCCTTTGATGAGAGCAGGAGAGCCGTTGTTGGCCCGGATTATCAGTTACTAGGATCCATAGCATGAGGTATTTGTAGTGCAGGGGCACAGGATCGAACTGACAGTCCAGGATGTATATTTCATGATGGGCCTCCCACCACTGGGGATGGTGGGAAACACGCAGCCAGTATTACCGCGAGGGTGGCATATCATGGAGTTTGTGGAGTGACATTGTCGACCAAGTCTCCAATTCAAGGGGAATCAGATAGCGATCAGGGATCTAGAGTGGCTAGAGACCTGTGCAGTGGCCGCAGCTGTGCTACGTATCCTGGGCAACCAGGTGCTCCATCACATCACTGGGGGGAAGATGATGATTGTGGAGAGTTTATTTAGTGGGACCTACTATGGGTGGGCCCAAATGATGTCGGTGTCGCTAAAACGACAGTTTTCGCTCTACAAGCGGCAAGTGAACCACGATTGCTCGTATGGGACTTTATTGTGCGCCTTTTTCTTTGAGAAGATCCCGACCTTGCGGTCTCATATACAGCTTCCAGATGGGGGCCCGAGAGAGCCCACGATGCGCCGGTGGGGGCGGCTACTGTGCAGAGGAGGAGGAGGGGCGGTCAGGCGAGTGTTTCGACATGAGTTTTTTTCCCATAGGGATTAGATGCCGTTAGACATAGACGACTATCCCTATAGTGGGATGAGTTATTGTGGAGATCTGGACCTGCCACTTCCGCCTGGTCGAGTCTAGGGGCCTGATGGTAAGTGACAGATTGCTAGAGTAGCTAGAGTACTGATTCATGTACTTTTGGTATGCAAATATAGCGCCCGTAAAACCAGCCGGATATATGGGACGACCGGCAACATCTGGAGCTACAGGTCCGAGTGGGTCGAGAGCAGCGCATAATGAGGATGTGGCCACCCTTTTGGACGACATCCACCGTAGATGCAAAAGGTTGTTGACCGGACTATCAGAGCGTGGGTGGCAGGACTTAGACGACCAGTACATAGAGCCATGTGTTGGTCTACCCTCGGAATAGCGAGGTGTCATGTGGCGCATGGCGATGGCCGGTCAAGCGATGCATGATCTACAGGCTGCAGGGGCAGAGCCATTGGCTCGGGATCTGCTAGATAGTGATTAGGTGTGGGGCATGTGGTGCCCCCTAGTGTGTATGTAGGGGTAGGTGGTGCCCCAGTTTTGAGTTTTTTGTAACATGCTATGGGCATGTCATATGTATCAAAGTAGATGGACTCTAAACACATGTTTTTCGACACATATTACGGATATGCATCGTTTTTTATGATTATGAATGTTATTGTCTTGTATGAAATGCGTGTGATAAATGCCAATCTAGAACATGGTTTGCAATACTATCTACATAGTGATTCTGTTCTCGAGGTACATGATTGAAAGTTATGGTTTCAAATGCATGTATCAAGAGTTTCACTCGTAAATAGCGTCTAAACAGCACAGGGTTATGCACACGATAAACACCATTTAGTTGCATGACAAGAAGTAGGGAATCCAAACGAACGTGCAGATGGAGGATGCGATGAAAGAGGGCATCGGCTAAGAGACCACGTACTGCATCATATTCGCCCTGATTGTTGGTGGCAGAACCAATGCAGACCCCATTAGAGAGAACAAGGGCATACAAGGGGGTGAAAATGGCCTAACCTGCTGCGGCTAGATTCCAGGAGTAATGACTTGCACCATCGGCGTAAGCGATAAAGGGTGTGGATGGGGGGTCCTGCAGAATGGTGTTACAAGACAATAAATGAGGGGAAGAGAGACAATGACAGCAGCATGAGTGTACAGAAGGCATCGAGCAGCAACTACGAGAGGGAGTGCAAGGAGCAGGATGACTATGACTCATATACAAACTAGAGGGTGGTATATGAGGGCTATCGAAAGTATGGCGAGAACTCGAGCTGTGGAGGTCAACAGAGATACGGGTGGAGTGATCTCGTGTATGGGTAGAGAAGAGGTGGTCAGGCGAAACGACAAGGGAGGATGCAGGGGGACTGGGCTCCAAGTGTCTCGCAGAGGAGGATAGGTAAAGAATGGACGTAGTAGACTCCGTCATCTGAACATCAGGGGGGAGAATGTCGATGGGAGCGGGGGGATCCTCAGGCTGGCCTGAAGCATACTGCGCAAGTATGGGAGAGGCAGATTCCAAGATCACTCTAGGGATGATACCCCTCATCATTCCTTATTTTTTCATTAGCAACCCAGTCTGATAGACATTGTGGTTGACCAACCTATAGGTTTTCTGGGAGAACATCAGTTCATTATCCCAAATACTATCTTTGGGATATTAGCATCGTGTGTGCCAACCTAGAAATTTAAAGTCCATTTGATTCATATATGCAATACCAAAAGAGGTTGGTAATCGTCTATTTCATTTCTCAATCTGCGTAACCATACCAAAAACAAATGGCGCACCACATCATTAAAATGTGTTTAGATTTCCCTTTTTCTAAATACATTTTGGCATGTCCACAATATGCTTGGGGGCACCTATGCCCCTCAACCATAAAAATCCTAGATCTCAGCCAAAAACAACACTGAAAACCCCTTTTTCTGATAGGTCGCACTGTTCAGGTCATTTCGTGGGATAGTTCGCAGTTTTCTGCCCAGAACCTGCTACCTAGTTCATAGAACAGACTCCAAAAAGTGCAACCTGGCCTATTCACGAGCTCTGGGTACCTAAACTAAACTTTCAATCCACTGAAATGAAAGAGTAGGATTAGGCCTCTTACCTACAAATGATAGATCTCAAATTCCAACAGTCGGTTTATCTGCTACAACTCCCGCAAGATTTAAGGCCTCCTATCCTCACGACATTCACCACAGCTCCACCGGAAAATAAGTGAATCTGGAAGGAAAATGCCTTATTAAAAGAAAACCCCTAATTTTTCTTTCGCTTACTACGACCAAATTGTAGCTCAATTTGATGAACCGTATATACCATTGGAAATATCTCACCAAACCCTCAAATGGGTATCTATTAGCTTTTTTGATTTGATACTTCACCAGGACACATTTTTTCCAAGAAGCGCCACTTCACCCTTAAAATCGAATTTCTTCACTTGCAACACTTGTACTGGGGCACCATGTTGCCTCCATACTTTTCCACGCTCGTGTCGACTTTCTTCGTGAGTTACCATCTTATACTCATGCTTTTATGGTCCCCAAGGACCTTTTACATATGTAGCAGCACCATCGAGTCGCCCTTGTTTAGAGCATCCGAGTGGAGTCATCATTACATTCATGGAGTCTATCCCGAGTCCCTTTGCATCCTGCTATTATCCTCTATCATTCATTACTTGGTCCCTCTCTCATGTCGCACATTATGGCCTTCAGTCCCACTATCCCCTATTCCTCATGATATCATGTCAGTCACTGCCCGTTCATCCATGCCATTTATATTCTAACAAGGGAAGTCGTATGTTCGCTACTTAGTCCCCCCCCCCCCCCCCCATTTCATCATCATCATTGGTGTTAGTCTGTCAGTCACTCTACTATTTTCCCTCGTGCCTTAGTTGAGGATTCCTTATTGCCTCACCTATGGCGGACCTCCTTTTGTCGACATCACCTCATTCATTCTAGAAGACAGGTCTAGAGGGTGGTGTACCTTGGTTCCAGCTTCCACTCTTGTTCGGTGCCTCGGATCAGGAAAAGGGACTCATTTCCTTTTGACTTGATTGGTTCTCAGCTCCAGCTCCTTTCAACATGATCGAGATCCGTGTACTTGATAGTTTAGTGATGCAACAACTGACATCAATGATTCTCGAGTGTGTGTGAGATGTCGCAGCCCTCATGAGGGGTGGCCCTATAGGTAGTCCCCCACAGACTCAGATGACCTCTTCATTATAGACTTCGATGCAGCTCCATACATTTGATGATATCGGCCTCAGCCGCTTGCAGCGCCTTTTCGTTTGCATGTATCAGTCAGATTTTTAGAGCCCTTTCTTGTTTTCAAAGGCATCTGGGTTGCATTTATATCTCATGTACTTAGATATCATTGTACAAGTCCTGGCTGTTATCCCAGGCACAATATGTATGTGGGATTCATTGTTATGCCATTCATCTGGCTCATGTTTATACCAACATATACTTTATTATTGCGTTCCGTGGTTTCCCGGGAGCCTTATTGTTTGTACTATTGCCTCGGCGGGCATAGGTATGCCTCCCTCGCCACCTATAGCAAGTACTCACTCATTCAAAAGACTTTTCGCACCTACAAGTCACCTCCTCAGGGTCTAGGTATTTAAGCACTTTGGTTTACCTTATACTTCTCTCTCTTTGACTTCCCCTTCGATGTCTAGTGATTGAGTTCTTACAACGCACTTCGGTCATACGATTAGCTCCTAATGTTCGCACGCTGGGGGGGAATTTGTTACACCATTTTTTGGTCATCTAAACCTATTATCATTAGATGGACCCAAGTACATCATGTAAGACCAATTTTACTCCAAGTAAAATTGTTTTCACTATGAAAATAACTTATTAAATCTCCTTTATTAAGTTGTTTATGGTCTAAATAGGAAACCCCATAAGGAAATATTAAATAAATATACATTTGTCTGATTTTCCTCAATAAATAATTAGTTAAATAGTAGTTTAATTAATATTTCTGGTTATTTTTAGCCCAAAACAAGGAAATTAATTAGATAAATCATTATTTATCGTATTATTTTCTAATAATAATTGTTTAAATCTTATTTAAATAATATTATTTGTTAAATATGACTAATTCACCCTTAAATAATTAAATAAATCATTATTTATTTGATTATTACTCAACCATATCCTTAAAATGATAAAGAAATCATTTATTTATTTATTATTACTTAATCACATCCTTAAAATGATAAATAAATCATTTATTTATTTATTATTTACAAATAAAGAGATTTGACTCAAGTCAAATTCCTTTTCCCTCCAACAAATATAATAAAATATTTTTAAAAAGTGATTCCATACAGGTGAATTGGTTTTTCAAAGTGGAGGAATAACCCGTTATGAGTATTTTAACCCAAAAATTGGATCTAGATTTGGATCTATATTTGGTTAATAATATTTTAATTATGCACCAATCTCTAGACTAACTCAATATTTTGTTATAAATAGAAGGGTTTTCCCATTCATTTGTTACCTTTTGTTGCCTAAAGATCACTCTAGATCTCAACACTTGGTCTGGCTATTGATCCACAATCATAGCCATACTTTTCCATTTTTGTCTGGATTTTCTACACCATCAAGAGAGAGGAATTCTAAATCTGAAGTGCTGAGGACTTACAAGAACCCATCCCATTGAGGAGAACATGGAACACCCTCTTGTGTTTTCCTCCCAGGTGCCATTAATAAAAATATTCATTGGATATATTCTTGTCTTGTCTATTGGATCTATGGAGTAAATCTTATTTTTATATTGTTTAATGTCTTCTAATGCATAGATCTAGATTTTTGCAGCATTTGTCTTGATCATCTAATTGCAGATCTGAAGATATTAGCAGTCATTTCTACTGTTAGGGATGTTTGTTATAAGCAGCTAAAGTGGTCTTTTTTCGTACACTTCAAATCAAGATTCATACTAACAATGCCTTCCCAAGAGGTGGTACAACTACTAGGATTTGGTAAATGGGAGGAAGAAGCTACTAGAGTGGGAGTGTTTATGGTCCGAATTAGTGCGAGAAGAGATTTGAAGAAACACCAGAGATGGATCCTCATCCAAGCATGATGATGAGGATAATTGGGCTTTGGATAGAAAGGGAAAGGGAATTCATCCCGTTCCAAATTATATTCTAGTTAGGCATGAAAGAAGAAGGACTCATCGAAGATTAAATTTTTTCATTGTCATGAGTTGGGACACCATGCCACGAAGTGATCACACAAGAAGGCCGACAAGAAGCCCTTAGGAGGAGCGAAAAGTGAATCTCTTGCTTCATAATTCGAGTTGGATTTTACTCTCATCGCATGCATGGTGTCATCAGTGATGGGTAGTGTGTGATTCCTGGATAGTGGGGCCTCATTCCATATGACCAGAAATGAATAGTTCTTCAACGACCTAGAGGAGAAGGACCTCCAAATGCACATCTATATGGGAGACGATGGAAGGTATAGCGAAAATGACATCGATACTCTTACTTTCCTGAGGGTGTTTGGTTCTCCTCTCACATTGACAAATGTCATGTATGTTCTATGTTTGAACAAGAATTTAGTTTCAGTTGCTATGTTGGAAGACCATGGCTACAATGTGTTTTTTAGAAAAGGAAAGACATTTCTTCGTCACATAGCCATGAGACATGTGAAGAGGATCGAGTTTCAGGTAAAGAAGCTCCACAAATTAAATGTAAAATATTGTGTTTCTTTGAGCATGAAAGAAGATAAGGTGCAGAGCTAAGAGATCGATGAGTTATGGCATAGAATATTTTTCCATCTACACCACGAAGATTTGAATATCATGCAACATATTGCTACAGGACTTCCCAAGGGTTCACTTGAGCATCATGATACATGCAAAGGGTGTAAATTGGGAAGTACACCAAAGCCACCTTTCATGATAAGGAAAATCGAGCAGAAGTGACCCTTGAAAGAGTTCACTCAGACATGTGTGGACCTTTATCAAAAACCTCCATGGAAAATAATAGGTATTATATGATTTTTGTAGGTGATTTTTCACACAAGTGTTGGATATGATTCATGAAGAATAAAGACTAGACGTTCTCAAAATTTTGTGAGTTCAAAGCGTTTGTTGAAAAAGACATAGGAAAGTGAAGGATCTCAGGAGCGACAACGATGGAGATAATGTGTCGAATGAATTCAAAAAATTATGTGCATCATAAGACATTCAAAGAGAGTTAATATCACCCCATAAACCACAACATAATGGGGTTGTAGAAAGGAATAAAAAAAGCATTGTAGGAGCTTCACGGGCGATGTTACATGATAAGGGCCTATCGTTGCACTTGTTAGCGGAAGCATGCAACATAGGTTTATATGTGTAGAACATGGGTCCTCATCGGATTATTGAGATGAGTAAACCAGAGGAAGATTTTTCAGGTAATAAACCAGATGTGGGGCTCTTAAGAATATTTGGTTCATTAGTTTACTGTCATGTTTCCAAGGATGCATGGAAAATGCTAGAACCAATAATTGAGCTGGGAATATTTGTGGGGTACACTAATAAACCTCACAACTATTGGGTGTACCTAGCATCTCATAGGATGAAATTGGTTCATAGAGATGTGAAAATAAATGAAGATAAGGCCATGCAAATTTCTCTTGAGAGGTAGCTTCATATGGATGTATATGAGGATCTTTTAGCTCAAAAAAAAGAACCTCAATATGTGGATTAGCCACAAGCAGAGGAGCAAAGAGTAGAAGCACCCACTCATGCAGATACATCAAAAGATGGAAGGAAGCGCACCATAGAGGTTTACATGTTGATCCATGATGCTAGAGATAATGTGGGAGTACCCACATCTCAGTGCAGACAGAGAAGGTACCCAGATCGAGACACTAGTTACATGGATCTTATGTGTGAGGGTGTAGTTACTAAGACATACTAATTCGAGGAAGCAATGCAACAAACAATATGGTTTGATGCCATGGTAAAGGAGTATGACTCCATTATCAGGAAAAATACATGGGAAGTTTTCCCAAGACCAGAGGACAAGTCAGTTGTAGGATACTGATACATGGAGGAAGAAAGATTCTACTTCAAGCAAAGTGGTTGAAGCCACCATTTACATGCAGCTTATGGGTTTAATTATGTACTTGGTGAACACACGGCTGTACATGTTTTATGTGGTTAACCAACTTAGTCAAGCAATGGTTATGCAGACCAATATCTATTGGAAGTAAACTAAACATGTGTTGAGATAACTCATAGGAACCACTCAGTTTGGTATTTGGTACGGATAGATAGAGGGAGTGAAGATGCAAGGCTTCAAAAATGCATATTGGGTAGGGAGTCCATCCAACAGGAAGATCACATTAGGCAAAATCTTCAGTATTGAGTCAACAATAGTTTCTTGGTACAAAAAGAAACAAATATCAATTTCACTCAGTTCAACATAAACATAGTACATGGCTGCTAGTCAAGAAACTTGTGAGGCTATCTAAATGAGGAATATCCTAGTTGGTTTTTTTGGTCAACAGATGGATCCTACGGTGATTTACTGTGACAACGAGAGTTGCATAAAACTCTTGGTCAATCCAAATTTTCATGATAGCTTCAAGCATATCGACATCTGATACCACCATCTCATAGATTGTGTGCAGAGGTGGATCATGATGCTAGAGTACATTCCTACAGAGGAAAATGATGCAAACATCTTGACAAAGGCACTTTCAATAGGAAAATTTTAGTTCCATAGAGGCAGGATTAGGGTAGCAAGTAATCCATTTCTTGCTGAGAGGGAGTGTTGAAAATGGCACCAAGAAAGATTCTAATTTAATTTCCCCTTGAATTAAATTATAATAAAATTCTAATTCCACATCACACGAAAACTTATACAAGTTAAATAAGTTACTTTAACTTAGTTGGTTCAGTTAATTTGAGTTTAGGGTATAACTTGAGTCATATAGAGTGGCTCCTACAAAATAGGATCCATGGTTGAGTCTATTTTGAGTAGTAATTTGTTAATTAAGTTTATTTGAATTAAAGTCAATTTAACTAGTTCCAACTATTGGAGGAACTAGTGAGAGGTCTAGTAGTGATTTGTGCACTCTATGATCAATCAATTAACTGATGATTCAACCATAAATAACTTATGCATGTCAGAATTTAGAGTTAACTAATTGAGATTGGAGTTCAAGGGTAGTTTACTATCAATTGTATAATCATCCAAATTGTACAGGTGGTGCATGCAGTCAGAGGAAGGCCCTAGATGGATTGCGCAGTATTGGATGGGTATTTCGCTAATTGATAGGGGCTAATTACTCAAGGAAAAAGTTCAAGTAAATAGGGATCTGGGAAGGCCAAAAATTGGCTAAGTATTGGCCTAGGATTTTCTAGGAAGCAGTGAGACAAATAGAGATAGTGCAGAGGTTTCTCAGGTTTGAAAAAAGCATTGTAATCTTCTCATATTTTATGACTAATGTAATATAAATATTATGGGGTTTTTAGCTGAGGTTTTCCCCAGGAAATAATTTTTTAATGTGTTTATTGGATTCTTTCTCTTGTATGATTTGTGATTTCGTGATCATTTATTGGTTTCCACAATTGGTAGAGTAGATTCAAGTCTATTGATTTAGCATATTACAATTAGCAGTTTGAATCTACATGGATTTTGTACAAAATATTCCATACTCACTTTCTATTTGGGAAGTCAACACCACAAGCCTTATATATTATCTTTATAAGAGCATAATATACTAGTTCTTCATACCTACATGGATTCCTCTTTTCTTTGCATCTCATTGCATCGAGCCTACTTCCTTTCGAGGTACCATGGAAGAATTTTCACTATTCAATATTGTGGCAATGCCCAAGAAATTTTTATTTCTCATCAGTTTCATGTTTGACATCATAGATGAAGGCATTGCATTGATCCTTTCCAAACTTCAATTTTATCATAAATTCCTCATGAAAGTGATCTCCTTTTAACTTTAGTTTATCTTCTCGCACTGCTACCTTGCAATCCAAAAATGGACACATCTTGAATTCACAGTTTCTAGGTACCAGATATTGAGCTTCCCTCAATACTCTTCATACATTTCCATCCATACAGTTGAACTTGCCTCAACTGTCATCATGTATTCTTGAAACATTCTTCTAGGTAGCAAAATAATATGTTAACTAGATAACCAACAAAAATATTAACATAAAACTTACCTCATCATGACAAATTTACCTTCATCAACATCCCCATGGTCTATATCCACTCAAATCTTCCTTCTTCCATCAGAGTTCCCAAGGATCAAACTTGATTACCAAGTTACTATTTTCTCCTCAAGATTGTACTAGATTTTGATCATTAATAAATATATTCTAGTGAGAAAGTATTAGCATTTTATCCATTCTAATTTATATTCTTAGGAATAATATAGCCAAATTAAATATTCACTATGCATATGACCAACCTTTCTTATAGGATCTTCAGACAATATGACAGAAACAGAGACTCCATCCAACTCTCACTCAGAAAGTGGAGATCTTCCATATCCTCCAATCCCTTGGTCAACAGCGCCTGGAACTTAATACCGGGAGCAATAGCTTGGATCCTCTGGAAAGAACGAAATGCACGAGTATTAAAAAACTCAGAAATGGAAGTAAACGTGTTGACAGGGAAAGTGCGACAGCTTATCACAGAAACGGTCAATGCCATGGGCACATTGTAGACATAGGGAAACACATCACCGAATGATGCCAGAATCATTTAGATCCTGAATCTTCAAACCAAGACCAACCCTGCTGGAAAGAACTCGGTCTCCATAGGAAAAACGCAGGACAAATGGACTCTGCCCCCTTTTAACACATTCAAACTCAATTTCGACGGGGCTTCAAAAAAGAACCCGGGAATAGCTGGCTATGGGGGAGCAGTAAGAGATCACACAGGCACAATTCATCTCATCTATCATGGCAATCTCAGAGTGAACACTAGCAACGCTGCAGAACTAATCACTCTCATCCAGGGCCTCACTCTGGCTGGCCGCTACAGACTTCTACCACTGGTAGTGGAAGGCGACTCGGAGATCATAATAAGGATGATAATGAAACTCCAGATGGGAGCATAGGTACACAAAGTGACCCCAAGTTGGAGACTGTCAGAAATACTGCAGGATCTCCAAGGTCAACTCCGCAACATGCAAGGGATCACATTCCAAGCAGTTCGCAGAAAGGAAAACAAGATGGCTGATGCCTTAGCAAATGCAGGGATCGATTCCAAGACGACAGAATTTCATAGCCTTTGGCACGATCTAGCGGAGGGAGAGTTCAAAGAAAACTGAAAAAATATCCAGCAGTCGGATCTACAAACATAGGCCTCGGAAACAAGGCACATGATGGTTTCAGCCATAGGAGGGTATGTCAAACTCAGCCATTGCAGGAGCACAAACAAGAAGGACACGGCAAGGGATGAACTGTGCCAACAGGCTTGAGCAATCTATATCTGCGCCACATACCTGCACACCCGTCTCTGCATACTCAAGCCACAACAAAAAACTGTTCACTCATACACTTCAGGCAGCGCAAAACACCTACCTTGGTGTTGACTTGACAATATCTACATGCCGGATCACCTCACGGTTTCCACGAGAAATTCTAATGGTCAGCGCCATGCATCTACAACCAGCACACTCCCTGAATGCTTTGCCAAGAAAATTCTACAAAGCCAACTCAGGAAGGTCGCTTTGACTCCTGTGGAACAATGTATTTTTTATCCAAAAAATTAATATAACTGCTTAAATTTTACAAAAAAAAAAAACCTTTCTTATAGGATTATATGAATCCTACCCAAAGGTTACTTTAAACATGCATTCTTGATATTAAACTCAATCATCTAGCTTTATGTATTCCATAAGGAGTCTAAAACTTAACCAACTGCACTCCTTCAACCCTTTTTAAGAGTATTATTTCCAAAAAATATGGAATATATACTAATCTCTGTCATAATTCATTTTCCAAGAACCTCCAAAGTGATGGTTCTTACAGGATATTCGAGATCCACCTTGGAAACATGACTACCTCTAACATAATTTTAGACAATTTACGGATGAATATTATGCAATTTGGTCCCCAAGGTTTCCATTCTTGAAATAATGGATGATTTATTCCAAGAAATTCAAACAAGTAGACTCTCAATATGCTACTATCACCTGCTTTTATCTATGATGCTATTCCAAAACAAGATTCTTCTAGAAAACACCATGATACATGCTTACTCCTTTAATGAAATTGTTAGTACCCGTTTCTTTAGGGTCCTTACAATTGCCTCCTTCCATCACGCTTATCATTAACAAGCACAATGAATTCTTTTCTCATCCATCCTTCTTATTTTTCTTCTTTCATTATGTGCTTGAAAAATTCATTGAAAAGTACAACCAAGAAAAATATATACAAGTACAAGAGCATGATGATGATCTAGGGTTTCCATGGTTGTTCATAGAGGGTATTTTCCTAGGATTCTTAGACACAAACCCTAATTTCCTTTGATATTTATTTTGGAAACATGAACCCTAGAGTTTTGATACCATATCCTAGAATTTTGAATTTCACCCTCACTCAAGTTTACCATATACCCTAGATTATCTGCAAACCCTAGAATTCAAGAGGTAGGGTTTATATGAGAGAGAAAATTAGGGTTAGGGTTTTCACATAGACTACGGTTTATTAATCAAGTACCATCTAGAGTTTATAATCCCTAGAAACCAAAAACCTTCAACAAAGTGAAGCCTATCAGCCATAGATTCTTTACGATTCAAAACATGCAACAAATCCCTAATGCCTTCCAAACCCTTTATCCATAAAAAAATATAAATACCTTACAAACTGTTGTGCATACCTTCCGAAGATTTATTACTAGTTAGGGCACACATGTTTCCCACGTCATCTCTCCATCTATGGTTAAAATTCATTTGAAAATAAATGACCTCATTCTCTCTACGAACCTATGCAAATCGTTGCCCTAGAAGGCACTTTGAACACCTTGTTTAGGCATATTCGACCCTCACAACAATTGCCATAAGATCTCAGGCTTTTCTTCATATATATTTGTACCTATCAACCTAATTATTTGAGAAAAACACTTTGAATGTTATCATAGACCCACCAATAATATATGAGATGATTTCTTCTATAATCACCTCAGAACCCACAAACTTCTTGCACATGAATTCATACTATTTTTATAGGTTCATACCCACTCGAACAACTTTCCAAAACTGGGCTATAATCCTTCTTAAAAATTTGTTCTTTCATTCTAGCACTTATTCACCTTGGAAGACAAATGACCTGCTTATTTTATAAATTCAAACCCACTCTGATCTATGCATGATACTTTAAGGATTTCAATTTCCTATTAAGGAACTTATACCTTCTATAGGTCTGCCATAATTCAACCATATCAGATCTACAAAATCACACACAATTCTCCCACTTTATACATTTTTATGTGTTATAATCTAGGAACTCTTGAACTAGAATGAGTCTCTTTTTGTGTACCTCAGACCTCTTGAAATGAGCTTATTCAACCCTTCTCGGAAATTTCAGATTCCAATCCCAAGATTGCGAACTTCTCAACAACTATTTTAACCACATATTAGCACCCAAACCAGGTCTCAACTACTCCTGAAATAGTATAGATGACTACGGCCCTGTTCTTTGAAGGTTTTTCTCCATACAAAGGTGCCCCGATTTTCCCTTTCAAACTCGACTTTTCTCCTTTTGGTCAAAAACCTCAAAAAGATGCTAAGATGTCTTCCTTCCTTGATTTATTTTCTCCCTCCAAGTATGTGAGTGTTTCTGATTGTATTCTCTAATGATGTATGCACTTGTGGTGGTTTATTTGGTGTTCAAGGCATTCTTAAACAATCTCTTATTTTTGGCTTTTGGAGCATTGCAAAAACTCTTCCCGCAATCTTCCAGCTACCCATAATCTCGACCTTAGCTTTGATACCATGTTGGAAAATCCATTAGGGAAAAATTTAATTCACTTTTTCTTACATGACATTTACTTGTGATATTATATTCTTATTTTTCTTAATTATGTTTATGTTCTTATCATCAAATAAATGAAAAAAAATAAATGTCACAACCATACAAAAATAAATGCAAGATAGGATCTAAGCCAGGGAAAAAATGCTCCAAGGGGAAACCTATAAATAAATTATGTTCTTATAGAATCAACTTCAAAGGAGACTTCCAATAACAAACCCTAGCCATGACAAATGACCAATATTCCTTTTGCAGTGAAAGACACGATCTACCAAGATAAAGGAAACAATATCCTTCCAAAGAAAGGCACTTCTAGCCTTTCAATTCCCCAAGATAAATCTCCAATCGAGCCTACAATTTTCAGACCTGAGATACACCTAGAAATTCTAGGTTTCTCGCACGTGTGTGCTGAGAGATATAAAATTCATACCTTCTATCTTCTCTAGGGCTTCTCCCTTCCTTTGCTAGCCTTTTCCTTGGTTGCCTAGGACTTTCACACTCCTTCCTAATTTCAGACCAAATCCAAAATGCTTATGATTGATGTGTATCAAAATATGTCAAATTTCCATCCTTTATATAGCCTTTCCCAGGGCTCAAATAGCTCTCACAAGGCCGACTTCTTTGTGGATGTCCGACTTGGTCTTGGGAGCCTTCTATATACTTCCAAATACAAAATAAAATTTTATTTTCATGATACAAGTTCCCGAATGGGTATTTTACAATAACAATGACTCTTTGAATCATGTAAACCCTAGGAGACCTCTTGAAAATAACTTGAGCATGAAACCCACTCTCCAAAATATTTTTCTTTTATTCTTTACATCATTTTCTTTCTCCTTTTGATACGCAAATAAAATTTTCATCATGTCACGAGTCAAATAACAACTATGAAGACTGAAACTAGTTATATTTTCCAACATGTCCTTCCCTTAAACTAAAAAAAAAAGGCCCATTTCTCATTTCCCTTGAAGAATTCTCACAAAATCTCATTTTTTTCTAATCCTGATTGGACATTAGATGCAATGCGTGGAAGAAAATGCTTAAGGAAACGATCTAGGAAAACATGATTTATTTAATACTGCATAATAAGAGTATCTTTTATAATCCAATTATTACAATAATTGTTAAAAAAAATGATACTAGCTCCCTCTGCCCCCCCCCGTTAGTTTCAGAGCACCCCCATCTATGCAAAATACCCCAGTTCTCCTGCACATACTCCGTCCTCCACACATTAAAAGTTCCTCACAATGAAACCATACCAAATACTTCATCCTCCACACAAGTAAACATAATAATATTAATTTGACATTTGTTTAGCCCCCCCCAAGATCTATGAAAACAACCTATAACTCCATCAATTCTCGCATCATTGAAGAGAGAAATGCCATTATAGTGTCCTACAACCACATAAATTCTCGCATCATTGAGAAGAGCGCTAACATAGCACTTACAATGTTAGAGCACTCACTAGCACAATGGCCACCCACAAAATTATTTGTATTTTATTTTTATAATGAATTTTCATGCATTGAAAAAAATGAAAAATAAATCGTCCTCCAGCAGGGGAATTAAATCCCATTAAATCTTCCTCATCCAATTGAAAATTAGTAATAAAATTTACTGAAAATTCAAATTTTTTGTTTGAATTTATGCAAAAATAGAAATATTAGCCACTTTATTGAAACTTTGGTTAAAGTTGCAAAAACACAACCAAATAATGCATAGTCAATGCAACTTGATCATGAGGCGAATTCTATAGTCCCTAACAAGGTAGGGACTATTAATATGTTTGCATTCTAGTAACTTTTATAATTTCAGTACGTATGATAATAAGTTTAATGTATGAAAAAATAACAAACTTATATTTAGTTTAATTCTTTTCAAGATATTTAATTTTGTAGACTATGTAGTTGTGCCAGTTAAATTATGAGTAACTTTAAATTAAACATAAAGTCACTTCTTAGTGCTATTCAATTTTCCAATTGTTTGGTTAAATTGCTAACCATTGAAAAATTTGTGAAACCACTATTCCAATCCTACATGAATACAAGGATTTCTAGATATTCTTCTCGCGCAATATTGCGTTGATAGAAAAATATTGATTTAATCCACCAAATGCTTGAAATTATCTTCGCGAAGTTTTTCCAATTTCCACAAAGGATGCAAATATTTCCAAGTAGAATGACTAATAAATAAATATTGTCGATGTGTATCGTGTCATATTTGATTTCCAAGTAGAATGACAAATAAATAAATATTGTCTGTGTGTATTGTGTTATCTTTTTTAGCAAGAAGTGTTGTACGAGAGGTGGGGAAGGTGTGGAAGTGTGTATGTCTCTTCCACATGTTCCTCCCTTTGCACACATTCCCCCCTCCTCACACTTCTTCTGCACACACACAAGAATTTTTTAACTAGTTCATATAGTAGTACCGTGATTTAACATAAATTTCAAGTCCTGGATTGACATGAAAAAATGATTCCACAACTACCAAAAAAGATAGGGACTATGCTACTTTGCAACTATCTATCTTGTTTTTATTTATTTATAAAATGAGGAGATGATTTTCAAAAACGACCCTATATAAAAGAGTTATAAAATGAGGGGATGGTTTTCAAAGGCACCTATCCTACTTTTTTTAACACAATTTATTTTATATTTTATATTTATTTATATTTATTTTATGTTTTAATCTAATGTTTTATTATTATTATTTTTTCTGTAGAAAAATAGTGCACAATTTTATTCATAATAGATGAAATAAATTACATTTTGCAAATACGTAATCATGTTCCAGATAGATAGACCGACGGAAGAGAAAAATCCCTCCAAAGAAGACTGAAAAGGTCTACTAGATAATTTTTCCCAGATGAAATAAATACACATTTTCCAAAACAAAACCATGCAAAAACAGGGGTAGGGAAATGAATCCCTAAAGAACAGACTATAAACAATCCCACAATACAAAATAAAGCACTGTGGTGCACATACATTACCCTAGAAGGATAGAAAATATGGGCACATGTCGTCCAGGTAGCCCAAAAACATGCAATGTAGAAACATACAACTAAATAAATCATACATGACAACTAAGCCCAAACCACACAAACTATTGCACCATACAAAATTGTAGACCCAGATAACCAATGAAGTGGGCACAAAATGACGATGCAAGGGAGTTGGGTGATGATACAAGAAAAGCGATCTGAGCACCACCACCAAGCTAACATTAGCAAAACCCTAACCAACACACAGTGGGGAATGAACAATAGAGATGTGACTACGATCGAACAAACCCACACACATACAAGATCCCAAATTGAATGGTGATGACAACACAACTTGAAAAGGGAGCCCTGGCTTTAGGATTTTGTGGAGCACAAATCTTCAAAGACATGAACCAGGGATGAGGTAGCTAAGGTTCCAGCTGCTTCACCCCGATCTATTGAAAAATGTGTAACTAGGTTCGATATTCATAAGTATGAAATGTATTTTTTATTCTTCTAAATTATAAAATGAAATGAAAAATTATTATTATTATTTTGGAGCATGGGTTTCATGATGAAATTATTTTATTTTATAGGTCAAGCACCCATTTAGTGTTTCTAGGGTTTTTCCTAGGTCAAGAAGTCAAAAAAGTCATTGTCATAAGTTGAAGACCCCACTGGGCACATTGTAACTTGTAAAAACAATTATTTTTGTCTTTAAAAGTGTCAGAATACCCTCCAAGACCAAGTCGGCTTGGCAACTGGCAAGTCGGCTTGGCAACTGGCAAGTCCGCCTAAAGAAGAGCCATGCCCACCCTTGAAGAAGCCTATATACAAAGAAGAAATCATCCTCGATTTGGCACTCTCACTCATCACTCATTCTAGTGAAGAACAATAAGAAGAAGGAAACGAATAAGAGGAAGAATGAAGGAGATTTGTTTTTGGGATAATTCTCTCTCTCATGTGCTAAATAGGAATAGGATTTCTGCGCAGACCTAGGTAATCCATCTACAAGTTTGATCTTGGAGAAAAGGAGGCAAAGAGGTCAAGCGAGGATCACTAAATGTCTCTCTCCACTACAAGGAAAAGACCCTCTAGTGAAGGTTATAAAGGAGGTTTTTTGTGTTATAAAATTGGCCAAAATTGTCAAAAAAACATTTGCTACAACATCTATTTATGGTTACGGAGGTTTTGGCAAAGCTTTTAACATAAATTCAACACAAATAAAAAAAATGGGCAGCTGGAGGTTATTACAGATGTTTTTTCATCGGTGCGCTACTCTGGATTTAACACATCGGTGCGTACATGAAGATGGCGCCCCAGGGCTGCCTCAGTCGAACGAACGCACCGGGACGTTTAGGTGTAAAACCGCACCGGGTGTAGTGTTGGTCATACAATGCACGAGGTCGTTCTAATTTGTCTTGGGATTTGTGCAGTGCCCATAGGTTGTATCAACGCACCGGTGCGTATACCTTTATGACACACCGTTGCGCTGTATCAAAGAAAGGCATCGAGATTTATAATTGGTGTCTGTATTCGTGCAGTGCCCATGAATCGTACAAATTCACCGGTGCTTATAGATACATAAATGCCCTGGTACGTAGTATCACAAAAACACACCGATACTTATAACTGGTATCGGTATTTGTGTGGTACCCATAGATCGTACAATGACACCGGTGCGTATAGACACATAAACGCACCGGTCGATAGTTACTGACACACACCATTTTTCATTTTGTTTTTTTAGAAGCACCTACCTATGATAGTCCAATTATTGTGATTGTTTTAAATTCATTATTCATCAAAAGTCGACACATATATATCTTATAACAATATTCATATGAATTAAATTTTTATTAGTGCATTTGAGAACGACAATGGAGAACACAATAGAATAAATTAGAACATATTATATATATATATATATATATATATATATATATATATATATATATATATATATATATATATATATATATATATATATATATATATATATATATATATATATATATATATATATATATATATATATATATAATATATATGAATAAGACAATCTTTATCATACAAAATGGAACAGTTAATATTCGTATCCCTTTGTCTTTCAATTGAGAAACTATTTCCATTACATTAAAAAAATGTCTGATGTCATAGACATATTTCAAAAAATAAAACGCCTTGCTTTGATATCCAAACATAGTGATCATCATTCTTTGCTTGAACTGCTATCACTGCTAGAGCTACTTCCATGACTTGGGTTATTTTCAGGAATGTTTTGTTCACGACATTGATTTTTTTCTTCTTCTTCACCTTCCATCTACAAACATAAAAATAAACTAAAATGAGTGTATATACATTGGTGAGAATAATGAAAATTGCAATATTAAATAATATACATCAATATAAATCGAAAAGAAAAATGACGTACCATAGCAACAATTCACTCATAAACTATACACATTCTTTCAAAACCATGTACCATGCCATCTTTCAAAATTTCATTTGTTGGCACAATTTCATACTTTGTTTCCTGCAAGTTTTATACCCCATAACAAATCATATATTAATATATAAGATGTTTTTGTTTATTAATTATAGATGAAGCTAAGTAAAACAATATCGATAGATTCTTACAAATTCCACAATTAAATTCTGATATGCCAACGTATACTCACAACCCATATTTAACCCAATTTCAATCAATTCGTTTGATGGTTCTTCTTTGTATGTTAGCACCTGTTTGAAGACATTCAATGATGATTTTTGTAAAACAACTTAAAAAATACAGAAATGAAATCTAGTTAAGTTTTTATAGGCAAGTAAAAATTACTCACAAACTTAGAGATCAACCCTTTTCTTCCTTGTCGTCTGTTGGGTGCTAACAGGTGTCTTTAAAAACTCCTAATTGCCTCACATTAATTATCAACCTGGGTAAGTACTTTTATCTCAAGCGTGTACAAAATATGTGCAAGCTATACATACAAAGAGTAATGCCAAAATCAATCGTTTCATATAGATGCAATCATAAATCTTGAAGCCTTAAAGAAAGTGATTCATCTAAACATTATAACCCAAAACTGTGATTCATCTTAATTCAGCTAATTCGAATGACAATCAACTGAGAGAATTGAAGCATTAACCGAGCTCTTTCAGCTGGATTTAAACTATTGAACAGAAGGAAAGTATTAAAAATAATTGTCTATGCTTTAAGTAATCAAAACCAGTTCTTTTAACTAGCAACTAATTCCTTAAGGAAATAAATTGGAAATGCGTGTTCAAGGGAATAAATACCAGAAATACGAATTATCAACAGTACTTCAATTGCAAAGAAGAAAAGCAGAATACAATTGCAATAAATGGAAAAGTATAACACAGGGAACATCAGTGAAATCCACCAGAGACCGGGCCCTTAGCCACTGGCGAATACTGCTTAACTACTCCAGAATATGTGAATAAACAACAACACGAATTATGTATTAATCATCAAATTCAATTGACATCACAATACGATCTCGTTGTTCAGAACTACGTTCTGTGAATTACAATTACAAATTATGCAGAAGTGAAAGATACATGACACATGACCATTGAGAACTAGCTCTCCCTGTCCTTTTATAGCTAAAAGGAAAGATAAGTGTGATTCCTCAGGATCAAGAGATCCTGAGGGATCCACGACAAAATGCTATCCTTAGACAGTTCATTCGTTCTTGCACTAATCCTTACTTATTTATCTTTGATTCGATCACATTTAACACGTCTTCTTTCCCATGATTAAGTCCTACTATTCCTTCTATTATTTTCAGCATGAAAAGCAATGGGAATTAGTTTGGATGACTAAATCGTATCAGGATCATTTTTCATTCAGTCTTCATCAAAATCCTTTCATTATATTATTATATCATGGCACAAGATGGATAAGGAATAGGAAAAAGGACAGTAATCAAGAGTAAATACATACCTATTTCAAGGCTCAACATACTCCCCCACTTACCTTTTTTCATGTCCCCATGAAAAATAAATAATTCTTATGCAAAGAAGTTAAGGAGTAGGTTGGAGAAGATCTGTCTGTAATAGGCTTGAGACCATGATGTCATGCCAGGGTTGCAAAGGCTGCCTCTTATTGTCCTTCAGGTAACTCATAGTCAGGATGATACCCTTCAAGAGGATACCAAATAATGGGGCTTCTAAAGCGACATCCCACCCAATAGGGTCCTTATTTTAAGATAAAATTGCTGTATGGGACTAACCGTCTCGTAGCAGCTTTGAAATTTCCATAATTAAATGGTTCTCTTTCCTTAACATTGTTGCTTGAAACCATCCATCTCATTTTGGATGCAACCAGGGATCTTTCCTGAATGGAGAGGAAATATGTTGTTCCTTTCTGCATAATTTCCTTATGTAAGGGCCCTAAAATTTTAATCACGCCCTCCAGTGTCATCAGTATTTTATGCTTAGTAAACAATTGTAGAGGGTGAGTAGTTTCACTTCTTACCCAAAGATCTAAGATGTGTTCCTATCTTTGGAAAAAATTATAAGCCTTCAACCACTTGAGTTGGTTGACTGCAAAAGAGATAAAAGCCTGAAATTGAATATCTCCAATAAAAGGACTAGGATTCACATCCACTTCTTTATCTAGTATGAAATTAAGAAAACAAAATTCACAAAGAAGCCTTTGGACCTTTACTCCATGTGTCTTATAGTAATTTATAAAATCCTCCACCGTCTTCAGCTCAATTGACTTGCCGGCTCTAACAACTTTGATTTTTAACAATAAATATCGTTCTAATAAGAACAAGGCATAGTTCGTAGTAGGAGATCGATAGGTCAAGATATCCGAATATAATGAACAAATGGTGTCCAACTGATCCCTGATGCTGTTCAGCTTAGTTTTCATCTTCTTCAATTTTTCTTCTTCCTGTCTAGCCCTATCAAAGGCTTCATTCTCTACTAGGGCTAATTCCCTCAATTTTTTTTTTAACTTCTGGTATTGTTGTAGGGAGACTGTCTGTTGTTGATGTTGCTTTAAAGCAAGTTGGGCTTGCGTCAGTTCTTCTCGAAGTTTTAAAATAATAGGGTCATTCCTTGACAAGAGGTCCTTAAATTTCCCTTTTGTCTGAGTGCCGATGCTGTGAGAGAATACCTCTTCAGTCTGCATTTCCTTATTGTGGGAGGACCAACCCTCCGTTTGAACAATTGCATTTACCAAGTTTTCATGCAAATTAACGTGGGTGGCTATTGTTCGAGTGGGGGCGAGTTTGGTTTTAATTTCTATTGATTTATTATCGCACATCCTTGTTTGTGTAGCTACAGAGGTCATCTCTGGAGTGGTGTTCTGAGTTTTACAGTTTTTAACTTCTCGTCGTAGCCTTCTGAGTGTCTTCTGGAGCTTCTGGTATTTTTGTCGCAGCTTCTTAAGTTTTTCTCTGGCTGCTTGGCTCCTCTAAGGAGCGTCCACTCCACTAACTGGTTTATTAATGGTTTCTAGAGCTTCTTGTTGGTCATCAGGGCTGTGGTCCAAAAGAACCGTATCGCCTGAATGATCGTGACTAACTTATATGTCTGCAGACTTCTGCTAGTCCTCATGGTTGTATTCCAATAGAATCATGTCACCGGACTGGTTGTTGGATTCCTGAACAATTTCTGTGTCCGCAGACTCTGGAGATGGCAGTGTTTCTATATGCCTGGAATTCTCTGGGACTTGTGTTTCCATTATGCTGGGACCAAGTGGCCCTCCAGGTTGCATATATACATTAATATTTTCTAGGACCTCGGCCATCCCTGTCTCGAAAAATTCCAAAGGATCATCTGGTCCTACTGAATTGACCTCTTCTTCAGACTCTTATGCAGAATTGGGTTCCTCTTCTCCGGGTTCTGATGCGGAATTGGGTTCCTCTTCTTCAGGTTCTGATGTGGAATTGGGTTCCTCTTCTTTGGGTTCCAATGAAAAATTGGGTTCCTCTTCTTCAGATTCAGAATCTCTTACCCTAACTGGACAAGCTGTCTCCGCAGGTTGATTACTTTCATCCCGAATATTTGCAGACATCCTTTGGGCTAGTTCAATTCTTACAGACCTCCTACGTTTATGGGGTTCAACCTTTGAGTGGGCAATATTTTTTCTTTTAGGAACAGGGTTCTGCTGGCTTGTCTCTGCAATTGCGGGATGTTGGGTTACAGGGTTTTGCATGCTCTCTAGGGCCATCATGAAAACATCCCAAGTTAAGCTGTATTGAACCAAGCTATTAATGATGATTAATATAATCAATCCATGGTGACTTACTACAGTTTTAGGGTGTCTGGCCCGTCGTATTCTAACAACAGTATCATGCAGTAAAGAATTCAAAAGAGATGGCAGATTAACAGTGAGTTTTTGTTTCAAGGCAACTAATAGTTTAACTTGTCATGGTCTTACCACATCTCGACGTCCATCGTAGGTGATGTATATTTGGATAATTATTGCTAATTATTTCCATGGTTCTACCAGAGAAGATGGTTGAATTCCTTTACCTTTCCTAACTACTTTCTCACCTTCGTCTTTGAAAGTTTCCACGGTGTCTTGTAGCAATACATGTTTTTGTGGCCATATAGTTCCTTCTGCCAGCAGCCCAGATACTTCAGCTATTATAGCGTCTATGAGTATAATTATTCTATCTTTCACCATGGATTCCCCATTCTGCATATGTTGTAGAAATTCAATGGCAATTTCCTCATTCAAGGGCTGAAATGTTGTGAGCTAGAATATCCACCCTACACGGGTCAGAATTTCCTTGGCTCTATCGGAGACCTCTAACACTAAAGGTTCGTGGCGCACTGTCTTACCACCCATAATTCTTTAATTCTTCCTACTATTTCAAAGGATGAGTGTAATGGGAAAATGCAACAATACTGAAAAAAACAGCAACACTAAAAACACATCAACACTTATAGCGATAGAACAACAAGTTGTTGTAGTTGATATTAATTGTGTTATTTAAATTGCCACATACCGCGTGATCATGGAATATCTTATCAGTTAATGAAATAATGACAATGCATGCACAAGTGTAATGGAAGTTCTCTCCCCCTTCGAAATGAGAGGTCGCCTATGACCGAATAGACAGGAAATAGTTGTTTCAACGGCAGGATGAAGGGTACAGGAGTAAATCGATCAGAGTACATAAATAAATGATGGGAAAATAAGAGAGATGGATAGAGTAAAATCATGGTGTAAAATAATAGTAAATGACAAAAGACAAGATGCTTTATTTGATGATAAGTTATGTGATAAGGAAAGAGGACAACAATATGTACAAAAGGAGGCTTTGTTGACAATATTCTGGCTGTGCATGATATGATTGAGTAAAAAAAATATGAGCGCATGCATAAAGGTTCAAAGTAGGGAAGTGTTTACAGGAAATAATCTCTTGGATAAAAAGATAAATGGGAAGAGGGTATTATAAGAATTATTGATTGAGGAAATAGAACTTCAATACCATAAGCAGAGCTTCTGTTGCCAGTAGGTGTCCATAGCCTCAATAGAGTTGCTTTTTAGCCCATGTGAGCCAGGATCCTCAATTTATAAAAAAAATTCATTGTTGTTTCTACAGAAGAGACCAGTGTGTTGGCATGGTAACCAAATAACCATACTGCCATTCACTGGGAAGTAGCAAAAGTGAGCAGGCTGGCTCATGATGAGACCTCCTATTCCAAGGATGTTTTAGCCATCCAATGGATCATAACCTTGGTGTGGTGGCCATAGTGGGAATGTAAAATTGCTACATCCTTATGAATATGGTAGGCTGGCTCTTAATGAGACCCCCTATCCTCTATCTGTAGATAAAATTTAGTTGTCATTACATATTTTTATGATAAATAGAGGAAGGCTCAGTACTCCTTAAGAGTAGGGATGGTGTAAGAAGTTGAAGCATGTCAATAATAAGATAAATTATACCCATAATCCCATTGATAATAGACAGAGAGAATTATAACCAGGAAGAGTAGAACCAGCATGGTAAAGATGATCAATTAGTACCATATACAGTAGAATCAATACAGTAAAGTAAAATATAAATAATTGTGTCCCTTTCAATTGTTTTAAGTCTATTATCAAGAAGATGTCTTTGTCAAAGATCATAACGTTAAAAATATTCACCTACTTTAATAAAATCCATAATTCTTATCTGCATGGAGGTACTGTACTTCAGGCCATAAAATAAATCAAAGAAATAAGGTTGAAATGAGCTAGGAATAAGTCCATGAGAGGAAAGAGATGTTTGTGAAATATATAAAAAAAGGTGCTGTTCAAAACACACAAAAATTGTACAAGAAACAAAAGTGTTGTTCCAAAATTGGAATAGAAAAAACAAAAGAGAGTGTTGTTCCAAATATGGAACAGGAAAATAAAAAAGTGTTGTTCCGAAGATGGAACAATGAAATAAAAAGGTGCTATTCTGAAGATGGAACAAAAAAATCAAAAAGTGTTGTTCCGAAGATGGAACAGCAAAATCAGAAAGTGTTGTTTTGAAGGTGGAACATCAAAACCAAAAAGTGTTGTTCTGAACATGGAACAACAAAACCAAAAAGTGTTGTTCCAAACATGGAACAACAAAATAGACAGAAAAAAAATTGAATCAACAATCCTATTTACAGTTTTTTTTTTTTTTTTAGTTGAACAAAGAAATGAATTTTTACAGATATGAAGCTTCTGAAGGATTATCTTCTGTAGCTAAAACTTGCATGGTGGATTCCTTGCATATCTATTGACAAAAAGATTATTTTGTGAGTGGTATTTGGTAGAGGCGCACCCGATGCCCATTTGCTTTAAAGAAACAATCAAACCCATCAATGGTGGCCAACGTAAGAAAGCCATTGTCATGTACTTCCTTTATTTCATAGGGACCTAACCACCTAGTCTGCAATTTACCAGGGAAGTATTGAAACTTGGAATCGTAGAGAAGTGCCCAGTCGCCCTCATGAAATGTCTTTTTATTGATCAAAGAATCGTGCCATTTGGCTCTTTGTTGTTGAATAAGTGCAGTATGCTGTAGAGCCAAAATCCAGATTCCATATAATTCATTTATTTGTTGTAATCTATTAATCTGGGCTTAAATTAAATCCAGTCCCACTTCCTGGGCTATCCTTAGTGTTTGTATCTCAAACTCTATGGGAAAAATAGGTTCCTTACCAAATACCAGCTGATATGGGGTGTATCTAGTAGTATTCCTCCAAGTTGTGCGATATGCCCACAAGGCTTCTGGCAGTCGAGTAGCCCAGTCTCGTCTATGCGATGAGACTATCTTCATTAAAATGGCTTCAATTACTTTGTTGGTGCTTTCTACCTACCCGTTCGCTTGCAGGTGGTATGGAGAGGTAATTTTGTTAGTAACATGATGATTTTTTAGTGTAGCAGCAATCTTGTGGCCTACAAATTGTGGCCCTCCATCAATGATTACTTCTCTGGGTAACCCATGTCATAAAAAAATTTCGAAAAGAAAATTTATCACAGTTTCTTCTATGGCTCTTGGTAATGCTACTGCATCTACCCACTTAGTTACATATTCTGTTGCAACCAATATATATGATTTCTGGTTGGATGGTGGGTTGATTGGCCCAAAAAAATCTAATTTCCAAAGCTCAAAAGGTTATATGAATAGCTGTGGATGGAGGGGCATCTCATCATATTGGCCAGGGCGGCCCATCCTTTGACAAATATCGTAGGCCTGAACAAATTTTTTAGCATCTTTAAAAATCGTGGGCCAGTAGTAGCCCATTTGTAAAATTTTATGTCTCGTTCTATGGTCTGCAAAATGTACACCGCAAGGTCCATCATGGCAGGATTTTAAGATATTATAAATTTCGTCTTCCCTGATACACCTGCGGATGTGCATATCGGCCCCTATGTGAAAAAAGTATCCTCTGATCTAGGAGAACTGAGTGCTGCACTGTACTATCGATTTCCTTTCTCTGGGTGTCAGATGTCTAGGTAGTTTTCCCACTGCTAAATAATTTTCCAGATCTGCGTACCATGGTGTTTTCACGGTTACAAAAAACAGGTGTTCATCCAGAAACTGATCCTCTACTACTATTGCATCATCTATTCTTGGCACTTGGGAGAGGAAATTTGCCACAAGGTTTTCCTTCTCTAGTCAATCCCTTATAGATATCATAAATTTCATCTTCCCTGATACACCTGCGGATGTGCATATCGACCCCTGTGTGAAAAAGGTATCCTCCGATCTAGGAGAACTGAGTGCTACATTGTACTATCGATTTCCTTTCTCTGGGTGTCAGATGTTTAGGTAGTTTTCCCACTGCTAAATAATTCGCCACATCTGCCTACCTTGGCATTTTCACAGTTACAGCAAACAGGTGTTCATCCAGAAACTGATCCTCTACTGCTGTTGCATCATCTTTTCTTGGCACTCGGGAGAGGAAATCTGCCACAAGGTTTTCCTTCCCTGGTCGATCCCTTATAGCTATATCAAATTCCTACAAAAGTAGCAACCAACGTGTCACTCTTCCATTCGTAATGGGTTTATTAGCTAAGTATTTGATAGCAGAGTGATTCGTATACAAAATTACAGGGCATCTAGTTATATAGTGTCTGAATTTGCTAATAGCATAGATAACAGCTAAAAAATCCTTCTCTGTTACTGTGTAATTCAATTTAGCAGGGGTTAAGTTTTTGCTAATGTAATATATAGTGTAGGGTTTCTTGTCTTCTTCTTGGCCAAGAACTACTCCAATGGTTGTGCCTGATGCATCTAATGAAATCTGGAATGGTATATTCCAGTTCGGGCCTCGTAATACTGGTGCTGTTTATACTAGCAGTTTTAAATCTGTAAAGGCAGTGTCACATTTTTCAGTCCATATGAAATCACTATTTCTTGTTAAGGCATATAATGGTGCAGCAATCTGTGAAAAATTCTTGATAAATCTACGATAATATCCAACAAATCCCAGAAAACTACGTACCTCTGTTTGAGTGCAGGGAGTCGCTAGTAAGAAAATTACCTGTATTTTTTTTTTTTTCCGGATCTACCTAAATTCCAGCTGCTGAAATGTAATGACCCAAGATCAGGCCTTCTGTCATCATCATATGGCACTTTTCGTGACTTAAACATAGGTTGGTAGCAATGCACCATTCCAGAACTTTTTCCAATGTCTGTAATGCTTGCTCGAAGTCATCTCCATAGGGTGTGAAATCATTCATGTATACTTCCAATCCTTCATTTATCAAGTCTGCAAAAATACTGAGTATGGCTCTTTGGAATGTGGTAGGTGCATGTGTTACACAATCCAAAAGGTAATATTATATAAGCGAATGGTCCCCACGGACAGGTAAAGGTAGTTTTATCCTGGTCTTCAGGGGTAATCTGAATTTGGTTGTAGCCACTGAAGCCAGCCAAAAAAGAAAAAAAATTCTTCCATGCCAGTGTATCTAGGACCTGATTAATAAATGGAAGGGGAAAATGGTATTTTTTCATTGCCTTGTTGATTTCTCTATAGTCAATGCATATTCACCATTTTCCATTATTTTTGGGAACCACAACCAATGGAGAAACCCATTTACTGTCAGATATAGGATAGATAAAATTCACATCTAATAGTTTTTGAAGTTCTTCTTTAACAATATATTTCAGGTGAGGATTTAATCTACGCTGAGGTTGTCGAATGATTCTTGCATCCTTTTCAGTGTAGATGTGATGCATGCATAGTTGAGGGTCAATCCCTTTCATATCTGAGTAATACTAGGCGAAAGCCCCTTTATTTTTCCTAAGGACTTGAATAAGTTTCTGTTGCTGGTCATCACTCAGATTACTGTTAATGTTCAGGATCTTCCCTGGCTCAATTTCGATAGGTTTGCTATTATAAACAGTGGTTGTTGGTATTTTCTGGTCATTGATATCTCTCAGGGGTTCTTCTTCGATTTCGTTCTCAAGGACTGCTTTAATCATGTGGCATTTCGAACTTGATACTGTGGTAGGATGATTGATAAAAGTATTGATGACATCGTCTTGAGTTTGGTTTTTGAATTAAAGGGAATCTACCACAATTAATGGTGACTGAATATTTTCTATTAAGTATGTTGCAGGTTGCTTCCTGGTTTTCATAATAGTCAAGCTTGGCTGAGCAGGAGGGTATAAAGCTAAATTTTTCACATCATTCCCCCTGGTTATAGTCATACTGCATGTCCGAAAGCTGATATAAGCATCAGCACACTAGTAGAAAATGATGAAATTAATGACTAGGTGACTAAAAAAGTTAGTCATCGCAATTATTTCAAGTGAAATACTACTAAATTTGAGAAATTTTAAGTGTCCGAACTAAAAATGACTAACTTAAATGACTAATCTAGTCTAGGGATAAAATATACGACTAGATAACAAGTGACTAAACTAAAAGTGACTAACTTAAATGACTAATTTAGTCTAGGGATAAAATATACGACTAGATAATAAATGACTAAAGTAAAAGTGACTAACTTAAATAACTAATTTAGTCTAGGATTAAAATATATGACTAGAAAATAAGTGAAAAAATTAATAATGATTAATGCAAATGACTATTATAGTCCAAGAATAAAAATATGACCAAATAACAAGTACAAAAAGTATATGAATTAGTCATTTATGTTAGTAATTTTTAATCGTATCACTCCATAAATGAAAATTTGCAATTTTTATACTGAAGTGTTACATTTCACTAAACGAGTCTCTGAATCCATCTATAGTGTTAAGATTTAGAGACAAATGGGTCTTTGAGTCCATCTACATTGTTAAAATTCTGAATATTTTTTTTGTCTCTAAAGTTTAACATTGTAGATGGATTCATCTACAATTAACATAAATATTGCATGCATCATCTATGTACTTAATATGTATATTTATAGTTTTATAGTTTTAGTAAAGGTAATTTTTAGATAGTCAAATAAATATGTATATTTATATTTCTTTGGCTATAAAGTTTAATCTTTAGACTTCATTGATTTATGTTAAAAGTGTGACTCTTGTTTTAAATCTAAGGTCAAATCTTCATTTTTACATTTAATCAATAGATAAACATAGCATTTATTTTTGTAAGTCGATATTCATTCATATGGTGAAAAATATGTACAACCAACAAAGAAAAAAATAGGTGGTCTCACCCCAACTAGGTTTGTTGACCAATGTTTGCAACAAGAGACAAAAATACAAAAATGAGGCTAAGGACAACATACATAAATGAGAGGGTCAAAGACACCAAAATACATGTAATACATAAAAAACACATGAGAGAATACTAGTCATCCGATGTAATGGAAGCTGGGTTTTCCAGGGTTGTTCCTATAGGGGGTGGTGGACGAAAGTTGCAATGGATGTGCCCTTCGAAGTGTGCGAGCCAAGTGTCTAGCTTTTTCACTTTTTCTACAAGGTGGTTTTGGCCTTGCTAGACCACCACCAATACTCGGTCCCTGACCTGGCACTAGAAGTAGTGCATCCTATCCAAAGTGGCCATAAACTCAACATGCTCCTCCCTACGAACCCATTCCGCTGCGTCCACCCAATCTATCAGAGTTTGAATTAGGTCCCCACAGTTTTCTAGAAAAAAATGTTAAATTTACCTTGGGCCGGGAGCTACATGCTTACAATTTCCCCATTTAGTTGTTCCTCCTTGCTTTCCACCACCCCGATGCTGCGTTTGTTGTGAACTTACACTTTCACCGCCGCGAGAGGCCTGTTTTCCTCCACCACGACTGCCTCGTGTTCCCACACCAACAAGTTGGGAGTGACCGACGTTCTTACCACCTCGGTGCACTCCTACCATCACTCTTTCCATATCATCTAAGCCAATAGATCCTTTCTTGGCTGGGGGTGAGGATTTCCCGTGCCACGAGGATGGTCACATTGTGATAAAACCAGGAGGGCCAACTCCAACTTTTATTTGATTCCAGTCTACTGGAACTTTCCCCTACCACCACACCCAAAAACCAGATCTCTCTTCACCCTTAAATTTCCTCAGGAAACCACGCACTATGTCCCATCTACCATCTTGCCACCAGTTGGGAAACTCAGCAAGAACCCAAACAACTAGAGAAGGATAAGGTGGGAGGAACACGCCCCAGGCTGATGCTTCCCAAGAAGCTTCACACAACCCACACTAGGATATCGACTCTATGTATTCCAAATTAAAGGGCGACTCTCCTATCACCACTAGACACCAAGAACCACCCACCAAATCACCATGCACACCAATTTCCAGACCAAGCATCAGAAATGGAGAATTCCACACAGAAGCACTGCCACCCCCAGCGAAACCTCCTTCAATACCACCTTCATGCACCTCTATCAGACCAACAAATGGCACATACTAAAAACCACAGAAGACCAAAATAACAAGTTCCCCCATTGACATGTCGTAGTGTTCAAGATTTCTATTTACTAGGCATTCAAATGAAAATAAAGTGGAAAACATGAGCGAGGGAGGATTTTTTTTAACGTCCTTGGCACCTATAGCTGCTACATATATATATCTACATTTGGGGTCATCCCTGGAAATAGAAGGAGTCATGAGAAAATATATAGAAAAGGAGGTTCTATGAAACATTGTGGCAAGTGTTTGACATGTTCGAGATTTCTATTTACTAGGCATTCAAATGAAAAAAAAGTGGAAAACATGAGTGAGGGAGGAATTTTCTGATGTCCTCGGTGCCTATTTTTGCTATAGATATATATCTACATTTGTGGTTGTCCCTAGTAATAAAATAAGTTAGGAAAAAGAGATAGAAAAGGAAGTTTGTGAAAAGTGGTGGTAGGTGTTCATGAATGGATCGTGACAAGAAGCCCAAAACCCAAGTCCATCCCAATGATAATGGAGATGTGAACCCCAACTCCATAGGTATGATCCTTCTCATTCTTCTAGTTATCCTTCTATCTTTCATTTAATTTTACATCTGCTTGTTTCTATTAGTAAGGCCTCCTTGATTGGCAGTTGATTGAATAGAGAAGTTGTGCATGCAAGAGGGATAGATCAGTGACACTTATTATCATTCTCTCCATGTTTCTTTTAGGGTAAATGACAAGTGTCGAATGTTGCAATAAATGCTATGTTCTTCCTTTTGTGGGTGTGTATCAATAATTTTTTAAGGTTTCATTTCAACTCTTCCTAAGATGTGGGGTGCCATCACTTGTGGGAGAAATGGCTTGGAAGGATGCATCACACTTAGTTTTAATTGGTTAACCCATAAATTGCACCTCGCCCAAACCTCTTATTTATGCCTGTGAAGAAGTGAATCTTGATGGCTGGCCTAATGACATGCCACCATATTCACTAGATAAACACGGTCCCATTGATTTTTTTTACTTATTTTGTCAAATATGATCTACCATTTCAAAATTGTATCATGTTCCCCACCTCTATTATGACTACTTTGGCACACTAGTACCCTTGAGTTTATGCAACTATGTGGTAAAATTATGGATGTTAGTTTTTTATTTATGTTGTCAGTAAGGGTAATTGATGAACCCTATGTCCCTCACTGTTAGATTTGCTTGATTGACAATAAAATGTGAAACTTTATCAGGGGAATTTAAGTGAAGTCATTTATATTACAGATGGAATTATTACATTAGATCAAAATTGGGATTTTTTATTATCCACAAAAGTTATAATTTGCTCATTAATATTAGACTTATTTCACAATTCCTTTGAAGTATATATCATTGGTTTGATTTTTCTTCATGCACATATGTGCAAATGTCAAAAAGCGATGACAGTGAGAAGTAACTACATACAATAGACTAACTCTGCATCCAAATTCAATTATTTGTTGGCTATTGATTTTTTCTTTATCACCACTTATGACAATGAGAAGTAACTACATATGATAGGATGAAAAGTTATCCCTCAAACCAATGTAGATATGCAATTATTTATTGGTTGTTGAATTCTTATTTATCATCACTTACAATAACTGACACTATATTTGGACTCTCTTAAGGAAAAACATCTTCACTTTCATAACTTGTAGGACTCAAAATATTTTCACTTCCATCAATGACGATCCCTTTCAATATCAATGTTTTATGCATTCCTCCAATCAACTCTTCATAGTCTCTATCTCTTGTTTCCCCTAGAAAGACATACATATTGGCTATATCTAAGCCCCATAGAACATACAAATACCTACAAGCACCAAATCTAATTTTTAGTAATATGGATCTTGCTCAACAAGAAGTTATTGCATGGGCACCATTGACCCAAAAATACTACATGTAGTTTCTGAAAGACTAAAATCATCAAATTAAATAATTGCATAGTCTAAATGTCGTTATGGTAGTCAACTTGAGGTTGCCAATCTATTGTGCATTTCTCAACTTTAACCAAATCATTAAGATATCAAATATTGAAAGTTAGTCATATGCAAACTCAATATTCAAAATAGTTAGACTTAATATTGATTGGAATAATTAGGATTAGATGAGTTTGTGCTAATTTAATATTCCATTTAACATGATATAGAACTTAAATCTTTTAATTATAACACCCAAATAAAAAAAATTGAACGGATTAATTAACATCTACCCGTATTCAGCACCTCGAATATTTTTGCAAAATTTTTATTGAGTGGCGGCAATATTCAGCACCTCGAACTTCTGGGAATTTTTGATTTTGAGTGGTGGAAATATTCAACACCTCGAATTTTTCGATTTTGAGTGGCGGGAAGCATCGTATGATTTTGTAAGGAATCGAAACAAAATTTTAATCTTTCTTTCTGAATCGAAGTGGGTCCTCGAAAACCGGCCTTCAAGCTGCACGAAAGGAGTCAGAATTTGAGAAATCTGCAGATAGGTCTGGGGATCAATCCTCTCTACCTCAATCTGTACAGAAGGATATCTACTAGGGCAGTGCCACCACTCAAAATCCTATCGCCCAACATGCTCCATCTCTCATCACTCGTTCCTAGCCCAGTGACACCTCTCGGCTCCGACCCCTTTGATTGCCCCTCCAATTCGACGTCATGCGATGAATATTTGATTTCACAAGAGGAGAGGGTGATTGCGGAGAAGGGATTATATTTGCATCCCTCGCCTCTTCAAACACCAAGGGAAAGGGAGCCATATCTGCTCTTTTTGGTTCAGATAGATGGGTTCAGTACTAATTGACCCTAGTGTGTGCTAGGTTAATATTTTCCCTTGACCAAACCTAGAAATAATTTTTTTTGATTGGGCTGATTCTCCTGTAGTTCTTATTCATTATATATTTTATCATATTTTCTCTTAACTAGATCTCGAATCAAGCTGCATTGTGAAAGCCAGGTGGAGATGGGCTAATTCATTCAAACTGTGTGTGATGGTGCATTGTATACATTGAATATGGACACATTCACGTTGAGATTGCCAATGCCTGGTGCATTTCTTGAGAACCCAAATGCTCAACATATTAATATTACAACTCAGACATATGCAAAACTCAAGCTTTATAATTTCCCGGTTTGATATCCAAAAGTAGGTTTGATATACCTCCCATGTTTGATATTGAATGTAGAATAACTACACAGACCTATTAAATGTCAATACTGAACTTAACTTAGAATTATGCCAAAGTAATAACCGTGCACAATAGCACTTAGAACAAACATATACTTTGGGAAAGTGGATAAGGATGTGTATGTTGATAAGTGGGAAATGAATTGACCCAAGTATATTTAATTCTCCTTTCTTAAATATTCACAAGTTATATATGGTGCAAAGGAAAACTGGGTAGCCCGATGACTATAATTAGACAAGCACACCAATGCAGAAGTCATATGGTAATTGTTATATATTTTCCTCTCCGACTCTAATCTATATCATGCTCTTCAACAACATTAAAAAACATATCTAGTTTTTACAGTCATATAGTTCTAGAATTTTGGAATCAGTCCCCACCACACATTACTGGCTTGTTTAGCATTGGGGGTTTGACAACATTGGTCTGAGAGTTTTTTTCTCATAAAGGCTCAATACATAATCATGAAATCCTTACCCACAGTTAGCCATTTCTATGTAGTTCTTGACTTTTCATCATGAACTCCTTGACTTTTACTCCTTGTTTTTTATGAACTCTTCATCAAGGTTGAATTGACCTTATTGTGAAAAGCATCAATTTCTTCCTTAGACAATTGCATCCCTGAACTATAGCTACTGATGACTGCAACTGTTTACCTACAGTTCTTTGAAATGCAACACCATGATTTTATTAAGGCTCTTAATATCTATAGGCGAGCTGGTAAACATGTATAGTTGGAAATATACTGTTCCAGAAGTGTTGTAATTGATGTCTTCAGTTTCAAATCCTTTCAAAATAGTGCATATACCTGTACTTTTTTGTTTTTTAAGGATGATTGTGATCCAACATTACTTTTTTCCAAAAAAAAATGCTTCAGTGGCATTCCCTCTTAACATGTTTGAAGTTTTTATCATTATTTACTTCCTCTCATGATGCATATACATAATTTCCTATTCATTTCCAAATGTTTAGTTTACGAAAACAATTTTGTGGCAAAATTTCTAGTGGATTCATTAATTCATTAGATGATGTGATGTCTCATTGAGTCATTACATAGTATGATAAGAGGAGTACATTACAACATCTTGAATTGCAAGTTCCCTAGTAGGACAAATGACAAGAACAAGAATAGGCGGTCTTTTATGATCTCGGAGGACTGGTGACTTGACTATCACCTCAATAGAAGGAAATAGTAATGCTACTGTCACTGTCTTCCTTTGTGTTTGTCAATTGAGCCATCTACTTTGAACTTTTCCCCGAAGACCCATTTAACCATTTTCACTTTTTCCTTTAGGCATATCTTCAAGTTCCAGTGTTTCATTTCTCTGTATGGAATCACATTCAACCTCTGTTACTTTGTACCATTCTTCTTTCCATGTGTATTGAATCACATTCTACCAGAATTGTGGTGAATTTGTGATCAAAGCCATATATAATTGCTATAAAGTAGACTACTGCAATCTTCTTGATTTCTTGCTTCCTTTATTGCTTTCAGGTAGTTCCTGTAGCTTTGAGCCATCTAATGTTCACAAATGTTGTTTCAGAATATTCTTGGGTGTTGATGATGTTCTCACTGCTAGCATTCCAGAATCTTCTTGGGCTTTGATGATGTCCTCACTATTAAAATTCTAGAATCTTCTTGGGCTTTGGTGATTTCCTTAGTGTTAGGACCTCACTATGTATCATTTTTACTATATATTTTGACACCACCTTACCTTTATAACCATGTTTAAAAAGGATTCCATCATCATTTTCATTTACTTTATCCCAAGGTATATAAAATCCTCTTCTTTATTATATGATTAATTTGTTTACATATAATTCCATATTACTCTTATATTTTATCATTAATCGAAGTAGATTGTTGCTAACATAAGTCCAAAAGATCGCAGATAAGTTATATGCTGTGCTGGAACAATCGGCCGTTGCTGAAACAGTCAAACTTCGTTGCTGAAACAGTCGACTCCGTTGCTGAAACAGTCGACTCCGTTGCTGAAACAGCCAGCAGGCACGCAAATTCCGCCACTATTCGTAATTTGTGATTCTGGAAGAGCATTTTGTGGAACAATGGCAACAACATGAAGACGTGGTTACACGGATTATTCTGAAGATAGTACTCTTTTTGTATATGTTGTAACAATATCTTTTTATGGAAGAACAGAATAGCCTGTTTTAAGAAAGAAGAACAGATTTGGGATAAACGTAGATTTGCTCTCATGTAATTGTAAGAGATGTCTCCTCTTTAAAAAGAGGAGACATCATCATTAGAAGGGAGTTCGAGTTTGAAAGCTACAGGAGAACATTGTGTTTGAGAGACTGGAGCTAGACTCCATTTGTAATGTATCATTTCTTTTGACAGATGAATAAAATTTCCTTTTGAGCACTCCAATTTAATTCTTTCCCTGGGGAATCTTGTGAGAGGGAAAGGGCCCGCCTTCCTCACAAGATTGACCCGACTGTCCCTGTAGTTTGTTTAATTTCTTTATGCTATTTGCACTTCACTTTAATTCTGTTGCTGAGACACCAGTTACATAGTTCTGTAGTTTATTGAGTATTCTGTTTCCTTAACACTGCATGAGTTTAGTACATTCATCCTTAAGAAGTTGAGAGATCTATTTCTGTTATTTGTTTGAATGTATAATGCTCAGAAGCAGGTGCTGAAGGTTCCTGTATAAAGGAATAGGGTCCTGTTTCCATTGATTACCTTTCTTTTCCTACAGTGTGATTAGAAACAGGAGACAGGTGCTGAAGGTTCCTGTGCATGGGAATAGGGTCCTGCTCTCTTGAGTCATCCTTTCTACAGAGTGATTAGTGTTAGGCAGCAGGTGCTGAAGTTCCTATTTAAAGGAATAGGGTCATGTTCCTGTTATGGTTGATTGGTTTCCTTTCCTGCAGATTGATTTCCCTTTATTTGGATTCTAAACTGAAATATAGGAATTACTTCTGTTATGACTTAAGTGACTTCAACTTTGATTAAATAGAGTGTGAGTAATTGGATTTGTATGATTGAAAATTGTGTGGATTTTTACTACAACATTGTTTTTGCTTTTGAAATTGAGCATATCCAGTGTGTGATTGTGGGATCTTATATAAACATTTCCGTTAATATCATGTGAGTCGAATTGTGAAAACAATGAAGCAATTAACATTTTAAGGCTTGCTATTGGAAGGAAATTATATTTAGCATTAATGCCGTCTTTTTAGCGTGACAAAGGAGGATTACGAACTGGGATGAAAACTAATCATTAAAGAAGGGAAAAGAAGGAGAAGAAAGATCTTTACGTGATATCATCAAAGCATTTAATCATATGAGAGATTAAGTTCTCGAAGACCAAAACTTCAGCACTCCCCTCAATCAGATTACAAAATAGAGGAAGTTGTGGGTCCTGAAAATATAGAACAGAGGAAGTTGTGGGTCCTGAAAATATAGAGGAGCCAGTGATTAAAGAACCAGCAGTCAGTGCTGGAGAGTCAGAAGAAAGTGTTAGCAAATCAACAGAGCACATTGAGGAAATAATAGAGAGTGTTGGACGACCAGTAGAGAACATTGAAGAGCCAGTAGAAGATCTTGACGATCGAGCAAGTGCAGTAGGAGAACAGACAATGGAAGGAAACAATGAAGATTTCTTTGGTGGGGGACGTGTAGATCCTGAAGGAGAAGGAAAGGATGAAAATTCTCTCTCTACCTTGGGATTTCCTATCAGTGATCTCCCTGCAGGAACAACTCCTATGAAAAACATTCCATTGTCTGCTTTACCTAACTTTCATGGTTTATCCTCTGAAGATTCGGATGAATTTCTTTTTGAATTTGATATATTATGCAGAAGTTATGATTATGTTACTAATGCTCAAAAGTTGAAACTGTTTCCAGCAACCTTAAAAGGAAATGCTTTAAGATGGTTTATGAGCCTTGGGAGTCAGGTAATCACAACTTGGGAGCAGATGAAACATAAATTTCTGCTTAAATATCAAGACTACTGCCAGACGAGAGAAAAGAAGGATGAACTATTCAATATGGCACAAAAGCCGGACGAGAATTTGGAGGACTATGTAGAAAGGCTGCAGTACAATATATAGAGATCTGATCATCCGAATATAAGTAAGGAAATTCGCAAAACAATATTACTTAGAGGTTTAAGGGATGATTGTTTAGACATGTTAAATATGCTTGGCAAGGGAGATATATCTAAAGAATCATATGATGATATTGTTGAACTTTCTAAGAGGTGTTCAAGGGGAGCTGCAAGGAACAGAGTAAGTAATAGAGATCCCACCTATTCAAGAGTGCAGAAATCAGCCAGTGGGGGAGAAACAAGAGCTGAAATAGGTAATTTACTTGAAGAATTTAAAACTGAAATGTTAAGTTCTTTTGCTTCACAAATTGACACTTTGCAGGTTAAGAAGAAGCAGGCTGAAGCAGAAGCAACTCTGGTTGTCTTTTGCCCGAAGTGCAGAGACAAACATCCACTAAGGGAGTGCCCATTGGACAAAATACCAATCTGCACCCTTTGTGAGAAAGATCACGAAACAAAACAATGTCCATCTCTACCAAGAATAAAGGCAGCATTACAGCCAACGGAAGAAGAAGCTGAAGCAGTTTACCTGCTAACTCAAAGAAGACAATGGCAACCAAAAGGACAAGGTATGAACTCTAGTATGCCATTTAATCGTTGGAATAATTATTATGCTTTCGGTCAAACAAATTACCCTCCCTTTAATCAAATGCAATACCCACCCTTTAATCAAATGAATTTCCCACCCATGCAACAATCAAACCCTCCCTTTGTTGATCCTTCAATGTGGACTCCTTGGCCTCCACAGCAGCCATCTTCTTTTAACCCTTGGAATTCAAATTGGAGAAGCCAACAACTCTCGTATCCAAATCAATTGCCTCAATTCCAACAACCACTTCCTCTGCCATCAAATGCTCCGCTAAATAACCAAATGAGACCCCAGCTACCTGTGCAACCAAATCCTAACCCCAATAATAAAGTTGTGCAAGTCATTGATATTCAGAATCAGTCTATATTTCCTCCTATGCAATGTAATGATATTCATTTAAGATCTGGGAAAATAGTAGAGCCTATTATTGATGACATAACTTCTTCTGATTCTGATAAAGATGAAACTGAGAAACATAAGAAAGCACAACCACCTTCTAACAAAAATGTTGAAATAACAGAACCACCATTACCTGAGCGTTTGGTTTTAACTAGAACGCCTGAAACACCTGCTTTTAATCTTTTAGGGGAATTGCAAAATTTGTATGTTAAAATTCCACTTTTACAAGCATTAAGAGATGTACCAATTTATGCCAGAACAATAAGGGATATTTGTGTTAAGAAACATGGTAGGAAAACTAAAGATCCTCTTACAGTACATGTGATGGGTGACTTATCTGCATTAATGTCCGGAAAAACCCCTCCTGTGAAATATGGTGATCCCGACCATTCTACCGTGACAGTTCAAATTGGTAAAACAATGATTCCTCAAGTTCTGGTAGATTTAGGTGTTGCAATAAACATAATGACTCTTGAAACTTCACAAATGTTACAGCTGAATAACACAATCAGAGATACACCCACCATTCTAGAGTTGGCTGACCGTTCTACAATTAAACCTGAAGGAGTTGTTGAAGATCTACTTATCTCAGTTGAATCCTGGAATTACCCAGCTGATTTTGTTGTATTGCAGACTAAAACAAAGCTGGGGGGACATCCCTTAATTCTAGGGAGGCCATGGCTGGCCACAGCTGATGCCTTTATCAGTTGCAGATCTGGTTCAATGACAATTTCTAATGGTTATGAAACCAAACAACTTACTCTTTATCCTCATGCTACACCCATAATTAATAATGAAGATTCTATGTGGATGGATTATGATGATAATGTTGTTCAGCCTATTCTAACTATTGGGCAAGCTTTAACTCTTAAAGACAATACAGAGGATGAGATAATTAATAATTTTATTTGTGAACCTTCTTCTGTAATTGCTGAAACACACAATCAATTAACTGCAATTTTTGAAACTGATACCCAAGAAAATATTGAATCTGAAGACTCATCTCAGACATTAACCACCATCTCATCTAAAAGCATAACAGTTGAAATTGAACTTGGCAAGACATTAAACATAAATCCTGATCTAACAGTTGCTGAAACACAACAGTTAATGAAGTTATTGCATGAATATAAGGAAGCATTTGCATGGGATTACACAGATATGAAAGGGATCTCTTCTGAATTATGTACTCACCGAATTTACATTAAAGAAGGATGCCGACCAGTCTGCCAACCCCAAAGACGAATGAACCCTAATTTACGAGAAATTGTTAAAGAAGAACTTCAGAAATTGCTTAATGCAGGATTTATATACCCTATATCTGACAGTGAATGGGTTTCCCCATTGGTAATTTTCCCTAAGAAAAACGGGAAATGGAGAGTATGTGTTGACTACAGAGCCTTGAACAAAGCTACTCAAAAGGATCACTTTCATTTACCTTTCATTGATCAGGTGTTGGATAGTCTGGCAGGGAAGAAATTCTTTTCCTTTTCTAGATGGATTCAGTGGGTATAATCAGATTAGAATTGCGCCCCAAGACCAAGACAAGACCACTTTCACTAGCCCTTGGGGAACCTTTGCTTATAGAGTTCTTCCATTTGGGCTATGTAATGCACCAGCAACTTTTTAGAGGGTTGTTATAGGAATTTTTTCTGATATGCTGAATGACTCTATGGAAATATTTATGGATGATTTTACTCCTTATGGTGTGTCTTTTGAAGATGCATTACAAAATCTTGAGAAGGTACTTAAACGATGTATACAAGCTCACCTCTCCCTAAGTATTGAAAAATGTCATATGATGATGAGTGAAGGAGTAGTGCTTGGACATTTTATTTCATCTCAAGGTATTTAGGTAGATCCATCTAAAATATTGGTCATTCAGAATCTTTCTGTTCCTAAAACACAAACTGATGTGATAATTTTTCTAGGACATGCTGGATACTACAGAAGATTTATTAAAGATTTCTCTAAGATTGCTTCTCCATTATTTGTGTTGCTTATGAAAAATGCTGAATTTAAGTGGACTAATTCTTGTCAGAAAGCTTTTGAAGAACTCAAGCATCGGTTATCTACGCTTTATTTTGAGGGCTGATTGGGCCTCCCCTTTTCATATCTTCGATGCTTGAGACAAATTTGCAATTAATTTGTCTTGGGACAAGAGAGAAATCATCTTCCTTATGCTATCTACTTTATCGGTAAGAATATGACCCCTATTGAGCTTAATTATACGATTCTGAAAAGGAGTTCCTTGCGATAATTTATACCATTGTCAAATTTAGAAGCACTATATCACTGGTTATTCTACTTTTGTGCACACTGACCACTCAGCTATCAAGTATTTAATGAACAAATCTGTTACAAATGCTAGAGTTACCAGATGGCTATTATTACTGCAGGAATTTGATATCACAATTGTAGATCGGCCTGGTAAAGAAAATATGGTGGCTGATTTCCTTTCATGGTTAAAAACTGACAATGATATTCCAGTAGATGATTCTTTTCCTGATGAGTATTTGTTTGCAGTTTCTGCTCACTCTCCATGTTATGCGGATATTGCTAATTATTTGGTTGCAGGAAAATTACCATCACACCTGTCATACAGAGAAAAGAGAAGAATTTTTCAACAAAGTGCCAGGTATAGCTGGATAAGTGGGTGTCTTTTCTACACAGGGCTTGATCAGGAAATCCGAAGATGCATTAGGGAAGATAAAGTGTATGACATACTGAAAGCTTGTCATGATGGCCCTTGTGGAGGGCATTTTGCTGACAAAAGAACAACACACAAAATTTTGAGGATGGGTTACTATTGGCCCTCATTATTTAAGGATGCAAAGAAATATGTGAGGGCTTGTGACAGCTGCCAGAGAATGGGTCAACCCAATCATAGAGATCAAATGCCATTAAATCCCCAGGTAGTTTCTGAACCATTTGAAAGATGGGCCTTGGAATTCATAGGACCCATTAATCCTCCATCCAATCAAAGAACTTATATATTAGTCTCTACAGTCTATATGAATAAATGGGTGGAGGCCAAAGCACTTATTAGAGCCAATGAAGAGGCTTTCCTAGCTTTCTTATTTGAAGAAATATTCACTAGATTTGGAATTCCAAGAGAGCTACTTACAGATGGAGGACCTCCATTCAATTCTCATGGTTTTAAGTCTACCCTTCAGAAATATCATATTCATCATAGAATGACTACACCATACCACCCCCAGGCCAATGGGTAGGTGGAAAGCACAAATAAAGTATTAGAAGCCATTCTAACTAAAACAATGAAGGACAACCGGAAGGATTGGTCTCAAAGGCTCCCTCAAGCATTATGGGCTTACAGAACTACTTGGAGAAACACTACAGGTTTTTCTCCCTATGAATTGGTTTATGGTAAAAATGCTGTTTTTCCTGTGGAATTTGAAATCAAAACTCTAAGAACTGCTTTAGCTATTAATCTTGATTTGACTGATGTGCAAACAGCTAGGTTGCAGCAACTTCTTGAATTGGATGAGAAGAGATTAGATGCCATTCACCAGACAACCATGATTCAACAACAGAGAATGAAGTGGCATGATAAAATTATCAAATGCAAGCAGTTCCAAAAAGATAATTGGGCCTTGTTGTATGACTCTCGGTTTGAAAATTTTCAGGGTCAGCTACGTACACGTTGGCTTGGACCATATGAAGTAGATGCTGTTTTTTCTAATGGAACAGTAAGACTTCTAACAATTGATGATTCTAAAACGCCTCTACTATTCAATGGTCATAGACTTCGTTTATACCAGCGCCTTATTTCTAAAGAGGATTTCAAGACTGCTTGCATGACTGATATTCATTATCTTTTTCTAGGGGAGTCTTCTGCTCCTCACAGCATTTAATTTTCTGCACTATTTTTTTAGCACTAGATTAGATTAGATTTAAAAATAATAATCCCTGTCAAGGGTTGGCATATTACAATTGAATTTTGCAGATTCTGGAAAATCTCATTAAGGAGGACAGATCCATCATAAGAAGATCTGAAGCTTCAATCACAGAAGCTTGTTCCCTTCATTTTATCCCATTTCCTAGTAATATCCCTTCATCCCATTCCTACATTATTTCCCTTTTTCCATTTTTCCCACTTCTACCATTCCTGAAATATCATCCTTCAGTTAGTATTTCCTATCCCTTACTGCTGAAGTTACCCCCTATCAAACACTTCCCCCACTTGTTTTAAACCCAAGTCATTATATCCCATTTTTCCTGAATTTTCCCGTTGCTGAAACACCAGTTTCAGCAACATGTCGTTCATTTTTCCGTTGCTGAAACACCAGTTTCAGCAACCTGTCATCATTAAAACATCATTTCTTTCCCCTGCTATACAAGCTTTTCAGTTCTCCACTTTTACTCTTCAGATCCTTTGGGTGAAAATTATTCAGTACTGAGCAGATCCTGTTATGCTCCTATTCTAAAATTCAGAGAAATCTACAGATTCTTCCATTAATATCAGGCCATTATGAAGCACTCTACACTTCGAATTATTAAACCAAAGGTAAAAATGTAAGGTATGTGGTTTTACTGTAATGCAGTTAAATTATATTTTAAAGAGAGGATCTCGCTCATAATGATTACAATCTCCACACGCTCAAACATCATTGCACCATACGTAGGGGGGGGGGATTCCGAAAACTGAATAATCATTTCACATTAACCAATCCTCCGTCATTCTTCATTCCATTTCCGCCGTCATTGAAACTCCGCATCCTCTGTTGCAACAATTAGCTTGACCAAAGCTTGTGTTTCTGTCTTCTGTGCTTCTGCATGTGACTCAATCTAGTAGCCATGGGAGGGTCGGTTATCAGACACGAGCCTAGTTCGATAAATCTTCTTCAATTGTTCCCAGAGGCCTATCAAATTTTTCAACAAGCAGGATGGACAGCATACTTCGAAAGGTTAGGAGAATTTGATCAGCAGCAAGTTTTAGAATTCGCACAAAACCCTCAGGGGAATTTCTCAGTGGTTCAAGGGGTCCGCATTTCAGTTACAAAAGAGGACATAGCTCAAGTTTCGGGTTTGCCGGTTATCGGGACTCGCTGGTTCAGTAGGAAGCAAGTTATTTTAAATGCACAGCAAGATTTTCTTCTTCCAAATGAACCGGTTGAACTTAAAGGCCGTGGGATAAGTCTGCATTCACTTCCTTGACCATGGCCAACAGTAGCAGAATTCATCAAGCATTACTTGACATGCGAAGGGCGTTACCAGGAAGTCTACCAACACGACTTCGTTTTGATGAATCATTTAAGGAATGGTCGATTAGTTAATATTCCCTATTATCTGCTTGGTTGTATCAAAAACATGTCCTGTTATTGCAGACGGGCTAAATTCCCATTGTTATCCCTTACCCATCACCGTTTATGAAAATTATTAATTCAGAGGGGTTTTGCTCAGCAAAACCCCCCTCTGAATAATCCACTCCTTGTTCCCCAGCAGGCCGAAATTCCCCAACAGGCCCAAATCCCCCAACAAGCCAGAAGTTCCCAAGAAACTCCTGAGAGTCCTTATGAAGGGAAACTGGACGATATCCCAGACTCCCCAGTAATTCCATCCTCAGACCCAGTTGACCCAACCCCAAGTTCGTCCCACTTAGTAGAGTCACCCCTTCCCACTATTCCTATCCCTAGCGATGACTCACCCCCATCCCCACCTACTCATAAAAGGAAGAGAAGAACCCCAATAGTCTCTATCTCAAAACGACGAACAAGGGCCACATTCCAAATTTTCACTTCTTCTGAAAGCCCTTCCCCTAGAAAAGAATCTTCCCCTACAAAGAAAAGGAAAGACAATGACTTCTCTGCTTTCCTACCAAAAAGGAAAATGAAAATGACTGTTGAAATAGGAGTTACTCCCATTTCCCCTGACCCCGCCACTATTCTGTTAAAACTTCACTCCTCACCCCCATTTCAAATTCCCCAACCCGTCTCGTCCGGTGGCACTGCCACACAAGAACCAGTGCCCCGGGATAATACGACATCGTTTATGGCTCAAACAGTGACTGTCACACAAGAACCAGTCACTTACCCAGAGGCTGAAACACAAGAACCAGCCACTGTGGTACAAGAATCATACACCAAGCATGATAATACAGGGAAACCAGCTGTAGCTGCTCCACAAGAACCAGCTATAGCTGTGGATCAGCAGACAACTCCAGCGGAATCAACCAACACACGGGGTTCACATACTATGGCATCCTTATTGGAGGAAAATGAGTTTTTGAAGTCTGAACTAGAAGCCTATAAGAATGAATTAATCATGGCATGAGAAGCCTTTGATAGAGAATTGAATCTCTATATGCTAGCACACACAACATCAGCACCAAATAGGGATCCATGCAGAGAATACATGTGCCATGAGTGTGGTAATATTTACCAGCAGGCAGGCTACAAAGTAGTCAAAATTCAGGTATCTGAGGCATCTACATCAGCTGAAATTAAAGAAGAATGCCCTACTGCTCCACAAGAACCAGTAGGGCTCTCAAAAAGTTTAGAAAAAGAAACTAAACCACAGATATCTCGCCCTGTGCTAGTCAGCTCAGCCACTCAGACAATACCCCAACCACAGATATCTTGTCCTGAGCTAGTTAGCTCAGCCACTCAAACAATGCCTCAACTACAGATATCTAGCCCTGAGTTAGTCAGTTCAGCCACTCAGACAATGCCCCAACCCAGTACTTCTAATGTCGAGACACAGACCCTGCCATGGAATCAATTAGAACTTATGAACAAATGGAAGAAACAATATGCTGTAGAGCAAGATAAAATATTACAGCAGCATAAGTTAGCATGGCAGAATCACATGTATGCCAACTGGGATAGTTGGGAACAGACATTGCAACAGCTCAGGGATTCCAGGAAGGAAGTCAAGGAATCAAAGGAAAAGATGGTTTTGATGTTTTCATTAGTGCAAAAGTTGATGGCCACCCGAAAACCCTCTGTGAATTACTCTCTCTTCCTCTCTGAACGTTTGGTTTATTTTCAATTGAAGGCAATAAAGGATGGCAGACCTCATGAATTGCTTACTGCGGAACAATTTGTTAAGACTTTTGTTGAGGCCCCTGAAAGTGACCAACATTTGTTGTGTGAACTTTATCTCCATAACGAGGCCATACCTGAAAATAGAAGAGTCAATCTCATTCCAATTGTAGGTGATGTACAAATAAGGGCATTTGTTTCATTTTTGGCCAATCAGCTCACCTGGCAAACTACGTTTATTGCAAGTAGTCATAATGAGGAGAATAGGCTCCTTTGGATTAGACCGGAACCTTTAAGTCCGGCCATGTTTGTAGCACAATATCACCAATTCTTACAGAAGCCAGGAATGCATAGGTACATGCAACAACTACAGGCTTCAACACTTTTAAAGTGTCAACAACAAATCAGAGTAAAGGAGGCTGCTACATTGAAGGCCAACACTATGTTTTGGCAGCAGTCATGTAAGGAAAGACAAGACTATCACCCTTTTAGCCCCGATAATCTTCAAGCTGCACTTTCCAGGGTACCTAATTATATCAGATGTATTCGGCATTGTGGAGAAAACTGGATTGGCTACCGTTTTCATTTTCCAATTCTATGGTTTCCTTAAGAGAAATATCAGTGTCACTACCAATTGGCTGGCAGAGATGAAGCTGTAACATGGCAGCAATTGCAGAACAATAGAGGATTCCGAGCTCCGACAGAAGCCACCTTTTCCAGCTACTGCTTGAGCAACTTGCATGCACAGAGTCAGTACTCAGACTTTGACTCAGACTAGGAGTTGCCTGAGGACATGCAACACTTTCAGCTGGGGGGGATGTTAGGACCTCACTATGTACCATTTTTACTATATATTTTGACACCACCTTACCTTTATAACCATGTTTAAAAAGGATTCCATCATCATTTTCATTTACTTTATCCAAAGGTATATAAAATCCTCTTCTTTATTATATATTTAATCTGTTTACATATAATTCCATATTACTCTTATATTTCATCATTAATCGAAGGTATATTGTTGCTAACATAAGTCTAAAAGATCGCAGATAAATTATGTGCTGTGCTGGAACAATCGGCCGTTGCTGAAACAGTCAAACTCCGTTGCTGAAATAACCGACTCTGTTGCTGAAACAATCGACTCCGTTGCTGAAACAGTCAGCAGGCACGCAAATTCCTCCACTATTCGTAATTTTCGATTCTGGAAGAGCATTTTGTGGAACAATGGCAACAACATGAAGACGTGGTTACACGGATTATTCTGAAGATAGTACTCTTTTGGTATCTGTTGTAACAATATCTTTTTATGGAAGAACAGAATAGCCTGTTTTAAGAAAGAAGAACAGATTCGGGATAAACATAGATTTTCTCTCATGTAATTGTAAGAGATGTCTCCTCTTTAAAAAGAGGAGACATCATCATTAGAAGGGAGTTCGAGTTTGAAAGCTACAGGAGAACATTGTGTTTGAGAGAACTGGAGCTAGACTCCATTTGTAATGTATCATTTCTTTTGACAGATGAATAAAATTTCCTTTTGAGCGCTTCAATTTGATCCTTTCCCTGGGGAATCTTGTGAGAAGGAAAGGGCCCACCTTCCTCACAAGATTCACCCGACTGTCCCTGTAGTTTGTTTAATTTCTTTATGACATTCGCGCTTTACTTTAATTCTGTTTGCTGAAACACTAGTTACATAGTTCTGTAATTTATTGAGCATTCTATTTCTTTTAACGCTGCATGTGTTTAGCACATTCATTCTTAAGAAGTTGAGAGATCTATTTCTGTTAATTGTTTGAATGTATGATTGATGCTGGGAAGCAGGTGCTGAAGGTTCCTGTACAAAGGAATAGGGTCCTGTTTCCATTGATTGCCTTTCTTTTCCTGCAGTGTGATTAGAAACAGGAGACAGGTGCTGAAGGTTCATGTTCATGGGAATAGGGTCCTGTTCTCTTGAGTTATCTTTTCTACAGAGTGATTAGTGTCAGGCAGCAGGTGCTGAAGTTCCTATTTAAAGGAATAGGGTCCTGTGCCTGTTATGGTTGATTGGTTTCCTTTCCTGCAGATTGATTTCCCTTTATTTGGATTCTAAATTGCAATATAGGAATTACTTCTGTTATAACATGAGTAACTTCAGCTTTGATTAAACAGAGTGTGAATAATTAGATTTGTATGATTGGTAATTGTGTGGCTTTTTACTACAACATTGTTTTTGCTTTTGAAATTGAGCATATCCAGTGCGTGATTGTCTTTGGAATAAACAGACTTCCTCGGGTTGACAATTTATGTGGAGCTTGAATTGTGAAAACAATTAAAGCGACCAACACTTAGTACTAGCTTTGACATCATTGACTACATTATCACTAGATTCTTGATTGCTCCTTTGTTCCTGACTTGGAATGCTTTCTTCTGCTACCTTTTTATCTCTTTCTTCAATAGGCCATGGCACTTCAATTTCATTTGAATTACCTTGGATATAGTTGTCCCTATGCACTCTCTAGCTTTACAATAGCTGGGTTCAGTACTAATTGACCCTAGTGTGTGCTAGGTTAATATTCTCCCTTGACCAAACCTAGAAATAAATTTTTTTGATTGGGATAATTCTCCTGTAGTTCTTATTCATTATCTATTTTATCATATTTTCTCTTGACTAGATCTCGAATCAAGCTGCATTGTGGAAGCCAGGTGGAGATGGGCTAATTCATTCAAACTGTGTGTGATGGTGCATTGTATACATTGAATATGGACACATTCACGTTGAGATTTCCAATGCCTGATGCATTTCTTGAGAACCAAAATGCTCAACATATTAATATTACAACTCAGACATATGCAAAACTCAAGCTTTATAATTTCTCGGTTTGATATCCAAAAGTAGGTTTGATATAACTCCCATGTTTGATATTGAATGCAGAATAACTACACAGACCTATTAAATGTCAATAATGAACTTAACTTAGAATTATGCCAAAGTAATAACCATGCACAATAGCACTTAGAACAAACATAAACTTTGGGAAAGTGGATAAGGATTTGTATGTTGATAAGTGGGAAATGAATTGACCCAAGTATATTTAATTCTCCTTTCTTAAATATTCACAAGTTATATATGGTGCAAAGGAAAACTGGGTAGCCCGATGACTATAAGTAGACAAGCACACCAATGCAGAAGTCATATGGTAATTGTTATATATTTTCCTCTCCGACTCTAATCTATATCTTGCTCTTCAACAACATTAAAAAACATATCTAGTTTTTACAGTCATACAGTTCTAGAATTTTGGAATCAGTCCCCACCATGCATTACTGGCTTGTTTAGCATTGGGGGTTTGACATCATTGGTTTGAGAGTTTTTTTCTCATAAAGGCTCAATACATAATCATGAAATCCTTACCCACAGTTAGCCATTTCTATGTAGTTCTTGACTTTTCATCATGAACTCCTTGAATTTTACTCGTTTTTTATGAACTCTTCATCAAGGTTGAATTGACCTTATTGTGCAAAGCATCAATTTTTTCCTTAGACAATTGCATCCCTGATCCGTAGCTACTGATGACTGCAACTGTTTACCTGCAGTTCTTTGAAATGCAACACCATGATGCTATTAAGGCTCTTAATATCTATAGGCGAGCTGGTAAACAGGTATAGTTGGAAATCTACTATTCTAGAAGTGTTGTAATTGATGTCTTCAGTTTCAAATCCTTTCAAAATAGTGCATATACCTGTACTTTTTTTGTTTTTTAAGGATGATTGTGGTCCAACGTTACTTTTTTCCAAAAACAAATGCTTCAGTGGCATTCCCTCTTAACATGTTTGAATTTTTTATCATTATTTACTTCCTCTCATGATGCATATACATACTTTCCTATTCATTTCCAAATGTTTAGTTTACGAAAACAATTTTTGTGGCAACATTTCTAGTGGATTCATTAATTCATTAGATGATGTGATGTCTCATTGATTCATTACATAGTAGGATAAGAGGAGTACATTACAGCATCTTGAATTGCAAGTTCCCTAGTAGGACAAATGACAAGAACAAGAATAGGAGGTCTTTTATGATCTCGGAGGACTGGTGACTTGACTATCACCTCAATAGAAGGAAATAGTAATGCTACTGTCACTGTCTTCCTTTGTGTTTGTCAATTGAGCCATCTACTTTGAACTTTTCCCCAAAGACCCATTTAACCATCTGCACTTTTTCCTTTAGGCATATCCTCAAGTTCCAGTGTTTCATTTCTCTGTATGGAATCAGATTCCACCTCTGTTACTTTGTCCCATTCTTCTTTCCATGTGCATTGAATCACATTATACCAGAATTGTGGTGAATTTGTGATCAAAGCCATATATAACTGCTATAAAGTATACTGCTGCAATCTTCTTGATTTATTGCTTCCTTTATTTCTTTCAGGTAGTTCCTGTAGCTTTGAGCCATCTAATGTTCACAAATGTTGTTTCAGAATATTCTTGGGTGTTGATGATGTTCTCACTGCTAGCATTCTAGAATCTTCTTGGGCTTTGACGATGTCCTCACTATTAAAATTCCAGAATCTTCTTGGGCTTTGCTGATGTCCTTAGTACTAGCTTTGACATCATTGACTTCATTATCACTGGATTCTTGATTGCTCCTTTGTTCCTGACTTGGAATGATTTCTTCTGTTACCTTTTTACCTCTTTCTTCAATAGGCCATGGCACTTCAATTTCATTTGAATTACCTTGGCTATAGTTGTCCTCAAATATAACATCTCTATTGAGTGTATCTTTTTCCAAATAAAAAATTTGATATCCCATAAACTCTCCATTGTACCCTATCAAAAATACTTCTAACCTATATCCTCATTCTTATGCACTTTTTTGAGAAACAAGTACACAGACATTGCAAAGAAACCCTTTGGATGACTCTCCCTTGGTTTCTCATCACTTCATGTTTCTTTAGGTGTAACATTTATTGCAATTTTCATTGTATTTCTATCAACAAAATACACTGGTGTACTAATTGCTTCAACTTAAAAATTATTTGATAGATTTTACGTTTTATCATTCTCCTCGCCATCTCTACATCTATCCTTCCTTTGCAAATTTATTTCCCTGTGAATGCCATGAGACTTGTAATACCTATAAAATATTGAAATGATGGTGTAATATTCACTTGTGGTGTAATATCCTGAAAGCAAAATAGTCAAAAATACAAAGAATACAACAAGATACAAATGCTAAAGACTGAACATGAAGCAGATACACATGAAATAGAGAGAATACTGAGCCATTTTATTATACTGAGAAATATAAATGAGTAAAATAGGTGATAAGAGTGATGGCACCTCGACTTGCACCAGGAAAGTGTAGGAATACTCTCAGAATATCAATGGAATGGCTACTCTCTGCTCTGCGTCCAAGCTGTTGGAAAAATGTCGTGCTGCTGCTACTACGGGAACAAGATGAGTATTTGGGGCTGCTCCCCTACTCAAAAATAGCTGAAACTCTAAAATCAGCCTCTACTCACAATAACCAGAAAAGCCTAGAGAGTGTTTCTAAAATGGTCGACCCCCGAAAATGCCTCCTTTGAGGATCTACACTATCCTCCCAAGGGCCACGTTGGTGCTGAATGAAATCCTCCAAAATATGGCCTCTCACTCTACCAAATGCCTCCAATAGGCAAGGGCTAGCCCCTTGCTCAATCCTCCAACAAAAATCCTCCAAAATAGTGCCACTCCGGAGCTCCCTCAAGATGGACTGCGTCCTCCCCCTCAAGACTGCACAGTCTCTAATGGCTCTGCTCCTCCTACGAATAAAAACACCGAACCACCTGCAAAATACTGAAGAAACTACCTCACCCAAGAAAGCACTCGAAGTCTCTCGGGGCTGAGGGTGGGATCTTCGAATGGAGACACCTGATGCACTGAACAGTGTTGTATACAAGCTAAACAACCAACGTGCTCCAAGTCGAAATGACTAGCTCAATATGCATAAACATGAATGACCAAATGAGGGGGCTCTCCTCCCTTTTATAATGCTGGGCATCTCTCTCTCTAGGCCCCACTACCTCCACGTGCTCCTTGGCCCACGTTGTCTCCCTCATCTGTGTGAAGTAGGCCCCACGTTGCCCACGTGGTTTGCGTCCCTCTCCTACGTTGTCCACTTGGCCACTAGGCCCCACACTCTTTAATTTCGATGTGGACTTTAGAAAAGTGTTTTATCCTAAGTGAGTTAATTAATATTTTACTCACTTTATTCATGCTCCGAATATAATAACGCAAAATTGGTGAAAATTAATATTTCCAATTAACTATCACTAATTGGGAATATTACAGTCTCCCCCGACAAAATGTTGCTTGACCCCACACAACTGTAGTGATGGATGCTGCAAGATCTTCTCACTCTCCAAAGTGGCATTCTCATCCGGAAAATTCTTCCACCTCACTAAGAATTCCCGGACTGTCCTGTTCCACAACTGCCTCTCCCTGATATCAATAATGGCCTCCGGCTGTAGCACCAAATGCCCCTCATCATCCATAGGAGGAAGCTCCTTTGTCACTGTCACCTGTTGTCCCAAAGCCTTCTTCAGGCACGATACATGAAAGATGTTATGAATTTTGCTGCCTTGGGGCAGCTCCAACTCATAGGAAACCTGTCCAACCCTGCGTATCACCCTGTAAGGCCCATAAAAATGGGGCTTGAGCTTCTCAGCCCCCTTTTGCTTCAGAGTCGACTGTCAGTATGGCTGCAAACGTAGGTAGACCAAGTCTCCTACCTCAAACTGTCTCTCCACCCGAGCCCTGTCGGCATACAGCTTCTGCTGGTTTTGTGTTGTAGCCATGTTATCCTTGAGAGCTCGGAGGATGTCCTGACTCTCTTGGATCCAATCCTTGGCTCTCGGAGCCTTGCTGGCACCAAAAATCATATCAACAAAAGATAAAGCATGATAACCATATAATGCATAGAACGGAGACAGATCGATAGACATGTGATATGTGTTGTTGTAGCAGTACTTTCCTAGATGCAGCCACTTCAGCCATGCTCTCTGCTGCCCGCTGACATAGTTACGCAAGTAGACCTCCAACCACTTGTTAACTATCTCTGTCTGCCCATCTGTCTGTGGGTGGTAGCTGGTGCTTGGTGTCAACTCTGTCCCCACCAGCCGAAAAAGCTCTTGCCAAAATCCGCCCATGAAGCGGCTGTCCCTGTCACTGACAATGGTCTTGGGAAGACCATGTAACCTGAAGATATCTCGGAAGAACAAATTTTCCACCTGCGCTGTTGTGTAATGTGTGGATATGGAAAAAAACTATGCATACTTTTTTAGTCGATCAACGACGACGAATATACAGTCCTTGCCCTGCACCATGGGCAACCTTGTGATGAAGTCCATTGAAATACTCTCCCATTTCCCCTCTGGAATGGGAAGAGACTGCAACAATCCTGCTGGATGGTTCATCTCCCCCTTGTTGCGCTGGAAAAACTTGCACTCCCTGACATGCTGGAGTACGTCCTCCTTGAGGCCCTTCCACAAGAACCTCTCCCTGATGGCCTTGTAGGTTTTGGTAAACCCCTGGTGGCTAGACAATGGTGAATCATGAGAAGCCTGCAATATCTTCTTCTTGAGCTGAGAGCCCTCAGTTAAGAATATCCTATCCTTGTAGTAGATGATCTCATCCATCACCCTGTATCTATCATCTGCCACCTGTCCATCCAGAACCTCACAAGAAAACCTGTCCTTGGAATACTCCACCAAAAGCCGAGCCCTCGAATCTACGTCCAAGCTCATCAGAGACAACGTGGCTGGTCTGCGTGAAAGTGCATCAACCACCACATTGTTCTTCCCTTTGACATACTCAATGTCAAAGTCGTAGGCCTGGATCTTGCTGACCCACTTTTGTTGCCTCTCCTGTAGCTACTTCTGCTCTAAGAAGAACCGAAGGTTGTTGTGGTCAGTCCTCACCCTGAACTTGTTACCTACCAGGTACTGCTGGAATTTGGCCAATGCATGCATGATGGCCAGCATCTCCTTGTCATATATGGCATACAATTGCTTATGTGGAAGGAGCTTCCGGCTCTCAAAAGATATAGGGTGGCCTCCCTGCATGAATATTGTGCCGATCCCCTCTCCTAATGCATCACACTCTAGAATGAATGGTTGCGTGAAATTTGGAAATGCAAGCACTGGATAGCTGCTTATCACCTCCTTGAGCCTATCAAAGGCCCGCTGCGCTGTGTCTATCCAACTGAATGCCCCCTTCTTCGTCAAATCTATAAGGGGTGCAACAAGCTGAGAGAAACTCTTGATAAACTTCCTATAGTAGGTGCGATTACCCACAAACCCCCAAAGTTCCTTTACGTTCCTTGGCTTTGGCCAATCCCTGATGGCCTTGATCTTCTCCTCGTGGACCCTCACTCCATCCACACCTATAATGTGTCCCAAGTATAGCATCTCCGTCAACCCAAACTTGCACTTGGAGAGCTTAGCATAAAATTGCTGCTCCTCCAAGATACGCAACACTTCCTCTATGTGCAGGAGATGCTCCTCCCATGTCCTGTTATATATCAATATATCATCAAAGAAGACCAACACAAACTTCCTCAGATGATTGTGGAAGATGTGGTTCATGCACAACTGGAAGGTGGTTGGTGTGTTGGTTAGCCCGAAGGGCATCACCAAGAACTCAAAATGGACGTAATGGCACCTGAAAGTGGTCTTGGGAATGTCCTGTTCCCTCACGCGAATCTGGTGGTACATGGATCTCAAATCAATCTTTGAGAAGAACTGTGCCCCTCTCAACTCATCCATTAGCTCATCGATCCATGGTATAGGGTACCTGTTCTTCATGGTTTTCTTATTCAGGGCCCTGTAATCAATGTACATCCGCAATGTGTCATCCTTCTTCTTCACCAACACTACCGAAGAAGCGAAAGGATTGGTGCTAGGCTGAATATGTCTGAGGGCTAACAACTCACAGATGGCCCGCTCAATCTCATCCCGATAGGACTTGGGGTGCCTATAGGGTGTGGTAATGATGGCCTGAATGCCCTCCTCTAGCTCAATAGTATGCTCAAATCCCTGATTCGGTGGCTGAACTGGTGGTATCTCCCCAAACATTGTGGCATACCTGTTAAGCATGGTCTGTATCTCTGGATGAACTGTCTGCCTGGTAGTCCCTACCTCTGATGCACGCAGCTCTACTGCCCACTCTATGTCTCCCTTCTAGAAGTTTGCCTCCATATGGTGAGTTGAAACAATCTGGGGTGGGTAAGTGTGCATTCCCCGTATCTTCTCATGCTTCCCAGTCTTCTTATCATCCCAATCCATCTCCAAGGCCTCCCAATCTGTGGTGACCTTCCCTAGAGTGATCAGCCACTGTACACCCAATACCACATTGGTATCCGATATGTTAACCATGAAAAAGTGGTCAGTCACTGTGTAGGTGCCCATCATCACTGCCAGCTGTAGAACATATCTGGCACACTACATCGTCTGATCTCCTCAGACCAACACTGAAAACCCATCGAAGCTCTTTGTTTATATACCTCTCTGCTCTACCATTTGTGCATCGATGAAGTTGTGGGTTGCCCTACTATCCACCAGTACTGATACTCACTGCCCCCATACTTTCCCTCGGACACGCAGCCTCAGATACTTGGGTACTCCTTGCAATGCTGCAAGGGTCCCCCCTGTAGGTGCAAAGGCTGCACCTCCTGCTCCTAGTGGTAGAGGTGGAAAATGGTCTTGCGTTGCATAGCTTCCCCCTGCCTCCACGTCATCATACTCATCCTCTTCCTTGCTGCTCTCGAAGAAGACCTCAATAAAGTGTGCTTTTCCAGCAGCACATCTGTGTCTTGGTGCCCACGACTCTTGACATGTGAAACACAACCTCTTCTTCTTCAAATCCCTCCTGGCATCATCATCCAATTTTCCCCTAACCGGATTCCCCTTTGGAGGCGGAATCCTCACATCCTTCCCCTTAGGCTGGAAATCCCGTCTCTGGGGGTAAAGCGTCCTGGTCCTGGGTAAGGCATCCTGCAAATCCCAGGTCTTGCCAACTGTATCATGGAGTGTGGTTGGTCTAGTGGATCTGACCAATCCCTGAAGTGACTCTGCTAACCCCTCAATGAACATGTAAATAATCCGTGCTGTAGATAGATCTGGCACCATCACTGAAAGTCTCAGGAAATTTGAGATATAAGTATCCAGACTCCCGGTCTGTTTGAGCCTCGTCAGATCAACAAAATGCTCCTCCGGATCCCTCTGATCAAATCTCTCTATCAACCTCCGGGTGAACTCGGCATATGTGGTCACTGTTGAATGCCCGAGTGTAATCATCCCATGGAACAACCAATATTGGGCCTCTCCATCCAAATGCAATGCTGCCACCTTGATGGCCTCCGTCTCTGCCATCTGGTTAAGCTGGAAGTATATGTATAGCTTCTCCACCCAAGCCTTTGCCGAACTGTTTGATGAACCATCAAACATAGGCAAGTGGAACCTGCTCACCGGACACTGAGTGTCTCCATCATGGTAATGCCGGTGTCCCCTGTGATGGTCACGGGGTCTGCTGTCCCGCTGGAGCTGAAAAAAATATCGAAATGAAAGGGCATCCCTGAACTCATACTCGTATGCCTGATACTCAGCGAAAGTAATCACCCATGTGGCCAGGCTCCGGCTCCTGCTATGCTCCTGGCCCGTCTCTGTAGCCATAAAAGTGGGCATGGTGGATCGTGTGGGTGCATGTGATGCCATGTGCGGAGTGGCATCACGCTCCTGCAAATGGTGGGATGTGCCTGACCCCTCACCAATCTGGAAACCCCTTTGGGTTTCATGCTGTCTAGCCTTTACAGTGGTGAATCTCTGACCCATCATCTCAATCTGCCTTGACAGATCCTATACTAACTTGAGGAGCATTTCCCCAAACTGTTTTGCATCACTGTCATTTGCCATTGGTTCCTCCTGCTCTGCGTCCACCACTGGAACGTAGTCACCCTCTTCGTAGGTGATTTGAAACCTACACTCTCTGTCACGGTACTTTCTACCTCTGTAGCAAATATACGGCTTCTCTCCCAGTGTCATAGAAAACTCGCCCCACAGGCTGAGCCAGGTCTATGAGTTCTGATACCATTGTAATATCCCGAAAGGGAAATAGACAACAATACAAAGCATACAACAAGATACAGATGCTAAAGACTGAACATGAAGCAGATACACATGAAATAGAGAGAATACTGAGCCATTTTATTATACTGAGAAATAGAAATGAGGAAAATAGGTGATTAGAGTGATGGCATGTCGACTTGCACCAGGCAAGTGTAGGAATACTCTCAGAATATCAATGGAATGGCTGCTCTCTGCTCTGCGTCCAAGCTGTTGGAAAACTGTCGTACTGCTGCTACTGCGGGAACAAGATGAGTATTTGGGGCTTCTCCCCTACTCAGAAAAAGCTGAAACTCTAGAATCGGCCTCTACTCACAATACCCAGAAAAGCCCAGAGAGCGTTTCTGAAATGGTCGACCCCTGAAAATGCCTCCCTTGAGGATCTACGCTATCCTCCTAAGGGCCATGCTAGTGCTGAATGAAATCCTCCAAAATATGGCCTCCTGCTCTGCCAAATGCCTCCAATAGGCAAGGGTTGGCCCCTTTCTCAATCCTCCGGCCAAAATCCTCCAAAATAGTGCCACTCCGGAGCTCCCTCAAGACTACGCAGTCTCTAATGGCTCTGCTCCTCCCACGAATAAAAACACCGAACCACCTGAAAAATTCTGAAGAAACTACCTCACCCGAGCAAGCACTTGAAGTCTCCCGGGGCTAAGGGTGGGATCTCTGAACGGAGACACCCGATGCACTAAACAGTGTCTAAGAGAAGCTAAACAGCCAGCATGCTCCAAGTCGAAATGACTAGCTCAATATGCATAAACATGAATGACAAAATGAGGGGTCTCTCCTCCATTTTATAACGCTGGGCCTGTCTCTCTATCTAGGCCCCACTACCTCCACGTGCTCCTTGGCCCACACTGTCTCCCTTATCTATGTGAAGTAGGTCCCACGTTGCCCACGTGGTCAGTGTCCCTCTCCTGCGTTGTCCACTTGGCCACTGGGCCCCACACTCTTTAATTTCGATGTGGACTTTAGGAAAGTATTTTATCCTAAGTGAGTTAATCAATATTTTACTCACTTTATTCACGCTCCGAATATAATAAAGCAAAATTGGTCAAAATTAATATTTCCAATTAGCTATCGCTAATTGGGAATATTACATGTGGCCTCATGCCAACCTTACATGTAATCAAAACTATAAGTCTACACATGTGCAACCACAACATTTTATTGTATTTTTTCAATATATACTATTTTAGGCTAAGGCCAATGTATTCAACTTCCTTGGAGCTAGCACCCCACTAGCCATCTCTACATCTATCCTCAATTTGTCAAGATGTCCTGACTATTAACATTCCAAAATCTTCTTGGGCTTTGGTGATGTCCTTAGTACTAGCTTTGGCATCATTATTTTCATCAAAAATTCTTTCGTCATGAGCTAAGTGTTGTCTTATTCTATTCTTTAGCTTATGGGCACCTACATCTCATGTTTCTCGTGTTCATGGGTTCATCTTCTCTCCTCTTTGTGTTTATGTTTTTTTGTTTTTTTGTTTTTGTTTATTTATTTATTTATGGTTTTTGGGTTGCTTAAATTCAATCCTTGTTTATCTCTTGTAATCTAAACATGGTATCAGAGTAGGTGTGAAATTTCCTCTTTGGGTTATCTCATTTCTTCGAGGGTTTTCTAAAGTTTTTCCTCGGGTTTCACCCCTCTTCAATGGCACACTACAATGCTAATCCAGAAGTGGTTCAAAATCATCTTTTCTAAGGTTTATTCCTTTTAGAGCTTCCAAGTAAGGCTCAATTTTTACTATTTTGATCAAGGGAATTGCTTAGCGATGGAGTTTTTTGGGTTAATTAGTTGATCTGTTAGACTAATGGCCAATGGAATTTCCCGAAGGGTTGCAGGACTAGGGCTTTTAAATCATCTTCATTTTAGAGTTTCAAACCCTTCTTTCATGCACACCTTCTTAGGTGTATGCAAGTGATCTCTTAACCCATTTTATCTTTAAATTTATACTTTTCCCTAATCAAAGTGGCTAGTTATTCTTGGGTAGATTTTATTTAGGATGCTACTAACACACATTTATATGCACATATTTTACTGCACTCTACATGTTGGCCTCTACCCATTTCAGGATATGATGATTTGGCTCATTCATCATTGGAGGCTTTCCTTATTTTTTAGGAAATTGTTGTTTATATTGGATGCCATGGTTGATGATGTGAGGCATATGTAGAAAAAATTAACTAGCTGGAAACCTTCACAGTTTTAAGTTTTTTCTCAAATATATTTCCGATAGTACCAAACTAGACCAACAAATGTATGGTAACCAAGGCTGATAAAATATTTTTATTTTAACTAATGACTTTGTAAACTATCTATGTATTTTATATGCCTCAGGTAACCGCCTTTTACCTTCGGGCATTGTTAAACACACCCGGCCACATTAGGGCATTTGTTTTTATTATTATAGGTCTCTTTAGTTTTCTTTGGGAAGTAATGTACTATTAAATTATATATATATATATATATATATATATATATATATATATATATATATATATATATATATATGTTTCTTTAAACTTAGATGATTCCAAACTTGTTTGATTGTGATCGTGCAAAAACATTCTTTTAGGACTACAGTAAATTTATCGTGGTGTCTTATGACTTATTGCTAAATTTTAAGGATTGAAAAAGGGTCATATAGATAAGTTTGTATGTTGTATAGGGGTCGAATAAATGATCCATAAGTGACAAGTCTGTGTCAGTCATGGCAAAACCAAAGTGGTTGAAATAAGGGTTAAACCCTTCTGCCAATAGGAAAAGAAAACTGTGCGAAGAAGGGGTGGCCGACATTTCGGTTGGTGGAAAAGGATCTACTAGTATCACCTCAAAGCAAGTTATAGGAATATGGCATACTGGAGAAATTTGGGGAAAATGTGATGGTGTTTAGTGCAAGGCATGGCACGTACACAAGTACGCACTAGAGCAAAAACAAAACCACAAGAAGCATAAGTGTCATCACTGGGGAAGGAAGCAACACGTACAAACAAGTAATACCACTCAAATGTTGAGAAATCGCGAGGGAAAAGACACACAAATGACCGATAGAAGGGAAATTTGTTGAGATTGCAACAAGATGATGAGCTTAGTGGAAAGGAGTCGCCTTCACTAAGTGGGTCCACAGGCTATTTTTGGCACAAAGTCTATTTTTAGACATATGGATCATGTTCTATTAGTTGCAGGATGCTATTTGTGGATGGTTGGTCAAGTTGGAAAAAATAAATGGACTTCTATTTTTAGACATACTGGGCGGAATCTATTTTTAGATTGCCAGTCTAAAAATAGATATGTCAAATCTTATTAGCTCTTAATAATATTTGGACTCTAAACATTATCTTATCCTCTTGGAGCATTTCAGTTGAGTGCACAGAAGTGGCACATGCAGCTGACAGAAGGAATTACACTATTCCTAGGGTTTAGTGGAGCTATTTCATGTTGACTTCAGTTAGAACTCATGTGACGGAGTTTGGTGGAGTTGATTGAGGAAGTTAGTGGAGTTGTATTCGGTTTAACTGAGTTAAACATAGTTGAGCTAGTTGTATCTAGACTAACTGATTGATACACTAGTGAGAGTGGTGTGAATTAATTATTAATTAATTCACTAATTATTAACTCATTAATCAACTAAAGAATACATCATTTAAATTTAGTGCATGGGCCGAGTTTCGGTGGAGACCGGTGAAGAGGTAGGTGAAAGAGCGGTGTTACTATCGATTTGTGAATATCTTTGGTGCATGAGCTTGCACCACATTAATCTGGAGATGCCAATGAGAATTGCGCAGTACATACCAGAGGGATTTGAACTCAGGATGTGCAATTATTCATCTTGGATTGCACAGTAGAGGCAGGCTAACAGGTGGAGCAGATTGGAGCATGTGTTTTGTATGATCTAAGCTTGTGTAGTGTGTAACAATTGGAGATTGTATTGAGAGCTTGTGAGGAGTTGGACAATGATTGTTACATGATCTCTATCATTATAATATACAGATAGTTGGGGGTTTTTAGCTTTAAGCTTTCCCATAAATACTGTGTTTATATGTGTGATTGTTTATGGTTTTAATGTGCGCATGCGATTGTTTATATTTCCGCAAATTAATGATCAATAGTAGAAGAGGTTATGTATTATGCATGAAGCTCAAATAGTGTGTGATCGGGATAATATCGGTGAATAATTTAACAGTTATTCAAATTTCTACATGGTATCAGAGGAGTATTGATCATTGGAGCAATTGCAAAACATTGAAGCGGTTGAGTTTTGTGCTGGTGGAATTCGAATTTGCAGCAGTGTTTTCTTGGTGTCGAAGTTGAGATGTCTTTCAACGGATTGTGATTGGAGTATTCCCTTGAGGGCGGCTCGAATTATATTGCATGGAAGGACAGGATGGAGGCGGTGTTAGATGACAATTTGTTGAAGCAGTTCATAGATGCTGAAGTCCCAAAGCCTACTTCTAGTGATGTTTCCGTACTTGACGCATGGCAAAAGACGATAGCAAAGTGTCGAAGGATTTTGTTGGAGGGCGTGAAGGATCACATAGTGTCCAGCCTGCATGGTAAGGCTTCTCCATTCTTGATGTAGAAAGCCTTGACAGATTTATTCCAAAGCAAGAGCGACCAGAGGAAGTTGGCGCTCAAGGATAAACTCAAAAACATAAAGATGGAGAAAGGCGACAGTATGCCCAAGTACCTCACGAAGTTCATCCAATGCAGGGATGAGTTGGGAAGTGTGGGGATGGCTGTTGATGATGACTTGGTGGTGTTGGCTCTCCTAGAGGCTTCCAAAGATTTTTCATTCCTCTCCCAAGGACCTACTTGTCAATGGTCGGGAGAAATTTCTAGGAGAAGGGAGCGACTTTGGTCGGATCTTGTCTGCAAGGAGATAAGGCAGGTACGAGGGACGGATCTTCTTTCGAGGAACTCGATATAGAATTATGCTTTGGCTGCTAAAGAAAAGAAGGGGAAGAGCAAGAAAGCTTCTCATTTAGGTGCGAAAGGCAAGAAGTAGGACATGTCCAAGGTGAACTGCTTTCACTGTCACCAGCACGGACATTATGCCACAAATTGTCCGGAGAAGAAGAAAAATAAGAAGGCTGCTGGAACTGCAGCTGGAGAGGCCTTAGCCTCGCAGTTTGAGCTGGATTTTTTGCGATCACCGTCAGCATGTCTTGGTTTCAAGTGTCATGGGTTCGGTGTGGTTTACGGAGCGAGTGTTATATCTTTTCACACTGTGAGAGATTTGTTAGGGTTTCTGCGATGCAGCGGATGAGAAAGATCTTGGAGTGCACATCGAGATGGGCGATGATCGTAGATACGGTGCGACTCAGTACGCGGTACCATTTCATTTGAGAGGGAGTCTGGTAAACCCTTTGTATTGAAGGAAGTGATGCATGTTCCAGGATTGAAGAAGAATCTTATCTCTGTGGCGATGTTAGAAGACAAGGGATATGATGTTGTCTTTAGAGAGGGAAAGGATTTCTTGCGCAGTAAGGAAACTGGTGAGACTCGGAGGATAGGGGTTAAAGTTAAGAACCTTTATGAATTGCAGGTAGATGGCTGCGCAGCAATGGCAGGCAAGGCAAAAGGAGTGGTGAGCCGGGATGATGGTGAGTTGTGGCACCGGAGATTGGGTCACCTTCACCATGGAGCTTTGAAGATATTGTAGTAGATTTCTACTGGGCTTCCTAAAGGCACTCTTGCGCAGTCAGATCAGTGCAAGGGATGTACCTTGGGAAAATTTTTGAAAGCCACCTTTCACGAGAAGGATAGTCGCACCACGACGATCCTTGAGAGAATTCACACAGACGTGTGTGGACCTTTCTCAGCAGCTTCGACAGCAAATCACAGGTATTATGTGATATTTGTTGATGATTTTTCTCGTAAGTGTTGGATCTTCTTCATGCAGAAGAAGAGCGAGACATACTTAAAGTTTTGTGAGTTCAAGGCACTGGTTGAGAAATAATCAGGGAAGCAGGTGAAGGTTCTTAGGAGCGAAAATGGTGGTGAATTCATCTCTGGCGAATTCAAGGACTTTTGCAGCGCAGAAGGAATTCAAAGAGAGCTCATAGCACCTCATAACCCACAGTAGAATGGGGTTGCTGAGCAGAAGAACAGAACAATCGTGGGTGCTGCACGGGCGATGTTGCATGATCAGGGCCTACCCATACACTTGTGGGCGGAGGCATCCAATACTGCAGTATATGTGCAGAACTGTTGTCCTCACAGTATAATTGGCATGAGTACACCCGAGGAGGCATTTTCTGGTAAGAGGCCTGATATTTCCCATTTTAGGATTTTTGGTTCACCTGTTTACATTCATGTGACGAAGGATGCCAGGAAGAAGCTGGAGCCGACTGCGGAGGTTGGGATATTTGTGGGGTACACTGATACACCCCACAACTATTGTGTGTATTTTCCAGATAGTCGCAAGACTGTTGTGCGATAGGATATCAAATTTCATGAAGAGAAAGCCATGACGTGTTCGCTTGAGAGGGAGCCACACTTTCATGCAGATGAGGAGCTATTAGTTCCTAAGGATGAGTCTCAGGATGTGGATCAGCCACAAGATGAGGTTCATGGAGTGGAAGAGACCACTCATGTAGCGCCAACCATCAGAGGGCGGAAGCGCACTGCAGAAGCTTAGCGACTGGCTCAAGATGCAAATAAGGTTGTAGGAGCACCCACATCACAACGCAGACAGAGACAGTCACCTGATCGGTGCACTAGATACATGGCTCTTGTGAGCAAGTGTATTGTGACAGAGCTTCGAGGAAGCTGTGGAGGGCCCCGCATGGGTAGATGCCATGGTGGAAGAGTATGATTCGATTGTCAGAAACAGTGCATGGGAGATTGTCCCGAGGCCGGAGGGGAAATCAGTGGTGGGTTCGAGATGGATCTACAAAGTGAAGCAGGCAGCTAACGGGAGTGTGGAGAAGTACAAGGCAAGATTTGTTGCCCGAGGCTTTTCACAGATAGAGGGGATCGATTATGAGGAGACCTTTGCACTTGTCGCAAGGTATTCTTCCATACAGACGATTCTTGCTCTCTCAGCGCAGATGGGGTGGCACATTCATCAGATGGATGTGAAGACTGTGTTCCTCAATGGAGTCATTGAGGAGGAGGTGTACATAGAGCAGCCCGAAGGTTTCGAGATCTTCAGCAGCGAGTCGCATGTGTGCAGGCTCAAGAGAGCGTTGTATGGGTTGAAACAAGCACCTCGTGCTTGGTACACACGGATAGACAATTATTTCACCGAACTTGGATTCTCCAAGAGTGAGGCGGATCCTAACCTATACCAGATTGTGGTGGAGGGTAAGTTGTTGATCATTGTACTTTATGTAGATGATTTGATTTTGACAGGTGATGAGCTGTTGATACTCTCATGCAAGGAGGATCTTGAAAAAGAGTTTGAGATGAAGGACTTGGGCCTCCTTCATTATTTCCTGGGATTGGAAATTTGGCAGCGTAGTGGTGGACTGTTTGTTTCTCAGGGTAAGTATTCCCGGGAGATACTGGAGAAGTTCAACATGCATGGCTACAAGCCTGTTGATATTCCTCTTCCTGGTGGTTGGAGGAAGGAGGATGCTACTTCAGCGGAGGTAGTGGATGCCACTGTTTATCGACAGTTGGTGGGGTCGCTTATGTATCTGGTCAATACACAACCCGATATATGCTATGCAGTTAACCAACTTTCACAAGCTATGGTTAAGCATAGCAAGCCCTTTTGGAAGGTGGGGAAGCATGTATTGAGATATCTTAGAGGCACATTGGGATATGGATTGTGGTACAGACAGTCGGATGAGGTGAAGCTATGTGGCTTCACGGATGCAGATTAGGCAGGGAGCCCAACGGACAGAAAGAGCACATCTGGAGGGATTTTCAGTATTGGGTCGACAATAGTTTCTTGGTACAGCAGGAAGTAGAGATCTGTGGCACTCAGTTTAGCAGAGGTCGAGTATATGGTAGCGAGTTTGGCTGCATGGGAGGCTATATGGATGAGGAAGATCCTGGTCGGGTTGTTCGGTTCACACTTAGAGCCTACTGCGATTTATTGTGATAATCAGAGTTTAATCGAACTCTCAATTAATCCAGTATTTCATGATAGATCTAAACACATTGACATCCGGTATCATCATATCAGAGATTGTGTGTAGCGGAAGGTCATGTTACTTTCATACATTCCTACAGAGGATCAAGATGCTGATATCTTGACGAAGGCGCTCACCAGGAGCAAATTCGAATACCACAGGGGCAGGATAGGGGTTGCAGATAATCCATATCTTGTTGAGAGGGAGTGTTGAGATTGCAACAAGATGATGAGCTTAGTGGAAAGGAGTCACCTTCACTAAGTGGGCCCGCAGGCTATTTTTGGCGCAAAGTCTATTTTTAGACTACGTCTATTTTTAGACATATGGATCATGTTATATGAGTTGCAGGATGCTATTTGTGGATGATTGGTCAAGTCGGGAAAAATATATGGACTTCTATTTTTAGACATACTGGGTGGAATCTATTTTTAGATTGCCAGTCTAAAAATATATATGTCGAATATTATTAGCTCTTAATAATATTTGGACTCTAAACATTATCTTATCCTTTTGGAGCACTTCAGTTGAGTGCACAAAAGTGGCACATGCAACTGACAGAAGGAATTACGCTATTCCTAGGGTTTAGTGGAGCTATTGCGTGTTGACTTCAGTTATAACTCATGTGACAGAGTTTGGTGGAGTTGATTGAGGAAGTTAGTGGAGTTGTATTCAGTTTAACTGAGTTAAACATAGTTGAGCTAGTTGTATCTTGTCTAACTGATTGATACACTAGTGAGAGTGGTGTGAATTAATTATTAATTAATTCACTAATTATAAACTCATTAATAAACTAAATAATACATCAGTTAACTTCAGTGCATGGATAGTTTCAGTGGAGACCAGTGAAGAGGTAGGTGAAAGAGCAGTGTTACTATCAGTTGTGAATATACTGGTGCATGAGCTTGCACGACACATTGATGGAGATGCCAATGAGAATTGCGCAGTACATACTAGAGGGATTTGAACTTAGGATGTGCAATTATTCATCTTGGATTGCACAGTAGAGGCAGGCTAACAGGTGGAGCAGATTAGAGCATGTGTTTTGTATGATCTGAGCTTGTGTAGTGTGTAACAATTGGAGATTGTACTGAGAGCTTGTGAGGAGTTTGTACAATGATTGTTACATGATCTCTATCATTATAATATACAGATAGTTGGGGGTTTTTAGCTTTAAGCTTTCCCATAAATACGTGTTTATATGTGTGATTGTTTATGGTTTTAATGTGCGCATGCGATTGTTTATATTTCCGCAAATTGATGATCAATAGTAGAAGAGGTTATGTATTATGCATGAAGCTCAAATAGTGTGTGATCAGGATAATCTCGGTGAATAATTTAACAGTTATTCAAATTTCTACACAATTGTCCACATATTTTGTGGATGGAGGAGTGCTATGAGAGCTAGCTAGACCTGTGTCAGTGCATGTTTAGTAGCCACCACATGTGGTCAAGTAGCCTAGTTGAAGCCGCAGTGGCGGGCCTTCAGGCACAATTCGACCGAGTATTGGAGCAACTGCAGTTGACAAGTAGGGAAGCACATAGATCGTAGTCATAAGTAAGTAGGTGGGATGTCGGGTCGGGTGTAGGAGCCTGCATCAAACTTCTTGCACCTACATCCAAAATAGTCTTGCCTTCAAAGTGGTGCATGTTCTCAAATATAGTTGTTTAATAAGCATACATCCTCACATGTCACATTTTGGAAAAGAGTTGTAGGGAATCTCCACAATTCCCTCACTGTGCATCTCTTTCCTTGTACCAAATCACTAACATTCATGCATAGCTTTACTAAATAGCAGATATTTTCTCTCTTAAACATCTCATAATTGTAATGAACAATTGCCTCAAGATGTCGATTATCAATGAACTTTTCCTCATGAGAAGGTCCCTTATCTTGAGGAGAAATTTTCTGATCAACCAACCATTTTGAGGTAATTTATAAAGAGGATGATAGAATAAATAAAAGAGAGATAGTTAAAGATGACTTCATATTTCCCTAGTTTTGTAGGGGAGGTGGGTAATGAGGCATTGATGGATCAAATATAAAAGGAAGAATTACAAAAAAAATTTCATTGTTTTCAAAATTATAAGCCCAGAAGTGATGATTGATGCTATGTGATTTATTTCACTAGTTTCAATCCCAATTCTTCACCCCCGTGAGCATCACCCAATGCAATGAGTGGTAAGTGGATTATTGAAAAATCATGAGAAATTAGTCAGTTACGACTACCTCTCATGAAAATTTTCATAGATGAATGACTTACTTAACGCAGTTGAATCTGAAAAATGATGTCTAGTATAAGAACCCTCAGTCACTTCGCGGTACAATAGAATTATTCTAGTGGTTCTATGACTTCCTTCAAACAAAACAGGAATTGCTGACAAATTAAAATACAAAAGCAGGATTTGGGAGCTTTCAATTCAACATTTCAGGCTTTAATCCCAAAAATTAGACAAGAATGAGATGATTTCAAACCCATATCACTATGTAATTACATCTAGAAAATCATTGAAAAAATTATTGCATGTAGGGTCAAAATCCACTAAGTTGATTCCATGTCATTAGAACAATTTTGCATCCTTTCTGGGAAACAAATCCATTACGGAATAGGAGTAGCCCAAGAAGTAATTTATTACATCAAACCAAAAAATTACAAGAAATTTTAGTGAGTTTGTCTTTCCAAGGCATATGATAGAGAAAATTGGCTTTATTTAGGGCTACTCATTCATATACGGTTCAGTGTGCAATTGGTTGACCCAATAATGAACTATCTATATCTTTTCAATTCTAATCAATAGCTCAGCCTATTCTTCTATCATGCCTACAAGAGACCATGGGTAGGTATGAATAATGGATTCTTTGCTATTTTTGACTGTAGAGTAGGTGGTCTCAACAGAGTTATAACAGAGTAAAAAAGAACTATAAGCTTGACAACTATACAAATAGGAATTACCCTAAAATTGACATATTTACTCTTTGTTGATTAAGTTTTTCTTTTGGATGATAGGACCAAGGTAGATGCAATTATGCTGAAGGACCCCACCCTTGAGGAACTAAAATTACTACCTTAAAAACTACTAGGTCAAGTACTCTATAGTGATCACTTCCATTGCATACTTTCTGTTAGCATTCAAATTGAACCTCAAGGCTAAGAAGAGGCAACCGAGGTAACCAAAAACCAAGATTTCAATCTAACACCAAGCCCTGCCAGACCAAAGAGGGCTCTCTCTTTGCCAATGAAGGGTGGCTGCAATTAGTGAATCTTAGGCTAGCTATGAAGTACGAGGATTTGATTTGAAAGTTTTGGGTCGAAACAACAAGAGATAAACAATCATTGGGCTATGGAGTCGAGGCTGGTTTCTATCTGCAAACTTGGGGCAAAATAATCATTATGATCAGCCAGGGAAATGATGTAGATGGGAGAAGAAAACAGGAGAAATCCCGCTGCCCTGCAGGCATCAATCAATGGATGAATCTCCAGTGGAAACTTTAGTAGAAAGGAAAACACAAGGTTATTAAATAGAGAAACTAACAAAGGATGGATACTGTAAAAACAACCACTACATTTAACAACATAGTCATTGTGAAAGGAGCATCATGCATGGATGGATTCCTAACACTTCCCTTAGAGAATGCTGTAACAAAATTAGTAGAAAAACACAATATGAAAATGATCTTATAAGGAAAACTTGCTGAACATGAAACATCGTGATGGATCCCAAATTTTAAAGGGTAGAAACTGCTTCATTAAGATAATATTCAGGAAAATTTACACAATCCAAAGCAGCAGTCTCCCTGTTGAAAATAAAACCCTTAGATCCTCAAAAATATTCCTATATATACCCTATTACAAAGTTATTTTGATTCCTCTGCATAGGAATCAAAATAAAAACAAAAAATAAAATACATTTGTGCTGGAAAATAAAATAAATTAAATTACAACTAAAGAATTTAATTAAATCATCTAAAATAAAATGAGTTTGCTGCAATATGTCGAACTTTTAGAAGTTTGCTGGAGTTTGTTCATGAAATATAGGATTCCTTTGCTAAATCTGAGCCTCAAAACTCTACCTCTTGAATGCCACTTTTCACCTTCCTACACAACTTCCCTCAAATTCTGGAGATGCATTTGCCACTTTGCCGAAATTGGGAAAAGGTCTACAATATTTTAATGCTAAAAATATGAGTCAAATCTGCCACATATGTTCTTTGAATTTGAAGATGAATTGAACGCCCAAGTATTGCAATTACTGCCACCTATGCCATTTTTCAAGCCTTGTTTGTTCCAAGTTTCAATTGTAAAGGATCTAGAAAGCTCTGAGGAATCCGAAGAATCATGATCAATGGCATTGAGATCCCCATCCTCCATTACATAGCCAGGACAAGATGGCTTGTAAGAAATTTCTGTTTTAACCTCCAGTCCATTAATAACATCATTGTGCTTTCTCAAAGCTAAATGTGTTTTCACTACTTGTTGAAATGCGTTCTCCAGCTTTTTTCAAGACAGCATGTAAATGGGCCTCCCTAACAGCCCGAATATCTAAAAATGATAATAAAGCATCAATTGCCTCAGCAGTGTCAATAACCTTCCAGATGCCATCTTCGATAGATAAAATTTTAAAGGAACATGCCCATTGGCCCTGTCGAATTTTAGTAACATTATCCCATTTATCTTTGGGATAAAGAAACCCATTTGCGAGACAAAAAAACCCTTGGTTTGCTTTCAATGTCTCTGCTGAAGTCAATATTGAGCTCACAATCCAGCACTAATGCTGGAACCTTCTGAATACTAGAATGTACATGCTCTCCTTGCAAAAGAAACGTGTGATCTTTGATCTCAAGATGCAGAGACCTATCAATATCAAGAGGTAATTAGCTCACAGACAACAACCCATGACTTATCACATTGAGAAGGGAAGAGCCAGTTCTCATGATTTTCATGCAAACCTCTCAAATAATCTAATGACACACTATTTTCTTCTGCTCTCTTTCATAACTGCAAACATCTATGGATGTGTCTAGACTGGCCCTCAAGTAAATAAATCCATCAGGAACAAGCCCAGGTAAAACAGAAACAACTGGATCAAACCATGAATCATAGATGCTAAGCTCCATTCCATTCATGCACTTTGTCTCATGAATAGCTCGCACAAACACCATCCGATCACTGAAAACACTTCTTTCCATGAGTCGTAGAGGTTTTAATCCACCTGTAGACTCTTGCTCTTGCATCACCCTCGTTACAAAAACGTAATTCTGAAATGTGTAAGCATACCGTTGAGGTTCAACATAGAAAGCATCCAATATATTGAAATGATCAAGCTCAATGTCTTGCCACTTAGAAATAGGCTCAGGAACCACCTATACAAGGTCATGTAACTCAAGTGTCTCATTCAAAATCCTCTGTAAAAATGTGGTTTTCCCAACAATAATATTACCTTCCACACAAAAAAGTGAGCCTCTTTTTCTGCATTTTTCTCTCTCCATCCTGCACTGTTTCTTCTTCCAGCTCTTCATCAACACTCTCCTTGAAGTAAGAAGTTATACTCTGCGTGTTTCTTGTGGATTATCCCAATGGAACTACGTAGAAACTCAACCATATTTTCACTGCCATCTCCAAAATTGCTAATACAATGAGTTGATAGACACTTTGGCCAATTGTATTCCTCCACATAGAATTACTGGTAAAACTTCCAGTTCTTCCTACAGGTAATCTTTTCATCAAATCATCATTTGAAGGTTTTGTTGCCGGTGCCAAAGCACCAAGTGTATCCATAATCAGATTGACCCAAAGCAACTGAACTAAAGTGAGGGGTGCAGTTCCTATTATACATGCAGAAACAAAATTCAAAACTAGAGAAACCACATTAACTATCAGCTGGAGCTGCACAAATTTTTGAATGTTTACATATACTGAACGCCCCCATTTTGCTACATTTACAATTGTTGCAAAATTGTCATCTAAAATTTCCACATCTGCACTTTCCTTCACAACCTCAGTCCCAACTATGCCCATAGAAAGCCCAATGTCGGCTTCATGGAAAGCTGGTGCATCATTTGTGCCATCACTTGTCACAGCAACAACTTCTCTCAGATTTGTGCGCAACTGTCTCACCAAGGTGTGCTTGTCCAATGGTGAAGATCGTGCCATAACCTAAATCTTTAGTATCTGAGTCTTCATCTCTTCTAAGCTCTTTTCATGAAAATCAGGTCCTTCAATTGCTACACCATCATCTGTTAAAATGCCACACTCTGCTGCAATTGCTTTTGCTGTGTTAATATTGTTACCAGTGACCTTCCTCATTGATATACCTGTAGCTCTACATAGTTCAAAATCTTCTTTGACACTAGGACGCTCAGGATCCTTGATGCCAACAATGCATATACATGTATAACCATTTGTAGGAATGTTTTTTCTCCACTTATGACCCTTTAGCAGCATCATAGCAACATAGGTCTATGAGGCCAATGATAGTTGCAAGGGATGTCCGCAGATCATGATTCATATTTGCAAAAACAATGCTTTTATGGTTACTCTTTCTCTCTAATTGCTTTGTTGCCTCAAGATGTCGAATTAATCCTGCACAAAGGTGCATTTCTTTGCTTGTAGCTCTTGTAAGTGAAAAAATGAAAAGCCAGCTTACAAGGAACATGCAAACCACCAATGTGATTAGAAGAATCAATGTTGTCTAACTTTGACTTGTCATGGGACCCCAAATGATTTTATGTGGAATAATCAAAACAAATACCAGGGCTTTTCCAACCAGATGAAGTGAGGCACTTTCTAATGTATATTGTGCACCTTGAATTCTTGCATCAGAGGTCCTAAAAGTTTCGTTGCCCAATCTGGATATATTATCCAATTTACTTTTGAGATACAGAGCTGCTCCTACCACCACAACATTACTAGATTTTGTAGCTTCCAATAGTATAGGTTTGTCTACATCACCTTCCACATGGAAAGTAGAACCCGTTTGTGCAAGAAAATAACCATCTTCTGTGGCTAGATACATATCAATACCTTGAAGGTCAAATTGCATTATGATGTTTGTTAAACTACTCATTGGCACTCCTAAAGCCACAACACTAGAAGGAGCTGCATTAGATGAATCTTTAACAGAAGCCAATGACAGGAATAAGAGTTCTTTAGACTAACCAAATTTCAAGCCCCAAGTAGTGAGTCCATGCTCACTATATAGTGCATCTTGAAACCATTTTGTTTCCCAAAAAGCATATTCACTTGTTGGAATCGCCTCTCCTAATAGTTGTCTTGTGATAAAAGTAGTTGACTGATGATACCAGAGATATCCTTGACTCCTTTTAGCTAATACATTTCTCTTTGAATTATTGGTTGTATTTGCAAACAGGATGAATGTCTCAGTAAAATTTGAATAGTAAGAGATGAGTAATCCATTTTTTCCCAAGAATAAAACTTGTGTTGTGTATGGATTATTTGAGTATACTAGGAAAGTGCAGGCTTTACCTGCTCTTCTAATGCTGAATATGAAGACAAGCTTCCCTTTAGTACAAATTACACCATTAGATTAGCTAAATGGGTTGCAGATGCATTGTTTCCCTCAAGAACTGATCTTGTGCTTGCTTTGGCATATGTAAGCCATTCACCAAAAAGATTATTGGAAACAACAACAACTGAATGTTGAGCATGTTTTTATGAAAAAGACCATGTTATTATTGTTATGGTTATAAAAATTGCAGTAAGGAACACCTTCAAATAATAAATCATGAGCAATATTTTCAAAGTGACATCAGGAAGTATCTTTGTGATTATATAGCCCAAGATCATATGCTCTTGGGAAGAGAGAAGGGCAGTGTCAAATTGTCAATACCCACTCTCTTGGCATTCAATATACTCTGGAAAGTCTTTTCCAACAAGGAAGTAGTCACCTTGACCATAGCCCACTGGATTTGCATCTATAAACCATGAAAAAGGTGAGAAGTTTTCACAATGTAAAATTATAAGGACACATGCATCAGGCATAACCAAGAGTCAATCGTTCATTTGGTCATATCTTCTGATCCAGAAGTCGGTTTTGGGAGTGCGATATACTGTTGGAAAGCTCTTTCCAAGCTGCTTCTGATGAAAAATTTTAGGACATGATTTGCACTGAAGCTCATGTGCAAAACATCTGTGAAAACTAGACATAGTAAGAGTCCAATTTGATCGCTGGTGACAGGCTACAAAGACTGGAACTAACACTTTCTTCCCATTTACAGCTATAATGAGGTCTCCCAATATAGGCTGGCCATAAGAATCTCATTTTTGTTTTCAGTCCATCTTTTCCAACTAGTCCATCTATAGGACCATTAAGCACCAGAACTCTAGTGACACTTAGTTGCTCAACAGACTCATCCAGTAAAAATTTAGTGCCCAAAATGGGTCAAGTAATTTTTCGAAATTTACTAACTGATCAACAATGACACTTATAGATATAATGGAATTCAAAAGCCCACACCAGGTGATGCTCCTGATGGAGAGTACATATAAGTGTTTATGCCAATCAATTTTCCTGAACTATCAAGAAGAGGACCTCCAATGTTCCTTTACCATATGTCTGAATCACATTGTGTATTGGATGGCCAGTTGCAGCTGAAATTATCTACCTGGAAAGCCCACTAATGATAGCAGTCATCAAGGTGTGATACAAACCAAATGGATCCTCAATTGCATACAATTTTTGTCCTACAAAAAGATTTGCAGAAATTTCAATTGCCATGGATATCAATTTATCTTTTGGTGCATTCATCCATACCATTGCAACATCGTTATCTTGATCATGTCCAACTACCTTTGTGTCATGTGTTGACTGAACACCAATATTTACTCTCAAATATAACAGTAAATTATTATCCTGATAAGCTTTAGAAATATCTAAAACTGTCTATAATAGTGCTCACTTACCACTTGTAGATTTCATGAATCAGTTTGGAAAGGGTCTCATTAGTAAGATCCACGATAAGCAGGTGGGAGAGATTTAATTATGATTGTAAGTTTATTTCAAAATAACACATGAAAATGCACCAAAATGCATGTCTAGACTCTTTATAAGTTATAACTACCCATCTGAGCAGCATGCCTCAAAAATGCTTATGCAATTTGAGTTATTGCATCAAAAGGCTGATTGCCAACATCATCTCTACTTTAAGTAGATATTTTTGGATGAAAGAGAAGTTTACTGGCATTGATGCTTAAGTAATAGGGTTGGTTCCTCCAGCTGACATCGAAGGAATTTTGGCACTATGAAGTTTGGCACTATGAATTTCAGTTACTACTTGGGATATTTACAAAGTGTTGTTGCAGGGACATGAAAGTCATCATCTGGTTGAACACTTTTGTACTCTCCTTGATTGTAAGTTAGATATCCTACAAACCATCTAATATGTTTAGCCTCCTTTCAGGTAAGGATGTGCTTCCTTGACCATCTATAATGATGTTTACAATTTGGGGACTGTTGTAGCTCCTGAAACAATATCTTGGTTTGGTAACTGATGTGGATCTCATGTTTGAGTGTATGGATAGGCCCACGATTAGAAGATCATAGTATGATTTGGGCAAGAAATCACCACCTCCTTTGTTTCAGTACTGTAGCAATGAAGATCACTTTGACATTCCTTTCCCAAATTTGTCCTCCAAACAACTCCTAAGGCCTCCTCAAGCTGCATGTCAAACTGAACCACACAATATTCATCACTTTGACCCAATACTTGACAAAATCTCGTTCCAATTTGCTGCCCAATCACTGTGGAAACTATCACTGGTTTAGGGAATCTAACCATGAGATCTACCCCCTCCTCATTGACTTCCACATGCTGCCCTATCACGATTTAAAACTGATCCACAAGTTAGGATCCAACATCTACAAGAATGCACTGAAATACATACCTTAAGCTCACTGTTTTGATGTCTCCTTCATTGCTACAATCTAGGCCTGGTTAGGGAATCACACAGTCCATTCTTCTTGCCTTCAATTCTGCCTAGAATTTCTCTAGATGAAAGTGGCTGCCCTTTGGAAGTACCCTCCTCCTCAACGCTATTGTATTGGGCATGAGTACATTCCTTCAGATTCACAAGTTGCAAATATTTTTACAAAGCCCCTAGCAAATGCAAAGTTTAAGATGCCGAGGGAGAGACTAGGTTTGGTGGAGAGCACTTTCCTTGCAAAGAAAGCATTTATAGTTTTTATCTATTTCTCAATTAGCTCTCTAACACTAATGAAATATCAATAGGACTGATTTATACCATGTAATGATATGCTCCAACAGATCCATCTTCCTAGTTTCCTATGTGCAACAAAGAGAGAGCAAAGTGATGGCTGGGCACTAATTTGTCGTGGAAGGAAAGTGGCAATGATGTAGAGAGAGAAAGTGAGGGCACATGCATGCTTCCAATTTGCATATACCAGACTCATCCTTGTCCCAAATTTAGAACTATTTTTCATATTTAGCATTGCAAATAGCTAGAGTTTTCTTTTACCAATTGTAGCATGTAATATCCCCAAATAGGGATAATAGAAAAATAAAAATATTTCCAAAACTTGGGCACATAAAAATCTGAAAATTTATTGGTATATAAAAAATTCTACATTAAACCCAGATTTATATTCAAATCACTGATCTGATTTTTCTGCTAAAAGAAGTAAATTTCTAAGTATTTATGAACTTATAAAAAGTACAGCAAATCCCTTTATTTCTGCCCAGAAATTCCAGAAATGAAATACAATGACTTTCTTTTAAATTTTCTGAGTTAAAATATAATTAAGTATGTACATTTAAACACAAAGTACTTCAGACACTATTTTTTAAACCCTAGTCATCCTCTTGGATGTTCAAAAATATTAGAGCTGTCATTTGTGTGAATACAATTTTTTCGGTTTCTTATGATTAATCATTAACCTATAAATCTGAAAAATCTGTATATTCCCATTACTTCAATAGTTTTAACAGTAGTAGATGGTATTGGTATTGGTTTAGTTATCATTTATCATTCGTCTCATTTGATTGCACGCCTTTTGTAGGTTGTTGGCCATGTTTTCCTTGTAATAATGGTTTTGGACATTTTTTCCAGCTAGTGCACTTTCTGGAGGTTTCTCTGACACAAGAACCAACTTAGAGGCACCAAAAGTTTCGGCATTTTGGGTAGCAGTTTCAGAAAAGGAGAATAAAATTTCTTCCAATGTTTCTGTGAAGAATAATGTTGCAAATATTGGTGATGTTGCCAAGGTAGTTGTCAACAAGAAGAAGAAAAAGAAGATTTATATAATGCTTATAAGGTTCAAGAGAAGGAGGAAGATGTGAACCTTCTAGAACCATCCAAAGTATTAACCGATGTTGTCAAGAGTAAGACTTCCTCAAAAGAGCCTGAGAAGCAAGCCCTGAAAAAAGTGGATGATTGGGAAGATGCAGTTGAGCTTTCAACTCCTATGAGTCAAGTAGCTATTTTAGTTACTAAATGTCCAGGAGACAGAAAGTACTCCAATGATTTTTTTGACAATCAAGAATCAATGCAAAGATCTACCAAATCATTTTGAAATTTGTCCACACACTGTTGAATTACTTGGAAAATCCCAAGCACTTGCAAGTCATGTAGGATAGGTTGATGAATTAGCAAGCACTGTAAGAGGTCTTGAAAGGTAGCCAAGTGGGAATTATCTACTTGAATGTCATGGGAGAAATATGTCCATTTTGGATGATGATAAATGGGCCAAGTCGGTGGATGCTTTTGCTGCTGGCTGTGATAAGCAGATGGATGTGGGTCTAAGTGGTTCCTCTTCTATGTTTCAACTTGGCTAAATTTATAATACTGGCTTTTCAAGAAATACTTGTGCAACACAAATTAGTATGAATGGCATCCTTCTTGGAGGGCCTTATGTGCAAACACCATTTCCACAAGTTGGACAAGTGAGAAATAATTCTGATGCTGATAGGTGGCAGTGTACTTCTGGTTTGCAGAAGGGTTTGATTCCTCCTCCACAACATTCTTTGCCCACAATTCATAAATCAGAGAACCGATATGAAGTGTGCAAGGTTTCTGATGAGGTTCGGTTGAAAAAATGACAAATTAAATCCATCCTTAATAAATTAATGCCCCAAAAATTTGAAAAACTTTTTGAACAGGTCAAAGAAGTGAGCATTGAATCTGCATCATGTATTCATGGTATAATATCTCAAATATTTGACAAAGCCTTGATGGAGTCGACTTTTTGTGAAATGTATGCAAAATTATGTTTTTAGCTTGCTGCAGGATTACTAGAATTTTATGAAGATAATGAGAAGGTTGTTTTCAAGTGAGTTCTTTTGAACAAATGCTAGGAAGAATTTGAAAAATATGAAAGAGAAGAGGCAGAGGCTAAGAAAGAAGAAGAGGATGGTGAAAAAATCCTTTCAGTAGAAGAAATAAGGGAGAAGAAGGTTGCAGCACAACGATGAATGCTAGGAAATATAAGGTTTATTGGTGAGCTTTATAAAGAAAGTATGTTGATTGAAAGAATTATGCATGCATTAATCAGGAAATTAATTGGTGAATTTCAACATGTAGAGGATGAAAATGTTGAAGCTTTGTGCAAATTGATGAGCACTATTGGTCATATGATTGACCATTCAAAGGCCAAGGAACATCTTGATGATCACTTTGATAGGATGAAAAAAATGTCCAATACCCAAGGGCTTCCCTATAGGTTGAGGTTCATGTTGAAGGATCTGATTGATTTGAGGAGGAATGGATGGAAACAAAGGTGGAAGGTTGAGGGCCACAAGAAAATAGAGGAAGTGCATTGGGATGTTGTGCAAGAACTACATGGACAGGGAGGCCGCTCTCGAGGTACCAATATGGGACATGCAGGTCAGAGACTTGTGACACCACTTGATCATGGTGTGAGAGGACCTGTGATGCCACCTTACATGGCATGTGCACAAATGGGTTCACTTCCACATATGGGTGGGATTAAAGGGCTACAACCCCATATGGGAGCACGTGATTGTGGATTCACCAGTCAAGATGCTCAGATTGTGGATTGGGCTCAATTTGAAAATTGGTCTATGCAAAGCCCTTCAACACACAGATCTTCTGATGGTGGCCACTTGACTCTTGGTCCTAAGGGAGGTCTTGGAAAGGGAATAGGATGGAGGGCTCAACCTCTGCCATATGCTAAGAGTGCTCTAGCAGATATTCCACCATTCACATCTCTGAGTAACAGACGAATAGGTGTATGTATGATTTCAGGTTGCAGTTCTGATTGGATGCCAGTTGGTATGAGAGATGAAATTTTGACAAGGACTTATGCTGCAAAAAAAAAAAAAATTATTTGCAAAATCACGTGTCCAGGAAATAAATGTTTTGGATAATGACAGAAGAGAGTTTAGGAATTAATTCTCATCAGGTGACAGAGGTGGGAATACTGCAAATGTTGAATTTCAACAAGTGACAAGGTTGTGTCAATCATGGCAAAAACAAAGTGGTTGAAATAAGGGTCAAACCATGTTGCCAATAGGAAAATAAAATTGTGTGAAGAAGGGGTGGGCGACATTTTGGTTGGCAGAAAAGGATCCACCAGCATCACCTTGAAGAAGCATGTAGTTTCGAGAGTAGTTTGATAGGAGAGGTGGGAAGGTATGGTCGAAAGTTGTTTGTGGAAGAACTATGGCCTGCACGCAAGCTCGAACTCGAAAAAAACAAAACCACAAGAAGCATAAGGTGGCAACTCACTAAGAAGGAAGCAACATGGGCTAGACTAGTCGACACCACTCAGCTGTTGAGAAATCGCGAGGGAAAAGACACACAAATGACCAATAGAAGGGCAGTTGTAAACATAATTAGTTTGTGGATGGAGGAGTGCTATCAGAGCCAGCTAGACCTGTGTCAGTGCAGGTTTAGTAACCACCACACATGTAGCCTAGTTGAAGTCATAGTGACGTGCCATCAGGCACAATATGACCGAGAATTGGAGCAACTGCAGTTGACAAGCTGGGAAGCACATAGATCGTAGTCATAGGTAAGCAGGTGGACTGTTGGGTCGGGTGCAGGAGCCCATGTCAAACTTCTTGCGCCTACATTCAAAATAGTCTTGCCTTCAAAATGGTTAATGTTCTAAATATAGTTTTTTAATAAGCATACATCCTCACGTGTCACATTTGGGAAAAGAGTTGTAGGGAATCTCCACATTTTTCTTACTGCCCATGTCTTTCCTTATACCAAATCACTAACATTTGTGCATATCCTTTACTAAATAGCCAATCTTTTCTCTCTTCAACATCTCATAATTATAATGAACAATGTCCTCAAGATGGTGTTTAGCAACGAACTTTGCTTCATGAGAAGGTGTCTCATCTCGAGGAGCAATTTGCTCATCAACAGACCATTTTGAGGGAATTTATAAAGAGGATGATAGAATAAATTTAAGAGCGATAGTTAAAGATGACTTCATATTTCCCTAGTTTTGTAGGTGAGGTGGGTAATGAGGTATTTATGGATCAAATATCAAGGGAAGAATTACAAAAAAATTTGCATTGTTTCCAAAAGTATAAGAACCCTTAGCCACTTCGCAGGACAATATAATTCTTCTAGGGGTTCTATGACTTCCTTCAAACAAAGCAAATAAGAATTTTTGACAAATTAAAATACACATGCAGGATTTGGGAGCTTTCAATTCAACATTTCAGGCTTTAATCCCAAAAATTAGACAAGAATGAGATGATTTCAGACCCATATCACTATGTAATTGCATCCAAAAAATCATTGCAAAAATTAGTGCATGTAGGGTCAAAATCCACTAAGCTGATTCTGTGTCATTAGAACAAATTTTCATCCTTCCTGGGAAACAAATCCATTATGGAATATGAGTAGCCCAAGAAGGAATTTATAACATCAAACCAAAAAATTACAAGCAATGTTAGTGATTTTGTCTTTCCAAGGCATATGATAGAGAAAACTGGCTTTATTTAGGGCTACTCATCCATATAGGGTTCAATGTGAAATTGGTTAACTAGATAGTGAATTGTATTTCCTCAATATTTTTGCAATTCTAATTAATGGATCAACCTATTCTTCTATCATTCCTACAAGAGACCATGTATCGGTATGACTAATGGCTCCTTTTCTATTTTTGACTGTAGAGTAGGTGGTCTCAATAGAGTTGTAATAGAAACCAATTAGATTCAAATTTTATAGATATAAAAGTTAAAAACAAATGTCAATGTCTTTGTTTGATTGTTACTTGACTCTACTGTGGGCATGTTACATGAAATGTGATTGGAAAAAGGATGGGGAAACAATGCATATAACGTCAACTTTGGAAATGTTTCTAGTAGGAATTCCTATAGTTTTTTAATGTTGTGATTATTTCACCTCATGGTCATTTTGGGCAAGAATTTTTTTTAGGAATGCCAGACACGACATCGGTGGATAGGTAAACCAATATTTTATAATTGCAATTTCCATTTCATGATATCCTCTCTTTATTGTTTGATTGTATTTTGGATGTTTCTTTTGATTTTGTTTTGTCTTTTAACACTTAGTATCATGTTCATTTAAACAAAAACCAAAGCTTGAAGATGAAATTAGTATTACACTATATTGATTGGAAACCTTATAGCTATTTTGAGTTAAAATATTTTCATGACTATCAGAAAAGGTTACTTTCATGTTGTTATTTGAGTACATGTTGTTTATGTACTTGACTAAGTTCAAGTGTTAGAAAATGAAATGTTGTTGTGAATAAAACGACAAGGATTAAACATCACACTTCATATTATTTGTTTTCACAAGTTATTTACAGCTTGAGCTTTTTAGCATATAACTTAGTTGACATGATTTTTCCAAAGATTTCTTTGAAATTTGAATATTAAGTTACTAAGGTGCTCTTTTCTATATCTGGTGAAATTTTATTTTCTTTGTTTATACGGGTTATCTGGCCACATCATAGTGGCCATTATCGCCCCAATGAAGAAAATTTGTTCGAGTTTCTTACTTGTATGGGGAAAAATGGCTTTGACATTGCTGATGTTGAGGTATATGTCGTATAAACTATTTATAGTCTAATTTAGTTTATATTCTAGTGTTCATTGTATCTCATGTCTTACACTCTACATTGTATCTTCTTTTCTTTTCAGAAAATGAACTCAGTATTGATGGTAAGAAGCAAGAATTGAAAACAGGGGAGAAATAACATTGGAGCAACAAATGCAAACAGAGAGAGAGGAGAATTGGTTTGGTGATACCCTTAGAGACAATATCCCACATAAGGCATGCATAAAGACTGATGTTCAAGTCTTCTGAGTTTTTGAATTCACCTACAATGCCTTGAAAACACAATGATAATGTTTTGAAGTGATGAAACATCGTTTTGGGTGTAAATTGTAGTCCAATCAATATTAAGTTGGAAACCCATATTGTAATACTTTAAGATTTCATATAATATAATTTATGTGGTTGAAATTATTTATAGTTGCATTTGATATTGTTTAGTATTCTAATTAAGATATGCAACTTTGTGTTTTCATATTAGATGAACATGCACATTGTATGCCATTTTTAAAATCATATAAATTAATTTATGTTGATTAATAATAAACACAAAATCAATTTGAAACTACTTAATTAGTAGTTTATATTGATTAATGATGAACATAAATAAAATGAATATTCGACTAAATTAGTAATTTATAATGATTATTAATGAAAGTAAATGAAATGAATATAAACTACTAAATTAGTCGTTTATGTAATGAATATGAAACTACCAAAAAAAGATAAATGACTATTGCAAATGATAAATTTGTGATTACAAATGACGACTAAATTTTGCATATATACGATTATTAGTAGCTAATTTACAGTATCTTATAACACAACCAAAATTTAGTCATATTTCTTCGGTCATTAATTGGTTTTAAACTATGACTAAAACTTGTATATATATATCTATTAGTAGCTAATTTACAGTATCTTATAACATGAACAACATTTTGGTCATATTTCTTTGGTCATTAATTGGTTTTCTTAGGTGATCATATAGTACTACATTTTGTTGTATATTTGGTTATTAATTGTGACAATTAATGACCAAATCAAAGATTAAATCAATGACTAACTCAATGACCAAATTAATGATCAAATCAGTGACTAAATTAATGATCAAATCAATGACTAAATTAATGACCAAATCACTGACTAAATTAATGATCAAATATACTACTAGACAACAAAATTGAGATAACCAATTCATGACTAAGCTAAAAACGACTAAAAGTTGGTCTCTTTATAATATATTGTATGTTGAGATTGCAACAAGATGATGAGCTTAGTGGAAAGAAGTCGCCTTCACTAAGTGGGCCTGCAGGCTATTTTTGGTGCAAAGTATATTTTTAGACTATGTCTATTTTTAGACATATGGATCATGTTCTATGAGTTGCAGGATGCTATTTGTGGATGGTTGGTCAAGTCGGGAAAAATATATGGACTTCTATTTTTAGACATATTGGGCGGAATCTATTTTTAGATTTCCAGTCTAAAAATAGATATGTCGAATATTATTAGCTCTTAATAATATTTGGACTATAAACATTATCTTATTCTCTTGGAGCACTTCAGTTAAGTGCACAAATGTGGCATAGGAGCTGACAGAAGGAATTATGTTATTCCTGAGGGTTAAGTGGAGCTATTGCATGGATACTTCAGTTAGAACTCATGTGAGAGAGTTCAGTGGAGTTGATTGAGGAGTTAATGGAGTTGTGTTTAGTTTAACTAATCTAAACATAGTTGAGCTAGTTGTGTTTAGTCTAACTGATTAATACACTAGTGAAGAGTGGTGTGAATTAATTATTAATTATTCACTAATTATAAATTCATTAATCAACTAAAGAATAAATCAGTTAACTTCAGTGCATGGATAGTTTCAGTGGAGACCAGTGTAGAGATAGGTGAAAGAGTCGGTTAACTATCAGTTGTGACTATATTGTTGCATATTTGCAACAACCAGTGATTGGAGGAGCCCATGAGGATTTCGCAGTACAAGCTAGGTGGTTCAAGTTATTTAATGAGCCATCCTACAACATTGATTACGCAATAGAGGCTGGCTATCAGGTGGCAGAGATTGGAGCATGTGTTTTTCTAGATCTAGCTTGATTAGTGTGTAGCAATTGCAAATTGTGCTGAGAGCTTGTGAGGAGCTTTGTACAATGATTGTTACATGATCTCTATGACATATGATATACAGATAGTTGGGGTTTTCAACTTTAAGCTTTCCTATGAAATACTGTGTTCATATGTGTGATTGTTTATGGTTTTAATGTGCGCATGCAATTGATTTTATTTCCGCATGTAATGATCAATGGTAGAAGATATTATGTATTGTGCATGAAGATAAAATAGTGTGTGATCAGGAGAATCTTGGTGAATAATATATCAGTTATTCAAATTTCTACATGGTATCAGAGTGATATTGATCATTGGAGAAATTGCAAAACATTGAAGCGGTTGAGTTTTGTGCTGGTGGAATTCGAATTTGCAGTAGTGTTTTCTTGGTGTCGAAGTTGAGATGTCTTTCAACGGATTGCGATTGGAGTATGCCCTTGAGGGCAGCTCGAATTATATTGCATGGAAGGACAGGATGGAGGTGGTGCTGGATGACAATGGGTTGAAGGAGTTCATAGATGCATAAATTCCAAAACCTACTTCTAGCGATGCTGCCGTACTTGACGCATGGCAAAAGAAGACAGCAAAGTGTCGAAGGATTCTGTTGGAAGGTGTGAAGGATCACATAGTGTCCAGCCTTCACGGTAAGGCTTCTCCATTCTTGATGTGGAAAGCTTTGACAAATTTATTCCAAAGCAAGAGCAACCAGAGGAAGTTTGCGCTCAAGGATAAACTCAGAAACATAAAAATGGAGAAAGACGACAGTATGCCCAAGTACCTCACGAAGTTCATCCAATGTAGGGATGAGCTGGGAAGTGTGGGGGTTACTGTTGATGATGAGGACTTGGTGAGCTTGGCTCTCCTTGGGCTTCCGAAGAGTTGGCATTCCTATCAGGACTCTATCAATGGTTGAGAGAAATTTCCAGGATGGGAGCGACTTTGGTCGGATCTTGTGCAAGAGGAGATAAGGTGAAGTACCAGGGACGGATCTTCATCAAAGAACTCTGATGAAGAGAATTGTGCTTTGGATACCAAAGAAAATAAGGGGAAGAGCAAGAAGAATGCTTCTCAATCCGGTGCGAAAGGCAAGAAGCAGGACATGTCCAAGGTGAAGTGCTTTCACTGTCACCAACACGAACATTACGCCACTAGTTGTCCACAGAAGAAGAAAAATAAGCAGGCTGCTGGATCTGCAGTTGGAGAGGCCTTAGCCTCACAGTTTGAGTTGGATTTTTCACTGATCGCATGCTTGGTCTCAAGTGTGATGGGTTCAGTGTGGTTTCTTGACAGTGGTGCATCTTTTCAAATGACAAGAGATCGAGATTTTTTTACTGATCTGGATGAGAAAGATCTTGGAGTGCACATCGAGATCGGTGATGATGGTAGATACAGTGCGACTGGTATCGGTACCATTTCCTTTGAGAGGGAGTCTGGTAAACCATTCGTATTGAAGGAATTGATGCATGTTCCAGGATTGAAGAAGAATCTGATCTATGTGGCGATGTTAGAAGACAAGGGATATGATGTTTTCTTTAGCGAGGGAAAGGCTTTTCTGCATAGTAAGGCAACTAGTGAGACCCGGATGATAGGGGTTTGAGTTAAGAACCTTTATCAATTGCAAGTAGATGGCTGCGTAGCAATGGTAGGCAAGGCAGAAGGAGTGGTGATCTGGGATAATGGCGAGCTGTGGCACCGGAGATTGGGCCACCTTCACCATGGAGCTTTGAAGATACTGCAACAGATTTCTACTAGGCTTCCTAAGGGTACACTTGCACAGTCAAATCAGTGCAAGGGATGTACTTTGGGAAAATTTGTGAAATCCACCTTTCACGAGAAGGATAGTCGCGCCACGACGATCCTTGAGAGAATTCACACAGACGTGTGTGGACCTTTCTCAGTAGCTTCGATAGAAAAGCATAGGTACTATGTGATATTTGTTGATGATTTTTCTCGGAAGTGCTGGATATTCTTCAAGCAGAAGAAGAGCGATACATACTCAAAGTTCTGTGAGTTCAAGGCACTGGTTGAGAAAGAATCGGGGAAGCAGGTGAAGGCTCTTAAGAGTAACAATGGTGGTGAATTCATCTCTGGCGAATTCAAGGACTTTTGCAGCGCAGAAGGAATTCAAAGAGAGCTCATAGCACCTCATAACCCACAGCAGAATGGGGTTGCTGAGCGGAAGAACATAACGATCGTGGGTGCTGCACGGGCGAAGTTGCATGATCAAGGCATTCCCATACACTTGTGGGCTGAGGCATGAAATACTGTAGTATATGTGCAGAACCATTGTCCTCACATGATACTTGGCATGAGTACACCCAAGGAGGCATTTTCTGGTGAGAGGCCTGATATTTCCCATTTGAGGATTTTTGGCTCACCTGTTTACATTCATGTGACGAAGGATGCCAGGAAGAAGCTGGAGCCAACTGCAGAGGTTGGGATATTTTTGGGGTACACTGATACACCCCACAACTATCATATGTATTTTCCAGACAGTCGCAAGACTATTGTACGATGGGATATCAAATTTCATGAGGAGAAATCCATGAAGTGTTTGCTTGAGAGGGAGCCACACTTGCATGTAGATGAGGAGCTATTAGTTCCTAAGGATGAGTCTCTGGATGTGGATCAGCCACAAGAGGAGGTTCATGGAGTGGAAGAGACCACTCATGTAGCGCCAACCATCAGAGGGCGGAAGCACACTATAGAAGCTGAGCGACTGGCTCAAGATGTAGAGAAGGTTGTAGGAGCACCTACATCACAGTGTAGATAGAGACAATCACCTAATCGGTATACTGGATACATGGCCCTTATGAGCAAGTGTATCGTGACAGAGCCATCCTCTTTCGAGGAAGCTGTGGAGGATCCCACATGGGTAGACGCCATGGTGGAAGAGTATGATTTGATTGTCAGAAATAGTGCATGGGAGATTGTCCCAAGGCTGGAAGGGAAATCAGTGGTGGGTTCGAGATGGATCTACAAAGTGAAGCAAGCAGCTAACAGGAGTGTGGAGAAGTACAAGGCAAGATTTGTTGCCCGAGCCTTCTCACAGATTGAGGGGATCGATTATGAGGAAACCTTTGCACCTGTCGCAAGGTATTCTTCCATATGGATGATTCTTGCTCTCTCAGCGCAGATGGGGTGGCACATTCATTAGATGGATGTGAAGACTGCTTTCCCCAATGGGGTGATTGAGGAGGAGGTGTACATAGAGCAGCCCAAAGGTTTTGAGATCTTCAATAGCGAGTCGCATGTGTGCAGGCTGAAGAGAGCATTGTATGGGTTGAAACAAGCACCTCGTGCTTGGTACACACGAATAGACAAATATTTCACTGGACTTGGATTCTCCAAGAGTGAGGTGGATCCGAACCTATACCAGATTGTGGTGGAGGGTAAGTCGCTGATCATTGTACTTTATGTAGATGATTTGATTTTGACAGGTGATGAGCTGTTGATACTCTCATGCAAGGATGATCTTGAAAAAGAGTTTGAGATGAAGGACTTGGGCCTCCTTCATTATTTCCTGGGATTGGAAATTTGGCAGTGCAGTGATGGACTGTTTGTTTCTCAAGGCAAGTATGCCCGGGAGATACTGGAGAAGTTCAACACGCATGGCTGCAAGCCTGTTGATACTCCTCTTCCTGGTGGTTGGAGGAAGGAGGATGCTACTTCGGTGGAGGTAGTGGATTCCACTGTTTATTGACAGTTGGTGGGGTCACTTATGTATCTGGTCAATACATGACCCGACATATGCTATGATGTTAACCAGCTTTCACAAGCTATGGTTAAGCCTACCAATCTCTACTGGAAGGCAGGCAAGCATCTATTGAGATATCTCAGAGGCACATCAGGATATGGATCATGGTACAGACAAGAGGATGAGTTGAGGCGGCATGGCTTCACGGACCGGTATCATCATATCATAGATTGTGTGCAGCGGAAGATCATGTTACTTTCATATATTCCCATGGAGGATCAGGATGCTGATATCTTGATGAAGGCGCTCACCAGGAGCAAATTCGAATACCACAGAGGCAGGATAGGGGTGGCAGATAATCCTTATCTTTCTGAGAGGGAGTGTTGAGATTGCAACAAGATGATGAGCTTAGTGGAAAGAAGTCGCCTTCACTAAATAGACATGAGGCCTATTTTTAGCGCCAAAGTCTATTTTTAGACATATGGATCATGTTCTATAAGTTGCGGGATGCTATTTGTGGATGGTTGGTCAAGTCGGAAAAAATAGATGGACTTCTATTTTTAGACATATTGGGCAGAATCTATTTTTAGATTGCCAGTCTAAAAATAGATATGTCGAATATTATTAGCTCTTAATAATATTTGGACTATAAACATTATCTTATTCTCTTGGAGCACTTCGGTTAAGTGCACAGATGTGGCACAGGAGCTGACAGAAGGAATTACGCTATTCCTGAGGGTTAAGTGGAGCTATTGCATGGATACTTCAGTTAGAACTCATGTGACAGATTTTGGTGGAGTTGATTGAGGAGTTAATGGAGTTGTGTTCAATTTAACTAATCTAAACATAGTTGAGCTAGTTGTATTTAGTCTAACTAATTAATACACTAGTGAAGAGTGGTGTGAATTAATTATTAATTAATTCACTAATTATAAACTCATTAATCAACTAAATAATACATTATTTAACTTCAGTGCATGGACAGTTTCAGTGGAGACCAGTGTAGAGATAGGTGAAAGAGCAGGTTAACTATCAGTTGTGACTATACTATTGCATATTTTCAACAACCAGTGATTGGAGGAGCCCATGAGGATTGTGCAGTACAAGCCAGGTGGTTCAAGTTATTTAATGAGCCATCCTACAAAATTGATTACGCAATAGAGGATGGCTATCAGGTGGCAGAGATTGGAGCATGTGTTTTGCTAGATCTAGCTTGATTAGTGTGTAGCAATTGCAAATTGTGCTGAGAGATTGTGAGGAGCTTTGTACAATGATTGTTACATGATCTCTATGACATATAATATACAGATAGTTGGGGTTTTCAGCTTTAAGCTTTCCCATGAAATACTGTGTTCATATGTGTTATTTTTTATGGTTTTAATGTGCACATGCAATTGATTTTATTTCCACATGTAATGATCAATGGTAGAAGAGATTCTGTATTGTGCATGAAGATAAAATAGTGTGTGATTAGGAGAATCTCGGTGAATAATATATCAGTTATTCAAATTTATACACTGTAAATTAGCTATTGTTGGTCACCGACCGAAAAATAGTCGTTTGTATGCAAATTTTAGTCGTTTTTTTAGTAATTAATTAGCCATTTTCTATTAGTGGCAGTCGCTAGCCAAGGCCTTCCTAATATTAAGGGATGTCCATCTAGCTGGTTCCTAGGGTTAATAATAAAAAAATATGTCGGGTATTCCCAAGTGCCTACAGAGACCATCACATCTTGTAATGTTCCTTCTGGTCTAATGACTGAGCGATCAACTAGTTCCAGTAATGTAGTTGTTGGTTCCAAGGCTGTGATTGCAAGAATGTTGCAGGTTGTAGTTGTGAGAATATTAATGGTTGCCTTTAAGTCAACTAAAGCATTGGGAAAATAATGTCCATTTATCTGGACTGTGACAATGGGGTTTCCGAAATCCTCATATTTTACAGGAGTCTCTTTGCCTAGTAATAAATCAGAAAAAGTCTCGACAACATGGACAGTAGGGGTTAGTTTTGTTTTCCTCACATAATTCTTTATATAAAATTCTTTAATAGTTTTGGCATATATTGGAATATCTTGGATAGCCTAGAGGAGGGGAATTTTTATACAAATATTTTTAAGTTCACCCAGAAGATCAAAGTTAGGATATTCAATCCAGAGTGGTATCAACAATCTTTTTGGGAATGGGGGGGGGAAGTGTTTATGATTTGTTCAGGTTTTTTTGTCTGACTGTATCTTCCCCTTGTTTTATTTGTTGATCATCTACAGTCATAGGCTTATTTGTGTGCGGTTCTTCCGGTTGTAAATATTTATTCTTATCTAGAGTGACTATGCATCCAGATCTCAACTTAAGTTCGTTACATTCTTTCAACTCATCTTCAGGGTCCAGACCCTCAATGATTTGTATTGACTGAATTGGTCTATTGTTAGGATTTGGGTTGGGTTGAGATAGAAGTTGCAGTCGTATATTAGATTGAGGATTCTGCTGCAACGTGTAAGGTGCTGGTAAAGTTTGTTGAGGCAGAGGAACTGTCCCCATAGGCTGGTTCGTAGATCTTTGCCAATTTGATTACCAGTTCTGGTTTTGTGAGGTGGAAGGGGACCATTGGAAGGGATAAGGGTTGTTCTACCACAATGGTGGTGGGTAAGGGGAATTAGGCCAATTATTATTATTTGGACTTGACTGATTGGGCCATGGTGGCATAAAAAATGCTCGAGGTGGCAAAAAAGGTGGCTAATTTTGCCATGCTGCCCTTGAATATTGCTAAGAATAATATTGCGAGGGAGGAAAGAATGAATATGGATCAGTAGGCATACATGTATGACGCGCTTGCCATTGATGACACTGGTTCAATAGATATACTAGTTCCACTTCTTCTTCTGCTTCCTTGAAGACTGCTTTTAATCCTAGGAGTGATGGGAAACTTTCCGTGGCATGCTCTTTAGTGCATATGGCACATTTTCGTATCGTATCTAGGGGGCATTATTTATGACCGTGCTTCTGTCTGCAACGGGGTAGAAAATAGCCAAGTTTTGTTCTACTATAGCCTGCTTTTTCTTAGCTTGCATGACACCCAATTGTGTTGCCATGGTCCCCAGGATATCAGTCTTGAAATCCTCCAATAGATTGCCGATTTCGCTTCGTGTAATGCTTCCTCCTAAGGCTTTGCTGTCTCTGGGGCTTGCATCGCGTCCAACTAGTTTTAGCCTTGTACTGCCCCTGGAACACTTGATGCACAAATCTATAATATTTTTATAGTTTTCTTGATAAATGTCACCCTTACCCATTATATTTAGTGTCTCTACCCATTGGTCTTTCATACCTCTGATCATCGTGGTTTTAGAACATTATCAGGAAGATTTGTGTAAGGAGATCTTTGCAGATTATATTGAAAACGATCTACATATTCTTCTAGAGTCTCTCTAGGCTTAGCTACCATTCGAAAAATTTCATCTTTTAGTTGTCTAGTCCAGCAATAATCTTGGTATTTTTTAAGGAAAGATGTTTTCATTTGGTCCCAATCATTGATGGTGCCTCCACCGAGTCCCATGAACCAATGCAGAGCTGCTCCCTTCAGAGTAGAGGGGAATAGCTTCAACTTCTGGGGGTCGGTAGTGTAGTCATAACCCCTACATAAGACATCAAATTCGAAAAGGAATGCACCAGGATCTTATGAAGTTATCCCATGAAAGGTAGGAATGTTCTGTAATGGGATAGCCTTCATGGGGGCATTGATAGCTATGCCAACAATAGGGTATTGCAATGTAGAAGTTTGAGGTTGCTGGTTATTAGCCATTTGGTCAAGAATATGCCAATATTATTTAGGGATCTCTGGAGCTGGAGAGTTATTCCTAAGATGTCCACAAGATTTTGGAATGGTTCTAGCAACACTACCTTGATTTGGAATAATGGGTGTCCTCTGCTCAGTCACTACTTTAGGAGATCTAGGTTCTGATAATATGATTTCAAGATTGCTTGTTTCTCCTTCTCCTTCACGGAGGTTGCAAGAAATTCCTTTTTGTGAAGGGCGAGTTTGTGAATTCTCAGTATCTTGAAAACTTTGCTCAATCCCTTCACTCTTACCGTGAATCTCAGCGTTAGCTATAGATGGTGATCCTGTGGCTTGAAGGAAGTCAGTAGGATGTTCGGCAGCAAAAATTTGGGGTCCTACTGATGACTGAGACTCAAATTTTCTTAAGATTTCGTCGATAAAAGTTGATCGTCCAAGGGTCACCGGTCCCTTAGGTTTTTAAGGTTTAGAAGGAGGAATTTTTTCAGGTATTTCCCTCTTAGTCATTCATGTAGAAATACAAACATTTATTCCTACCTTAAACTCTTACGCAATTATGCTAGAAAGCGGGTGGATGAGCGAGCATTTTACTCGTTTTCTATGCAGGTTCTTACCTTCCGTTTTTAATACCCAATTCTCCCTCAGTAGAAAAAACATCAATCATACATTACTCTTTACAGAGTGGCAACATGCTCCCCGGATACGGCGCCAAAATGTTGGGTGCTAACAGGTGTCTTTAAAAACTCCTAATTGCCTCACATTAATTATCAACCTGGGTAAGCCCTTTTATCTCAAGCGTGTACACAATATGTGCAAGCTATACATACAAAGAGTAATGCTAAAATAAATCGTTTCATATAGATGCAATCATAAATCTTGAATCTTTAAAGAAAGTGATTCATCTAAGCATTATAACCCGATTCATTCTTAATTCAGCTAATTCGAATGACAATCAACCGAGAGCATTGAAGCATTAACCGAGCTCTTTCAGCTGGATTTAAACTATTGAACAGAAGGAAAGTATTAAAAATAACTTTCTATGCTTTAAGTAATCAAAACCAGTTCTTTTAACTAGCAACTAATTCCTTAAGGAAATAAATTGGAAATGCGTGTTCAAGGGAATAAATACTAGAAATCCAAATTATCAAAAGTACTTCAACTGAAAAGTGGAAAAATAGAATACACTTGCAATAAATGGAAAATTATAACACATGGAACATCAGTGAAAACCACCAAAGACCAGGCCCTTAGCCACTGGTGAATACTGCTTAACTACTCCAGAATATGTGAATAAACAGCAGCGTGAATTATGTATTAATCATCATAGTAAATTGACATCACAATACGATCTCGTTGTTTAGAACTACGTTCTGTGAATTACAATTAAAAATTATGCAAAACTGAAAGATACATGACACATGACCATTGAGAACTAGCTCTCCCTATCCCTTTATAGATAAAAGAAAAGATAAGTGTGATTCCTCAGGATTAGGAGATCCCGAGGGATCCACGACAAAATGCTATCCTCAGACAGTTCGTTCGTTCTTGCACTAATCCTTACTTATTTATTATTGATTTAATCACATTTAACGCGTCTTCTTTCCCGTGATTAAGTCCCGTTGTTCCTTCTGTTATTTTCAGCATAAAAAGCAACAAGAATTAGTTTGGACGACTAAATCGTATCAGGATCATTTCTCATTCATTTTTCATCAAAATCATTTCATTATATTATTATATCATGGCACAAGATGGATAAGGAAGAGGAAAAAGGACAGTAATCAAGAGTAAATACATACCTATTGCAAGGCTCAACATCGTACTGTTTTATATATGCTGAATGGGCTCCATTTTATTTTCTTTTTTGCAAGAAAATTCTTGAAAATTAATATTTAATGCTAAATTGTTTATATATTGTACCTAATGATCGAAAAATTCAATGATTACATATTACATTTGAAGCACGTTGTTATTGAGATGGCTCCTCCTGTGATGCAATTTTGTCTGTTTCTTTGACCATCTCCTTGTACACATTTTTGGACATTCCTACTGGCATATTTCTAATACCAGCTCGTTCATCTTTTGATATTTTCATAATCTTCTTGAAAATGTAACATGAAAATAAACTATTTAATTTTTATATTGATATATGAAAATTAAATATAACAAAAGTGATATTTATAAATAATTCTAGACAAACCTTTAAAGGAATATTACTTTTTTCATTCATTCTTTTTTTTTTTTTTGTTGTTGTACGTTTTGCTATTAAAAAGTCTTAAAAGTCGACATGTCTCATTGACCAATTCTTTAGAAACTCTTCCTGTAGTTTAGATAAAATTTGGTTCTTGGAATCATTGGATTGATTTTTGTATTGTAAGTGGAAAGAACGTCTATACATTCGTTCCGCTAGATCCCTCAAACTTTTGTAAAAGTTTTTCCCCCTTTTGTTAACTTCTAGCACCATTCCTGATGAGCTAAGGAGCAATTCATTTTCATTTTCATGTTCTATTTTTTTTCTTTTCTTAGAACAACATTCCTTTTTTGAGTTATTGGTCCCACCTTAGAACATTGAAGCCAGAGATGTGAATTAATTATGCATTTGACATATGTTATCTAAAAATTTTAATTATATTATTAATGATAATTAAAAAAATAAACTCATATTGGATCGATAGTATTTTTTCATTCACCTGATTCATCCTTTTGCAAGTTTTCCATTAAAATTTTACACTCTTCTAGTCCTATATCAAAAATAATCATATTGAGCTTCATCATTTTGTGGCTTTGAATGATACATAGTAAACAATACATATTAGTTAAACTTACATATAGTTCAAAAATAATATTTTTTATAAATAATTTACAAAGAACTTGCCTTTTTTGCTTTTCTTGATGTGTTAACGGTATTTTTGTTACTTGATCTCTTGTCAGTCATTTCTTTATCAATCTAAAACCTGTACCATATCATTAATTAATATATTTATAAATAAATTCTCAACTTTCAGGTAGAAAATAAATCTCAAGACACCGGTGCGCCTTTCATGAGGTACACACCACAGCTGGTGCGTGGGGATATTAAAAACACACCCCAAAAAAGTATAATAGACCTTACGGTGCGTTGGGTATTATAAACGCACCGCAAAAATAGTTTAATATACCATACAGTGCGTGGGGTCCTAAAAACACATCGCAAAAACGGTGTAATACACCGTATGGTGATATCCTCGTTAATGGAGCACCGGTGCCCTATTTCAAATATGGCATATGGATTTAGAAAAAAATGTTTTAATTTTTTTTACTACACAGTACTTGCGCGGTGTGCTGTATAATACAGCGCACCAGTGCGGTAGCGTACGCAGGCCGCACCGATAAAGAAAAATCCATTTTTTCCAAAAATTCACGTAATGGTCGAATGGATTGGGATCCGACTATGCAAGTCATAATGTGGGTTGGACGTCAATATAAAATGAAAAACCCTAATTCTGAAATCATAGAAATAGGGAGAAGAAAGGGTGAAAACAAAAAAATGAAGGGTTTAGGGTAAAAATGGATAAAACTGCAGAAAAAGTAAAAAACTGCAAAAAAAAGTTTAAAAAAAAATCAAATTTAATCACGAGATGGTTTGAAATTCTATGATACAAGGTTTGAATCACCAGAGGTTTGGTTTCTGATTGTTTGAATACTTCTATTCAAATGTATTTCACTGCTCCATAGTGCCCTCGTGCTCTCTTGCTCCAGGTTTGTCTCCTGCAAATATCTGGCTGAAAATTTTAGCAAAAATAGTGAAATAATGGAAAGTGTTTTGTATTTAAAGAATTATTTTATGAAATTAGATTTTTGAAAATATTTTTCTGCCCATTTTTCAAATTGATGTTTTTTTTTTCACTTAAAGAAAATAGAGTTGCATTTTTTTTATTTGCGTTTATTCGTAACCAGTGCGGAAGAGTTGTGAATCACCAATGAATCTTTGTAATACGATGCACCGGTGCATGTTATGATGATAAGTGCACCAGACTGTATAAATTTTTTTTTTTTGTATGTAAAATCATAATAAAATAATGATAATTCTAAAGTACATGAATTTATTTTCATTATTTTCTAAACTTTATTATGTTACAAAAATTCGTATTATTCTAGGTTTGTTTTTTTTTTTTTTCTGAATTGGACTAATTCTATTAAGTGAAAATATGGTACATGAGAAAGTACATTCAAGAGAGACAAAAACACGGCCAACCGGAAATGATAAAATATCAACTTCGGTCCCCGGATAGAGAGATGAGACAAACGAGGAGCAACAATAAACAACTAAAAAATAGAAAGGAACCGACTTCTACCCAGAATTGGTAGAGTTTTCCACACGGAATTTCTTCCCTTTCTTTTTGTTGACTTTGACCCAGACATCCTGGTGAGTTTGTGCTGGGACAATTTGAAGACTGTGGTTCTCCAGAAGAGGGGTCTCCTTATCTGAGTCGGAGGAGGCGGACTCATGACTACGCTTCTGAGTGACTGTAGTATCAGGGGGATGCTTGGGAGCATCAGTGGACAATTTCTGAGTCTGAGGAACAAGGTCTGAATCTGCCTCACGCCCATCATCATCAGAGCTCGAGGAAGTATAGTTTGCAGCAGGCGGCGGGGTACAGGGAGTCCATTTTTTGGATTTGGACTTTGTATAGTCTCCTTTAGTCTTTGTTTCTGCTAGAGTGGGGCATGAGTTCTGCAGATGCCCTGTCTGGTTGCAGTGGCGGAAACGGAATGCAGTGTTCTCATAGTCTAAGTACTGAGTCCAAACATGATCACCGACCTTGAGGATAATTTGTTCGGGCAAGCCTTTGCTGATGTCAACCTCCACGCACATTCTGGCATATGTGTAGATGCCGTGAAGTGGCCTGTCATAATCTACATCGAGAAAGCGCCCCAAGGTATCGCCCATTCGCCTGAACACTGCCAGCTGCCATAGATGGACAGGAAGGTTGGGCAGTCTGACCCAAATAGGGGTCTTGGTGATGGTAGCTGTTGCAGGGTCAAAATCTGGGAACCATGGGGTTAAGAAGAGCCCAACATTTCCAAAAAACCAGGGACCTTTCTGTAAGGCCTGTTCATAATGCTTTGCCTGATCGAACAGTACTATGAAGAACCCTCGTGAGCAGCAGCTAACGAGGCACTTGCTAGTCCAGCTTTCGTATATCCAATCAAAGAGTTCCTTGGTTCGCGGCCAAAGCCCATTAAATCTGCAAATGATAGCTCTCTCTGCATATTTTTGAAGATCTTCTGCGACAGATGGAAGAGAGACCTCAACAGAAGGTGCTTCATCCAGCTTGTCAACCAGAAAAGGCTGGGGTTTGGAGGCAGCAGAGGGTTTGGAGGCAGCAGAGGGTTTGGGGTTTTGAGAGTGAACAGCTTCTTTATAGGAGAAGATAGGGGTTGAAGAAGACTGTCCTACAGCACCACCTCTCAAGCGAAGGGTAAGAACAATGGAATCATTTCTGTTAATGTTATAAGCAGAAAGGGGAAGAAAATCCTCAAGATGTTTACCTTGGAAAAGAAGTCTTTGGTGAATCGATGGGACTCCCGTCCGTTGTTCCAGGTTAAGCTTAAGCTTCTGAATAAGATCTGAAGAAGAAGCCCAAAGCAAAATAGTTTTTCCAGAGAGTAACCGGAGTTGGATCTGAAAAGAGGCAGGGTTCTTTTTGGATTCAGGATCAGCGTGGCAATGAAGGGCGTCCCTGCTTTTGCCTGCGACTCCAAGCCTCTGCTGAGACAGGCCGTAAGGGCGGGAAATGCCTGTAGACCAACTCCTGAGCCCAAAAATGAAGCCTCGGGGGTTTGCGGCCAGAGTCCCTTTTAGTGCTGCGGTTGAAAGTTTTGCTGCAGGGCTCGTATTAGCCAAACTCGCCGAGTTGAAGACAGCCCCAAAGAGGCAAGACTCAGGTGACCCGAGCTGGACTCTAAAGAGCGTTGCCCTCAAGTTTATCCCCTGCATCCAGAAACCGACCCTTGAAACAACTTCCGCGGGAGCCCTGGCGCGATAGCACTGAAGACCTGCAGAGGGTAGTTGAGCTGGAACCTGACCAGGACTTGCTGATACATTAACAGCTGCGTAGGCGCTAAACAAAGCCCTATTATCGATCACTGGCTCCTCTCGGCTGAGGTGAAGACAGTCGTGGTGAAGCCGCAGGGTCGGAACCTCATTCCAGGCGTGGATTGCAGCGTTCCGTCCTGCTAGATCGAGGGAGAGAGCGATTTGTTGAGGCCTGGCGATTACCGAGTGTGAGGTTGTTAGTTTCGCAGTCCTCTGTATGCAGAAATCTCCAGAGCTTGGCGGCGGCTCTACCGCTTCGGCAAACAGGGGAGCAGAAGAGTTTATTCTAGGGTTCATTTTGCCTCGGCCGCTTCGCACCCATTATTCTAGGTTTGTTATTTTACAATTATTTGCAAATTTACAAATTTAAATATTTTAATAAAATCATTTCACATTAATACAATTAAAATTTTCACATTAATAGAATTAAAATTTTACAGATATTTTACATACAATTACAATTAAAATTACATTTATAATTAGAATTAGAATTAGAATTAGAATTTTACATTAATTTCACATACATGAATTACGATTAGAATTAGAATTACAATTTTAATTTTACATATAATTACATTTACAATTTTACATAGAATTACATTTACAATTTTACAAATATTTTACATACAATTCAATTAAAATTACAATTACAATTACAATTACAATTTTAGAATTTTACGTACAATTACATTTACAATTTTACATAGAATTACATTTACAATTACAATTACAATTTTACAAATATTTTACATACAATTCAATTAAAATTACAATTACAAATACAAATACAATTTTATAATTTTATATACAATTAGAATTATAATTAGAATTTTACAATTTTTCATATATACAATTACAATCATTTCACAATAAATTAAATATTACAATTACAATTAAAATTTTATATTAATAAATAGTTTACATACAATTATAGTTCAGATTACAATTAGTGCAAATACAAATACAATTTTACAATTTTACATATAATTAAAATTAAAATTTAAATTACAATCACGACATAATATTTAATATATATCATGGTCATTTAATATTAAATTAATTAATAAACATCATCATGATCATGATAACAATCATAAAAACATCATATTCGACTAAAAAACACATTCAAACATCAAATTAACATCATCACAACACAAACATCAAATATACATCTCATGTCAAATAAATCATGCTATCACATATACACATCTATTTGCAAGCTAAACATTAAATGAACATATCTAACATGTCCTAACAATATGCGCCACATCATGATGATCACCAACATGTAAATTAAGTACAACTGCAACATGAACATAAGATATATATATATATATATATATATATATATAACTGAATAATGTTAAAAATATACAACTGTAATATAAATGTCATGGATCAGCTGGTGGTAGTATAACAACATCAATAGTAGTACAAGTGGAGGCCTGCTCAGTAAAGGGTGTAGCCTCGACGGTCGATGGTTGAGCCTGCTCATGATCATGATCACTAGTACTGATGGATGCATCAACTGATGGTCCTAGTACAACATCAATATAAGTAGTCGAAGTGGAGGCCTGCTCGGTCAATAGTGCAACCTCGATGATCGACGATCCAACCTGCTCATGATCATGACTAGTACTGAAGGATGCTGCAGGCTGCTGACTGGATGTGGCCGATGGTCCAGCCTCATCTCCATGATGACTGATAGATGCTACTAGTGGATCAGCCTCATGCTCATCAGGTGCGGCGCGAGGTGCGTAACCTGCATCATGCGAGATGCGCAGTCACCGCCGCTACCGCTCATGTGTCACGACTCATCAGTGCTCATAGTTGCTGACACGGGGGCCTCTCGTCCGGCGAACAACCACGTAGCCCTTCGACATGCCACCGGTGCCACATGTCACGCGATGATGCCTTCATCGCGTCGTGCCTCATCATCGTCCGTATGTCTTTTTTTTAATGACAGTCCCGATGCCCACATCAGTCACTGCAGTTGGTTTCCAACTCCATCCTGACACCAGGCCTTAGGTCGACTACGCGAGAGGCGCGCGCCTGCACGTGAGCGCGTGAGCATGCTCTCTCGCCGCACCTCGGCTCATTCCAATCGCTTGACTTGTCCTTGGCATCACTCGCGTCCCATCGGGCATCGCATCCACACCTGACCATGGTAGGATCCGCATTTCGCCATCAAAAGAGTCACAATGTCCGTAAAATATACAAGTATTACAACAGAACAGACAATTTCATTACACACTTAATAAAAATAAGTAAGAAATAAAGAATAAATATAAATAAAACAAAGAATATTGTTTCTATTTATTCATACTATCTGTGTAAAGAGATGTTGGACACCTCGCCAATATAATCCAACACATGGAGACATGCGACCATAATGAAGTGGCAAACCCGTCAACACCGGCCAGGGGCCCAATGCATCATGCGATATCCTCAGTCGGTGTTACGTGTCTCCCCTCTTGGGAATCATCCGCCCCCACATGTGCACTGAGCTCTCAACATCGGCTCATTGAGAATGCCTAGCATGCGAGGCTGTCGAATAAAACTAGGTCTCATCTCTGGAAACCTCTCAAAAAATAAACAAAACATCTTTGAAGAAAAAGGAAAGTTGACCCTCCCTTATGCATGAGCACGACATCTATCTAAGGCCGTACAAAACTTCTGCAAAAAAATGGCAGGCCACCTGACAAGTCATGGCTGCTGTACTAAAGAATCAACATAATATAAAAGTGAGAAACTAATGCATTGCCTGTCACTGGTGTTGTGCGAAATGGTCGAAATGATAAGTGAGAGGCACTGCACATCCTGTCTACCAAATGCACCTATACATAATTGACCTCCAGGCTCTGGAATCATATATTACAGTGTTCTCCTCTTTATTCTGGGAGTAAAACTAACCGATTCTACATCACCCAGTACATCTACAAAGAATGAGGAAAATACACCCCTCTCCTCGATAGTCCCGAATAAACAACATCTCTGCGTGGGTGTGTACCACCGTCGTATAACTTGGAAAGCCTTTCTCATAAGAATCTCACCCACGGACAAGATATCTCAAAAAAAAACACACCCCATGGCCCTTTAGGGGAAGTAGCCTCCTCATAGAACTTGAGGAGGCCTACCCCGCCTAAGCAAAGGCGGTGATCCCCGGAAAGATCCGTCGAAGGCGCCCATCAAGAGGGGGGTGAACTCGCATTTTAAACTTTTACTTTTCTTGCTTCTAAAACCCATACGCTACTTTCCTGATACAGACTCGCGTATATACGCGGATACCCTTTATGAAACTCGCGTATACACAGAGATCTAATTATGTCATTAATTCTTCACTTATATCATTCCATCATTCATTCATCATATGTTTAATAAACAGTAAACATGTGCAGTAAGAACAGAATAAACCATCACACAAAGCATCACACATGAACACCAGGATTTTTAGGTGGAAACCCAAGTCGGAAGAAAACCACCACTGCAGTTGCTCAGCCTTCAATATTTTATTATAGAGAAAACATCTTACAACATATGTGCTAGTGCAGACTCCTACCAGCACGCAGGCACCCACCTGCGCTCGTTTACCAGCCTCTCCTGGAAGGGAGCTCCAACCCCCTGACTCGTTTACCAGCCTCTCCTGGAAGGGAGCTACGACCCCCTGCTCTCGTTTACCAGCCTCACCTGGAAGGGAGCTACAACCCCTGACTGAAGGCTACAACCCTCAGCACCTCTATGGACCACGTTTCATCAATTTTCACACTGGATCCAAAGCTTCCTTTAGGACACCACTTGCAGGCCACGTTTCATCAAATTTTCATACTGGACCCTTTCATACTTTGAAGCACAGTCAACCATGAAACAGATACATATAACTCACTGACAGATATCAGTAAACCAGCAGAACAGATCAGACATTTCTTACCACAGACTTCAGCAAACCCTAGTTTGCATACGCACTTTCCTTTCTCTGATGTCGCGTATATACGCGCTTCCGTCCACATAAACCAGCGTATAAGTGCCATTTTTTGACTATAGGAGGCCCATTTCATTGCTCACAGCTTTCCCTTAATGACCACATGTGTATCTCACGCTTCCTGCACATGACGAACAACAGATCTTCAACCATTATAGAAGCTGACATACTTCTTGAATCGGATATTCGGTTCAAGATTTACCCTTTTACTTCGAGACGAGATGTTACTCATCTGAGATCTAAGCCTTCATAAATAGATCTACTTGAGATACAAATACATTCAGTCTAAAGATTCCCTTCTTCATCATTTCTTATTAGAGGGCATCATAGATTCGGATCTATCATCAAACCTTTACCCTTTTCCATACGGATATACTTCCATGGAAAGTATTCACATTTCAAACTAGAACATCTTGCTCCACACTCATCATTTGCACAGTGAATTTCTTCTCTTTATATAGGTTTACCCTTTTTCAATACCATGAGCCCCTTTTTCAATACCATGAGGCAAAACCACATTACTTCCCGATGGTATTCCTAGACGGGGTCATTTAGACGAATCATTACCCAATACAATGGGTCAATACCATGGTGGTTACCCCTGGTTTTTCACTTTAAGAGCGCTTTTGCCCATACGCGACTTGGCACATTGATTTCCGCGTGCATACGCGACTTCCCCTAGGCAAATCCGCGTATGCCTAGAGACATACTCTTTTCATCAAGATTTAGCACATGCTGAATTCCTTTCTTCATTGCCTTTTGTACACACTATAGATACATCAGATTTACTTCATCAAGAACATATTCTATCAAGCACAACTTCATTAAGTAAGTTGCCGTCATCTTCATCAAGTGGGTTTCCATTCAAGAATAACACTCAGCATCATATGGCTAGCAAACATCATTTCATATCAGATTTACATCATTTACTAAGTCCAACAGGTCAAGAATAACTTCATCAGGTGGTTCGCCATCAAGGACAACACTCTGCATCATATTGCCAACATGCTGTAATAGGCTAAGGGTATGTGTCTCTCTCCCTCTCTTGGGCCTCCCTTTGGAAAATCATGTCATACTGTTCAGCCTGTTGTTTCTACTGTACCTTCTCTTCTCTCTGAATCATTGACATATTAAATAATTTTTTTTTATTAAAATAAATATGTATTTAGGAATATATATATATATTTTGAAAAAAAAATAGACCAGCCAGTGCGCCACAAAAACAGTTACGGATCGGTGGCGGTGCGAATCAAGTTTGTAGCGCCCCGTTCCCAGTGCCCCTAATGAAATACAACACACCAGCCTCGGTGCAACTGTCTATTTTTCAAGCACAGTTGACTATATCTAGGTTTAGAATAGCGGTGCGCTGATTGAAATATACGCCCCTGAGCATATAGTCATGTCAGCACACCGACTTCATGACAATTACATAGTCAACGATGCAATATTTTACATGGCCGCACCGTTAACCCTCTTGGAATGTAGAATGCGGTGCGCTGACATATACCGGGGCAGATAATACCGTCAACGCACCGCACTGGGATTCCCTTGGTCAACAATGTGCCTAGCTAAATGAGCGCACCACATATATATATATATATATTTTAATTTAAAATTATACGGGGTGCCTTTCGGTACTGCCCCAAAAATGGTGTGGATACCATTAGCACCGGTGGTGGTGCGGCCTATAAATTTTCCAGGCAGCACTGCTATTTGGTGCGAGCCGAATGGCTTAGGTGCATCGCGCGACAATTTTTTTTTTTTAATAGTTATTTTTAAGGTTATTTCAAATTCTAATATGCTAAAAGGCTTAATTATGGAAAAACTAGAAAAATACCTGTACATTTCGCTGTCGAGGAGGCATATTGGCTGTAAAATTTGCAAAATAAAATTTTTCCACCGTTTTTCAAAATTCAAGATGGAGATTGGTGGCCAATGAAGAGTAGCAGTGCATGCAATAGGTACAATGAGAGCACCAATGTTAGGGCGGTTCAGAGAATGGGAAATGGCACCGGTGCTTGAGAGCTCTCGAGCATTGAGGAAAGTGAAAAATGTGGTTTCTTGGCCGTAGTTTTTTGTTTATTTAACCCTATTTCGGTGTGCGGGGTTTTATAGGTGCACTGGTATGCTTAGTTACAACTGCACCGGGTGGTGCCAAATTTGGCACGTTTTTTATAATGCATCGGGGCGGTTCCCTAACACCGCACCAGGATGTTTCAGTTTTGGCGTGTTATTTTGATGGTGCACCGGAGAAGAATATTCGTAAAGCACCGGTGCGGAATAGTCATAAAGCACCGGTTTTTTTGCCTTAATTTTTTTTTATTTAACTATTTCGGTGCATGCATTTTATAAGCACATTGGTGCTCTTGGATAAGAATGCACCGGCACATTTCTGTTTTGGCGCAGTGTTTTGTGATGCATTGGCACGGAAGAGTAGTGAAGCACTGGTGCGTTACCGTAATTGGACGCCCCAGGCGGGTATGTACGTCGCGCACTCTGTCCGGTGTGCCAATTTTTTGTGCGCACCGGTGCATTCTATGGTAGAGCACGCACCAGTAATTGAGATCTCAGGAGCATTGGAAAAATGAAAAATCCGGGTTTTTTGCTGTAATTTTTTTTTAATTTAACCCTTTACCAGTGTGCGTGGTTTATAGGCACATCGGTTCTGTTTCTTACAAACACACCGGTCGGTTTGTGTTTTGGCACGTTGTTTTGTGATGCACCGGTGCGGTTTCATTATATCTCACTGGGAAGTTTCGATTTTGGCACGGTGTTTTATAATGCACTGGCGCGGAAGATGTGTGACGCACCGGTGCTATAGAATAATAAAACGCACCGGGTGGGTGTGTATGGAGTGCACGGTGTCTGGTGTGCCAATTTTTTTGTGCCGAACGGTGCTTTCGGTATTCCAAAGCACCGGGGCAACATTTAATGATAAGCGCACTGAGCAGAGAACATCTGCAAAACCCTCCGCCTGCCAACCTCCTCTAGTAACCTCTACTAGAAACGGATGTATGGGGTATTTTTCTGTGGGGTTCCTCAAAAACATCCGCTAGATGGTATTTTTCCTTATAGTGCTCAATCTCAAGGAGTCAGGGAAAGGAAAGCGAAGGACAAAGGAGGGATCTAGAGGAAGATCAAAGTTCCCACGTCTGGCAGTAGCAGTTATAGGGAGGCCAAAATTTTAGATCTACAGTAGGAGGCTGAGAATCATAGAACATGAGGTTGAAAAAGTGCTACTGAAAGAAATTTGACTGGGTTTGGCTAGATTGAATTTGGAACATCATCTCAAGAGGTTGGTCTTGGTATTGGAGGGTATTGGTCTCATTCATAAGGTCATGGAATTCATAAATCGAAGAATCTATAAGGAAGAGAACATATTTAAGGGTTTTCCTCTCAAGAGGAGAGGATTTGGCCCTGGATTGTCGCCTATATATCGTGTCATTATTATTGTTGTTTTGGTATATGTTTGATGCTTCAAACATATAATAATAAGGAAAAACGCTAATAAGTAAAAATTAAACACAAGTTGTTATCAAGTAAAAGATAATTAAACATAATCATTTCCTTATTGAATTCTCAACATGGTTTCAGAACTAAGGTTGAATAAGGGAATCATGAATATCTCCTCTACATTGAACACATTCATCAAGAAGTGTTCACAGGTAGCAAGATATTTCAAGAAAGGAATCAAGGAAGTATGGAGTCTCTTATTCTCTTAAAAGAAGGAAGTAATTAAGGAAAGGATGAAGGTGCCTTCTCAACACTCATTGGCACATTCCAAGATGAGAGCATTTGGGTAATCAATAGTGGTGGATCTAGGAACATGACAGGTCATCACAAACAATTGAATACCTTATCAAAGGGAACATTAGGGGAATTTTTAGGTCTAAAATGGGTCTCCAAAGGAAATTATAAAATAATAGTGGAAATAATAAATAAGATTTGATGACATCATCAAATTTTAGAGGGAAAAAAGAAAAAACTACTTTTTCAACTTGTATTTTCAACTTATCTCCCAAATTTTTTACTCAAATTTCGAGCGGGAGTACTTGTTGGATGCAAAATTTAATTCCTCATCCAATGTGTATCCATGTTGCATACTTTTGATGGACCCTGCAACACGAAAAATGAGAAATACATGAAAAATGTGATTGCAATCATGTTTTTTCATGTATTTCTATTTTTCCACATAGTAGGGTTCCTTGAAAGTATGCAACATGGGTACTCCTTGGATGAGGAATTAATTTTTTTATCCAATGAGCACTCCTGCTTGAAATTTGAGTAAAAAGTTTGGGAGATAAGTTGAAAATACGAGTTGAAAAAGTAGTTTTATTATTTTATTATTTTTCAACATTTTTACCCTTTTAATTAAAAAAAGGTGAATCATCCCCCATAATTGACATCATCATCTTGAATCCTATTGGTTCTTATAAATTTTATTTTAATTGTACATTTTTCTTAGGAGGCCCATTTTAGCCCTCAAAATGCCCCTAATGATTATTATTCCTTCTTCTTCTTCCTTTTTTTTTTTTTCTCAGTGGAACTTGGAGATAAAAAGAGCTAGCCCATGAGAGACATCAAATCAACTTCTATATATTTGGAGAGTGGAACCAACATTCACCTCAACAACATTCTATTTGTTCTAGGTTTGCATAAGAAATTTCTTTCCATTTCAAGTCTAGAAGATAATGGTGATATAGTAGCCTTCATTTATGGAAACATTGTTGTATGGAGTAAAGACTCAAGTATATAAAATTCTATAGTCATTGGTATTCGAGAAGGAAGACTTTACAGGTGGATATATCCTCTAGCTCAAGCCTTGGTTCACATTGAAATGAGCCCATGTGAACTATGGCATAAAATATTTGGTCATACTTCATTTCAAGATCCTCCCATCTCTAAAAAACATAGTAGATGAAATACCTAAGCAAAAAGAAGATCATGAAGGAGTATGTAAGGGATGTGCACTGGGGAAGAATACCAAGAGACCATTTGGAAGCATTGCTTCGAGATCAAAATAAATCTTGGATCTCATTCACTTTGATGTATGTGGCCACTCATAAATCACTTGGAGGTCATATATATTATGTCACATTTATAGATGATCATTGAAGAAAGACCTCGGTTTACTTAATGAAAACAAAGGATGAAATATTTACAAAATTTCAAGAATTCAAAGCTGAAGTAGAGAATTTTATAGAAAGAAGAAGCAATATATTGAGATCCGATAATGGAGGTGAATATACATCCAAGGAGATTATATCATTCTGTAAGGAATCTAGGATTAAAATGGAGTTGATAGTGCCATATAATCCTGAAAAAAATGGAGTTTCATAATGAAAGAAATGAGCTGTTGAAGAAAGTGTAAAGGCGATGTTACATGATCAAGGTCTACCAAAGTTCCTATGGGGAGAAGCTACAAAGAAAACTATATACATTCAAAATAAAAGTCCCCATATGTCACTAGACAACAAGACTCTCGAGGAAGTTGTTATCACCCAAAAATTTTCAAAACATCATTGTGTCAAGTTTGTTTTTGATCATGGGTCCAAAAAGGGTCTGAAAGTCATTTTTAGTTTGGTTAAGGGTAGGTCATAGTTTTTATAAGTTTAAAGGTCATCATTTAAGTTCAAATAAAGTCATTATAGGTCCATTCCATGATCAAAGATTCATATTTTTCATTTAAGGGTCATTCAATTAAGTTTCGGGAAAAATTTCTGCAATTAGCCAGGAATCCACCATTTCGTAGCGTCGCTAGTTCAAAAAAAGGAAATGCGCTATGAAAGCAATGCTACTTTCGTAGCGCAATAGGAAGCAAAAACTCTATTTTATGGTTTTGATTAGTCAAATTCCAAGGAGGTTTCTGATCAAATAAAAACAAATTTAGGAGAACTAAAAGAGATTTTCCTTCCTAACAAACCTAACTACAAAAACCTCTCTCACTTTCCTCCAATTCATTAGGAGGTGGGAGAAATTATTAAATTAAAATGCCCTACAAAACTGTTGTTACAAAATGTCCTGTACATGAATATTTAGTAGTCAACTTCAAGTTCATTTTCTGGCCAAATTCAAATTTTTTTTGGAAAACTGAAAGAGGGTTTTCTTCCTCAAAGCCCCAGCTACAATAATACAAGGCTTTCTTTGAAGCCCTATTTTCAGAAACAAAGTTTTTTTGTTTTACACATTTCTTTCAAAGGCAGTTTCTGGACAACATGAGATGTGTTTGAAAAAACCAAGAGAGGTTTTTATTCAAGATATCATGACCGAAAAAAACCTCCTTCAGTTTCTAAAAATACATCATGGAGTAGGATATATAGGCTCTGTCCCAAGACCTATTTTTTCAGTAAAAAACAAGAAAAACCAATAGGCCAACCTATTGCAAATGAAGAAGGGACCTCAAGAAGGCTGGAATAACTCTGTTTTTCAAGTGAAATGATGAAATAAGGTTTATTTTCAGTTTTTGGCACATTCACACTTTACATTTTGGAAAAAATTGGACAAAACGACTCACTTAACAGTTTCGTAGCGCACACAGTGCAAAATCAGTGAAAATCACTACGAAACTACTGTAGCATGATTTTTCACTCTCTCTCTTAAATTTTGGAAGGGAAAATATGTGTATGAAGACCTATAATTTCTAGGGAAGTTGTGCTAAGTGATAAAGAAGATAAATCTAAAATTAAGAAGCCAAAATTTTGAAGATAAATGGTTAAAAAGTCTGCGCTATGAAAAGTGCTACGAAACTGTGCTGAACGTAGCGCGGGTTTTTTTTTGCTATTTTGAGAGTTTGAAGTTGATTTTGCACAGATGGAACTCATGGGTTATTTTTGGAATATGTTATTTTAGTTCCTAACAGAAAATAGCTTAGAATTCATGGGTTCATGGTGGTTAAAGTGTCTCAAGAACATAAAAAATCCTAAACCTAGAAAACAGGGGACAGTTTCCTAGTTTGCAGGAGATCAGCATTGAGGACATTAAGTGCTAGAGCTTATCATTTGGATTCAACCTTATGGAGATATAGGTGGAAAACAATGTAATCTAGCTTAGATAAGGTTGTTATAAGTAGAGTTAATGAGTTTGAGTCCTATTTGTATTAGGACTATTCTCTAGGTTTGCAGCTGTCATTTTGTAATAAAGACCATGTTATATGGTTAGGAAAGGTGTAAAACAGTAGGAATTCGATGTATATAGTTGAGGATAAGGTTATCCTATTTTGTAATATGTATATTAAAGACCAAGGGGTCGAATTAGCAAAGGGTTGGAGACTTTTTGGCAAAATTGGTACATATTGTGAAAAGACTGTTTCCGCTAATGCAGAGAGCTTCTACTTGACCAACTTGAGATTCAGAAGGGGTTTTTAGTGTTTTCCTATTCTATCAGTGTTTCTTATATATATTATTTGCAGTGGTGTTCATATATATTACTCATAACTCATCTTTAGATGCTCTGACTTCCTTAATAAATGGACTGACTGTGTTTTTACATGTTTCAAGTGTGTGTCTCATGACTAAAAACCCTGATATGCCTCAACTTCAATGTCAATTACATTCACTAATTTTTTGAGATTTTTTTGACTCCATAAGCCCAACGTATACATGCTGATGTTAGTTTCAACCCACAGGTTGGAAAATGTTATCTAAGAAGACCACTTTATAAAGCTTTGGATTTATTGAAATATACAGTAACATACAACTTTTCTTCACCTGAGATTCTTAGTGTATTTTCAATAAGTTTTATGCCCTATCTTTGAAATGTTTCTCTTACATAGCCTTGATGTCTCATTACTCAGAATTCATGTATTACATGCTCTAACTTCCTTTTAACTTTCAAGTTATTTGGATTTTCCTGAATGTGTTACTCTTTCATTGAAATATATACAAGCCTCAGCTTCCACTAGGAGAGCCATTGTTATCTTTATCCCTATCATTGATTCCATAGCCCAATGGTAGCAAACCTTCATCTTTTCAACCTGCAAACATACAAAACCAAAACACAAACAATAGAGTTAGCCATCTATCTACATCTTTATTAAATATCATTAACCCTTGAGAGAGCCCTCTCAGGCTAAGGAGGCTAAGCCTCAGTCACAATATTGGCCTGAAACAATTACATGAGATTAACTTGATTGGAAACCTATCAGGTCTGATTTTGTGATAATAGAAGTATTCACTAGGAAGAAACTTGTTAGCCATCAGTACACTTTGCTGCAGCAGATGATGGATATTTTTTTTGTGTGAGCCTTCAAGAAATTATTTTCATAGAAAATTTCTCATTCTTGAAGCCTTTGGTGTCTTTTGAATTAAGAGTTATCTTCACTGTTGTTTCCATCAAAAGAGAATTTCAAGAAGCCCTACTGTTATCATGAAGAAAACTATTTTGAACCCCCTTTCCACCCTCTTTCATTCATATTTTCCTATTAAAAATCCCTCCACTTCCTTCAAAATCCTTTAAAACCATTTGAGTCCCTTTATTTGGTTTTAAGCCCTTCTTTATATCTATCAGAACCTTTAAAAACCTTCAAAAGCCCCCATTTTGGCCTTAAAACCAACTTTTTTCATTAAGTCAGACTTAAGCCCCTGCAGGCTTAAGTTCTTAGCCCTTTCCTCCATGTGACCGTGACTCGCGACCATTAGCCTCAAATCTTTAGCCCCTTTCCTGCTATCAGAATTTTCTCCCACCATTTCATTCGTTTCTTTATATTTCCTCCGTGCGATTGTTTCCCCCGCCGATGGGATTTGAACCATTGATGTCGCAGATCTAACGGTCCTCGATCCGTCACACTACCAATATTCCTTCCGACCATCGCTTACCAAAGCCTCCCTGCCGATGTATTTGGGACCGTTGATCTAGCTCCCCCAGATCCAACGGTCGACGCTATTTCACCATTATGCTGTCCTCACCCTCTTTCAATCATTTCCGTGAATTCACGATTAAATACAGATCGTCGATCATCCTGATCAGATGGTCATCTCGCCATCGCGTTATCGCTTCCCTCCCGTCCAAGCCCCTTCTGCCTGCCATTCTCTGATTTCATCTGGACCGTCGATCCTCCTAATCGGACTGTCATTGCTCCATCGACGATCCTCGTTTCCTCGCTCCCAAATTCCTTTTCTCTACCGATAGGCCAATCCCTCGAGTAAATCTCCGCCATTGATCTTGTCTTCGATCTAACGGTCCTCGCTCCATTGGTGCATCGCACTTCGGCGCTTCCCATTTCCACGTCCCATTCTCTTCTCCCCAGTCGATGCACTTTCCCGATTTAATCTCCACCGTTGATCTCGTTTCCGATCCAATGGCCCTCGCTTCATCGCAATTTTGCCATCCCCCTTATCCCTCATCCACCATATTTAATCTCCGCTTCTCCGAGTTAATATGGACCGTCCATTTAACCCAGATCTACGGTGCAGGTTCACTGCGGGGGCACCCGACCAAAGTAGCCCGTACTCCCAAGTGCCCCTGCAGTTGACTTAGTTAACTATGGAAGATCTTTATCCAATGATCCATATTCATTGTGGAGGCACCCAGCCCGCAAAACCATCCATACCCTCCATCCCCCCGCAGTTGATCTTAACCGTCGATCTTCTCCAGATCCGATGGCCATCGGCTCTCCTCCCATATAATCTCGTCGGTCCCACCTGACCGCGCTGGGGTTTTCATCGTGTTTTCTTTCAACATCCACTATTGATTTCCCCAATCCAATGACCCGCATTCATTCTCGCACCCATTTCACTCAACCCCTCCATCATGCATTTTGAATGTGAAATAGGTGGTTTTGTGGGGGACACGCGTCACCCACCCACCTATATCGTGTCTGCCCGTCCCTTAACCTCTTACCACCCAAATCTCATGCGAATACCACCTTGGTTTTCCACAAAACCGCCCATCATGTTTCCGCGCAAATATTTAAAAAATTAAACCTTGGTTCTGCCTTCCGCCATGGGTTTTCCACCTCCGCTACATTCAATATTCCTCCACAAACGCTCCTCCGCCATCGCCTCTGAAGCATTTTAAGCCCAATCCGCATGATTTTATAACATGTTTGATGTCTTGTGCAGGTTTTATGGTGGTGCTATAACAAAATCCATCTCACAGTCCAGTAAAAGGACATAGCCAAGGGTGACGATCCTCTGTGGCCGAATTTAGTGTAGAAAGGTATATAAGGGTTGAATCATCAAGTTGTAAACCAGCGCGTCATGGGCATTGATTACACAGTGAGCCCTCCAGCGCAAGCCACCTGTACACAGCAATCAGACGAAGACCAAATATGATCAAAGAAGGCCTAACGAAGCCTAAAGCACAAATCATAGCCTAAATCAGTGATTAAAGTGTTTAAGAGAGACAAATCAGCCAAAGAAAGCCTCCAAAGGACACATTAGCGAGGTGATTTCCTTCTCAGCAACCCCTAGGGACACCTGTAGTCTGCTTTACCTTTCAAAGAAACTGTGACAGCCATCCTGATGACAAAACCTATTTAAAACTGTTAGAATAGATATTGCACAGTCATGGGAGGCCTCAGAACTGAAATATGACAGTTACTTGTCTCAGAGGTCAAAAAGAGTACTTCGGCCACAGTTATCTTCAAAGAACACACTTTGGAGTTATTACCAGCCTACCAGATATGCCTCAAAGACAGAAAAAAACTACTTAAATGGTACAATCAGTTAATGCAATGTCACTAAGCAGAATGGTCATTCGAATACCTCTCCCCCTTTGTCTTAATTGATATTTATGATTTTTCCTTCAACACTCTTCCTCTCTCACCTATATGTATTCACAAGAAACTCATTGTAAAGGGTTGGAAAAATTGTTAATTGTTGAACTGTTATTGATTAAGAGTTGCTGAGTAGTTGTAATATAGTAGGTTGGGAAGAGAAGTATCAGACTGTAGAAAGCCATTGGACTCGAGTATTTAACTGGTCTTGGACATAAAAGAGACAAGCAGATTCATTGGATCCTGATCTAAATCATTGGTGATGTTATTCTTACTGTAATTGTTATTCTCCTTATGTTTTCATTGTGTTCATATTCTCTGATAAAGAAAAACAAATATAGATTAGGATTTACATCTAAAAGTACCCTAATTCTGACTGATAAGCTTTTTTTTAATGTTTTCTTCTAAATGTGTGTTTGGGAATGATATTAGTAGAGTATAACCAGTCAAGGAATGTTGGTGAGCCCATGCCTTGTTGAGTAGAACTTGAGATGTGTTCTTGAATGATCTTTTCACTGAGTGCTAAGTAGAGTCCTAATCAGGCAAGTTTATGGCTAGCCCTGTCCCTTGTTTAGTCTTAAACAATTGTTTTGAAGATTTCCCTTAAGAGTATGCCGAAAGCAGGATAGGTTCAAAGTCCTTACTTGATATTAGGATAATTTTTATGTTTATCTTAAATGTTTTCCATCGAGAGTATGCCAAAAGTAGGATAGGTTCAAAGTCCTTACCTGATCTTAGGCTACCCTTTGTTTCCTTATATGTTTTCTTCTTTCACCACACTTCTTAATGTTCCATACCACCAACTCAACTTAAATAGATCCTTTGATATAGATGACTTGCCCTAAGAAAACCCTTAAATAGTTGTTGTGCAAGTAAATCCTTTTATGACTCCATAGTCCAATGGATTAGCACTGTTTCTTGACCATCTTCCCATGCTGAAACATCCTTCTACTTACTTCCTCATTCACTTCACATAACCTTCTCATTTAATGATTCCCAACAAAAAAAAAACAAACAAACCCCTTGTACTTCATAACTAGCCTAATATCATATCATAAGCCTAAACGTATATCATTCTAAACACATATAGAGAGATCCCTCTTTGAATCTAGGAGGGCTAGATCCTAGGATTTCAAAGTGGTTCTGATGTTGCCTTGTCATTTGGTATACCAATATTCCAAATCACAGGGACCCCAACATAATGGCGACTCCACTGGGGACTTCCGAGTAAATTGCATCTTAGACATCCTTAAGAGCTCAGAACACCCACAACAGCCTTAGATTGGTAGTTAATTATTTATGGTGGACAACAACTCATCTTAAAACATTTGAAATCATCCACCTGGAAACTCCACAACTCCTAAAAGACCAAAAGACTCCATTGGTGATCAGTAGGCCTGCTGATTACTCCTGGTTTCACAAAGAATCCACTAGGACAGCCCACAATACCATTAAAACATCGTGCACACCCATGATTAGGAAACTTTGAGGATTAAGTTTTCTTTGTTAAAGACTAGTTTTCCTCTAAATATTGTCATATCTGGCTAACTTTCTTTTCTTTGGGTCTAAATCTTAACATACTAGCTTCAAAAAGAATTCATACTAGAGCCTATCCTAACCCAACTCCTCCTAAGATAGTTGATAATATAGAAAACATTATTAGGAAGTCTCCTGTATCTAGGGATCAAATTATTTTTAGACCCATTCATAGAGCTAACTCCGTGCCTGAAGTCCTTACAGCTCTATCAGATACCCAAGTCAACTTACTCTTTTCAGGAAGTTTACCAAGAACCAAGTCACTTAGTGGTATATATCAGATAGACTTTGAGCCTCCAAGTTCACCACAACATAGTGGCCAACATATTAGCAGTAGAGAAACCCCTCCATCCACACCTCCTGATACTCATTTCATTCATAATTTCGGTTTCTATCATCCCAAATCTGCTCAATAGTCTCTTGCTGGTCCAAGCACTTCTGTCATGCATATACCCACTGTTCAAACCACTCCATTCCTCCCAAAAAATCCTATCAGGCAGCATGGTATGCTCCACTAGTGTTACCACAACCTATGGTTCCTTTACCCAATGAATATCAGTCCAAAATTTCCCATTTCACCAGAAATGAGCCCACTACTACTCAACAACACGTAGATAAGATAAACGATGCCTTTGATTACATGGAAATAGAAGATGATACCATTAAGATGAGAATATTTGCCCAAAGTTTAGGAGGAGAAGCCAAGAAATAGTTTAAGGGTTTAACTCCTAATAGTATAAATGATCTCCCTTCTTTACATCAAACATTCATAAACAAATGGGAAATTAGGAAAAAACCTCTCCAAATACTTTCAAATTACAACAACCTCAAGAGAAACACTGGGGAAAGTGTTCAAAATTATTGCACTAGATTCAATAGTGTTTATAACGCAGTACCCCCATATTTGAAACCTCCATAAGGCTCAGCTTTGGCCAAATTCCCTAAAGGATTTGATCCCGAAATGGCCTATCAACTAAGAGAAAGGGATCCCTTAACTTTAGAAGACATGCAGAAGGGAGCTCTTAGTGTGGAAGAAAATTTGATTGAGAAAAGATCTAGGATGAGGACTGAAAAGAAGGTGACAGATAGGGAAGACACTGCACCTTCCACATCTGACTCAAAATTAGACCATCTAGCCAAGAACATGGATAGGATAGAAAGAATGATGGAGAGGTTGGTTGTCCAAACAAATGATCAGAATAGGAACCAGCCTCAAAATCAGAACCAGAACTTTAGGAGAAACCCCCCTCAGATGATACAAAGAGATACTGATCAACAAATCATACCTCCATTTTAAGAAAATTATGTTGATGAAGATGAGGGAATGATAGAAGAGCCAGAGGGAACTGTTACAAACATGATGGGAGTAAGTAATGAAGACCCTACCTTTTTCACAGAGGATGACAAGGCCACATATACATATTATGATAATGAAGGCGTAGAATCTAAAGACTATAGGCAAGGCTTTGAGAATGCCATCATGGAGGTCCATAAGAAATATGACCTTAGGAGAAAAAATAACCAAGAAAATCCCCAAACAAAGACCTCTGAAACTGCTGTTAAAAATAGATCTGAAAGGGTGATTAGAAGGGCTGCTGAAAACAACAAAAAAACAACTGAAAGTTCTGGTAAAAACAAGGGGAAAGGCACTCAAGCCACTGATAAGCAGAGTGTTGACCCTAGCAACACTAGTACTTCATCTAGTTCCCCTTTAAAATAGTTTTAACTGATGTACATATTAAAAACCAGCAAGCTTATTTTGCTGATAAGTTACTGACTAACAAGACGGATTTGAACCTTTCAAAGAATCATTTCCCTTTCAGTTTGGAAAGTGAAATTGCTAAAATCAAAATCTCTGTCCCCCTCACTAAGTTAGTCACTCAATACATATATAAATTTCGGTGTTAAAGGCTTTGAACATAGAATAAAATAATGACTTTGTCAACCCAAATGATGATCAACCAACCCTTTTATTTGGTCCTAAAATTGAAGGAAAGTTCCAAGAAGGAGTGATCCCTCCTTTTTATGTCAGTTTGAATGTCCATGATAAGATTTTACACAATGCTATGCATGATTTAGGGGATTCACATAACCTCATGCCCAAAGTAATAATGGAGAAATTAGGCCTTCAGATAACCGAACCATATAAAGATTTGTATTCTTTTGAATCTAGTAGAGTAAAATGCTTAGGCCTGATCAAAGATATTTGTGTAAACTTGACCCAAATCCTAGCCAAATGCATAGTGATGGATGTGGTAGTGGCTAATGTTCCCCCCAAATATGGCATGCTTCTTTCAAGATCATGGGGTGCTAAGCTTCAAGATACCATGCAAATGGACATGAAATATGCCACCATCCCTGTCTTCAGTCAACTTAGAAGACTTTATAGGGAAGCACACATGAAATTTATGGTGAGTAGTCAAGAAAAATCAGAAAATTCCCCTCTCTATTCTGTCCATACAGACCTAGACTCATTAATTCTTTACAATGATGAAAGCTTTGATGAACTAGAGTTGGAAAGTGAGCAATAACCCAACATAACAGAAACACATGGAAGGAGAGGATAGGAAGGGAGAGGCTCTCAAACAATTTGCCAAATCTGAAAATTACAGCAAACAAAACAAAGAGTATGAACAACCCACTGTCCACCATCTTAGTGCAAGTCATGAGATTCAAGAAGAAATGCCTCAACTCCATGAAAACTTTAAGGAAAAAGACCAACATAAACATGCTGCAGAACCCATAAAACTGCATAATGACATTCAGAACACATAGGACAAAGGGGACAAGAATGAAAACAACAACAAAGTAATAATGGAGAAATTAGGCCTTGAGATAACCGAACCATATAAAGATTTGTATTCTTTTGACTCTAGTAGAGTAAAATGCTTAGGCCTGATCAAAGATCTTTGTGTAAACTTGACCCAAATCCTAGCCAAATGCATAGTGATGGATGTGGTAGTGGCTAATGTTCCCCCCAAATATGGCATGCTTCTTTCAAGATCATGGGGTGCTAAGCTTCAAGGTACCATGCAAATGGACATGAAATATGCCACCATCCCTGTCTTCAGTCAACTTAGAAGACTTTATAGGGAAGCACACATGAAATTTATGGTGAGTAGTCAAGAAAAATTAGAAAATTCCCCTCTCTATTCTGTCCATACAGACCTAGACTCATTCATTCTTTACAATGATGAAAGCTTTGATGAACTAGAGTTGGAAAGTGAGAAATAACCCAACATAACAGAAAACATGGAAGGAGAGGATAGGAAGGGAGAGGCTCTCAAACAATTTGCCAAATCTGAAAATTACAGCAAAAAAAACAGAGAGTATGAACAACCCACTGTCCACCAGCTTAGTGCAAGTCATGAGAGTCAAGAAGAAAGGCCTCAACTCCATGAAAACTTTAAGGAAAAAGACCAACATAAACATGTTGTAGAACCCATAAAACTGCATAATGACATTCAGAACACATAGGACAAAGGGGACAAGAATGAAAACAACAACAAGTCCGAAACTAGCCCTCTTTGGAGTATAAGTTTTGATGGGTCTTGTAATAGAACCGGTGCAGGAGCAGGTGTGTGGATTCACAACACAAAGAATAATTACGTTGAAAGCCATTCATACAAGCTAAAATTTCAATGCACAAGTAACATAGCAGAGTATGAAGCACTCCTCTTAGGACTATAGTTACTGAAGAATTTAGGAGCCAGGAGGGTAGCTGTTCATGGAGATTCAGAACTGATCATTAGGAAAATAAATGGAGAGTACACTACCAAACATCTAAGACTAAAAACCTATATAAATTATGCCATGGACCTTTAAAAACTTTTGAGGAATATGAACTTGTTTTTGTCCCTAGAAACCAAAACATTCTTTTCAATGGTTTAGCTTGTGCTTCCAGTTCATGTCACAGACCCTATGACAACAAACAGTTCATAGTCCAAGTGAAATATAGACAAGTTGTCCCAGACAATGAAAAGTATTGGCAGGTCTTTGAGGGAGATAAACAGATAGAGGACTTCCTGCAGTTCAGAAATGAGTTTGAATTGCCAAATTCAGACTCAAAGTATGATAAAGACTACCTTGATGAGGAACAGTCTATTGAAAAAGAACTTCCTCCCATTACAAAAATAAATCTGCTAACCAGAAAGTTCGAAAATCAAACAGAATAGTACATAAACTTAGAAAGAGAAGACATAGAGGTACTACAGTCTAAAGACAAAGGCTTACCCAAAGGACTAGCACCTCTAGAAGACTTGTTTGATTTTAACGATGTTGCTAAGAAACCAACAATAGAACCCACTAAATCTGATATTGAGGAATGCAATATAGGCAGTAAAGACAAGCCTAAAATGATCAAGTTATCTAAAACATTTCTAGCTCGCATGAAATTGAAATATATTGAGTTTTTTAAAGAGTTTTCTGATGTATTTTCTTTGAGCTATGGGGATTTAAGGGCATATGACACAAAGACCATTTAGCACAAGATACCACTTAAAGAAAACCATAAACCGTTTAGGCAAAAATTACGCAGAATAAACCCTATGTAGTTACCTCTGGTTGAGAAAGAAATTAGGAAAATGTATGATGCTGGAATTATTGTCCCTGTGAGATACTCAGAGTGGGTATCTAATATTGTAGCTTTAAGAAAGAAAATAGGAGAAATAAGGCTCTTTATTGACTTTATGAACTCGAACAGAGCCTCATTAAAGGACAACTATCCCTTGCCTAAAATGGAGCACATCTTACAAAGGGTAGTTGGTTCCAAGAGGATTTATTTTCTAGATGGATTTTTTGGATATAATCATATTTTAGTACTCCCTGATGACCAACTGAAAACAACCTTCACTACTCCTTGGGGCACTTTCATGTATGTGAAAATTCCTTTTGGATTAATGAATGCGGGTGCCACCTTTCAAAGAGCCATGGACATTGCTTTCTCAGACGAAATAGGCCACTTCATTGTGATTTATTTAGATGAAATTATAGTCTATTCCAAAACAGATGAAGAACGCCTAGTACACCTAAGAAAGGTCTTTGAGAAATGTAGAAAGTATGGGCTATCCTTGAATCCCAAGAAGACATTGTTTGGCCTCCAAGATGGTAAACTTCTTGGTCATATCATATCTGAAAAAGGGATTAAAATAGACCCAAAAAGGGTTGAAGGTATATTGCAGATCAGTCACCCCAAAAACATCAAAGAACTTCAATATTTCATTGGAAAGATTAATTTCTTAAGAAGGTTCATACCCAACCTAGCAAAACTCCTTAGGAACATGATAAACATGCTAAAGAAAGAGGTAGGAGTTAAATGGACCATAGAAGAAAATAAATCCTTTGAACTAGTCAAACATGCACTTACCCAAGCACCAGTTCTTATCAGTCCTGATTTCACAAAGGACTTCCTCATATTTTCGTTTGCATCAGAACATGCTGTGGCCACTGCCCTATTACAGAAAAATCTAGAAGGACAAGAGTAGCCAATTTCGTTTTTCAGCAAGGCATTAAGAGATGCACCTATGAAATATAATATCATGGAAAAACAGGCCTATGCTATGGTCAAATCCTTGAAGGATTTCAGAGTTTATATCTTACACTCTCACATTATTGCATTTGTGCCTCATATAGTGGTAAAAGACATTTTGTCACAAGACCCCGATGGAAAAAGAGGAAAGTGGATTGCTGTGATATTGGAATATGATTTGGAAATCAAACCCATTAAACTCATCAAGAGTCAAGGCCTAGCACAATTAATGGCTGAATCTAACTTGCAAGCACTTGATATAAACATGATAGATGCATTATATGGGTAGGAGGAATTACTAGCCCCACTTATTGAGGATCATTTCCTCAATTCATCTTGGTATGCTGATATTTTTTATGTGCTTACTAATCTCAATGCCCCTCCTGGTTTGTCTAAAAAAAAGGCAAGATTCTTGAAGTTAAAGGCCATTAATTACTGCATTTTAGATAAATGTTTATATTGGAAGGATGTCAGTGGATTATTGCTTAAATTTTTTGCTGAGAATGATGCAGATAGGATCAAGCATGAGTTTCATGAAGGAGAATGTGGAGGCCACCTCTATTGGAAAACAACTGCCAATAAAATCCTTAGAGCTGGTTATTACTGGCCCACCCTCTTTCAATATGTCCACAAAATGATAATTTCCTGCCACAAATGCCAAATATTTGAAGGCAAGAGGAAACTACTTCCCTTACCCTTACAACCAATCACTGTTGAAGCTCCTTTTCAACAGTGGGGCCTAGAATTCATTGGGGAAATCCATCCTGCCTCATTTTCCCAACATAGATGGATACTCATAGCCACTGATTATTTCACCAAATGGATAGAAGCCATCCCTTATAGGAATGCCACAGACTCAGTTATCATAAAATTCCTTGAAGACCATATCTTGTCTAGATTTGGCTGTCCTGGGAAAATCATCACTGAAAATGCTGCTACATTTGGTTCTAAAAATATGGTTGATTTCTGTCACAGATATCAGATTGTGCTTGGTCATTCCACAGCTTATTACCTTCAAGGTAATGGGTTGGCAGAGTCTTCCAATAAGAGCCTAGTAAACATAATAAAGAAGCTGTTGGAAGAAAATCAGAGGTCATGGAACAACAAACTGGTACATTCTTTATGGGCAGATAGATTGACAACAAAGAAATCAATTGGAATGTCTCCCTATCAGCTGGTTTATGGAGCATATGTAGTTTTTCCTACCAGTTTAGGAGTGCTAGTGATGAAGCTGGTCCAAGAAATACAATCAGAGGAAGATAACGTGGTGAGAAGGATAAGTCAGACCATACATCTTCAACAAACCAGGGAAGAAGTTTATAACAGAGCACAGAAAGTACAAGAGAATATCAAAAAGCTATTTGATAAAAGGACAAAGGCAAGTGATTTCAAAATTGGTGACAAAGTACTCAAATGGGATTCCAGGAGAGAAGATAAGGGCAAACATGGCAAGTTTGAAAATTTATGGCAAGGCCCTTACATCATTCAATCTGCCATTGGTCATAATGTGTTTTTTCTACAAGAGATGGATGGTATAGACCTGTTTGGGGGTTTTGTCAATGGCAGGATGCTCAAGCATTATTTCTGCTGAACTCTCAGTTCAAAATTTTAATTCTTCATTGCAAATATCATTGCTTTATTTTGTTTAAAAAAAAAAGAAAAAAAAGAAAGAAAAATACAAAAAATAGTAGAAGAGGAAAAGAGGGCAGATTGAAAACACGAAAGGTACAACACCATACCAAAAAAGAAAGGAAGCATTTCTATTTAGTTATACAGCCTAATCATGACTAAATAGACTTTCAATTTACTGCTGATAGGTTAGTGAAGAAGAATTTCCAAACTGTTTAATCTTGGCTTATCAGTAGATTAGATTAGGATAGAAAAGAATGGTTCAAACATGCTCAAAATATGAACCAAAGAATCAAAAGAAAATATGGCTCTAACAAGCTCAAAAACTGAGCCAAAGATACAAAGAAGACTGGTTCTAACATGCTGAAAACTTGAACCAGGTAAATAAGAAGAAGACAGCTCTAAAAAGATCAAAACTAGAGCAAAAAGAAAGAAGGATTCTTGTAATTTTAAGATCTTAAGCCTTCACAGTTTTGTTTTAATTTTTTGAAAATAAAGGTCGATGTGCAGTTTGTTTTTAATTTCATAGCCATCACAGAAAATCAAACAACTTAATCCTAGTTTGGCTGTGTTTTCAATTTCTGTTTTAGAATATAGAGAATGAAATATGTCAGACAGCTTAATCCTGACAAATAGTAGTTAGGTAGAAAAGCTAATGAGTTCAACTGTTTAATCTGAACTCATGGAAGTTATAAGGGTAGATTTAGATTATTTTATCTTATTTTCAAAAGAATAAAATGTTGATGTCAAAGGGTTCGCAAGTCCAATTGCACCTTGCTGAAGAAAAAATGTTAGGAAAGTAGGCTGTGTAGGTAGTTGTTTGGGAGAAATTTATTTGTTATGATGTAATGTTGATCATCTTTTCAAGCAGCATGATTAAAGAAGAAAGAGGATTGTCAAAGTGCAAGACATTGATCTACATTCCAAAGATAAATTTCTAAGTTTCTTGACACCTCCAAGGAGCTTCCATCCCCAAGTGGAGCCACTGTTAGCCTTCAGTAAGCTTTGCTGCAGCAGATGATGGCTAAATTTGTTGTGTGAGCCTTCAAGAAACTATTTTCATAGAAAAATTCTCATTATTGAAGCCTTTGGTGTCTTTTGACTTAAGAGTGATCTTCACTGCTGTTTCCATCAAAAGAGCATTCCATGAAGCCTTGTTGTTATCATGAAGAAAAATGTTTTGAACCCCTTTTCCACCCTCTTTCATTCATATTTTCCTATTAAAAATCCCTCCACTTCCTTCAAAAATCCTTTAAAACCATTTGAGTCCCTTTATTTGGTTTTAAGCCCTTCTTTATATCTATAGGAACCTTTAAAAACCTTCAAAAGCCCCAATTTCGGCCTTAAAACCAAAATTTTTCATTAAGTCAGACTTAAACCCCTACGGGCTTAAGTTCTCAACCCTTTCCTCCATGTGACTGCGACCCGCGACCATTGGCCTCAAGTCTTTAGCCCCTTTCATGCTATCGGACTTCGTTCCCCCCTTTTCATTCGTTTCTTTATATTTCCTTCGTGCGATGGTTTCCCCCGCCGATGGGATCTGAATCGTTGATCTTGTAGATCTAACGGTCCTTGCTTCGTCGCACTGCAAGTATTCCTTCCGACCATCGCTTACCAAAGCTTCCCCGTCGATGTACTTGGGACCGTTGATCTAGCTCCCCCAGATCCAACGGTCGACGCTATTTCGTCGTTCCGCTGTCCTCTGCCTCTTTCATTCATTTCTGCGAAGTCGCAATTAAATCCAGACCATCGATCATCCTGATCGGATGGTCATCGCGCGATCGCGTTATCGCTTCCCTCCCGTCCAAGCCCCTTTTGCCTGTCATTCTTCGATTTCCCGTCCAAGCCCCTTTTGCCTGTCATTCTTCGATTTCATCTAGACCCTCAATCCTCTTGATCGAACGGTCATCGCTCCATCGGCGATCCCCATTTCCTCACTCCCAAATTCCTTTTCTTTACCGATAGGCTGATCCCCCGAGTAAATCTCCGCCATTGATCTCATCTTTGATCTAACGGTCCTCACTCCATCGCACTTTGACGCTTCCCATTTCCACGTCCCATTCTCTTCTCCCTTAACGATGCACTTTCCCGATTTAATCTCCACCGTTGATCTCGTTTCCGATCCAACGACCCTCACTTCATCGCAATTTTTCCATCCCCCTGAACCCTCATCCACCATATTTAATCTCTGCTTCTTCGAGTTAATCTGGACCGTTCGTTTAACCTAGATCTACGACACAGGTTCACTGCGGGGGCACCCGACCAAAGTAGCCCGTACTCCCTAGTACCCCCGTAGTTGACTTAGTTGACTGTGGAAGATCTTCATCCAATGGTCCATGTTCACTATGGAGGCACCCGGCTTGCAAAACCGTCTGTACCCTCCATCCCCCCGTAGTTGATTTCAGCCGTTAATCTTCTCTAGATTCGACAGCCATCGACTCTCCTCCCATATAATCCCGCCGGTCCCACCTGACCGCGCTGGGATTTTCATCGTGTTTTCTTTCAACATCCACTGTTGATTTCCCCGATCCAACGACCCGCATTCATTCTCGCGCCCATTTCACTCAACCCCTCCGTCATGCATTTTGAATGCAAAATAGGTGGTTTTGTGGGGGACACGCGTCACCCACCCACCTGTATCGCGTCCACCCATCCCTTTACCTCTTACCACCCAACTCTCATATGAATGCCACCCTGGTTTTCCGTAAAACCACCCATCATGTTTCCGCACAAATATTTAAAAAATTAAACCCTAGTTCTGCCTTCCACCATGGGTTTTCCACCTTCGTTGCATTCAATCTTCCTCCACAAATGCTCCTCCGCCATCGCCTCTTAAGCAGTTTAAGCCCAATCCACAGGATTTTATAACATGTTTGATGTCTTGTGCAGGTTTTATGGTGGTGCTATAACAAAATCCACCTCACAGTCTAGTAAAGGGACATAGCTAAGGGTGACGATCCTCTCTGGCCGAATTTAGTGCAGAAAGGGACATAAGGACCGAATTATCAAGTTGTAAACCAGTGCGTCATGGGAATTGATTACAAAGTGAACCCACCAGTGCAAGCCACCAGTACACAACAATCAGATGAAGACTGGAGATGATCCAAGAATGCCTAACGAATCCTAAAGCAAAAATCAAAGCCTAAATCAGTGATTAAAGTGTTTAAAAGAGTCAAATCAGCCAAAGAAAGCCTCCAAAGGACACATCAGCATGGCTATTTCCTTCTCAGCAACCCCTAGGGACACCTGTAGTCTTCTTTACCTTTCAAAGACACCGTGACAACCATCCTGATGACAAAACCTCTTTAAAACTGTCAGAACAGTTATTGCACAGTAATGGGAGGCCTCAAAACCGAAATATGACAGTTACTTGTCTCAGAGGTCAAAAAGAGTACTTCGGCCACAGTTATCTTCAAAGAACACACTTCGGAGTTATTACTAGCCTACCAGATATGCCTCAAAGACATAAAAAAACTACTTAAATGGTACAATCAGTTAATGCAATGTCACTAAGCAGAATGGGCATTCGAATACCTCTCCCCCTCTGTCTTAACTGATATTTCTAATTTTTCCTTCAAAACTCTTCCTCTCTCACCAATATGTATTCACAGGAAACTCATTGTAAAGGGTTGGAAAATTTGTTAATTATTGAACTATTATTGAGTAAGATTTGCTGAGTAGTTGTAATATAGTAGGGTGGGAAGAGAAGTATCAGACTGTAGAAATCCATTGGAATCAAGTATTTAACTGGTCTTGGACATCAAATAGACAAGAGGATTCACTGGATCCTGATCTAAATCATTGGTGATGTTATTCTTATTGCAATTTTTATTCTCCTTATGTTTTCACTGTGTTCATATTCTCTGATAAAGAAAAAAAAATATAGATTAGAATTTACTTCTAAAAGTACCCTAGTTCTGACTGATAAGCTTTATTTTTATGTTTTCTTCTAAATGTGTGTTTGGGAATGATATCAGTAGAGTATAACGAGTCAAGGAATGTTGGTGAGCCCATTTCTTGCTGATTAGAACTTGAGATGTGTTCTATAATGATCTTTTCACTGAGTGCTAAGTAGATTCCTAATCAAGGAAGTTTATGGTTAGCCCTATCCCTTGTTTAGTCTTAAACAACTATTTTGAAGATTTCCCTTAAGAGTATGCCAAAATCAGGATAGGTTCAAAGTCCTTATTTGATCTTAGGCTACTTTTTATGTTTATCTTAAATGTTTTCCCTTGAGAGTATGCCGAAAGTAGGATAGGTTCAAAGTCCTTACCTAATCTTAGGCTACCCTTTGTTTTCTTATATGTTTGCTTCTTTCACCACACTTCTTAATGTTCCATACCACCAACTCAACTTAAAGAGATCCTTTGATATAGATGACTTTTCGTACGAAAACCATTGAATAGTTGTTGTGCAATTAAACCCTTTTATGAATCCATAGCCTAATGAATTAGCATTGTTTCTTGACCTATCTTCCCATGCTGAAACATCCTTCTACTTACTTCCTCCGTCACTTCACATGACCTTCTCATTTAATGATTCCCAACCAAAAACAAACAAGCAAACCCCTTGTACTTCATAACTAGTCTAATATCATATCATAAGCCTTAAATTATATCATTATAAACACATATAGAGAGATCCCTCTCTGAATCCAGGAGGGTTAGATCCTAGGATTCCAAAGTGGTTCTGATGTTGCCTTGTCATTTGTTATGCCAATATGCCAAATCATAGGGAGCCCAACAAAACCAATCGTGGATCATCTCTATATCTTTGGGTGTCTCGTATATATTCATATACCAAAGGACAAAAGAAATAATTTGGATACATCATACATGAGAGGAACATTTGTTGGTTACAACAATTCATCTAAGGCCTATAGAATATACATAAAGGAAGGAAACCATATATAATTAAGATGATATGTCATATTTGATGAGATTATTTCTTTAAAGAAATATAGGGAAATTCACATGAACTCTGATGACAAAGAACTTACAGTATTTGAAGAAGAAGTTAATGGGGAAGAAGAAGAAACTCATCATGAATATGAGGGTCCCAGTGAAAACATTCAACCTGTGGTACTCCCCGAAAAAATAAAGAGACCAAATTGGTTGAAATATACACTACTTGATGCAGAAGGTCACGGGGAAGCGCAAGGATCATTTAGGGAAAGAAAGAAACCAAAGAGATATTATGGGTATGATACATACATGACCAAACTAATAGAAGCTGAGCCATCCACTTTTGAAGAGGTTTTAGATCATCATAAATGGAAGGATTACATGAATGAAGAGTATCAATATATAATGAAGAATGGATTTTGGGAGACCGTACCTAGGCCTGAAGACAAATATGTGGTAAATTCCAAATGGATATAAAATATCAAACATGCGACAAATGGAAATATCGATAAATATAACGAAATATTTTTAGCTAGGGGTTTCTCTCAACAAGAAGGCATCTATTGTGAAGAGACATTTTATCTGACAAAAATGTTTACAAGGATTCGTTCTTTGGTCTCTCTGGCAACATCGATGGGATGAAAAATCCATTAAATGGATTTCAAAGTTGCATTTCTAAATGGAACAATTGATGAGGAAGTATATATAGAGAAACCTTGGGATTTTAAATTAAAGACATGAATTCATAAAGTTTTCATATTGAAGAAAGAATTATATGGCCTCAAGCAAGGACCAAGGGCATGGTATTTTAGAATGGATGCATACCTACAAAGAATAAGATTCACAAAAATTTATGTTGATCCAAACCTATATATCAAGGTTGTAGATGGAGAACCTGTAATAATTCTTATGTATGTAGATGATATTATCTTAAAAGTTGTATAAGGTTGAATTGAATAATGTAAGAAGCAAATAGAAGTAGAATTTGACATGAAGGATCTAGGGTTGATGCATTACTATTTGGGACTAGAAGTTTTGCAAGGACTTGATGAAATTTATCTAGGTCAAGCGAAGTATGTGATCAAGATGTTAAATAGGTTTGACATGATGGATAGAAAACCTATGACCACTCCGATGATCAAAAAATTGAAAAGACTCAAGAGTTTTGAATCGAGCCCTGTGGATTCTTCCAAATATAGACAATTGATTGCCTCACTAATGTACTTTGTGAATACTCTACCATACATATGCTTTTCAGTAAAAATTCTCAGTCAATTCCAAGTGGAGTCAAAACATGATCATTGGATGCAGCAAAAAATATAATGATATATTTGCAAGGAAATATCCACTACTGCTTGAAATATGATAGGAGGAATGATGTCCACTTAGTTGGATATAAAAATTTTGACTGGGGAGGAAGTGAGTAGGATGGAAGGAGAAATACAGGGGGATTTTTTAGTTTGGGATCCTCCATGATCTCATGGATGAGTAGAAAGCAAGACACAATTTATTTGAGTAGTTGTGGCCTGTGATGTAAATAGAGAAGCAATCTAGTTAAGGAAGCTACTATCTGATCTATTCAAAGGATTTATGGACCCTACAGTGATAATACCAGTTGAATATTATTTTATAAGGACCCAATATTTCATGGAAAGACAAAGCATATAAACAACAAGTATCACTACATTCGAGAGCTAGCTCAAAATGGTGTGTTGTAGCTTCAATATATCTCCATTGATGAACAAGTAGCTGATGTATTGGCGAAATATATTCTTAAAAAAAATATTTTGTTCTCAAGAGATAAGATTGGATTGATTGATATATCTGCCCTAGTTGAGAGGGAGATATAGGCACATAATTCTTGTCTTCCCTGGGGAAGAAATAATGGAGAATTGAGTAGCCATATGAAATCTAATATTGTTTGAGGATGTGGTAGGGCATCCAAGACAAGAGTAGTCATGGAAAAATATTATTTGAGGACTAGCTATCCAAGACAAGAATAGTCCAAAGAAGGTCATACTCGATGAAAACTAGAGTGGAGTATGTACCTTGAGAGACAATGGTGATGATGCCTATAAATAATTGGTATTGCTAGGATTGTGATCTAATATTTTGGAGAGATGGAGATGCTAGTCAAGGCCTTGTTATGTGACAATGCTAGTTGATATGATGCTAGAAAGATGGGTTACCAATCTGACTCTTCTTATGAGATATATTTAGATTAAGAATTTCCATGTATCTCTTATGGATACCTCCATAGTTAAGAGGGAGTGTTGAAAAATGTGTAACTAGGTTCGGTCTTCATAAGTATGAAATGTATTTTTGATTCTTGTAAATTATAAAAGGAAAAGAAAAAATATTATTATTATTTTGGAGCATGGGTTTCATGCTCAAGTTATTTTATTTTATAGGTAAAGCACCCATTGAGTGCTTATAGGGTTTTCCCTAAGCCAGGAAGTCAAAAGAGTCATTGTCATAAGCTGAAGGCCCCACTGGGCACACTGTAACTTATAAAGATTTTTTTTTTGTCTTTAAAAGTGTCAGAATACCCTCCGAGATCAAGTCGGCCTAGAAGTTGACAAGTTGGCCTAAATGAAGAGCCACATCCACCCTTGAAGAAGCCTATTTATAGAGAATAACTCACCCTCCATTTGGCACTCTTACTCATCACTCATTATAGTGAAGAAGAGGAAGAAGAAGGCATCGAAGAAGAGGAAGGATGAAGGAAATTTGTTTTTGGGCTAATTCTCTCTCTCACATGCTAAAGAGGACTATGGTTTCTGAAAATACCTCGTGCATCCATTTACAAGTTTGATCTTGGAGAAAAGGAGGAAAAAAGGTCAAGAAAAGGTCACCAAGGGTATCTCTCAAGCTCCAGGAGTCAGGGAAAGGCAACCGAAAGAAAAAGGAGGGCTCTAGAAGAAGATTGAAGTTCCCATGTGTGGTAGCAAAATTTTTAGCAGTTGCAGGGTGACCAAAATTTCAGATCTGCAGTAGGAGGTAGAGAATCTTGCAACAAGAGGCTGAGGAAGTGACAATGGAAGATATTTGACTTGGTTTTTTTATATCAAAGTTGGCACATCATCTCAAGATGTTGGTCTTGGTCTCGGAGGGTATTGGTCTCAGTTATAAGGTCATGAAATTCGCCAATTGAAGAATCTATAAGGAAGAGAAGATATTTAAGGGTTTTCCTCTCAAGAGGAGAGGTTTTGGCCCTGGCTTGCAACCTATATATCATGCCATTATTCTTATTGTTTTGGTAGATGTTTGATGCTTCAAACACATAATAATAAGGAACAAATATAATAAGTAAAAATGAAACACAAGCAATTATCAAGTAAAAGAGAATTAAATATAATAATTGTCTTATTGAATTCTCAACATGGTTACAAAGCTAATGTTGGATAAGGACATCATGAAGATCTACTCTACGTTGAATAATTTCATCAAGGAGTGTTCAAAGTTAGCAAGATATTTCAAGAAAGTAATCAAGGAAGTATGGATTCTCTTATTCTCTTCAAAGAGGAAGTAATTAAGGTAAAGGATGAAGGTATCTTCTCAACACTCACTAGAACATTCCAAGATGAGATAATTTTGGTAATTGATAGTGCTACATATAGTAACATGATGCATCATCACAAAAAATTGAATACCTTATGAAAAGGAAAATCTTCTTATTCATTGGAACTTGGAGATAACAAGAGCTATCCCATGAGAAGCATTGGATCAACTTCTATAGAGCTCGAGAATGGAAGCAACATTCACCTCAACAACATTCTATTTCTTTAAGGTTTGCATAAGAACTTACTTTCCATTTCAAGTCTAGAAGATAAGGGTGATATAGTAGCCTTCATTGATGGAAATGTTGTTGAAAGGAGTAAGTATAGAAAATGCTAGATTCATTGGTATTCGAGAAGGAAGACTTTACAAGCTGATATCTCCTCTAGCTCAAGCCTTGGTTCACATTGAAATTAACCCATGTGAACTATGTCATAGAAGATTTTTTCATATTCATTTCTAGATCCTCCCATCTCTAAACACCATAGTAGATGGAATACCTAAGCTGAAAGAATATCATGAATGAGGATGTAAGGGATGTGCATTGGGGAAGAATAATAAGAGGCCATTTGGAAGAAGTGCTTCACGGTCAAAAGAAATCTTGGATCTTATTCACTCCAACGTATGTGGCCCTATGAATAATAAATCACTTGGAGGTCATGTATATCATGCCACATTTATATAGGATCATTCAAGAAATACTTGGGTTTACTTAATGAAAACCAAGGACGAATTATTTACAAAATTTCAAGAATTTAAAGCTAAAGTAGAGAACCTTACAGAAAGAAGAATCAAGATATTGAGATCTTATAATGGAGGAAAATATACATCCAAGGATATGATATCATTTTGTAAGGAATATGGGATTAAGAGGGAGTTGATAGTCCCATATAATCCCAAATAAAATGGATTTGCAGAACAAAAGAACTGAACCATTGAAGAAAGTGTAAATGTGATGTTACATGATCAAGATCTACCAAAGTTCTTGTGGGGAGAAGCTACGAAGACAAATATATACATTCAAAATAGAAGTCCCCAAAATTCACTAGACAAAAAGAATCCCAAGGAAGTATTCACCAGGAAGAATCCAACTGTGGATCATCTCTATATATTTGGGTGTCTTGTATATATTCATAGACCATAGGAATAAAGAAAGAAGTTGGATCCATTAGGCATGTGAGGAACATTTGTTGGTTACAACAATTCCTCTAAGGCCTATAGAATCTACATATAGGAAAGACACGATATATAAGTAAGTAGATATGTCATATTTGATAAGAGTATTGATTTTAAGAAATATAAGGAACTTCCCATGGACTCTAATGATGAAGAACTTCTAGGAATTGAAGAAGAAGTTAACAGGGAAGAAGATGAAACTCATCATGAAGATGAGGGTCCCAGTGAACCCATTCAACCTGTGGTACTCCCTGAAACAAGAAAGAGACCAAAATGGTTGAAATATACACTACTTGATGTAGAAGGTTATGGCGCAATGCAAGGCTCATTTAGAGAAAGATAGAAACCCAAGAGATATTCTAGGTATGTTGCATACACACTACAAGGAAAAGACCCTCTAGTAGAGGTTATAAATGAGGTTTTTAGTGTTATGAAATTGGCCAAAATTGTCAAAAAAACATTTTCTACAACATCCGCTTATCATTACGGAGGTTTCGACAGAGCTTTTAATGAAATTTCAACACAACTAAAAAATATTGGGCGGCCGGAGGTTATTATGGATGTTTTTTCATCGGTGCGCTAGTAAGGTGTCAATGCACTGGTGCGTGTCATCTAGAAGGTGGCCTAGGGTAGTCGAAGGTGCATGCATCTAGATTTCAAGGTCTAAAACTGCATCGGGCACAATTTTGGTGATACAACGCACGAGGTCATTCTAATTGGTCTTGGGATTTTTGCGGTGCTTGTTGTGATCCTGTGATTTCGTAGATTGACATACCAAATGACAAGGCAACATGGAACCAATATTTAGAGTTCTAGGATCTAGCCTTCCTAGACTCAGAGAGGGATTTCTCAGGTTATTTGTAAAGGATATGTGCTTGTTTTCTCTTTAAGGGTTGATTTTAGGCTAGTTATTAAGTGCAAGGTTTGTTTGATTGTTTTGTTTGGACATAATGATCAAAAAGCATAGATAGAATGGTAAATATCTAAATCATTGGGAAATGGAGTCAAATGGAAGTCATGATAAGTTTATAAAGGGATCGGGGAGTATCATAGGGAAATTCTAACTTGGCTAGTGGATCTTCAAATTTTTTGGAATAATGAGGTGAACATTAAGGATAAGAATGAAAAGTAGGACAAAGAGAAATTAAGAATTATTTATCATGTACTTTAAACAAGAGACATCTTTCAAGGTATTTGTTTTGAAGCAAGCCAAAGGACAGGGCAAACGATAGACTTCTTTGGACAAAATTTTAATAAGAAAATATTTCAGACAACAATCCAACAATCAAAGAATACTTTCAGATGAGAAAACATATAAGATGACAATGAGAGAATCCTAAGATCAAACAGAAATAATCTAATCTGATTTTGATTAATTCTCTAAGGATATTCAAAGAAAATTTTAAAGGCAAACCAGAGGACAGGGTGCACCATAGACTTCCCTGGTTTAGACTCTACTAAGCATACTTTAAAGAAGTTTCAGAAATAATTCTTAAGTTGTAATCAAGGAGCATGGAATCACCACTGAATTTCCTGGTTTCACTATTGAAATCACTTAGAAATAACTTCTCAAGTCGTACTCAAAGGAACATGGACTTACCAGAAGAGAAACTCCTTGGTTATACTCTATTGAATTATTTCTAAAGTAAAAATCTATATGGAACTGGAGGGAAATTAAGAATCCTCCAATCATACCTTGCAGAAGAAAACATTGAGACAATGAAGAGCAAATAGAACTAAGGTGATTTCAAAAGACATTTCTTAGCCTAAAACCTTTACTCTACTGTAACAAATAAAGATGAAAACATACTGAAAATAGGAAATAACAATAACAGATAGAAGCACTTCACTAACAGCAAAGCTCAGGGATCCAATGATCTAGCCTCCTCCATCAACAAACAAATCAAGGCATCCACAAGATCCAAGACATCAATTTTCCTTCAACTTCCAAGAGACTATGTATTACTTCAAAGAGTCATCAAATGCCAACAATACAATGAGTATAGATGTAGTATTTATGCTGCAAATGAGGAGGTGGAGCTCAAGATAGGGTTTGTGTGTCATTAATTACAGAGTAAATGTAGTCCTAACCTTGAAAACCATGCAAGGCATAAGGCATAAATATCTGCAGCTACTTCTTTGTTTTAATAACTTTGTCTTAACTTCTAAATAAGAAGAGGTAAAAAGTTTGACTTTTAAGGCCTATTCTTAACTATTACAATAACTGCCTTGACAGATAAAAATATCTTTTGACTTTGTAATAACTTCCCAAATGCCTTTATGAAAAGGAAACATGCTATAGGTGGCAGTTTGATATTTTGGAGGAGTAGCTGCTTCCTTGTTGAGTTTTTTGAGGCTGTCTTTGGGTTATCTGTCTTTGTTTTAATCATAAATATGTTTTTTAGGCCTTCGAACCTTGATTTTGTTTTGATAATCTGCCTTAGTGCCTTTATCCTTTGTTCTGCTTTATGATTGTTTTATTTATTTATCCTTTATCTTTAAAATTTTGACTTTTCATCTTTAATCACAGTATTTAAGGGTTAATCTTCTGTTTTAATCCTTTGATCTGTAATTAGCCCTTTTGATCCTTTTGTCTTCCTTTATTCATTGCCTCCCCTGATTGTGATTTTTTGTGTGTAGGGAGGGTTTCTTTAATGTGTTGTAGGGTCATTGATTTATTGATGATCATGATTCATCATCAATCAAACCCTGAGAAAAAAATCTCTGATCTTCATAATTTGTTTTTAAGACCCCTAAGTCATCACTAAGGGGTTTCAATCAACAAATAGCAATGGGAGGGCATCTTGCCTGTTTCCGCCATTAAAAACCTACAAAAACATAAAACAACGTTAATTTAAAACCTGCGGGAGGGGTTAAACTGCCTTTTCTTGGGGTTTGGAGCCTCGGGGGCGATTTGCAGAGGAGGAGGGAATGCAGAAAAAAGAGTTTCAGAGGTGGAACATGGCGGAGAAGCGAAGAAATTTGAATTATAGTGCAAAGGTGGAGAAGGTGATTTTTGGAAAAACCATGGTGGTTTATCGTGCGGGCATAAAGCGGTAAGTGGTATTGGGCTGGGGCTGCGTGATTCCACTAATCGATTACTGCATGGCAGGGCGAAAACCACCCATTTTGCGCGGGTTAGGACCATTAATGGTCGGCACCGATTTTCACGCGATATTGGATTTGTACCGTCAGATCTCAAGGGGTGAGATCGACGGTGCGGAAGGGTGGAGGGACCGGTGCGCAAGTGTCCATGGAGTGGAGCCCAAGACATGTGGTGGGCTGCAACTGGTCGGCAGGGTGGTAGTGGAAAGTGGGGCCTAGCTTGGTGACATAGTAGTTTTGTCATGTTGCGGGGTTGGGTTATATGCGGGGTTGAGGTAGGAGATGGGATGACCGTTGGATCGGGGCAACAAATATCGATCAACGGTGGAGATTTTATTGGTAAAAGGTGCGGGTGAAAAAAGAAGCGGGCCCTCTTTTTAATTTTTTTCGAAGGTTTGAGTGGGTTTTTATAAAGTTGGGGGTATAAAAATAAAATTAGGGAAGGGGCTTTATAAATGGGCGGAAGCCTTGGTCTTACGGGAGCAGAGGGGACCGGGGCTGAGACGAGAAGAGGCTAAAGGAACAATTTATGAAAAAATGTGCTTTTAACAAAATACAAAGTTTTTATGAAAATTTAAAGGGTCTGATAGGCTTAGAAGTTAATTTTAAACAATGTAAAAGGGTTTTTACATTGTTTTTAAGGGGTGTTTTATAAGAAAATGATGTGTGAGGGGACTTTTTGAGGGTTTTTTGGAGGGGAAAAAGGGGATGAATGAGGGTGTAAGTGAGGTGATGAAATGAGGGAAACATGCCCAGAAAATGGAGTTTTCATTGCAGCAGGGCAAACTTTGAGAATGCAAAATATAAAGTTTATAGTGGAATCAGTTAGGTGTAGGATGATGAAGGCAGTGAGATTTCTAGAACTCACAATGTTTCTTCAAATATTGTTTCTAGAAATATAGGCTTTACAACTTAGTCATCTTTTGATATCAGAAAAATTATTGATGACTAATAGTGTCTCCACTTGGGAAGGGCAGCTTTCCTTTCAAGGTGTCCAGAACCTCAGTTCATGAAATCTTTGAGTTTCAGCAGATCAGTGCCTTATCCATTGGGCATATTTCTAATCTTTTTCCTCACTTGCTGATATTTCTTTGAAGTATTAATCTTATCAATCTGCAATATATGATTTCTGTCAACAGTATTTCTACTTACCCAATCCTACTTGTCCTAACATTTTTTCTTCTTTGAGTGCATTTGTATTGGCAACTCTTGAATTTTTTATTTTTGAAAACAACAATAAACCATCTAATCCTATCCTTATTTCTTCCAAGAATTCAGATTAAACTGTTGAACTCTTTTTATTTTCTACCTAAACTATTTAACTGCTAAGATTAAGCTGTTTGGCAGTCTTGATTCTCTATGTAGTGACATGAAAATTAAAGCATGGTTTTGAATCAGGTTTAGATAATCTGACTCACCGTGGTTGTGGCATTTAAACAAGCTGCACACAAACATTATTTGCATAAAAATAAATTTAGAAAGATAAGGCTGTGATTTGTCATCAGTAATGCATCCTTATCTATCTCTTTGGTTCTGTTTTGAGCATGTGGAACCATAATCTTTATATTTTCCTAATCTATCATTCTTTATAAGTTCAGTCTAAAATAATCTTTGACAATATTTGTTTCTACTAACTTATCAACATAAATTTAAAGCATGTTAAGCCATGATTAGGCTAGATGAATGAACATATATCTTTTTTTTAAATCAACAGTGGCATTTAGACTTGCACACTTTCAGAAGTATTGTTTTTTGGGTATGGGGTTGTACCTCTTTTGATTTGCCCTCTTTTTCCTTTTCTTTTCTTTCATTTTTTTTGTATTTTATTTGATTTTTTCTCATGCTATGCTATGTATAATGAGTGAAAACTTTGAATCTAGGACTCTTGACAGAAATAATGTTTAAGCATCCTACCATTGACAGGACCTCCAAATAGTTCTTCTCCATTCAACCCTTGTAGAAAGAAAGCATTATGACCCCTAATTGAGTGAATGATATAAGGCCATTTCCATAAATTCCCAAACCTGCCATGTTTACCTTTATCTCCCCTCCTTGAATCCCATTTCAAAATTGTGTCTCCAACTTGGAAGTTATTTGATTTGATTCTTCTATCAAATATCTTCTTGATGTTTTCTTGAACTACTTGTGTCCTTTTCTATACTTCTTCTCTTGTCTGCTGTAAATGAATAGTTTGATTTAGTATTCATTAGAGGAATTTTGCGGTCTAAAATGGGCTTCCTAAGGAAATAATAAAATAATAGCTAAAACAATAAAATAATATTTATGAATTTTCAATTCACTTTTTGCACCACAATCTATGTAACCATAGTTAAATTCAATTCAAAAGTTGTACCAAAATAAAATTAATAAAAAAATTGTATTGATATGACTATAAATAAGAATGAGCTTTTCAAGAAAATTCATTATCATTGAACACCTAATGCATTTGTTCTTTGTACTTAAATAACTTAAAATAAAATATAAATATAAATTTATAAATTCTTAATTATATTATATGTTATTAAATAAAATGTATATTATTTAAATTGTATAATAACATAAAATTAATATACTATATAAAATTAATATAATATGATATAATATAATATAATATAATAAATGTATAGGAATATGCATTGTTTCTTTCAAGAAATATGAAATGAAAATAATATATTTTTATTCAAAAAGTGTGAAATGACATTTATTATGAGTACTTTATTTTGACTTTAAAAGTACTTAGAGCACTACCATGGCTAACCATGAATTTTTATCCGCCATTGAGAATGTGACAAGTAAGTACCTTTAACTCAAGCAATTCCACCTCAACCATTAGGGATGATATCATCCCCTAAAATGTGATTGGTTCTCATAAAGTGAATTTTGATTGTACATTTTCCTTAGGAGGCCCATTTTAGACCTCAAAATTCCCCTAATGCTCTGCATGTCATTTTCTTCTCTTTGTACTTCTTGGAGAAGTTTTATGACTGAGACTCCCAAAGATGTAGGGAAAACTGCATCTAGGCCATATACCAGTTGATAAGGGGACATATTTATTGATTTCTTGGTGGTAAGCCTATCAGCCCATAATGCATGAACCAACTTACTATGCCATGATTTCTGATTTTGATCCAACAATTTTTTGATAATGTTGACCAGAATTTTGTTGGAGAATTCAATGAATCCATTACCTTGGGGGTAGTAAGTTGTGGAATGGACCAATGCGATATGATATTTGTAGCAAAAGTAAACCATTATTTTAGATTTGAAGGAAAAAAAATTGTTTGTAATAATTTTCCTAGGACAACCAAATCTGGATAGTATGTTAGTTTCAAGGAACTTGATAATGACAGAGTCAGTAGCATTCCTAGAGGGGATAACTTCTATTCACTTGGTAAAGTAATCTATGACAGTAAGGATACACTTATGTTGGGCAGATGAAGTTGGGTGAATTTCTCCAATAAAGTCTAAACCCCATTGCTGAAAGGGAGCCTCAACACTGATGGGATGCAAAGGTAAAGGTAGGAGCTTTCTCTTGCCATCAAGAATTTGACACTTATAGCAAGTCATGACTAGTTTTTGAGTATCTAGGAAAAGGGTGGGCCAATAATAGCCAGCTCTAAGAATCTTGTTGGCTGTTGTCTTCCAGTAATGGTGGCCTCCACATTCTTCCTCATGCAACTCATGCATGATTTTTCCTGCATCATCCTCAGGTAAATATTTAAGCAATATACCAACAAAATTTTTCCAATATAATACTCCATCTAAAATGCAATAATTTAAAGCTTTTTGTTTCAAGAATCTTGATTTAGTCTTAGATAGAGAAGGAGGAGTATTAAGATAGAGAAGCACATAAATGATATCAGCATACCAAAATGAATTCAAAAATGTTTCTTCAATGTATGGAGCTATGAATTCTTCTTGTTCTTCTAAAACATCAACTATGTTTATATCTAGTGCTTGGAAATTTGATTCTGCCATGAGTTTTGCTAATCCTTGTCCTTTAATCAGCTTGGTAGGTCTTATCTCTAAATCATATTCTAAGATGATTGCAATCCATTTTCTCCTTTTTCCATCAGGATCTTGATTTAGAATGTCCTTGACAACTGTATGTGGGACAAAAGCAATGATATGAGAGCATAAAATGGAGACTCGAAAATATTTCAATGCTTTTATCGAGGCTAAAGCTTGTTTCTCCATGATATTATATTTGAGTGGAGCATCTCTCAAGGCTCTACTGAAAAAGGATATTGGTTGTTCTTGGCCCATGTTTTTCTTTTGCAACAAAACCGTAGCAATGGTGTGTTTAGAGGCAAATGAGAAAATGTAGAAATCTTTAGTGAAATTAGGGCTAATAAGAACTGGTGTTTGAGTGAGGGCTTGTTTTACCAGTTCAAATGACTACTTGGATTGTAAGATCCATTTAACCCTTGTTTCCTTTTTGAGCATGTTTGTGATATTCCTCAAACTTTCAGCAAGGTTGGGGATGAACCTTCTCAAAAAATTGATCTTCCCAATGAAAAATTGCGACTCTTTGAGGTTTCTAGGATGGTTGATTTTAAATATGTCTTTAATCATGTTAGGGTCTACTTTTATTCCTTCTTCAGAAATTATGTGGTCAAGAAGTTTTCCTTCTTGGAGACCAAAGAGTGTCTTTTTGGGATTCAAAGATAAGCCATATTTTCTACATTTCTCAAAAAAATTTCTAAAATGAATCAAATGTTCTTTATTAGTTTTGGAGAAAATAGTAATGTCATCAAGGTAGATGATTATAAAATAGCCTATGTCTTTTGAAATGGCTATGTCCATGGCCCTTTGGAATGTGGCCCTTGCATTCATTAAACCAAGTGGCATTTTAACATACATGAATGTACCCCAAGGTGTGGTAAAAGCAGTTTTGTGTTGATCACTTGGGAGTAATAGCACTTGGTTGTAGCCTAAAAAACCATCCAACAGTGATATTATTTTAGATCCAACCACCCTTTGAAGTATGTGGTCCATTTTAGGCAAAGGATAATTATCTTTCGGGGAGGCTCTGTTCAGATTTCTAAAGTCAATGCAAAGCCTAATTTCCCCAGTCTTCTTCCTAACAAGCACAAGGTTGGACTCCCACTGTGAGTATCTAAGGGAAACTATGATCCCAACATCATACATTTTATTAATCTCTTTCTCAACTAAAGGTAATAAAACATGGTTTATCCTTCTTAGTTTTTGTTTGAAAGGTTTCTGATTTTCCTTAAAAGGAATTTTGTGTTGAATAATGCTGGTATCATATGATTTCAGATCTTTGTACCCCCATGCAAACACATCTCCAAACTCTTTGAAAATTTCAATATATTCTTGTTTGATATGAGTAGGGAGAGTGCTAGATAACTTGATCATTTTGGGTTCATCTATGTTGCCTATGTTATGTTCTTCTAGATTGGTTTCTGTAGGCTCCATTTTTGGTTTTTTAGCTACATCATTGAAATAAAATAGCTCCTCTAATGGTGTAAGACCTCTTGGTATTGAATAATTTTAACATTGTAAAACTTCAAGGTCCTTTTGGTCTGTTTTGTTTAGTAATTCTGTTGTATAAAGATATTCAAATTGATTTATATCAGCAGTAGAGGACAACTCTGTTTTATGGACTTATTTTTCATCAAAACATTCTTTTTCATGGCTTGAGCTAGGTGTTAATTCAATAAAATAATTTCTTGATTGCAGAAAATCATCAATGTGTTCATCACCTTCAAATACTTGCTAATAGTCTTCATTGTCAGGGATTGTGGGCCTATTTTTTACCTTGACAATGAATTTTTCATTTTCATGGGGTATTTGGCAATTGCTGGCAGCAAAGGCAAGTTCATTTGCAAGGTTGTTTTGAGCTCTAGGAATGAAAGTGAGTTCATATTTTTCAAAGGTTTTTAGGAGCTCCAGGGAAGCATTCCTATATTCTCTTAATATTGGGTTTTTGGCTGAATACTCCACATTTATTTTCCTAATAATCAACTCTGAATCTCCTTGGACTGATATTTTCTTGGCTCCTAATTCTTTGAGAAAATGTAGGTCAAGGAGGAGAGCTTCATAATCTACAATGTTATTGGTGCATTGAAAAATAAAGTTTATAAGAATGTCCTTGGTTTGTATTGTGTATCCATACACCAGCTCCAAAACTTGTTTTTCTACAAGAGCCATAAAAGCTCATTTCCCACAGTGTTTGTATTTCACACTCATTGTCATTTTATTGTTCAGGGCTGCTACGGTTAAAGCTGTCAGATTCTTCTTTTAGGGACATATTTGACAGTTCAGGTTGTCCTAACTCTATTTTATTTTCCTTTTCTTGTTGACTGATTTCTTCTTCATTGTACAAGATAAAGGAATCTAAATCTGAATGAATAGAATAATCAAGAGTGTTGTTTGGCCTATCTATGTTGCTTACCATAAATTTCATATGAGATTCTCTGTATAATCTTCTAATTTGGTTGAAAACTGGTATGGTAGCATAAGACATGTCCATTTGAAGGCTTCCTTGAAGTTTTTCTCCCCATGCTCTAGATAAACGCATGCCATATTTTGGGGGAATGTCAGCAACAACTATGTCCATAACTAGAACCTTAGCAGGAATTTGTGCCAAATTGACACATAAATCCTTGATTAGGCCTAAACATTTTACTTTTCTTGAATCAAAGGAGTATAGGTCCTTGTAAGGTTTGGTGATTTCTAGGCCTAATCTCTCCATCACCACTTTTGGCATAAGGTTGTGAGAGGCACCAGAATCTAGCATGGCATTGTGTAAATCTTATCATGTATATTCAAGCTGACATAAAATGGATGAATGTTTCCTTCTTGGTATTTTCCTTCTACTTCAGGACCAAACAACAGTTTTGGTTTATCATCTTTCAAGTTTAATGTATCAGTATCATTTCCTATATTCAAAGCTTTCAAAACTTGGTTTTATATACATCCTGGGTTACTAGTTCAACTAAGGGTATGCTAATTTTGATCTTGGCAATCTCACCTTCAAGACTGAAAGGGACTAATGTTTTTGACAAATTTACAACTGTTTTGTCAAGCATAGTATTTTAAGAAATTCTAATTTGCTGAGTTTTATTAGGATTGTTATCTAGGACATATTGTTAGGGCCACTAGCATAAGTACTAGGGAAGCTTGGGTCAACACTTTGCTGATTGCTTTTGTCCTTATTTGAGTCAATTTTCTTAGTCAAAGTGTTATTTCTGTTTGCTGTATTTTTAGAAGAATTTTCTAAAGTTTTCCTAACAGTAGTATCTGTGTTTTCATCATTGGAAATTTCTCGGTTCCTTTTGATTCTAAGATCATATTGTCTGTGCACCTCCATTATTGCATTTTCAAACCCCAATTGGTAATCTTTTGAATCCTCATGATTATTTTCAACTTGTTCTGAGGAGAAGAAACCTTGTTCTTCTTCAGTGAGGAAGACATCTGTCTGACTGTCATATCCTATCAGATTTACATGATTTTCTTCTAATCTTTCAGTTTCCCTTTCTTCTTCTTGATCTACATAGTTTTGTTGAAAGGGAGGCCTGATTTGCTGGTCATTATCTCTTTTTCTATATTGAATATGGTCTCTTCTGAAATTTGGATTTCTATTTCTGTTTTGGGAATTGATTTGGTTTTCTCTTGGAGACACTCTATCACTTAAGTTCATTTTCTCAAGCATTCTTTCCATTACTCTCACTAAGTTATCAATTTTGGCATCAGATGATGAGGTTGATGCCATTGTTTCATCTTTATATGTAACTCTTTCCTTTGATTTCAATCTATCTCTTTTCCTAATCAGATTTGCTTCCACACTAACGGCTACCCTCTGCATATCTTCTAAAGTCAAGGGGTCTCTTTCTCTTAGTTGGTAGGCCATGTCTGGATTAAAGCCTTCAGGAAATTTAGCTAAGGCTAGGCCTAGTGGAGGTTTCATGTTTGGGGGAAGTGCATTGTAAACACTATTGAATCTAGTGCAATAATCTTGGACACTTTCCCTAATGTTTCTTTTGAGGTTTCTATATTCTGAAAGGATTTGGAGAGGGTTCTTTTTAACATCCCATTTGTTTATGAATGTTTGGTATAAAGAAGGGAGATCATTTATGCTATTAGGAGTCAAGCCTTTAAACCGTTTCTTGGCTTCTCCTCCTAAACTTTGGGCAAATATTCTCATCTTAATGGTCTCTTCTTCTATTTCCATGTAATCAAAGGCATCATCCATTTTATCTACATGTTGTTGGGTAGTAGTAGATTCAATTCCAGTGAAATGTGGAATTCTAGATTGATAATCATTTGGTAAAGGAACCAAAGGTTGTGGTAACACTAATGGGACATACCATGCTGCCATGGTAGGAGAAAATGGGGGATTTACAAGGGGTGGATTTGTGAAAGGGAAAGTGGGATGAAAAGAAGTGTTTTGAACAGTGGATGTGTGGATGGGTGTGGTGGAATTGTTTGGACTAGCAAGCTGATTATGAGAAAATTTGTTATGGAAAGAACTGAAGTGGCGGAGAAGCTAAAAATTAGGTGGAGTGGAAGGAGAGGCTTCTCTGCTAAACTTCTGCTACAAATCTGTGGGCTCAAGGTAATATTGGTAAATATCACTATGTGACTTGGTTCTAAATAGGTTCTTTGTGTGAGACAAGTCAAAGTGGGGATCTTTCAAGATTGTAAGGTTTTCAGGGACAGATCTTGTTCTTTGGATGGCTCTACCAATAGTTAAATTTCCTACTTTAGAAGTTTGCCGCAAAATATTTTCTGGATCATCAACTATTGGAGGAGGATCAGGGTTTGGATGAGATATGGTATTGATCCTATGTGAAGCCAAATTTCAATTTCAAAATGTAGAGAGGCTAAAAGCTATAAGGACTGTTTTCAAATGTTTTTACCTCTCTTAGTGTTTAGTACCTTGCTAAAGTATGGAACTAGGCTTATAAACTTCTTTAGGATTGATTTGATTCAATATTAACATAATCTAAAAGAACTAGTGGATAAATAGGCCTACTGGGGCTAGTGGAGTCGTCAGGTGGAAATTTTTAGCTTTTTGAAGGTAAAATGAGTTATGGTCCACCACCAATAAGTAATAAAATCAATCAGGGAATGCTTTGGGGTTTTCTGAGTTTTTATGTGGTTCTTATGGTTTCTGGAGTCCTAAGGAGTACTTATTTTGTCACTGACTTAGAACGTCCCACCGTGATGGCCAGAATGTTGTGATCCTGTGATTTGGCAGATTGGCATACCAAATGACAAGGAAACATGGAACCAATATTTAGAGTTCTAGGACCTAGCCTTCCTAGACTCAGAGAGGGATCTCTCAGGTTATTTGCAAAGGATATGTGCTTGTTTTCTCTTCAACGGTTGATTTTAGGTTAGTTATTAAGTGCAAGGTTTGTTTGATTTTTTTGGTTGGACATAATGATAAAAAAACATAGAAAGAATGGAAAATCTCTAAATCATTGGGCAATGGAGTCAAATGGAAGTCATGATAAGTTTATAAAGGGATCAGGGAGTATCATAGGGCAAATCTAACTTGGCCAGTGGATCTTCAAATTTTTTGGAATAATGAGGTGAACATTAAGGATAAGAATGAAAACTAGGACAAAGAGCAATTAAGAATTCTTTATCATGTACTTTAAAAAATAGAAATCTTTCAAGGTATCTATTTTGAAGCAAGCCAAAGGACAGGGAAAACCATAGACTTCTTTGGAATGAATTTTAATAAGCAAACATTTCAGACAAAAATCCAACATTCAAAGACTACTTTCATATGAGAAAACATATAAGATGACAATGAGAGCAGCCTAAGATCAAACATAAATAATCTAATCTGCTTTTGATTAAATCTCTAAGGATATTCAAAGCAACTTTTAAAGGTAGACCAGAGGACAGGGTGTACCATAGACTTCCCTAGTTTAGACTCTACTAAGCATACTTTAAAGAAGTTTCAGAAATAATTCTCAAGTTGTACTCAAGGAGCATGGACTCACCACTCAATTTCTTGGTTTCACTATATTGAAATCACTCCTTAGAAATAACTTCTCAAGCCGTACTCAAAGGAACATGGACTTACCAAAAGAGAAACTCCTTGGTTATACTCCATTGAATTATTTCTAAAATAACAAGCTAGATGGAACTGGAGGGAAATTAAAAATCCTCCAATCAGACCTTGCAGAAGAAAACATTGAGACAGTGAAGTGCAAATAGAACTAAGGTGCTTTCAAAAGACATTTCTTAGCCTAAAACCTTTACTCTACTGTAACAAAGAAAGATGAAAACATAATGAAATTAGGAAATAACAATAACAGATAGAAGCACTTCACCAACAACAAAGCTCAAGGATCCAATGATCTAGCCTCCTCCATCAACAAACAAATCAGGGCATCCACAAGATACAAGACATCAATTTTCCTTCAACTTCTAAGAGACTATGTATTACTTCAAAGAGTCATCAAATGCCAACAATACAATGAGTATAGATGTAGTATTTATGCTAAAAATGAGGAGGTGGAGCTCAAGATAGGGTTTGAGTGTCATTAATTACAGAGTAAATGTAGTCCTAACCTTGAAAACCATGCAAGGCATAAGGCAGGAATATCTGCAGCTACTTCTCTGTTTTAATAACTCTATCTTAACTTCTAAAGAAGAAAAGGTAAAAAGTTTGACTTTTAAGGCCTATTCTTAACTATTACAAGAAATGCCTTGACAGATAAAAATACCTTCTGACTATGTAATAACTGCCCAAATGCCTTTATGAAAAGGAAACATGCTATAGGTGGAAGTTTTATCTTTTGGAGGAGTAGCTGCTTCCTTGTTGAGTTTTTCAAGGCTGTCTTTGGGTTATTTGTCTTTGTTTTAATCATAAATCTGTCTTTTAGGCCTTCAAACCTTGATTTTGTTTTGATAATCTACCTTACTGCCTTTATCCTCTATTCTGCTTTATGAATTTTTTATTCATTTATCCTTTATCTTTAAACTTTTCACTTTTCATCTTTAATCACTATATTTAAGGGCTAATATTCTGTTTTAATCGTTTGATCTGTAATTAGCCCTTTTGATCCTTTTGTCTTCCTTTCTTCATTGCCTCCCCTAATTGTGACTTTATGTGTGAAGGGAGGGTTTCTTTATTGTGTTGGAGGGTCATTGATTGATCGATGATCATGATTCATCATCAATCAAACCCTGAGAAAAAGATCTCTGAGCTTCATAATTTATTTTTAAGACCCCTGAGTCATCACTAAGGGGTTTCATTCAACAAACAGCAGTGGGAGGGCATCTGGCCTGTTTCTGCCATTAAAAACCTACAAAAACATAAAACAACGTTAATTTAAAACTTGCGGGAGGGGTTAAATTGCCCTTTCTTAGGGTTTGGAGCCTCAAGGGTGATTTGCAGAGGAGGAGGGAATGTAGAAAGAAGATTTCCAGAGGTGGAACATGGCAGAGAAGAGAAGAAATTTGAATTATGGCGCAAAGGTGGAGAAGGTGGTTTTTGGAAAAACCATGGTCGTTTATCGCATGGGCATAAAGCGGTAAGTGGTATTGAGCTGGGGCTGCTCGATTCCACTAATCGACTATCGCGTGGCAGGGAAAAAACTACCTATTTCGCGTGGATCAGGACTGTTAAAGTTTGGCACCGATTTCCATGCAATATTGGATTTGGACCGTTAGATCTCAAGAGGTGAGATCGATGGTGCGGATGGGTGGAGGGACTGGTGTGCATGTTTGTGGAGTGGAGCCCGAGACAAGTGGCAGGTAGCGGTTGGTTGGCAGCGGGGTAGTGGAAAGTGGGGCCCGACTTGGTAACGTAGTAGTTTTGTTGTGTTGCAGGGTTGAGGTAGGAGATGGGATGACCGTTGGATCGGGGGAACAAATCCCGATCAACGGTGGAGATTTTCCTGGTAAAAGGTGCAGGTGAAAAATAAGTGGGCCCTCTTTTTAATGTTTTTCGAAGGTTTGAGTGGGTTTTTATAAATTTAGGGGTATAAAAATAAAAGTAGGGAAGGGGCTTTATAAATGGGCGGAAGCCTTGGTCTTATGGGAGCAGAGGGGACGGGGGCTGAGACAAGAAGAGGCTGAAGGCCCAATTTATGAAAGAATGCGCTTTTAACAAAAAATAGAGTTTTTATGAAAATTTAAAGTGTTCGATAGGCTTAGAAGTTAATTTTAAACAATGTAAAAAGAGTTTTTACATTGTTTTTAAGGGGTTTTTTAGAAGAAAATGATGTGTGAGGGGAATTTTTTAGGGTTTTTTGAAGGGGAAAAAGGGGATGAATGAGGGTGTAAGTGAGGTGATGAAATGACGGAAACATGCCCAGAAAATGGAGTTTTCTTTGCAGTAGGGTAAACTTTGAGAAGGTAAAATATAAAGTTTATAGTGGAATCAGTTAGGTGTAGGATGATGAAGGCAGTGAGCTTTCTAGAACTTACAATGTTTCTTCAAATATTGTTTCTAGAAATTTAGGCTTTACAACTTAGTCATATTTTGATATCAGAAAAATTACTGATGACTAACAGTGGCTCCACTTCGGGAGGGTAGCTTTCCTTTCAAGGTGTCCAGAACCTCAGTTCATGAAATCTCCGAGTTTCAGCATGCCTTATCCTTTGGGCATATTTCTAATCTTTTTCCTCACTTGCTGATATTTCATTGAAGTATTAATATTATCAATCTACAATATATGATTTCTGTCAATAGTATTTCTACCTACCCAATCCTACTTGTCCTAACATTTTTTCTTCTTTGAGTGCATTTGTATTGGAAACTCTTGACACTTTTACTTTGGAAAATAGAAATAAACCATCTAAACCTATCCTTATTTCTTCCAAAAATTCAGATTAAACTAGTGAACTATTTTTATTTTCTACCTAAACTGTTTGACTGCCAAGATTAAGTTGGTTGGCAGTCTTGATTCTTTATCTAATGACATGAAATTTAAAGCATGGTTTTGAATCAGGTTTAGATAATCTGATTCACCATGGTTGTGGCATTTAAACAAGCTTCACACAAAAATTATTTGCATAAAAGTAAATTTAGAAATATAAGGCTTTGATTTATCATTAGTAATGCATCCTTATCTATCTCTTTGGTTCTATTTTGAGCATGTGGAACTAGAATATTTATATTTTCCTAATCTATCATTCTTGATAAGTCTAGTCTGAAATAATCTTTGACAATATTTGTTTCTACTAACTTATCAACAAAAATTTAAAGCATGTTCAGCCATGATTAGGCTAGATGACTGAACATATATCTTTTTTTTTAAAATCAGCAGTGGCATTTAGACTTGCACACTTTCAGAAATACTGTTTTTTGGGTATGGGGTTGTACCTCTTTTGATTTGCCCTCTTTTTCCTTTTCTTTTCTTTCATTGTTTTTGTATTTTATTTGATTTTTTCTCATGCTATGGTATGTATAATGAGTGAAAAATTTGAATCTAGGAATCTTGACAGAAATAATGTTTAAGCATCCTGCCATTGACAGGACTTCCAAATAGTTCTTCTCCATTCAACCCTTGTAAAAAGAAAGCATTATGACCCCTAATTGAGTGAATGATATGAAGCCCATTCCATAAATTCTCAAACTTTCCATGTTTACCTTTATCTTCCCTCCTTGAATGTCATTTCAAAACTGTGTCTCCAACTTGGAAGTTATTTGATTTGGTTCTTCTGTTAAAGATCTTCTTGATGTTTTATTGAACTGCCTGTGTCCTTTTGTATAATTATTCTCTTGTCTGCTGTAAATGAATAGTTTGATTTAGTCTTCTCTACATGTCATGTTATTCTGTTTGTACTTATTGGAGAAATTTTATGACTAAGAACCCAAAAGATGTAGGGAAAACTGCATCTAGGCCATATACCAGTTGATAGGGGGACATATTTATTGATTTCTTTGTGGTTAGCCTATCAGCCCATAATGCATGAACCAACTTACTATGCCATGATTTCTGATTTTGATCCAACATTTTTTTGATAATGTTGACCAGAATTTTGTTGGAGGATTCAACTAATCCATTACCTTGGGGGTAGTAAGCCGTGGAATGGCCCAATGTGATATGATATTTGTAGCAGAAGTCAACCATTCTTTTGGATTTGAAGGCAGCAACATTGTTTGTAATAATTTTCCTAAGACAACCAAATCTGGATAGTATGTTAGTTTCAAGGAACTTGATAATGACAGAGTCAGTAGAATTCCTAGAGGGGATAGCTTCTATCCACTTGGTAAAGTAATCTGTAGAAGTAAGGATCCACTTATGTTGGGAAGATGAGGTTGCGTGAATTCCTCCAATAAATTCTAAACCCCATTGCTGAAAGGGATCCTCAACATTGATGGGATGCAAAGGTAAAGGTAGGAGCTTTCTCTTGCCATCAAAAATTTGACACTTATGGAAAGTCATGACTAGTTTTTGAGTATCTGGGAAAAGGGTGGGCCAATAATAGCCAGCTCTAAAAATCTAGTTGGTTGTTGTCTTCTAGTAAAGGTGGCCTCCACATTCTCCCTCATGCAGCTCATGCATGATTTTTCCTGCATCATCCTCAAGTAAACATTTAAGCAATATACCAACAAGATTTTTCTGATATAATAATCCATCTAAAATGCAGTAATATAAAGCTTATTGTTTCAAGAATATTGCTTTAGTCTTAGATAGAGAAGGAGGAGTATTAAGATAGAGAATCACATAAATGATATCATCATACCAAAATGAATTCAAAAATTTTTCTTCAATGTATGGAGCTGTGAATTCTTCTTGTTCTTCTAAAACATCAACCATGTTTATATCTAATGCTTGGAAATTTGATTCTGCCATAAGTTTTGCTAATCCTTGTCCTTTAATCAGCTTGGTAGGCCTGAACTCTAAATCGTATTCTAAGATAATTTCAATCCATTTTCCCCTTTTACCATCAGGGTCTTGATTTATAATGTCCTTGACAACTGCATGTGGGACAAAAGCAATGATACAAGAGTGTAAAATGTAGACACGGAAATCTTTCAATTCTTTTATCAAGGCTAAAGCTTGTTTCTCCATGATATTATATTTGAGTGGAGCATCTCTCAAGGCTCTACCGAAAAAGGATATTGGTTGTTCTTGGCCCATGTTATTCTTTTGCAACAAAACTGCAGCAATGGTGTGTTCAATGAGAAAATGTAGAAATAATTAGTGAAATTAGGGCTAATAAGAACTGGTGTTTGAGTGAGGGCTTGTTTTACCAGTTCAAATGACTGCTTCGATTGTAAGATAGATTTAACCCTTGTTTCCTTTTTGAGCATGTTTGTGATATTCCTCAAAATTTCAGCAAGGTTGGGGATGAACCTTCTCAAAAAATTGATCTTCCCAATGAAAGATTGCAACTCTTTGAGGTTTCTAGGATGGCTGATTTTAAATATTCCTTCAATCATTTTAGGGTCTACTTTGATTCCTTCTTCAGAAATTATGTGGCCAAGAAGTTTTCCTTCTTAGAGACCAAAGAGTGTCTTTTTGGGATTCAAAGATAAGCCATATTTTCTACATTTCTCAAATTTTTTTCTAAAATGAATCAAATGTTCTTTATTAGTTTTGGAGAAAATAGTAATGTCATCAAGGTAGATGATTATAAAATATCCTATGTCTTTTGAAATGGTTATTTCCATGGCCCTTTGGAATGTGGCCCCTGCATTCATTAAACCAAGTGGAATTTTAACATACATGAATGTACCCCAAGGTGTGGTAAAAGCAGTTTTGTGTTGATCACTTGGGAGTAATAGCACTTGGTTGTAGCCTGAAAAACCATCCAACAGTGATATTATTTTAGATCCAACCACCCTTTGAAGTATGTGGTCCATTTTAGGCAAAGGATAATTATCTTTCGGGGAGGCTCTGTTCAAATTTCTAAAGTCAATGCAAAGCCTAATTTCCCCAGTCTTCTTCCTAACAAACACAAGTTTGGATACCCACTGTGAGTATCTAAGAGGAACTATGATCCCAACATCATACATATTCTTAATCTCTTTCTCAACTAAAGGTAATAAAATAGGTTTTATCCTTCTTAGTCTTTGTTTGAAAGGTTTCTGATTTTCATTAAGAGGAATTTTGTGTTGAATAATGCTGGTATCATATGATTTTAGATCTTTGTACCCCCATGCAAACACATCTCCAACCTCTTTGAAAAGTTCAATATATTCTTGTTTGATATGAGTAGGGAGAGTGCTAGATAACTTGATCATTTTGGGTTCATCTATGTTGCCTATGTTATGTTCTTCTACATTAGTTTCTGTAGGCTCCATCTTTGGTTTTTTAGCTACATCATTGATATCAAACATCTCCTCTAATGGTGTAAGACCTCTTGGTATTGAATCATTTTTACATTGTAAAACTTCAAGGTCCTTTTGGTCTGTTTTGTTTAGTAATTCTGCTGTATAAAGATATTCAAATTGATTTATATCAACATTAGAGGACAACTCTGTTTTATGGACTTGTTTTTCATCAAAACATTTTTTTTCATGGCTTGAGCTAGGTGTTAATTCAATAAAATCATTTCTTGATTGCAGAAAATCATCAATGTGTTCATCACCTTCAAAGGCTTCCCAATAGTCTTCATTTTCAGGGATCGTGGGCTTGTTTTTTACCTTGAAAGTGAATTGTTCATTTTCATGGGGGATTTGGCAATTGTTGGTAGCAGAGGAAAGTTCATTTTCAAGGTTGTTTTGAGCTCTAGGGATGAAAGTGAGTTCATATTTTTCAAAGGTTTTTAGGAGCTCCAGGGAAGCATTCCTATATTCTCTTAATCTTGGGTTTTTGGCTGAATATTGTCCTTTTATTTGCCTAATAATTAGCTCTGAATCTCCTTGGACTGATATTTTCTTGGCTCCTAAATCTTTGAGAAAATGTAGGCCAAGGAGGAGAGCTTCATACTCTGCAATATTATTGGTGCATTGTAAATCAAGTTTATAAGAATGTCTTTGGTTTTTATTGTGTATCCATACACCAGCTCCACAATTTGTTTTGCTACAAGAGCCATCAAAGCTCATTTCCCACAGTGTTCCTATTTCACACTCATTTTCATTTTGATGTTCAGGGGTACTAAGTTTAAAGCTATCAGATTCTTCTTTTAGGGACAGATTTGACAGTTCAAGTGGTCCTAACTCTATTTTATTTTCCTTTTCTTGTTGAATGATTTCTTCTTCATTGTACAAGATAAAGGAATCTAAATCTGAATGAATAGAATAATCAGGAGTGTTGTTTGGCCTATCTATGTTGCTTACCATAAATTTCATATGAGATTCTCTGTATAATCTTCTAGTTTGGTTGAAAACTAGTATGGTAGCATAAGACATGTCCATTTGAAGGCTTCCTTGAAGTTTTTCTCCCCATGATCTAGATAAAAGCATGCCATATTTTGGGGGAATGTCAGCAACAACTATGTCCATAACTAGACCCTTAGCAGGAATTTGTGCTAGATTGACACATAAATCCTTGATTAGGCCTAAAAATTTTACTCTACTTGAATCAAAGGAGTATAGGTCCTTGTAAGGTTTGGTGATTTCTAGGCCTAATCTCTCCATCACCACTTTTAGCATAAGGTTGTGAGAGGCACCAGAATCTAGCATGGCATTGTGTAAAACCTTATCATGTATATTTAAGCTAACATAAAATGGAGGAATGGTTCCTTCTTGGTATTTTCCTTCTACTTCAATACCAAACAAAAGTTCTGGGTTATCATCTATCAAGTTTAATGTATCAGTATCATTGCCTATATTCAAATCTTTCAAAACTTGGTTTTTATATACATCCTGGGTTACTAGTTCAGCTAAGGGTATGCTAATTTTGATCTTGGCAATCTCACCTTCAAGACTGAAAGGGACTAATGTTTTTGACATATTTACATATGTTTTTTCAAGCATATTCTTTTCAACAATTCTGATTTCTGATTGTTATCTAGGACATATTTGTCAGGGCCACTAGCAGAAGTACTAGGGCAGCTTGGGTCAACAATTTGCTGATTTGTTTGTCCTTATTTGAGTCAATTTTATTAGTCAAAGTGTTATTTATGTTTGCTGTATTTTTAGGAGAATTTTCTGAAGTTTTCCTCACAATAGTATCTATGTTTTCATCATCGAAAATTTATGGGTTCCTTTTGCTTCTAAGATCATATTGTCTGTGCACCTCCATTATTGCATTTTCAAATCCTAATTGGTAATATTCAGAATCCTCGTGATTATTTTCAACTTGTTCTGAGGAGAAGAAACCTTGTTCTTCTTCAGTGAGGAAGACATCTGTCTCACTGTCAGATCCTATTAGATTTACATGATTTTCTTCTAATCTTTCAGTTTCCATTTCTTCTTCTTGATCTACATAGTTTTGTTGAAAGGGTGGCCTGATTTGCTGGTCATTATCTCTTTATCTATCTTGAATATGGTCTCTTCTGAAATTTGGATTTCTATTTCTGTTTTGGGAATTGATTTGGTTTTCTCTTGGAGGCACTCTATCAATTAAGTTTATTTTCTCAAGCATTCTTTCCATTACTCTCACTAAGTTATCAATTTTGGCATCAGATGATGAGGTTGATGCCATTGTTTCATCTTTATATGTAACTCTTTTCTCTGATTTCAGTCTAGCTCCTTTCTCAATCAGATTTTCTTCCACACTAATTGCTCCCCTCTGCATATCTAGATCAAAGCCTTCAGGAAATTTAGCTGAGGCTAGGCCTAGTGGAGGTTTTATGTTTGGGGGAAGTGCATTGTAAACACTATTGAATCTAGTGCAATAATCTTGGACACTTTCTCCAATGTTTCTTTTTTAGGTTGCTATATTCTGAAAGGATTTAGAGAGGGTTATTGTTAACTTCCCATTTGTTTATGAATGTTTGGTATAAAGAAGGGAGATCATTTATGCTATTAGGAGTTAAGCCTTTAAACCATTTCTTGGCTTCTCCTCCTAAAATTTGGGCAAAGATTGTCATCTTAATGGTCTCTTATTCTATTTCCATGTAATCAAAGGCATCATCCATTTTATCTACATGTTTTTGGGCAGTAGTAGATTCAGTTCCAGTGAAATGGGGAATTATAGTTTGATAATAATTTGGTAGAGGAACCATAGGTTGTGGTAACACTAATGGGGCATACCATGCTTCCATGGTGGGATAAAATGGGTGATTTACAAGGGTTTGATTTGTGAAAGGGAAAGTGTGATGAAAAGAAGTTTTTTGAACAGTGGATGTGTAGATGGGGGTGGTGGAATTGTTTGGACTAGCAAGCTGATTATGAACATATTTGTTATGGAAATAACTGAAGTGGTGGAGAAGCTAAAAATCAGGAGGAGTGGAAGGAGAGGCTTCTCTGCTAAAGTTCTTCTGCAAATATGTGGGCTCAAGGTCAGATTGGTCAATATCACTATGTGACTTGGTTCTAAATAGGTTATTTGTGTGAGACAAGTCAAAGTGGGGATCTTTCAAGACTGTAAGGTTTCCAGGGACAGATCTTGTTCTTTGGATGGCTCTACCAGTAGTTAAATTTCCAGATTTATAAGTTTGCCACAAAATCGTTTCTGGATCATCAACTATTGGAGGAGGATTAAGGTCTGGATGAGATTTGGTATTGATCCTATGTGAAGCCAGATTTCAATTTCAAAATGTAGAGAGGCTGAAAGCTCTAAGGACTTTTTTCAAATTTTCTGACCTATCTTAGTGTTTAGTACCTTGCTAAAGTATGGAACTAGGTTTCTAAAATTCTTTAGGATTGATTTGATACAATATTAAGGGAATCTAAAAGAACTAGTGGATAAATAGGCCTACAAGGCTAGTGGAGTTGCCAGGTAGAATTTTTTAGCTTTTTGAAGGTAAAATGAGTTATGGTCCACCACCAATAAGTAATAAAACCAATCAGGGAATGTTTTGGGGTTTTCTTAGTTTTTTTGTGGTTCTTATGGTTTCTGGAGTCCTAAGGAGTACTTATTTTGTCACTGACTCAAAATTTCCCATCGTGATCGCCAGAATGTTGTGATCCTGTGATTTTGCAGATTGGCATACCAAATGACAAGGCAACATGGAACCAATCTTTAGAGTTCTAGGACCTAGCCTTCCCAGACTCAAAGAGGGATCTCTCAAGTTATTTGCAAAGGATATGTGATTGTTTGCTCTTCAATGGTTGATTTTAGGCTATTTATTAAGTGCAAGGATTGTTTGATTGTTTTGGTTGGACATAATGATCAAAAAGCATAGATAGAATGGGAAATCTCTAAATAATTGGGCAATGGAGTCAAATGGAAGTCATAATAAGTTTATAAAGGGATCGGGGAGTATCATAGGGAAAATCTAACTTGGCCAATGGATCTTCACAATTTTTGGAATAATGAGGTGAACATTAAGGATAAAAATGAAAATTATGAAAAAGTGCAATTAAGAATTATTTATCATGTACTTTAAACAAGAGACATCTTTCAAGGTATCTATTTTGAAGAAATTCAAAGGATAGGGAAAACCATAGAATTCTTTGGACAAAATTTTAATAAGAAAACCTTTCTGACAACAATCTAGAAATCAAAGACTACTTTTAGATGAGAAAACATATAAGATGACAATGAGAGAAGCCTAAGATCAAACAAAAATAATATAATCTGCTTTTGATTAACTCTCTAAGGATATTCAAAGCAACTTTTAAACGCAGACCAAAGGGCAGGGCGCACCATAGACTTCCCTGGTTTAGACTCTACTAAGCATACTTTAAATAAGTTTCAGAAATAATTCTCAAGTTGTACTCAAGGAGCATGGACTCACCACTGAATTTCCTGGTTTCACTCTATTGAAATCACTCCTTAGAAATAACTTCTCAAGACGTACTCAAAGGAACATGGACTTACCAAAAAAGAAATTCCTTGGTTATACTCTATTGAATTATTTCTAAAATAACAAGCAAGATGGAACTGGAGGGCAATTAAGAATCCTCCAATTAGACCTTGCAGAAGAAAACATTGAGACAGTGAAGAGCAAATAGAATTAAGGTGCTTTCAAAAGACATTTCTAAGCCTAAAAACTTTACTCTACTATAACAAAGAAAGATGAAAACATAATGAAAACAGGAAATAACAATAATAGATAGAAGCATTTCACCAACAACCAAGCTCAGGGATCTAGTGATCTAGCCTTCTCCATCAACAAACAAATCAGGGCATCCACAAGATCCAAGACATCAATTTTCCTTCAACTTCCAAGAGACTATGTATTACTTCAAAGAGTCATCAAATGCCAACAATACAATGAGTATAGATGCAGTATTTATGCCGCAAATGAGGAGGTGGAGGTCAAGATAGGGTTTGAGTGTCATTAATTATGAAGTAAATGTAGTCCTAACCTTGAAAACCATGCAAGGCATAAGGCAGGAATATCTACAGCTACTTCTCTGTTTGAATAACTCTGTCTTAACTTCTAAAGAAGAAGAGGTAAAAAGTTTGACTTTTAAGGCCTATTCTTAACGATTACAATAACTACCTTGACAGATAAAAATATCTTCCGACTGTGTAATAATTTCCCAAATGCCTTTATGAAAAGGAAACATGCTATACGTGGAAACTTGATCTTTTGGAGGAGTAACTACTTCCTTGTTGAGTTTTTCGAGGCTGTCTTTGGGTTATCTGTCTTTGTTTTAATCATAAATCTGTCTTTTAGGCCTTCGAACCTTGATTTTGTTTTAATAATTTGCCTTACTGTCTTTATCCTCTATTCTGCTTTATGAATGTTTTATTCATTTATCCTTTATCTTTAAACTTTTGACTTTTCATCTTTAATCACTGTCTTTAAGGGCTAATCTTCTGTTTTAATCCTTTGATCTGTAATTAGCCCTTTTAATCCTTCTGTCTTCCTTTCTTCATTGCCTCCCCTAATTGTGATTTTCTATGTGCAGGGAGGGTTTCTTCATTAGATTGGAGGGTCATTAATTCATCAATGATCATGATTCATCATCAATCAAACCCTGAGAATGTAATATTCCCTTTTCGGGTATTTCTGCAATATGGTCCTCAAGGACACTGTATAAGGGAGGTAATGTAAAAACAAGTTGAAAGGGGGCTTGGATCCCCTTTTTAACTCACTAAAAACTTCTCTTATAGAAGTTGAGCTCAAAGAAATGACTCTAGCTGGGTTATTCAGATCTCCCCAAACTAGATCCCATAAAGAGTGCTCAAAGAGAGAGCTTACAGCAATACATGAACACAATCATACACTCTAAAAATATGAGTGCAACATAAGATGAAATATATTACAGCCATCATGTACATTAATATTTCAAAAACAATATACAGAAATATCATGAGGAATAAACCCCTCATGCAATGGGAATCAACCTCCAAAGATTAATACATGAAATACAAGAGATGCAACAACTGCATAAAATGCCGGAAAGCAGTGACAACACTTTCTCTAGGAGTGTAGTTGCTACTATAGATGTGCATACATGAAATATTACTAAAATATACAAGAAATTCCCAAGAATAGAAGAATGGGCTCCAATACAAGATTTCTAGCCAATCTAGAAGAGATTTCTAGAAATGTTGGAAAATGTACAATGTGACAAATGACTTGTCACTGAAACTGAATCAAAATGAGAATAAGGCTATGGTAGATTTGAAATACCAATTCCATCCTCTGATAATGTTCTCAAGAAAAGGGATGATCCCTTTCACTCAAAAACACTCCTCCTGACAAGCTCTGGTGACCCTCCGAGCAACTTCCTGCATAAAATAACGTAGTTTTTGCCCAAGACTACACTGTGAGAGATGGTGAGTGATTGGACTGGTGCCAAAGATCTAAAATGAAGCCTAGGAGTCTCCTCTGCTGCTCCTCCAAAGAATATGCAAGAACTCCACTGAAGAACAAGCCAATATGACTCTATGAGTTCCTCTGTTGCTGCTCCCAGCAACATAATGTTTTCTGCCCAAAAAAATAACGTTGTAGCTAAAGGGATAAGCTTGGCCAAATGCTAGAATGAGGAAATGAATCTAAAAACCCCTCCTTCCTTGAGGATGAGGTAGGGATTCCCAACCGGGAACACCCTTGGGTGAAGAACACTACAACCCTGCTAAACAGCCCCAGGATGCAAGTCTATGCAGACCCAACAAAAATAATAAGCTAATGCATAATGAAAATGGGCTTCCATCTCCTCCTTATAAAGAAAATTAACTCTTCTTGTATAAATTTTCTGAATAATGATTAATTATCCACCGAGACTATCCTGATCACATACAATTCAAATTTATATGCAACACATAATCTCTTCCACTCAGATCATCAAACATGCGGAAATAAAATCAAGCGATAGCACATCAATTCATCATACACATTAACACAATATTTATGGGGAAAGCTTATAGCTGAAAACCCCGCAGCTATTTTGTATATTATAATGGAGAAATCAAGTAACAAACTCAGTACAATACTCCTCACAAGTACTCATTACTTTCTCATATAGTTACCCACAATCTAGCTCAGTTTTGAACAGGTTACTGGTTCAAAACTCACCGCCAATTGCCTTGCCTCTATTGTGCAATCCAGGCCTATCTATATAGAGATCCAAGGTTCGAATCTCCTTGGCTTGACTGCGCAATTTTCATGGACAAATCCTCCAAGTGTGGTGCAAAACTCATGCACAACTGATGTCGCCACTGATAGCTAACTCCACCCTTTCATCTACCTCTTTCACTGGTCTCCACTGAACTGATCATGCATTGTAGTGAACTGATGTGTTCTTGAGTTGAATAATGAGTTACTAATTAATGAATTAAATAATATTTAATTCACTCCACTCATAACTAATTGATTAGCTAGTTAAACTAATCTCAACTAGTTCAACTAAGATAATCAGAACACAACTCCACTATCTGTCTCATTAACTCCTCCAAAACTTCTGCCACTGAAGTCCAACCGAAGTCAACCATGCAAGATGCCATCAAACCCTAGGAACCACGTGATTCCTCTGTCAGTTGCATGAGCCACCTCCATGACTCGAACTGAAGTGCTCCAAGAGAGTAAACTGTTGTTTATAGTCAAAATATTATTAAGGGTAAATAATATTTGACTTTCATATTTTTAGGAGACACAGTCTAAAAATAGCCTGGGTCCTAAAAATAAGGGTCTCATCTATTTTTACCGACATGTCGCATACTTCAAGAATCTCCAACTGGAATTCCCAAATTATGCTCTGTATGTCTAAAAATAGACATAGTCTAAAAATAGGCTTTGCGCCAGAATTTGCCTGCGGGCCCACTTAGTGAAGGCGACTTCATTTCACTAAGCTCCATCATCTTGCTGCATTCTCAACACTCCCTCTCAGCAAGATATGAATTATCTGCAACCCCTATCCTGCCTCTGTGGAATTCGAACTTGCTCCTGGTGAGCGCCTTCGTCAGGATGTCGGCATCCTGATCCTCCGTGGGAACATATGAAAGCATCATGATTCTCCGCCGAACACAATCTCTGATATGATGGTACCTGATGTCGATGTGTTTGGACCTATCATGAAATACTGGATTAGCCGAGAGTTTAATGCAACTCTGGTTATCACAGTAGATCACTGTAGGCTCCAAATGCAACCTGAACAATCCTGCGAGGATCTTCCTCATCCAAATAGGCTCGCATGCAGCCAAGCTAGCTGCCATGTACTCGATCTCTGCTGAACTGAGTGCCATGGATCTCTGCTTCCTGCTGTACCAGGAAACTGCTGTTGACCCAATGCTGAAAACTCCTCCAGAAGTGTTCTTCCGGTCCGTTGGACTCCCTGCCCAATCTGCATCAGTGAAGCCAGAAAGCTTCGCTCCATCCTCCTGTCTGTACCATAGACCATATCCCGATGTGCCTCTGATATAGCGCAATACATGCTTTCTTGCCTTCCAAAAGAGCTTGGTAGGCTTAACCATAGCTTTCGAAAGTTGGTTAACTGCATAGCATATATCAGGTCGTGTATTGACCAGATACATAAGCGACCCCACCAACTGTCGATAGACAGTGGCATCCACTACCTCCGCTGAAGTAGCATCCTCCTTCCTCCAACCACCAGGAAGAGGAGTGTCAACAGGCTTGCAGCCTCGCATGTTGAACCTCTCCAGAATCTCCCGGGCATACTTGCCCTGAGAAACAAACAGTCCTCCACTGCGCTGCCAAATCTCCAATCCCAGGAAATAATGAAGGATGCCCAGGTCCTTCATCTCAAACTCTCGTGCAAGATCCTCCTCGCATGAAAGTATCAACTGCTCGTCGCCAGTCAAAATCAGATCATCTACATACAGTACGATGATCAACAGCTTCCCCTCCACCACAATCTGGTACAGGTTTGGATCCGCCTCACTCTTGGAGAATCCAAGCCCGGTGAAGTAGCTGTCTATCCGAGAGTACCAAGCACGAGGTGCTTGCTTCAGCCCGTACAGTGCTCTCTTGAGTCGGCACACATGCGACTCACTGCTGAAGATCTCAAAACCTTCAGGCTGCTCTATGTACACCTCCTCCTCAATAACTCCATTGAGGAACGCAGTCTTCACATCCATCCGATGAATGTGCCACCCCATCTGCGCTGAGAGAGCAAGGATCGTCCGTATGGAAGAGTACCTTGCGACAGGTGCAAAAGTCTCCTCATAGTCAATCCCCTCGATCTGTGAGAAGCCACGGGCGACAAATCTCGCCTTGTACTTCTCCACACCCCCGTCAGCCGCCTGCTTCACCTTGTAGATCCATCGCGAACCTACAACTGATTTCCCAACCGGTCTTGGGACAATCTCCCATGCACTGTTCCTGATGATCGAATCATATTCTTCGATCATGGCATCAACCCATGCGGTTTCCTCCACAGCTTCCTCAAAAGAGGATGGCTCTGTCACAACACATTGACTCATAAGAGCCATGTATCCAGTGTACCGATCCGGTGACTGTCTCTGTCTGCGCTGTGCTGTAGGTGGTCCCACAACCTTCTCTGCATCCCGAGCCAGTCGCTCAGCTTCTGTAGTGCGCATGCGCCCTCTGATGGTTGGCGCTGCCTGGGTGGTTTCTTCCACCTCCTGAACCTCCTCTTGTGGCTGATCCACATTCGGAAGCTCCTCCTTAGGAACTAACAGCTCCTCATCTGCATGCAAGTGTAGCTCCCTCTCAAGCGAACACTGCATGGCTTTCTCCTCCTCAAATTTTATATCCCGTCGCACAACAGTCTTTTGACTGTCTAACAAATACACCCGATAGTTGTGAGGTGTATCAGTGTACCCCACAAATATTCCAACCTCAGCAGTTGGATCCAACTTCCTTCTCACATCCTTCGTCACATGCATGTAGACAGGAGAACCAAAGATCCGCAAATGGGAAATATCAGGCCTCTTGCCAGAATAAGCCTCCTCCGGTGTACTCATGCCAAGAACCTTGTGAGGACAACGGTTCTGCACATACACTGCTGTATTGCATGCCTCAGCCTACAAGTGAAGGGGTAGGCCCTGATCATGCAACATCGCCCGTGCAGCACCCACGATCGTTCTGTTCTTCCGCTCAGCCACCCCGTTCTGCTGTGGGTTATGGGGTGCGATGAGCTCTCTCCGAATCCCTTCTGCGCTGCAGAACTCCTTGAATTCAGCCGAGATGAATTCACCAACGTTATCACTCCTTAGAGCAATCACCTTCTTCCCCGACTCCTTCTCGACCAGTGCTTTAAACTCACAGAACTTCGCGAATGTATCACTCTTCTTATGCATGAAGAAGATCCAACACTTTCGAGAGAAATCATCAACAAAGATCACATAATACCTGTGCTTTGCTGTCGAAGCAACTGAGAAAGGACCACACACGTCTGTGTGAACTTTCTCAAGGATCGTCGTGGCGCGACTATCCTTCTCGTGAAAGGTGGCTTTCACATACTTCCCTAAAGTACACCCCTTGCACTGATCTGACTGCGCAAGGGTGCCCTTAGGAAGTCCAGTAGAAATCTGCTGCAGAATCTTCAAAGCTCCATGGTGAAGATGGCCCAATCTCCTGTGCCATAGGTCGCCCTCATCATCCCGGCTCACCACATCTCCAGCCTTGCATGCCATAGCTGCGCAGTCATCTACCTGCAACTGATAAAGGTTCTGAGTTCGAACCCCTATCTTCCGGGTCTCTCCAGTAGTCTTACTGCGCAGGAAGGCTTTTCCTTCGCCGAAGACCACATCATACCCCTTATCCTCCAACATCGCCACAGAGATCAAGTTCTTCTTCAATCCAGGTACATGCATGACATCCTTCAATACAAAGGGTTTACCAGACTCCCTCCGAAAGGATATGGTACCGATACCAGTCGCACTGTATCTACCATCATCGCCCATCTCGATGTGCACACCCAAATCTTTGTCCTCCAGATCTGAGAACAACTCCCGATCTCCCGTCATATGAAATGACGCACCGTTGTCCAAGAACCATACCGATCCCAGCACACTTGAAACCAAGCATGCGATCAGTGAAAAGTCAAGCTCGAACTGTGAAGCCAAAGCTTCTCCATCTGCAGATCTTCCCGCTTGCTTGTTCTTCTTCTTCTTTCGACAATTGGTAGCATAATGTCCGTGATCATGGCAGTGAAAACACTTCACTTTCGCCATATCCTGCTTCTTGCCCTTTGCACCAGAATGAGAGGTTTTCTTACCCTTCCCCTTCTTTGCTTTGGCAACCAAAGCGCAGTTTTCTTCATCAGCTCCCTTCGATGAAGATCCATCTCGAGTAGTCCTCCTTATCTCCTCCTGCATGAGATCCGCCCAAAGGCGCTCCCATCCCGGCAGCTTCTCCCGACCATTGACACTATCTTGATATGAGTGCCAAGCCTTCAAAAGACCAAGGAGAGCCAGGTCGACCATGTCCTCGTCTTCGACAGTAACCCCCACACTTCCCAGCTCATCTCTGCACTGAGTGAACTTCGTGAGGTATTTGGCGATACTGTCGCCCTTTTCCATCTTGATGTTCCTGAGCTTATCTTTGAGCGCCAGCTTCCTTTGGTCACTCTTACTCTGGAATAGATCTGTTAAAGCTTTCCACATTAAATATGGAGAAGCCTTTCCATGCAGGCTGGATACAATATGATCCTTGACGCCCTCCAACAGGATCCTTCGACACTTCGCCATCTTCTTTTGCCATGCTTCGACTTCAGCAGGATCAGTGGGCTTTTGGACATCCATATCTATGAACTCCTTCAGACCATTATCTTCTAATACTGCCTCCATGCGATCCTTCCATGCAACATAATTCGAACTGCCTTCAAGAGCATATTTGAGTCGCAAACCGTTGAAAGACATTTTCAACACTGGCACCAAGAAAACAAAACTGCTGCAAAATTTCGAATTCCACCTCAAATCTCAACCGCTCTAGATCTGTGAGAACAAATTATTTCTAGCACAGAGATCGACTGCAAGGGGCGTTTACCAGACCTTTCACTTTCCGAAGAAAGATGAATCCGGAGGCTACCTGGCCCGCATGCAGACTCTGTCTACCGAAATAAGTTTGTAATCACCGTGATGATCAATCTCTGCTTCAATAGCTCCGATACCATGTAGAAATTTGCTGAATAATGATTAATTATCCACCGAGACTATCCTGATCACATACAATTCGAATTTATATGCAACACATAATCTCTTCCACTCAGATCATCACACACGCGGAAATAAAATCAAGCGATAACACATCAAATCATCATACACATTAACACAGTATGTATGGGGAAAGATTATAGCTGAAAACCCCGCAGCTATTGTGTATATTATAATGGAGAAATCAAGTAACAAACTCAATACAATACTCCTCACAAGTACTCAGTACTTTCTCATACAGTTACCCACAATCTAGCTCAGTTTTGAACAGGTTACTGGTTCAAAACTCACCGCCAATTGCCTTGCCTCTATTGTGCAATCCAGGCCTGTCTATATAGAGATCCAAGGTTCGAATCTCCTTGGATTGACTACGTAATTTTCATGGACAAATCCTCCAAGTGTGGTGCAAATCTCATGCACAACTGATGTTGCCACTGATAGCTAACTCCACCCTTTCATCTACCTCTTTCACTGGTCTCCACTGAACTGATCATGCACTGTAGTGAACTGATGTGTTTTTGAGTTGAATAATGAGTTACTAATTAATGAATTAAATAATATTTAATTCACTCCACTCATAACTAATTGATTAGCTAGTTAAACTAATCTCACCTAGTTCAACTAAAATAAACAGAACACAACTCCACTAGCTGTCTCATTAACTCCACCAAACTTCTGCCACTGAAGTCCTAACTGAAGTCAACCATGCATGATGCCATCAAACCCTTGGGAATAGCATAATTCCTCTGTTAGATGCATGAGCCACTTCTGTAGCTCGAACTGAAGTGCTCCAAGAGAGTAAACTGCTGTTTAGAGTCCAAATATTATTAAGGGTAAATAATATTTGACTTTCCTATTTTTAGGAGAGGCAGTCTAAAAATAGACTTCGACCTCTTCGACCTAAAAAATAGAGTCTCATCTATTTTTACCAACATGACCAATGCTCCAAGAATCTCAAAATGGAATCCCCGAACCATGCTCCATATGTCTAAAAATAGACATAGTCTAAAAATAGATTTTGCGCCAGAATTTGCCTGCGGGCCCACTTAGTGAAGGCGACTTCATTTCACTAAGCTCCATCATCTTGCTGAATTTTCAACACTTCTCACCATGGGTCCCATTCACACTTGCCTCTAGCTCATGCAAGTGGAGCCTCCACTAAAACTGCATTGTCTAAGAAGGTTCAATGTATCTAGACAATTTTAGTTGACTTGGTTAAAATGGCTAGATCATGCATGATCCAATCCTATTCACACCATGTGGTGATCAATTCAGCTGCTTTATTATTCCTCCTTTCACACAAGGAGTGATATTTCTTCATCAAAAGGGGTTAAGGTGTCTCCTTACCCATTTTATTCAACAAAATGAAAATATGCAAACTATAATGTTCCTTTTAGCTCTAGCCTAAAAATTGGGAACATTACAGTCCTCCCCTTCCACATGTTGCTTTTCCTCAAGCAACTGCATAGAGAGAACAAAATTCCTCCCCCTTCTTCTCTTGTGGCCTCCTCATCAACAATCTCCACCACTGCTCAAGATATCTTGCAACAAATCTGTCCTCCAATGCTTCCTCCCAAGTATGCAAACCAGAATGATGCACATCATGGAAAGATAGAAGGTGTAGGTGGAAACCTTCCTGCTGTGATATGGCCTCCTCAAGGTAGGGTTGATGACATGCATGGGAAAAATATATCCCCAATGATTATCCTCTCATCCATGCTATCATCCAAATAAAAATCTCAACCCCTGGTATATGTAATGTGTTGGGGCTGAATGGAGAGTTGGGATTTTGATTCCCAAGGTGTTTCTCCCTCCATTTGTGGTACATATGGGGCTACCTCTGTCCTTGGGCTGAAATGGTATGGCCTTCAAGACTGGCCCAAGCTTCCCCTTCAATAAAATTAGTCATGAAGTGCCCCCTCAAGTTCTCCAAGTGGTTTTTTCCACAAGAAGAGAAAAGTAGCAATGTGGCAATCATGGTTTGGCCATGGTGTCTCCTTCAATATAAAGCATGTACAATGGGGAGAGTCATGCTCCCAATGGGCTATACCAAAATATACAACACTCTTTCAATAGTGCTCCTTGTGAATGTATACACATCAGCAATACAAGGAGGCAACATGCAATAAAAACAAGTTGTCATAGGACAACTAGAGAGTGGGTCACTGCTCCACTCATGGGACCAACGCAGTGCACCTCTTACCTGCATCAAAAATAAAAACAACAAGTGATTTTCTAGCCACTTTTTTTCTGCCACAAACATCTCATAAGATGGAAACATGAAAATACAAATTGGTGCCAATGGTGCACACCAAGAAGCATGTGGCTTCCCCTACAAACCATCATGAAAATAGCCACTCCCATTGCTGCAGTGGGCCACAAGTACATCATAATAAGGAGCATAGGGATGTGTGATCATCCTTAGCTCATCAAGATGCTCATATAAAGTAAATAAAGGTAAATCAAAATGAGAGTATATACCTCCTTTACCATGTACTCCGGTCCTTGAGCTGAAATGGCTCATCTGAATGTTCTCCCTCACCTCCAATGAATAGGGAAATGGTTGTGCCAACCTCTCCAAAATCATCCAGGCTATGCATATGTCCATATGCTGATATAGATCATGTTGAATGCCCTCCCAAATGAACTCCTCTAGCAAAGAAAAATATGCATCCCAATGCATAGCTAGGAAGTCCTCATGTGTTGCATGCAATAATCTCTCCTTGAGACTAGAAGCCCTAGTCAAGAAGATTCTGCCATAATGATAGATGACCATATCATCCACTATGTATCTGTCATCTCTCTCCGGGCCATCCAAAATCATGCATGCATCTAGATCCTGGGAGTACTCTACCAAGAGTTGAGACCTCCAACCCAGATCTATCCTCCTCAGAGACAACGCTGGTAATCTACAATGTGATGCTCCCCTCATGTTGTTTCCTGCTACCTTGACATCCCCCATGCCAAATTCATCCTCAAAAATGCTGCCATGCCCATCATGCAGCTGCTCATGCTCAAATAATTATGGTGCCCTTTGGAAGTTGGTCTCCCATGAGAAGATGTCATCCAAAAGGAATCTCCCAAGCTAGGTCAAAGTAAGCATGAGTGGTCTCCATCCACTCCTATGTATGAAATAGTCCTCCCTCAAAGGAAGTATCCTCTTCCCCATCAATTCTGTGGAGAATTAATCCTGCATCATGAATATGCTATCCTCCATCCTTGCAGCAAACTCTGTCAGCGTAGTAGAACTGATGAGAGTGGGTGATACTGAGAATGAGAGAGTGCCTCCCTCCTCCTTGAGTTTATCCCAAACTCTCTACATTGTGGTGGAATCCTCCAATGCCTCCACCTCTCCAGAATCCAAGAGTGGTGAACCAAATGACAATATGCCCCTCATCAATGCTAGATTAGGTTGGCTTCCAGGTGGAATGCCTCCATATAGGAAGACATCAAGATCAAAAGTGGACTGTATGTATAAGAGGATTGATTTGTCCCTCTCTCCACTACGCTGTACAATCTCCTTCTCTTGTGCAAAGACCTTCTGAAATAGATAAGGGTGTATCATCCCTGGATGATGATCCTTCTCTTCCTCCTTCATCTCACAATCCCCAATAGCTGCTACACATGACTTCGGAATTGTGCTATGGTTCCCACATGTCAAAGTACTTGGAATCCCTTGCATAGAAACAAGGACTCCTCCCATGGAAGTAATGGCTTCCATTTCACCTCCATGTGGTGATGGATCACCTCCCAGTATGACAGCACTGTTAGATTTCTCATGCTCATCCTCTCCATCAACAAGTGAGATTACCTCATCATCAAGGAGCGACCCTAGATCTTTGCCATCTCTTGAAGGAAGTACCTCCATGACTTTAAAAATGGAAGAGGGCCCTTCACACAATAGGGGTCTTGCCTTTAGCAAGCCATCATACATGTTTTCATCCCCTTCAGAAATATGGAATGGAGTTTGTTTCATGGTTTCCTTCAATGCATGCAAAGTGTTTGATGTTTTGATACATAGAGATTCACGGTGATTTTCATCAAATTTCCTCATCAAAACTTTATTGAATCCATCATATGATTCTACATTTGCATGATAACATGAAATAGAATTTTCAGACCACAAACCATGAGCCATACCTTTTAGTTGCAGCGCTGCTGCTCCAATGACCTCATCTCCTTCCTCCATCCTCCTGGTAGTGCAAGTGGGCAATGGACTGCACTATGGATCTGCATGTGTGGCTGAATTCTCACACCCATCATAATAATAGCTAGGGCCTGCTCCATTCACAAACCCTCTCAGAAAACCTTCCCAGTTCTCCCTTTCTTTCTCCTCAAGATCTTCAATGGTACCCTCCATGGTCTGGAAAATAAGAAGGGACACATCCTATTCCATCATTCCTTTTTTTTTGTACATCTCATATTCTAAATGAGGAGCTTCTCCTTCTAATGGCATATAAACTTGGGCTACACAGGCTGAGCCAAGATTGATGCTCTGATACCACTGTAATATTCATTTTTCAGAAATTTCTGCAATATGGTCCTCAAGGACGTTGTATAAGGGAGGCAATGTAAAAATAAGCTGAAAGGGGCTTGGATCCCCTTTTTAACTCACTAAAAACTTCTCTTCCAGAATTTGAGCTCTAAGAAATGAATCTCGCTGGGTTATTCAGATCTCCCCAAACTAGATCCCGTAAAGAATGCTCAAAGAGAGACCTTACAACAATACATGAACACAATCATAAGCTCTGCAAATCTGAATGCAACATAAGATGAAATATATTACATCCATCATGTACATTAATATTTCAGCAACAATATATAGAAATATCATGAGGAATAAACCCCTCATGCAATGGGAATCAACCTCCAAAGATTAATACATGAAATACAAGAGATGCAGCAACTGCATAAAATGCCGGAAAGTAGTGGCAAAGCTGTCTCTAGGAGTGTAGCTACTGCTATAGATGCGCATACATGAAATATGGCTGAAATATACAAGAAATTCCCAAGAATAGAAGAATGGGCTCCAATACAAGATTTCTAGCCAATCTAGGAGAGATTGCTAGAAATGCCGGAAAATGTACAATGTGACAAATGACTTGTCACTGCAACTGAATCAAAATGAGAATGAGGCTATGGCAGATCTAAAATACTCGTGCCCTCCTCTGATAATGTTCTCAAGAAAAGGGCTGATCCCTTTCACTCAAAAACACTCCTCTTGACAAGCTCCGGTGACCCTCCCAGCAACTGCCTACATAAAATAATGCAGTTTCTGCCCAAGAATGCATTGTGAGAGATGGTGAGTGATTGGCCTAGTGCCAAAGATCTGAAATTAAGCCCGGGAGTCTCCTCTATTCTCCTCCAAATAATATGCAAGAAATCCACTGAAGAACAAGCCAAGATGACTCTGTGAGTTCCTCTGTTGCTGCTCCCAGCAACACAACATTTTTTGCCCAAAAAAATGATGTTGTAGTTGAAGGGATAAGCTTGGCCAAATGCCAGAATGAGGAAATGAAGCTCAAACCCTCTCCTTCCTTGAGGATGAGGTAGGGATTCCCAACCGGGAACACCCTTGGGTGAAGAACACTACAACCCTGCTAAACAGCCCGGGGATGCAAGTCTTTGCAGACCCAATGAAAATAATAAGCTAATGCATAATGAAAATGGGCTGCCATCTCCTCCTTATAAAGCAAATGAACTCTTATCTCCATGGGTCCCATTCACACTTACCTCTATCTCATGCAAATGGAGCCTCCACTAAAACTGTGCTTTCCAAGAAGGTTCAATGTATCTAGACAGTTTTAGTTGACTTGTTCAAAATGACTAGATCATGCATGATCCAATCTTGTTCACACCATGTGGTGCTCAATTCAGCTGCTTTATTATTCCTCCTTTCACAGAAGGAGTGTTATTTCTTCATCAAAATGGGTTAAGGTGTCTCCTTACCCATTTTATTCAACAAAATGAAAATATGCAAACTATAATGTTCTTTTTAGCTTGAGGCTAAAAATTGGGAACATTATAGAGAAAAAGATCTCTGATCTTCATAATTTTTTTTTAAGACCCATGAGTCGTCACCAAGGGGTTTCATTCAACAAACAGCAGTGGGAGAGAATTTGTCCTATTTCCGCCATTAAAAACCTGCAAAAACATAAAACAACGTTAATTTAAAACTTGCAGGAGGGGTTAAATTTCCTTTTCTTGGGGTTTGGAGCCTCGAGGGCGATTTGCAGAGGGGGAGGGAATGCAGAAAAAAGAGTTCCAGAGGTGGAGCATGGCGGAGAAGTGAAGAAATTTGAATTCTGTAGCAAAGGGGGAGAAGGTGGTTTCTGGAGAAACCATGGTGGTTAACACACAGACATAAAGTGGTAAGTGGTATTGGGGTGGGGCTGCGTGATTCCACTAACCGACTGTTGCGTGGCAGGGTGAAAATCGCCTATTTCGTGCAGGTCAGGACCGTTAAAGGTCGGTGCCGATTTCCGTGTGATATTGGATTTGGACCATCAGATCTCAAGGGGTGAGATTGACGGTGCAGAAGGGTGGAGGGACCGGTGTGCAAGTCTATGGAGTGGAGTCTAGGACAGGTGGTGGGCTGCAGTTGGTCGGCAGGGGGTAGTGGAAAGTGGGGCCCAACTTGGTGACGTAGTAGTTTTGTCGTGTTGCGGGGTTGAGGTAGGAGATGGGATGACCGTTGGATCAGGGGAACAAATCCCGATCAACGGTGGAGATTTTCCTGGTAAAAGGTGCGGGTGAAAAAAGAAGCGGGCCCTCTTTTTAATGTTTTTCGAAGGTTTGAGTGGGTTTTTATAAAGTTGGGGGTATAAAAATAAAATTAGGGAAGGGGCTTTATAAATGGGCGGAAGCCTTGGTATTACGGGAGCAGAGGGGACCAGGGCTGAGACGAGAAGAGGCTAAAGGCCCAATTTATGAAAAAATGCGATTTTAACAAAAAACATAGTTTTTATGAAAATTTAAAGGGTCCGATAGACTTAGAAGTTAATTTTAAACAATGTAAAAAGGGTTTTTACATTTTTTTAAGGGGTTTTTTAGAAGAAAATGATGTGTGAGGGGAATTTTTGAGGGTTTTTTGGAGGGAAAAAAGGGGATGAATGAGGGTGTAAGTGAGGTGATGAAATGAGGGAAACATGCCTAGAAAATGGAGTTTTCTTTGTAGTAGGGTAAACTTTGAGAAGGAAAAAGATAAAGTTTATAGTGGAATTAGTTAGGTGTAGGATGATGAAGAAAGTGAGCTTTCTAGAACTCACAATGTTTCTTCAAATATTGTTTCTAGAAATCTAGGCTTTACAACTTAGTCATCTTTTGATATCAGAAAAATTACTGATGACTAACAGTGCCCATAGGTCATCTCAACGCACCGGTATGTAGACTTATAGAAACGTACCGGTGCGTAGTATCAGACAAAGGAACTGATTTTTCTAATTATTATTGGTATTTGTGTGGTGCCCATAGGTCATACAAATGCACCGGTGAGTAGTCTCCGATAAACACACCAGTGCATAGTATCACACAAACACATCGAGATTTATAATTGGTATTGTATTTGTGCGGTGCCCATAGGTCGTACAAATGCACTGGTGCGTAGTCTCACATAAACGCATTGGTGCGCAGTATCACAGAAACACACAGAGATTTATAATTGGAATTTTGTATTTTTGAATTGTCCATATGTCGTATAAACGCATTGGTGCGTTGTATCATACAATCACACCGGTGTTCATTTTGTATCTTCTAGAAGCATCGACTTGTGACAATGAAATTATTGTGATTTTTAAAAATTCATTATTCATCAAAAGTCGACAAATCTTATAACAATATTCATATTGATTAAATTTCTATTAATGCATTTGAATGTGATGTTTGGATTAATTTTTTATATCATATGATAATTATTGTGATTTTTTAAAATTTGTTATTCATCAAAAGACGACATATATCTTATAACAATATTCATATCAATTAAATTTTTATTAGTGCATTTGAATGTGATGTTTGGATTAATTTGTTATATCATATCATCAAATTTCACATCTCTTCATTATAATATTTAGTCATCTATAAATTTAATCAGTGGTGTTACATTTCACAACGACAATGGAGAACACAATAGAATAAATTAAAATATATATATATATATATATATATATATATATATATATATATATATATATATATATATATATATATATATATATATATATATATATATATATATATATATATATATAAGACAATATTTTTCATACAAAATGGGACAGTTATTGGTATCCCTTTGTCTTTCAATTGGGACACTATGTCCATTACATTAAAAAAAATGTTTGATTTCACAGACAAATATTTCAAAAAATATAGCGCCTTGCCTTGATATCCAAACATAATGATCATCATTCTTCACTTGAGTTGCCATCATTTCTAGAGTTACTTCCATGACTTGGGTTATTTTCAGGAATGTTTTGTTCACAGTGTTGACTATTTTCTTCTTATTCAACTTCCATCTACAAACATAAACTGTAATGAGTGTATATACATTGGTGAGAATAATGAAAATTTCAATATTAAATAATATAAATCAATGTAAATCGAAAAGAAATGATGTACAATAGCAAAAATTGACTCATGAACTATACACATTCTTTCAAAACCATGTAGTATGCCATCTTTCAAGATTTCATCTGTTGGCACAGTTCCATACTTTGTTTCCTGCAAGTTTTATACTCCATAACAAATAATATATTTAATATAAAAGATTTTTTTGTTCTATTAGTTATAGACAGTTTTAGGGTCCTATAATAATAGGGATCATAATTTTGAATTGGATATGTTAAGTCTTGTAATATTGTACATACCTTTGCATTTTTGCAAATGTTTTCCATATTAAAAAAATGAAAAGAGGGTATGTCCTAAAATAATAATCAAAGGACCAAAATAAATAAAGATAAAAAATATATATATAAAATGTGAACCCCATAAAAAGAAGCAAAAATAAATTCTGAAAGTGTTGCACATTAAAATGCCACTATTCCTAGCTTACTTTACTTTTGCAAATAAATTGCGTGCAACTTGTTCAAAATGCCACAAATTCATGATGATCATACAATATAATCTTGATCATTCATGCCTTTAAATTTTATGTCATGATAGTTTGTGAATAAATATATGACCAAACCATTTAATCTTGGCAGGTCAGTAGTTAGGTAGAGAATAAATATGAGCTCATAATTTTAATATGAGCCATTGGAAGATATAAGGTTAGAAATAAGCTAGTTTTCTTATCAAAAGAAAATAAAAGGGCCAACAAGCTCAAATGCACCCAATAAAGGAAAGAAAAAATGTTAGGATGATTAAAAGGGTAGGTAGAATACTTTTCAAAAGTTATATAAAGCATCATTATGCTTATCCCTTATCAAAAATATCCTAACCCTTTTCCCCTCCTAAAAACCCTTACCCCTTTAAAAATCCCCTTTCCCTTGCTAAAACCCGTTTCCCCCTTAAATAAAACTTTATGTTTTCATAAAACACAAAACCCACTTTTCAATAGTTTAAAGCGCAAAAATGAAAAAGGTGGACCCCCTTTTTCATTTAAACCTCTCGTTTACTATATTTCCCCACCCCAATTAATTTTAAAATTTCCACCTAAATCTATTTCCCAACCCCACCTTCTTTTGAAAAAAGTGAAACCCCGCGAGCCATCCGATAACCGCCAGCCATATCTAACGTCCAAAAATACATTTCGCACTCCCCGACGTCCAATTTTTAAAACCAAGGGGGGGGGGGTGGCGAAATGGGTGGTTTTATCCACCCTCTCCCCTACCACGTGGCGCCACCATGTTTTATCACACCCCCTCCTACCCAAACCACCAAACCACCTTTCGGCATGAGATAAACCCCCTGTTTTCAAAAATATGAAACCTTGCAATTTCGTTACTTCCCTGTATTTTTTTAACTTATAGAAAACACTGAAGCCCGCTCGCCTCCCTGCAAACCTTTGTTTTCATTACAGTTTTTTTATTTTGCTGTGCAGGTGATTAACGGAACGAGGATATGGAGAAGCAGCTTGATACTAATTCCATCCTACTTAGTCTAGACCCATAGGATATGAATTCGAAAAGGTCTAAAGAAGAAGACTTTTACTCAACAGAAACTACATTAGATAGTAAATTCAAGATTATGTGCAGAAGTAATGCGTCAAGCTAAACCCAGTAATAGAGCAGGGAAATACAATTGAAATAGAGAAAGTGACTGTTATCAAGGATGATACACCTACACTACATACAGAAGAAATACCTCTGCCATCATCTTCCAGGGAAGAAATTATTCAAAAGTAAAATGAAAACTTCTTTTACCTCCAGCATGAGATAAATCACATTTTCATAAATAAGCCTACATTTGCTAGATATTCAGAGGCATATGAGATTTACCACAGGATTTATAAGTAAAAATCCCATATGAAGAAACACGAGAGAATTAGTGTGATTTATGATAAAGGATGAAAGAAAGATGGATGAAATAAAGATAGATGAAAGAACAGATAGATAACAACAAGCAAAGAATTAAGCCCAGATATTAGTTAGTTGAAAGGCGCCACTTTATTTTTGCATAAAGATATTCTATTTTCTAGAATAAATGCTAGTCAGTTGACAGGATATTTTGTAATATGTTGTATAAATACTTCGTCATTTGAAGTATCATGTAATATTCCCAAATGGGAAAAGAAGGAATATAGTGCAAAATGCTGGAACAATAGTGTAAATCATCATTTAAAATAAATACGCAAACATGGAGACCTTTCATATGTTATAAAAGTAGCAAAATATGCATAAGAAATGGGCCATAAGATACACAACAAGAAAGTACAAGCCTCCAATGGACAAAATCCCTCCAAAATGAGGTGCTGCTACTATATATAAAGCTAGAAGACTCTCACATCGTTGTTTTAAAAGCTCTGCTACAGAAAATTACTATACATCAGATCTAGGGCTGATATTTTCATCAAAATATAGATCTATTACAGATCTGAGCACTATACAACCTCTTTTGAAGAACCCCTTAAGGGTTTTCAGCAAAACACCATGTATAAGATGGAGATATAGGCCCTAGGGCTGAAGATCCACTGCAAAATACATATATGGAAAGTGTGGTTGATCTGATATGACCAATACAATAGCCTCCTCCAATATATCCTCTATGTGAAAGGCATATCCCCTTCACTAGAAAACCATCTCTCCAAATGGTGTGCCAATCCACCTTGCAACTCCTCCTACAGAAATAATGCAAATTTGGAAGAAAAATGCACTGTAGGGATAAATAAATAGTTGGCCTAATTCCAAGATCTGAAAATATGCACAAGGGCCTTCCTTACTGTCCTCCCCATGGAAAGGAAGCCTCCTACACTGAAAATGAGCAATGAAATGACCCAGATCTAGTCTCCACTTGCTGCAACCTACAAAACAACCAAACCCTCAACAGGATCTGTGCTGTAGATGAAAGAAGAAGCTTGGCCTTAAGCCTAATAATGGAGAAAGTAGTACAATAATCCTCCAAGAGCTTCTCAATGGAAGAGGTTGGATTCCCCATCAGGAACACCCTGTGCTAAACATCACTCTATCTCAGCTAAACAACAAGAGAAATATATATGTCTAAACATACCATATATTCAGAAATATCAATATACATAAACATAACCAATATGGCTGCCATCCTCTTCCTTAAATAATATATGAGCTTGAAAAACCCTAAGCCCCATCCAATAATAGCACTACTTCCACACAAAGCATCTCCATCTAAAACTGCGCTGTCTCTCATTGATGACCACTCCTCCATGACAATGCTGTTGATTTGGTCAAGGTTGACCCAGTCAAAGTGTTCTAGCCCCTTTTCACACCTAAGGGTGCTCAATTAAGCTACCAAGATATATCTCTTTCATATTGGCATTGATTTATTCATTATTAAGGAGAATTATGGACCTCTATTGTCCTCCCATTCATAAAACAAATCAGAAAAACAAAATTTAATATTCCAACTAGCTCATGGCTAATTGGGAATATTGCAGTCCTCCCTTCCCAAATGTTGCTTGTCCTCAAGCAACTGAAAAGGTGAGTGTTGCAACTCTCCATCATTGGTGACACCAACATGTGATAAGCTTCCCTCATAAGCTAAGTTTCTACCAATCCATCCCTCCATGAAGTGCTCCTCCAAAGTTCTCATGAGATGCAAATAATCCATCCCATAAGGAGACAATAGTTCAAATGAAAAAAACATGGTTTGCCCAATGTTCTCCCTGAAACATGTAGCATAATGAACATGGAGAATATCTCTCCCATAGGGCACATACATTCCTCCGATCCTCCCTCCAAACATTCCCATCAAATGTATAAGTACATCATCAATGTATGGGATCAAAACTAAGTACATGAAAACAAAAATTTGTATAAATGGAGGTGGGTCATAGTCTCACATGTGGAATTAGCACAGTATGTCTCCTGACTGCATCAGATAATTATGTGGTAAGTGGTTTACCTTCCAGTTACTTTCTACCCAAGTCATCTCACCATGGATGAAAGTGTGAGATATATTTGGTGCTTTTGTAATGCACCCACAGTGATACAATATCTCCCTTTGTCCTCCAAGGGAGTGGCCATGTTCAGAAATGTCTATGGCCCAAATTTGGCCATGAAGTTTATATGGAATAATGCTCCTCCTTGGAGCTAGGGCCTGCATATACATGGTAAAAGAATGCAAATGATCATCAAATGAAACATTGGGTACATAAGCATGTTTTTTACCAAAAATTCTCCTCGTACAAATGGAGTGGTGCATAGATATATCTCCTCTCATTCCAAAAGAGGAAAGAGGTGGCTGAATTAAATCCTTGATAGATCCATGTCTCTCTTCAAACTCCACATGGTTAATGCATCTTTGAAAATGCTGATATAGCTCCTCTTCAAAGCCCTTCCAAGTGTATCTTTCCATGATAGTGATGTAGGCCTTCATGGAATAGGTATGGCTGAAAAAGAACTCTTCATAAGCCCTTTGTAGCAACTTCTCCTTGAGCTTGGAGGCTCTAGATAAGAATATCCTACCATTATAGTAGATTACTTCTTATTGGACTAAATATCCCTCTTCATGTAGTTGGTTAAAGTATCATGCATGTGAAAATATCCTTGGAATAATCCACCAACTGCCGGGATTTCCAATATGGATCAATCTTCCATAGTGACAGCGCTGATGATCTATCACAAAGAACATCTATCATATGGTTATCCTCCTCCTTGACATCTCTCATGCCAAAGGTATATGATGGAAGGTTTCTATCCCCTTCTTGCTACTCTTCTTGCATATGCACATGCTCAATTAAAGATTGAGGCTTTTAAAAGTTAGTATCCCATGGGAGGCTATCATCTATCCAATACTTCCTGGGTTTAGTCAAAGCATGCATGTGTGGCCACCATTTTATATTATGTATGGAATATTTCTCTCCAAGTGAGATCATCTTCTAAGTCTCGATAGCCAAGGAATGGTCTCCTTGCCCCATGATGGTGTCATCCTCCAATCCTGCAACTTTTCCTCTCAGCGCAGTATGATATGAGAGAGTCGGTAATGGTGATAGTGGAAAAATATCTCCCTCCTCCTTGAGCCTACCCAAGACTCTCAGCGCTGTATTTTGGTATTCTAATGCTCCCATTCCTTCTGGATCTATGAATGGTGCATCATGATGTGAGACATCTCTCACCAAATTTGGATCAGGTGGTCTCCCAGGTGGTTTACCACAAGATAGTGATGTCTCATGGACCATACTCATGTGCATAATATATGGGATCATCATATCCCCGCTTCCACTACGCAAATTCAAATCTGTTTCTTGTGTGAAAGTTTTATGATAGTTGGGTACCACTCTCAATGATGCAAGAGTGCCTCTAATTGGAAAAATTGCTCCATCCTCACCTCCAGGTGGTGGTGGATCATCTCTTGCTATTCCAGCGCTGTGACCCTCTCTTTTTCTTCTCCTTATTCCTTCTCATCATCTGAGAAGACCTATATGTAGTGTGCCTTTCCTGCTACACATCTATGCCCGAGTGCCCAATATTCTTGGCATGTAAAGCAAAATTTCCTCGTCCTAAAATCTCTTCGGACATCATCATCAAGAGGTTTTTTATTTTGGCTTTCCTTTGAAAGAGGAGCCTTCTCTTCTTTTCCCTTTGATAGAAAAGAGGGCTTATGCTGAAAGGTTGCCTTTGCTTTTGGCAAGGCATCTTGAAGATCTCTAGCCCTTTCAATGACATCTTGTAGGGTAGTGGGCTTGGTAGACTTAACCAACCCATGAAGAGGTTCATCTAACCCATCAATAAACTTATACACCCTTCTTGCTGTAGATAAACTAGGAACCATAACAGAAAGTCTTAAAAGATCAGAAATGTAAGTTTCTGTATTACCTAATTGTTTTAGTTTTGCAAGCCCCATAAATGGTGCTTTAGGATCTCTTATATCAAACCTTTCCACCAGTCTTCTAGTGAACTCTGAATATGCTGTCACATTGGCATGAACCAATGTAGACAAGCCATGGAACCACTAATCATGTGCTTCAGCCTCAAGGTACAACGCTGCAATCTTAATGGCCTCCATTTCTAGAACTTTGTTCAACTGGAAGTAGATGTAAAGATTCTCTACCCATGATTTGGAAGTGCACTTGGATGACCCATTAAAGTTGGGTAAGAAAAATATGCCCATAGTGCGGTGTAGAGCATGATTATGAATGAATCCACCACTTCTATTATGATGCCTGGGTCTTCTATTGTCCTTGATTTGAAAAAATTCTTGAAAACTCAAGTTGTCCTTGAATCTTTGAGTTTGAGACTCATACTCTATAAAATATTATTCAAGGGATTCTTTCTCTTGAAACCCTTCATTTCCCACAACCAAGAATGTAGGCATTGGGAAACTTGTGGTTGCTGCACTGGTTGATCACTCCAGTGATGATACATGGCATAGCCTTCACCATGATGAAATCCTTTTGGGGATTCCTTGTATCTATCCATCCTCATCTCCTTGATCTCAAAAGCAATGTCTTGCATGGATCTAAGAAGGATCTTGGGGAACTCATCCTCTTCATCTTTTCCTCCAGATAAAGGGGTTTTACCCTTGTCTTCTTTATCATTTGTATAATCAAACTTCCAATATATTATTCTTTGATACCTCTTATATCTATCAGTAAGAGGTTCTCCTTCTTCAGATGACATATTGGATTTTCAAGATGCATAGGTTGTGCCAAGGTTATGCTCTGAAACCACTGTAATATTCCCAAAAGGGAAAAGCAGGTATATAGTGCAAAATGCTGGAACAATAGTGTAAATCACCATTTAAAATAAATAGGCCAATATGGAGACCTTTCATATGTTATAACAACAAAAAAATATGCATAAGAAATGGGCCATAAGATACAAAATAAGAAAGTACAAGCGTCCAATGGACAAAATCCCTCCAAAATGAGGTGCTGCTACTATATATAAAGTTGGAAGACTCTTACAACACTGTTTTAAAAGCTCTGCTATAGAAAATGATTATAAATCAGATCTAGGGCTGATATGTGCCTCAAAATATAGATCTATTACATATATGAGAACTATACAACCTCCTTTGAAGAACCCCTTAAGGGTGCTCAACAAAACACCATGTACAAGATGGGGATCTAGGCCCTAGGGCTGAAGATCCACTTCAAAATATAGATCTGGAAAGTGTGGCTGATATGATATGATCAATACAATATCCTCCTCCAATATATCCTCTAAGTGAAAGACAGATCCCCTTCACTAGAAAACCATCTCTCCAAATGGTGTGCTAATCCACCCTGCAACTCCTCCTACAGAAATAATGCAGATCTAGAAGAAAAATACATTGTAGGGATAAGTAAACAGTTGGCCTGATGCCAAGATCTGAAAATATGCACAAGGGCCTTCCTTACTTTCCTCCCAATGGAAAGGAAGCCTCCTCCACTAAAAATGAGCAATGAAATGACCCATATCTAGTCTCCACTTGCTGCAACCTGCAAAAAAACCAAACCCTCAATAGGATATGCATTGTAGATGAAAGAATAAGCTTGGCCTTAAGCCTGATAGTGGATAATGTAGTACAAGACTCCTCCAAGAGCTTCTCAATGGAAAAGGCGGGATTCCCTATTAGGAACACCCTGTGCTAAACAACACTCTATCTCAGCTAAACAACAAGAGAAAGATATATGCCTAAACAAACCATATATTCAGAAATATCAATATACATAAACATAATCAATATGGCTGCCATCCTCTTTCTTAAATAATATATGAGCTTGAAAACCCTAAGCCCCATCCAATGATAGCACTAATTCCACACAAAACATCTCCATCTAAAACCATGTTGTCTCTCATTGATGACCACTCCTCCATGACAACACTGTTGATTTGGTCAAGGTTGACCCAGTCAAAGTGTTCTAGCCCCTTTTCACACCTGAGAGTGCTCAATTAAGCTTCCAAGATTTATCTCTTTCACATTGGCATTGATTTATTCATCATTAAGGAGAATTATGGACCTCCATTGTCCTCTTATTCATAAAACAAATCAGCAAAACAAAATTTAATATTCCAACTAGCTCATGGCTAATTGGGAATATTACATATCAAGGGTCAGTCAAGTGTGGATTTCTGAATATTTCAGTAGCTGACTGATCTCTTGCCAAAGGGTTATTGTACCAATTTTCAGTCGACAGACTGAACAAGTTATAAAGAAACTTCTTTACATGATTCATTTGTTGAGCTATCTCAGTGAAGCATAAATTTCAATTATTCATGTTCTATTTCTAAGTATTCCATAAAATTATATGTGTTCTAAATTTGAATGTTATAACAGGAGTTTTACTGCAAAATTTTCTTAAACATTACATTATGCTTTTAACTGTTATACATTTCTATGTTTTCTTCTGATATCCATTTAGAGAATTATTAATTTCCCTCTAATCCCGATTGAATTCTTCACCCTTCTACATTACTTGGTTTAAGGAATTCTTAATTTCTCCTTGATCCCGGTTGAAAAATCACTTCACCATTCAGCCTTGAGATCTGATATTGCTCACCTATCTTGCCCTGTAACACTTTCCTTAAATTTGATTTAGTTCTGTTTCAAACCACATTGAATCCATAGCCCAATGGAAAGTTGATAAAGCACCTATTCATCTAAATCATTAATTACACCAACCATCCAAAACCAATAAAAAACAAACCCAACCAAACATACATAACTAGCCTAAAATCAATTGAATAAACAAAGTTAAATCATATAGAGAGAGCCCTCTCAGATTTTAGGAAGGCTCGATCCTAAGCTCCAAAAGTGGTTTATAGTTACCTTTGATATTTATTTTTAACGCTTTGAATAAGATTTGGAAAATTCGGAGTGATAACAGACGGAGCTAAGTAAAACAAGATAGATGCTTACAAATTTCACAATTAATTTCTGATATATCAACATATACTGAGAACCCATATTTAACCGAATGTCAAACAATTCGTCGGATGGTTCTTCTTTGTATGTTAGCACCTGTTTGAAGATATTCAATGATGATTTTTGTAAAATAGATTAAAATATAAAAAAATTAAATCTAGTTAAGTTGTTATAAGTAACAATTACTCACAAACTTAGATATCAACCCTTTTATTCATTGTTGTCCTATTTTATGTGCTGAAAGCGTTCCATTTTCTTTTCTTTTCTGCAAGAAAATAATTGAAAATTAATATTTAATTCTAGATTGTTTATTTATTGTACCTAATGATCGAAAAATTCAATGATTACATATTACATTTGAAGCACGTTGTTGTTGAGATGACTCCTCCTGCGATGCAATTTTTTCCATTTCTTTGACCATCTCCTTGTACACCTTTTTGGACATTCCTACTGGCATATTTTTGATATCATCTCGTTCTTCTTTTGATATTTTCATGATCTTCCTGAAAATGTAACATGGCAATAAAATATTTAATTTTTCTATTGATATATGAAAAGTAAATATAACAAAAGTGATGTTTATAAATAATTCTAGACAAACATTTAAAGGAATAATACTTTTTCATTTCTTCTTTTTTGTTGTTGTACATTTTTTCTATTAAATTCTGACATGTCTCATTGACCAATTCTCTGGAAATTCTTCCTATAGTCTAGATAAAATTTGGTTCTTGGAATCATTGGATTGATTTTGTATTGTAAGTGGAAAGAACGTCTATACATTCGTTCCACTAGATCCCTTAAAATTTTGAATTTTTTTTCCCCCTTTCGTTAACCTCCAGCACCACTCCAGATGAGCTAAGGAGAAATTCATTTTCAATTGCATGTTATGTTTTTTTCTTTTCTTAGAACAACATTCCTTTTCTGAGTTGTTGGTCCCTGTAGAAAATTAAATAGATGTGAATTAATATATTGTTTGACACATGTTATCTAATAATTTGAAGTATATTATTAATGAAAATTAAAAAAAGGAACTAATAATGGATCGATAGTATTTTTCATTCACCTGATTCATCCTTTTTCTATTTTTCCATCAAGCTTTTATGCTCTTCTGGTCCTAGATAAAAAATAATGTTATCGAGCTTCATCATTTTGTGGCTCTGCATGATACACAGTAAAAAATACATATTAGTTAAACTTACATATAGTTCAAAATAATATTTTTTGTAAAGAATTTACAAAGAACTTTCCTTTTTAGCTTTTCTTGATGTGTTATCAATATTTTTGTTACTTGATCTCTTTTCAGCCATTTCTTTATCAATATGAAACCTGTAACATATCATTCGTTAATATATTTTACAAATAAATTGTCAAATTTTCAAGTAAAAAAAAATCTCCAGAACCCGGTGCGCCATTCATGGTGTACACACCGACGTTGGTGCGTGGTGGTCTTATAAATGCACTGCCCAAACAGTATAATACACCGTATGGTGCTCTATATCAACAAGGAGCACCAGTGCGTTACATGTTAACCATCACACCAATTACCATAGACAAAATAATAAAAATAGTTAAGTGTTAGTTTTTGTAGCATAAACGCCCCGCGCAAACAAGGGACACCATACGGTGCTCTCTATCAACTAGGAGACCCAGTGTGGTGTGTTATATGTTACATGGTGCACCGATTAACACATTTTTTTTTTTTTGCGAAACAGCACGTGCGCAGTGCGCCATAATGAAATAGTGCACCGGTGCCCTATTTTACATATGGCACATTGATTAAAAAAATGTTTTTTAATTTTTTATCACATAGTACTTGTGCGATGTGCTGGGATAATCTAGCGCACCGGTGCGCTAGGTTACGCTGGGCGCACCGATAAAAAAATTTTGTTTTTTTAATTTCACGTAAGGCCGACATGGATTGGATCCGACTATGCAACTCGTCCCATGGGTTGGATGTCATAGGCCTATATATAGCAATACAAACCCTATAAATCTAAAATGAAAAGCCCTAATTCTGAAATCACAGAAATAGGGAGAAGAAAGGGCATAAACAAAAAGAATGAAGGGTTTAGGGTAAAAAATGATTTTTTCTTTGCTTTTTTTCTGAAATTGAAAAAAAATTGAATTTTTTTTCTTACTGTGTAAAAAAAACTGTAGAAAAAGTAAATAAAAAATAAAATTTAATCATGAGATCGTTTGAAATTCTAGGCTACAAAGTTTGAATCACCAGAGGTTTGGAATTCTAATTGTCTAAATACTTTTATTCAAACGTATTTCGCTGCTCCATAGTTCTCTCGTGCTATCTTGCTCCAGGTATGTCTCCTGCAAATCCTGGCTGAATGTTTTTGCAAAAATAGTGAAATAATGAAAAGTGTTTAGTATTTAAAGAATTATTTTATGAAATTAGATTTTCGAAAATATTTTTCCACCCATTTTTCAATTTGCCATTTTTTTTTTCACTTAAAAAAAATAGAGTTGCGCTTTTTTATTTGCGGTTATTCGTCATCGACGCGTCACTTAATAGCACCACACCGGTGTGTCTGTTGATAACACGACATCAGTGTGCAGTAACTAAAATGCACCAGTGCGGTTATCTATACATTAGCACCAATAAAAAGAAGTCCATTTTTAAGGCACCAAAATTACTTTTAGGTGTGTACACCAAAATTTATTTTTGATTTTGCTCAAATGCAGGGAGAAAATATCATAATTATATCAAATGGACAATTCTTCAAAATCAAATCTAGAAAGATGTGGGATGAAGCTAAGGAGCCCTATGTTTTCCCCAAACAATGCAACCAGGTGTTTTTTTATCCAGATGTGTTGGATAGGGATTGGTGGTTCGTATTGAGACATGACCCTAGATCAAAACATATTTTTGAGAACAATAGTGTTATCATGCCACGAGAGCTGGAAAATAATGAGGGTGATCATGAGAACCGAGAGCGATATGGTACATGTGTTGTTTCATCAATATTTATACTTTTTAAGATGGTTTTTTCGAAACATTATAATATGTATTTTGAATTAATTGGTAATTTGCATTGTGTTAATGTTAAAATAAATATTTCACTTGATAATTTGCAATTATGTTGATCTCACAAACAATGACGTACTGTATAAAGTTTTTTTTTTTTGTATGTAAGATCATAATAAAATAATGATAATTCTAATGTACATGAATTTATTTGCATTATTTTCCAAACTTTATTATGTTACAAAAATTCATATTATTCTAGATTTATTATTTTAAATTTTACAAATTTACAAATTTAAAAATTTTAATAAAATAATTTCACATTAATACAACTAAAATTTTCACATTAATACAATTAAAATTTTACAAATATTTTACATACAATTAGAATTACAAGTACAATTACAATTTTAAAATTTCACATACAATTACAATTAAAATTAAAATTACAATTTTAGAATTTTACCTACAATTACAATTACAATTTTACAATTACAATCATTTCATAGTAATACAATTAAAATTTTACAAATATTTTACATACAATTAGAGTTAGAATTACAATTTTATAATTTCATGTACAATTACAATTACAATTACAATTTTAGAATTTTACATACAATTACAATTTTACAGTTACAATCATTTCATAGTTATACAATTAAAATTTTACAAATATTTTACATACAATTAGAATTAGAATTACAATTACAATTTTACAATTTCACGTACAATTACAATTACAATTTTAGAATTTTACATACAATTAGAATTAGAATTACAATTTTACAATTTTACGTATATACAATTACAATCATTTCACAACAAATTAAATATTACAATTACAATTAAATTTTTACAAATATTTTACATACAATTACAATTATAATTATAATTACAAATGCAATTACAATTTTAGAAATTTACATACAATTACAATTACAATTTTACAATATCATGATCATTTAATATTAAATTAATTAATAAACATCACGATCATGATAATCATCGTACAAACATCATATTCGACTAAAAAACATATTCAAATTTGCTAACATCATTGTGATAATGATCATCTAACAAAACAAAATTAGCATTCTATAACATCATCACAACACAAACATCAAATATACATCTCATGTGAAATAAATGCTATCACATACACATCTGTCTGCAAGCTACACATTAAATGAACATATCTAACATGACCTAACAATATACACATCATGATGATCACCAACATGTAAATTAAGTACAACTACAACATGAACAAAAAATACATGGACCATCTATATATATATATATATATATATATATATAGATATAACTGAATAATGTCAAAAATATACAACTGTAATATAAATGGCATATATCAGCTGGTGGTACACCATCAATAGTAGTACTAGTCGAGGCCTGCTTAGTCAATGGTGTAGCCTCGATAAGCTCAGATACATGCTGATGATCACGTGCCTACTAACTTGGTACTGGTGCCTCATGCTGATCTGGATCAACTATCGGCTCCTCATTGTGATGACTCAACATGGTCGATGGTCTAGCCTGCTCATGATCATGAGTAGTTCTTGATGCTGCAGGCTGTTGACTCGATGCGGCCGATTGTCCAACCTGCTCTCCATGATGACTGTTGGTCGATGCTAGTGGAGGCTACTCATATGGCACGACGCAAGGTGAACGATGATCACTCCCCTGATCGTGATCATCAGATGATGCATCGTTGCTCGCGGATTGTCGATCACGTGCTGCATCTCAACCATGCCTATAACCTTCAAGGGCCCTCCTCAAATGTGTAACTAAGGTCGTAGCTCCTATGACATGTCGTATCAGGCTGTACATGTCACACGACATGCCTCTCTACATATGTACTAGCCTACCATCGGTTTGTATGTCTCTCATAGTAGTGGGCTTGATTCTCGCCTCAACAAACAATGCACAGAGTTGGTCACCCAACCCCATCCTCAATCTAGTATCAAGCCTATGGTGTCTAGCAAAAGTCGGTACTAGTGCACCAGCAGGAGTAGGTCTCTCTGCATTGGCGTCATGATCCTCAGCATCTGGCATATCATGGTCATCATCAGGATCCACACCTGAATCATTTGGTGGTGTTGGCATTTCCTCACCATCAAAATACCCAATATTTGCAAAATATATACAAGTACACAATAATAATTAGACAATTTCATTACAAAATTTAATAAAAACAAGTTAAAAAACATGTTAGAATAAATTTAAATAAAACAGTAATATTACCTCTATCATCTGGTGGCTCTTCATCTCTGAAGAGGATGTTGGCACACCCTCGCCAATCCAAACCAGCATAAGGACATGGGACCATAACGAAGGGACGCTCGTCAACACTGGCTAGCAACTCCAATGCATCATGTAATATCCTCGCAGAAAACTATGTCTCGCCCCTCTTGGGCATCATCTGTCCCCACATGTGCATCCGTGCATACAACATTGGCCTACAAGGCTGCTGAACAAAAGTAGGCCTCGTCTTTGGAAACCTTTCAAAAAATAAAAAAAAAATATCTGAAGCAAAAGGGAAGTTGACCCTCCCTTGTGCATGAGCACGACATATATCTAAGGCTGTACAAAACTGTCTCAAAAAATGGCAGACCACCTGACAAGTCATGGCTCTTGTACTAAATAATAAAGATAATATAGAAGCGAGCAACTAATGTGTTTCCCATCACTGGTGTTGTATGAAATGGTTGAAATCAAAAGTGAGAGGAACCTCACCTCTTCACTACCAAATGCAGCAATATGTAACTAACCTTCAGAGACCTAAAAATTTGAAGGAGACAATATATCCATGCTAATGTATCTCTGGGAGTACACCAACTGAATCCTTGCTACATAGCCAACTGGAACCTCTGGGAACAAGGGAAAATCCACCCCTCTCCTTCATAGCCCTGTAATGAAATAGATGTCCTCCTCAGTGGGCGTGTACCACTGGTTAGGACCAACCTAGAAAGTCTATAGGTGGGCATTCCACCTATGGATAAGATGTCACAAAAACAAACCATGGCCTTTTAGGGAAGTAGCCTTTTCATAGAACTTGAGGAGGCCTACCTGCCTAAGGAGCCCCTGGGTAGCTGCTGTAATAGGGCGAGGGTACGCATCTCTCTCCCTCTCTCGTGCCTCCCACAAGCGAACCATGTTATACTGGTCCGCCTGTTGTTGTTATTGTTCCATCTCTTCTCTCATTTCACGTCTCTGAATGATTGACATATTAACTACAATTTTTTATTAAATGAGAAATGTATTTATGAATATACATATATATATTTTTTTGGAAAAAAAAATAGTCGGTGTGCCAAAAAAAATAGGCATGCACTGGTCACGGTGCAACTTTTTTTGTCGCGCACCGGAGGCGGTGCACCTGCAAATTTTTAGCGCATCGCCCTCCTAGAATTGTTCCAAATTCAACTGTGTGGTGGTATAATAGACCACACCATTGACTATGGACCAGTGTCGGGAGGGCGATGTGCTGACCAAACTATATGCCCCAGGGCATATAGTTTGGTCAGCACACCAACCTCCTGACATCATTACATAGTCATCACTGCGGTATTTTACCAGGCCACACTATTGACCATGTCAAAATTTTGGATGTAGTGCGCTGACAAAAATACCCACCCTGAGGTGGATATTTCAGTCAACGCACCACATTGCTGCTATTCCATACGGTCAATGGTGCGGTCGGGTAACCGACTGCACTGCACTTTTTTAAAGTTTAAAATATCACAGTGCGCCTTTCGGTACTGCCCTGGAACCAGTGCAACCATTAGCACCAGTTGCGATGTGGCCTATAAATTTATAGGTAGCACCGCAAACTAGTGCGAGCTGAACGGCTCGAGCACACAGCGCGGGAAAAATATATATTTTTTTAAATGGTTAATTTTAAGCTAATTTACAATTCTAATCCGCTAAAAGGATTAATTATGGAACAACAAGAAAAATACCTGTACATTTGGCCATCGAGGAGGCATATTGGCTGTAGAATTTGCAAAAGTAAATTTTCCCATAGTTTTGAAAAATTAAAAATGGAGATTAGTGGGAAATGCACAACAACAATGCATGCAATGGGTGTAATGGGAGCACCAATGTCAGGGCGCCTCAGACAATGATAAGTTGCACTAGTGCTTTAGAGCTCTAAAGCACTGAAAAGTGAAAAATGTGGTTTTTTGGGCGTAAATTATTTTTTATTTAACCTTGTTCCAGTGTGTAGGGTTTTATAGGCGCACTGGTGTGGTTTCTTAAGACTGCACTGGGTGGTTTCAGTTTTGGCACGGGGTTTTAGGACGGATCAATGCAGAATATTTGTAAAGCACCAGTATGCTATAGTAATAAGACGCACAAGGCGGGTTTGTATGGAGAGCATGGTGTCCCGATGTGCCAATTTTTTTTGTGCATCGGTGCTTTCTCTTGTTGAACGCACCAGTGAGGTTTAGGATGATAAGCGCATCGGACAAAAAAACATCTGCAAAAACCTCTACCCGCCAACCTCCTTTAGTAACCTCCTATACAAACAGATGTATGGGGTATTTTTATAAGGGGTTCAAAAAGAAAATCCGCTAGAGGGTCTATTCCTTGTAGTGACATGACAAAACTAATAGAAGCTAAGCCATCCAATTTTGAAGAGTTTGTTAAGCATCAGGAATGGAAGGATGCCATGAATGATGAGTATCAATCTATAATGAAGAATGGAGTTTGGGAGATCATACCTAGCCCCGAAGACAAATCTGTGGTAACTTCTAAATGGATCTACAAGATAAAACATGCAGTAGATGGAAGTATCGATAAACATAAGTCAAGATTTGTGGCTAGGGGTTTCTCTCAACAAGAAGGCATCGATTATGAACAGACATTTTCTCTGACAACGAGGTATAAAACGATTCATTCTTTGGTATCTCTAGAAGCATCTATGGGATGGAACATCGATAAAATGGATGTCAATATTGTGTTTCTAAATGGAACAATTGATGAGGAAATTTCAAATCTGCAGCAGGAGGCCATGAATCTTGTAGCAGAAGGATGAGGAAATGCTATTGGAAAATATTTGACTAGATTTGGCTAGATTGACGTTGGCACATCATCTTAAGAGGTTTGTCTTAGTCTTGGAGGATATTGGTCTCATTCATAAGGTCATGGAATTCGCCAATTGAAGAATATATAAGGAAGAGAAGAGATTTAAGGGTTTTCCTCTCAAGAGGAGAGGTTATGGACCTGGCATGCAACTTATATACTATGTAATTATTCTTATTGTTTTGGTAGCTATTTTATGCTTCACACATATAGTGATAAGGAAAAAATATAATAAGTAAAAAGAAAACAAAAGCAGTTATCAAGTAAAAGAAAATTAAACATAATCATTTCCATATTGAATTCTCAACACACTCCCTCAATTCCTTGCAACCAATTCTCCACAAATCCATATAATGTTTTATTATTATTATTTATTAATTACATTTTATCTTAAATTGATTTTTTTATATATATAATCCATAATATTTTGTTTTTATTTTTATATGTATTTTTTTACATTTATATGTATTTTTTATATATTTTTTATTATTATTTTTTTGTTAATTTATTTGTAACTTGCAGAATTCGGTTTTGGTTAAGGAATTGTGGTCCAAGGAAATCTAAGTCATCAAAATCACCAAGAGATGACATCCAATCCATAACATGGTTTGATAAATACCAAAGGGCAAGATATATGCCAAATTAGAAGGCCACACCACTTGCATATTCACAACCTGGAGACATGAATTAGGTACAATCTATATGCATTTATGGATGACTACATGTTTCTTGTTGAACCAATGGAGGTTTCTAGTACGTGCATCTATTGGATGGAGGTTTCTAGTACGTGCATCTATTGGATGGAGGTTTCTAGTACGTGCATAAATATTATATGATTCCAGGAAAAAACCATTCCGCAGAGGCTAAAAGATGATTAATGGAAGAGTGTCTCAATAATATTTTTTTTCAAATTGATAAATATATCATTATATTTAGTTTAATAGATGTAGAAGTAGTGCTATTAGCATGAGATAATAACACATATAAAGAGTACATGATGTATATTAATTTCATTCAAAAGGTGATATTTATTCATAATGAATTTCAATAAGTATGTGATGAGGACAAATTAAAGGTTGATGTGGTGTTTTGAAAGCAATGTTGTAAGGAAGTACGTTTCCCAATTGATGAGGAAAATGCATAAGGATAAAATTGCAAAGAAAGTGACGCATTCATAGTTATAGATAACTATTTTCATTTAAGATTTAGAATTTGACAAACATGAAATTTGATAGATAAAATTTTCAACATGTGGAAGGATATTGATATAAAAAATTAGAAGGTTAAAAAGTCTAAACACTTAACATGTAGCCCTAGTAAGGTAGGTCCTAAAATTGGGGAGGTTGGAGGGGGAGGGGTCATTTTTGGCCCTGATGAAAAAAGAGTTGTTCAATATGCTTTGGGACTTGGGAAAGCTACAAACAATCATGCAAATTTACATGCATTGTGAATAGGCTTGGAGCTAGCATCGGAGTGTGGAATCAAGCATATCACTATATTTGGAGACTGTTTATTAGTTATAAATTAATTCACGAAGGCGAAGAAAAATATTAACACTTTATCATCCCCTTTGAATTTCAGGATTCACACAACATTGTCCAAGTTTTATTGAGTAAAATTCTTCCATATATATAGAAATTTGAATACAAGTGCCGAAGAACTTGCAAAAATAGGGTCCACTCTGTCTCAATGGATCATATATATATCAATAAAAAATTAATCTCATATCCAGTTCCATAAATCAAACACAATCATTGTTATCCTTGGCACGAAGGGGAATTCTTTAAGGTCTCCATTTCCTAAACCTTGATTCTCCACAAATTGATGGACTGTTCCCGATGGTGTGGTCGAGCCTCAATCTCAAAGAGACACTTGTATAGGTAGTCTCATCCAACTAACATATGGCTATTAGTGTCCACTCTCTCCTATTACGTCACCTTAAATTTCTTAGGAGCTAAGTTAATGATATATACATCAACTGTGGTGATCCCTTCACCTCCCACTAGGGAGAACTCAATGTTAATTTCTGAAATGAATTCTATGTCTTTTAGTACCTATCATGGAGTGATTATCAACATAATGGGTGATATTTGGTTACTACTAGGATTGGCTTCCAATTGAAGGTTCATATATACATGGCTCTATGGAATATTTTGGCATTATCAACCGCTACCTCAAGTATTTTTTGTTGGGGTCATAAATTCAAGTGCAATATTTGGCGGTAGTTTGGTATTCTTTGTTTCCATTCCCCCAAAGGTTGGTCAACATATTTCTATTCTATTTGCAATGCTTTCCATGGTCGGTCAAGGAATTTCTGAGGAAATTTGTGAGGCTATCATGGCCTCATATATGATAGATAGGTTTCTAGATTTGATGTATGAATTGGTCACTACAATTAATAAGTTAGAGGGTTTAATTGAGCTTAAGTGAAGTTATTTTCAATACTTTGTGTAGGATAAGCTCCTTGAGCACCATGCAGTTATGGAGCCTATGCTAGTTAGACTTAGATCTGAGGTGCAATAGCTCTATGAGCGTTTGTTGGCTTTGGAAATGTCAAATGAATGTGCTAGAAAGAATGTCGAGGCGGGAAATGTTGTTGGGGTTCATGGTAGGTGCAGAATAACTCATCGAGTTCATGTCCTGGAAGACATTGACCGTGGCCCGTCGTGACCACCCTTATGGTGATGAAAACAATCCTTCTCTAGATTTTAGTTAATTTTTGTTATGTAAGTTTCTCTTATGTTAACTTGTAAATTTTTTCTTCTATTAGGATATTTCTATAGAATTTATGGAGATCATATTTTTTTATCTTAAAAGTAATGTAAGATATGGAGACAATAAACATTTAGTTTACTCTTTCAAATATATACCTTTTGAGGATGACTCTAGATGTAAGGGTACTAATCGAAAATTCATATTTTCATTAATGTAAAATATCCTACCCGTTCTGTTTAAAAAAAAATATAGGTCCTAAAATTAATATTTTACTAGAAGAGATAACTATTACACCTTGGAGAACAATGTAATGAGTGAAGGTCCTATATATAACCAAGTAAATTATATTAGCATACTTTGTGCAACTAAATAGAAAAAATAAAAAACTTTTTAAGTAGTAGATTGAATCTACATTTTCTACCTCATAGCTAAGCATTACTAATCTCTTTTAGTCCAGATCAATTACATACATCCATAAAATTGAAAAAAAATTAGAGTTTAAAAATATGCCTCCATAAATATAACTTTTAACTTTTAACTGGCATTTACAAATTTTGAAAGAAAACAATTGAATTATTCATATATTTATTATATAATCTACATGGTTTGGATTCATAAGTTCTATTGGTGATGCATAAACATAATTTTCAAAATATTTCACTACCTTAGAGTTTTCAACTCCTCCATATTTCTTTGTGTGCATTTCTGATATTTTTTGTTTTAGTCTTCTATTTTCAATTCCAATTCATAGATTTTGTTCCTTTGGAACATGAAAGTGCCCAATAGAGAGTCCCATTGGCTTGAGATACTTTCTAATTGCTTGAAAAATATAAAATTTTCACCTAAGTTGATGCTTCTAACCTATCCAAATTTATCCTTGGATTCTAGTTGTTTTTATATCTATTCACAATTGCTTCTAATTGATAAAAGTCAACGTTTGCTATCAAATTTACCCAAGAGTAGAATTAGATGATACCCCTTTACTTCATTATGATCTATTTTTGATTTCATAAAGACTAAGGATGAATTCTTACCCTATTTCACCACCTTTAAAACTTGTATTGAATGAAAGGTGTATTGGCTTGATCAGTGTGTATTTATTGCACTTGTATTTTCACCCGAGCTTCCCCTAATCCCACATCTTACTTACTTCTGATAAAAAATGAATCACTTGAGGGATAAATGAGATGCCACTAATATGATTGAGGTCCATTGTATTCACATGAGATTTATTTTTCTGGGTTTGAATCTCTCTTTCTATTCACTATATTTGTACATCCACCAGACTGAAGGATGATCTGCAAATGAGGGGTGTCAATTTTTTCTCTTGTACTATTAAAATTTTCTTATCCTCCCATGATTTATCATTGTTGAAAATAGTGTGATACTTATGTCTTCCATCTTCTACCTTTGACATTATTATAATAGTTATTGAATTAGGACTTCCCTCAAGGTTCCATTCACTCTCATTTTTCTAGGGGTTAGTTCTCTTAGCACATGGTTGGAATGGAAGCTAGAAAAAGAAGAAAGATTATTAATAATTATTTTGTACAAATAATTTATTCTAAATTCTATTGGAAATGTGTCAAGGTTTAAGTTCTTGACTATGTTGTTAGAATCACCCAAAATTATAAGGAAATGAATGGATTATTTTTTTACCAAGTTGATTCATTGAAGAAAGGCATACATTTCTCATTGATTATTTCTCATTGTGCCTAGGGTCCATGAGTAACTAGTTTCAATTAGTCCATCAACGTAATATAGTACACCCCTAGACCTATCACCCAATATTTTTCTTTGAGGCTCCATCAAAGCAACAAATGTGAGCGTTGTGAGAAAATCCATTCCCTGAAGTTTTCTTTTGTGACATATAATTTCTAACCTTGGTTCCTTTTCATAGGAAGAAAGAGATTTTGTTGATAATTGAAGTTTCTGATCCACCTTTCTTCATAATATTCCAACTCTTGGGGTCTATTGATTTTAAGATTTTCAGTTCTTAAATGTTCAACCATCAAAACTTTTGATCTATCGACCACCATTGTCAAGTTAGGGGAGAGAAGCTAGAATATTTTATTTGTTTCTAACCAACCATATTTTCAATCAAAAATATTTTGGTAAATAAATATTTATCCTAGGTATTTTTTATGCCATGATTCAAAGAATTAGTTAAGAGATTCAAGCCATTTTACTCTATGGAAGGGACATTGCAAATAATTATCCAAAACATCCATAATAAATTGACATTATAAAAATACATGTTGTATATTTTTATTTTTGGAATGGTAGAAAGAACATCTAGAAGGTCCTTGGATTCCCTTTTGGATATATTTTCTACTATTACTATTTTTTTGTGAGAAAAATTCCAGCAAAATATTTATTTCAAGGAGACCATATGGATCCTATATGTTTCAACATATTTGAGAATGAAATGGGGGGAGGGTGGGTTTCATAAATAAAGAGTTGAGAACAAAATCCAAATTTCATATATTAGAGGCACTCAACTATCCTTTGTATCCTTCAGATTGAATGGGGATAGGGGCACAACTAGTAGGAGCTAAAAGGAGGAAGGGGGAAAAGTAAGGAAATGAGTTTAGATAAAGTTTAGATTACAACCACTCTAACAACCATCTTGGGTCCACAAGGAGAGGCAAAACATGGCGAATATCATTTCATGAGAAAACCATGGTACTAAGGAATGAAGGGTAGGTATACTTTTCAAAGGAGGGTTTTCTTTAATTTTTTCTTTCCGGGGATTGATCCATTTCTTGGGATCCAAGTGAGTCTTGCTTGTAAAAATGGTATGTTTCTTTCATGAGTCTCTAAATATAAAATCTTCCTTTAGATTTGGGAGCTTAGTCCAAAAAATTCCCTCTTTCCCTAAGTAGATATTTATCTTCTCATAACACAAGGAATATTCCAATAGTTTTTTCTAGTAATCTCACTCATGAAGGAGAAAACATATAAAAATCCCCATACTTACCTAGAAAACATGAACACTTTATCTAATACAACTAAGTTGGAATTAATTGAAGGTCAACTTAAGAAATGCCAAGAAAACATAAATGGATTTTAAAATAAGTTCATTAAGAGGTTTGATAAATTTAAAAAGAAATTGATGGAAAATTTTCCGAGTATGTTATCTCAAATCATACCAAGAGAAAACCACATGACTACACAAAAAAGTGAGCCATACAAAAAATAAACTTCTATTAAAAATGTTCAGACACCCATACTATTTGAAATTCCTACACAATAATAGATCAATAGATAACAACATATGACAACATTCTACTAAGGTGGACTTGAAATTTTTTTATAGTTATGATCCATCAAGATGAGTAAATCAAATGTAGCATTACTTCATCCTCCAAGGTATTATTGATGACATGATGAAAATTAGGGTGGGGGTACTATATTTAGATAAAGAATGATGGTAATGGTGGGAATGGCATAAAAAAATCTACTAGGGATACATTGCATGGATTTAATTTATTAAAGATATTTATACACGTTTTGAGAGGGATACTCATTATTTGGGGTGACTCACCAAGTTACACCAAACTTGCTCAATCACTGAATTTAGAAAAAAATTTGATAAATTAACCATCCGTACATTTAACATATTCCTTCTGTAAAAAATATTTTTAATTTTTTTTTTCGATCAAAAGCACTGCATTTATATTACCATGAAGAAAAAAATTACATTCACATTTTCATCAACTCTTCCTACCTCATTCCATCTATATTTGTTGGGGAGGAGATCTGGAATATGAAACAAAATATTTAGCAATTGACCCGTGCTTTTTGTAGGCCTACAAATCCATACTAGACAAAAAGTTGAACAAATAAGAAAACAACCTGTTAATGGCATATTAAGGTGGCAGACGCGGATGGTGCATGGTCGAAGATGCTAGATGACCCCGTTTCTCATGCATGTGGTAGTAAATGTGCTCCAGAAACACCTATAACTCTTGCAAGTGTTCATTTATTCGCCTTTGTATTCTTCGAAAACTCTCCAATTATTCCCGGATTCTTGACTAAGAGAATTGCATGTCATTCATATAAGCCAGAATTTCGTTTTGATATTAATATCTATGGTCTCGGAGGATATACAGGTTGGCCTGGATCCCATGTAATTGATCATCAATTGATTCCAGGGAAGAGGGATGAACAACATGGACAAGAGAGAGAGTTGTCTTCTCGGCTAGCTCCTCGTCCCTATCTACACTGGTTGAGTGTTCCTCACTATACGATGTGGTGGCTCCCACATGAGAAACTAATTGGGCATGATTTCAACCCCTTATAAGGGGTATTACTCATTGATGTGACATACCTGCAAATGAAAGGAGTTCCTAGGACTAGACAATACCCCAGGCCAACTGTCCCTCAAAATCCCCACCACAATGAAATCTACAAATTTCCCACCATGACACAATAATGTGGCAGGGAGTTGATTCAATTATAGCAACATACCAGGATCAAGCTTCCTCAGACCCCCTAACACTACAGAAGGGAACTAACCTTGAAAATGGTGGTGGGCCCAAATAAATTACACAACAAAACCCATGTGACAGAGCCAAGAACCTCACATACCATCGGAGGCCAACCATTATGAATGTCAAGGCCTCATGATATGTATATATAGACTCACTTTTCCACCCAATTATGCACCCAAGCTCTAAGCTAAGACGGACTAGGGCCGCAGATGAAGAGGGGAGCCATAATTGACCACAAATTCATGAATAAAAGCCCATATTACTCACCATAAGGATACAAGGCACTAGGATAAGATCGAAAACTAACTCACACCACCAAAAACCTACAAGAACACTGAACCAAGTCCCATCCCTAAAAATTTTGATAACGACCAGATTGAGACAGATTTTCCACCCTTTCACAAGGGAAATAGCCATGATAGGACCAGCTGAAAGGGAATTGAATACAACTAATAAGAATTAGCGGGGGAGGCAGCACATTACCCAAAGTCACAGACCCTAGTGGCACCACCAACACAAGGAGCAGATAATCGATGGATGGAAGAGAAACGCCCCAAGGAGGAGACGACCACCCTGCAAATCCGTATCTCCAGTCACACACGCTCCTGAGACCCAAATGAAATCCCGAGAGAATTACCATACACATGAGTCAAATTCAACATTTAATCCCTCACCACCCTGATATTTTGACTTTCATTGCGGGCATGAATAGAAAATGTGACCATAACCACCTTCCACAACATCGCTTCTCATCGCCCAACACAACAAAACAATCACATACTGCATCCAAAGAATAATACTTAAAGCTTCCTTCTCTAGAAACATCTTTCCTCAAGTCGAGTGCCCAAAAGCTACCCTCTTTAACACCTGCATGGGAGACAGTCGCTCGGGGTGGGGATCCCAAGTCCCCCTCAACCGAGGGTTGGTCACCCCCAGTAGGGGAAATTATATCTTGATATATTAACCGAGAGATAGTATCCATATATGAATAGTATAGATTCCTAGACTCCTTTGCTCTATGCTAACTGAGGGAAAAGTCATAATGATCCTCCTTGGTGCCCCAATTTTCTAACCAACCCGCCACTTTGTTTCCTACTTGTAAAGTGTGCTAAGTAATAGGGTATGGAAATCTATCCAAAAAATATTTAATCCTCATTTCCTGTAATTCCAGGTGCTAACTGTGAACTAGCTTGGAGGTAGGAGATCCATCAATAATATTTTGGGCTATGTTCATGACAAGTTGTCATTCCGTTGATATTTGGATCTTGGGAAACCCAAGATTTCTTGCTAAGAGAAGAAATTTTTGAAGTCCCATAATTTCTTGCACATTGTTAGGAGTTATGCCATGGAATCTAGAAAAAGTCCGAGGGGGCTTCCTTCAGAGTCTCGCAAAATGCCCCTAAAACCCGCCGAGCCTAGGTTCCCCTTAGAAGCCCCATAAAAACTTATTTTCACAAATACCTATGGAATTATGATAAAAAAATAAAATGGGATAGCTTCAAGGTTAGTCGAGATCGTAGGAGAGTGTCTCATCATCTCAGCTAAGATATTCAAGGAGTTAAGAATTTCTGCTTTTGTTTGATAGAATTTCTAGTCCTATTCACTCCATTTATCTGACAATATAGTCTCTCTTATGTTATCAATCATTTTCTTCCAAATGGAGGCAGAATATGATTCTTAATTGTTGGGTTGTATCAATCACTATTGAATGACTAAAACAATACACATAAATTATCAATCAAGGGACGTCTTTTATTTCAATAACAGTTGCACTGTCTGTGCCGATACACCCAACTAGAAGCAAATCCAAATAAAGGAAATCATTGCTGAAGTAAATGCTGAAAGTAAATCACTCATGAAGAAATAAAATGATCTACAAGACTGTAATCACACTTCAATTAATTTTTTCTAGCGCGCCACATCACAATTATCTATCTGGTATCTCTAATATCATATGTGTAATAACATACAAAATATTACATATATACAATTACAATTTTACAAATTTAAAATTTACAATTACAATTACAATTTTATAAATTTACATATATACCATTACAATTACAATTTTAGAATTTTACATACAATTAGAATTAGAATTACAATTTTACAATTTTACATATATACAATTGCAATAATTTCATAATAAAATAAATATTACAATTACAATTAAAATCTTAAAATTATTTTACATACAATTACAATTAAAAATGTAATTACAAATACAATTACAATTTTAGAAATTTACATACAATTACAATTACAATTTTACAATATCATGATCATTTAATATTAAATTAATTAATAAACATCACGATCATGATAATCATCGTACAAACATCATATTTGACTAAAAAACACATTCAAATTTTCTAACATCATTGTGATCATGATCATCTAACAAAACACAATTAGCATTGTATAACATCATCACAACACAAACATCAAATATACATCTCATGTGAAATAACTGCTATCACATACACATCTATCTGCAAGCTGCACATTAAATGAACATATCTAACATGACCTAACAATATACACATCATGGTGATCACCAACATGTAAATTAAGTACAACTACAACATGAGCAAAAAATACATGGAAAATATATATATATATATAACTGAATAATGTCAAAAATATACAACTGTAATATAAATGTCATATATCAGCTGGTGGTACATCATCAATAGTAGTACTAGTCGAGGCCTGCTTAGTCAATGGTGCAGCCTCGACAAGCTCAGATACATGCTGATCATCACGTGCCTGTTGACCTGGTACTGGTGCCTCATGCTGATCTGGATCAACTATCGGCTGCTCATCATGATGACTCGACATGGTCGATGGTCCAGCCTGCTCATGGTCATGAGTACTACTGGATGCTACAGGCTGCTGACTTGACGTGACCGATGGCCCAACCTGCTCTCCATGATGATTGTTGGTCGATGCTAGTGGAGGCTACTCATCTAGCACGATGCAAGGTGAACGATGATCACTCCACTGATCGTGATCACACTGCTCGCGGACTGTCGATCACATGCTGCATCTCGACCATGCCTATAACATGCAAGGGCCCTCCTCAGGTGTGTAACTAAGGTTGTAGCTCCTATGACATGCCGCATCAGGCTATACATGTCACGTGACATGCCTCTCCACATATGTACCAGCCTACCATCGGTTTGTATGTCTCTCATAGTAGCAGGCCTGATTCCCGCCTCAACAAACAATGCACAGAGTTGGTCACCCAAATCCATCCTCAATCTACTATCAAGCCTATGGTGTCTAGTAAAAGGTGGTACTAGTGCATCAGCAGGAGTAGGTCTCTTTGCATTGGCCTCATGATCCTCAACATCTAGCATATCTTGATCATCATCAGGATCCACACCTGAATCATTTGGTGGCGCTGGCATTTCCTCACCATTAGAATACCCAATGTCTTAAAAATATATACAAGTACAAAATAATAATTATAAAATTTCATTACACAATTTAATAAAAACAAGTTAAATTTTTTTTTAGAATAAATTAAAAAAAAACAGTAATATTACCTCTATCATCTGGTGGCTCGTCATCTCTGAAGAGGATGTTGATACACCCTTGCCAATCCAAACCAGCATAAGGACAGGGGACCATAACGAATGGACGCTCTTCAACACTGGATAGCAACTCCAGTGCATCATGCAATATCCTCGTGTAAAACTATGTCTCGCCCCTCTTGGGCATCATCTGTCCCCACATGTGCATCCGTGCATCCAACATCAGCCTTTGAGGCTACCAAAAAAAATTAGGCCTCGTCTCTGGAAACCTTTCAAAAAAAAAAAAAAAGCTCTGAAGCAAAAGGGAATTTGACCCTCCCTTGTGCATGAGCACGACATCTATCTAAGGCTGTATAAAACTGCTGCAAAAAAATGGCAGACCACCTTGACAAGTCGTGGCTCCAGTACTAAAGAATCAACATAATATAGAAGTGAGCAACTAATATTTTTCCCTTCGCTGGTGTTGTGTGAAATGGTCGAAATAAAAAGTGAGAGGCACCTCACCTCCTCACTACCAAATGCAACAATACGTAACTGACCTCCGGAGACCTGAAAATTTGAAGGAGACCGTATATCCACGCTAATGTATCTCTGGGAGTACACCAAATGACTCCCTGCTACATAGCCAACTGGAACCTCTGGGAACAAGGGAAAATCCACCCCTCTTCTTCATAGCCCTGTAATGAAATATATGTCCTCCTCAGTGGGTGCGTACCACTAGTTAGGACCAACCCGAAAAGCCTGTAGGTGGGCATTCCACCTGTGGATAAGATGTCACAAAAACAAACCATGGCCCTTTAGGGAAGTAGCCTTTTCATAGAACTTGAGGAGGCCTACCTGCCTTAGGAGCCCCTGGGTAGTTGCTATAATAGGGTGAGGGTACGCATCTCTCTCCGTCTCTCGTGCCTCCCACTGGCGAACTATGTTATATTGGTCCGCCTGTTGTTGTTGTTGTTCCCTCTCTTCTGTCCTTTCACGTCTATGAATGATTGACATATTAAATACAATTTTTTATTAAATGAGACATGTATTTATGAATATACATATATGTATTTTTTTTGGAAAGAAAAAAACAGTCGGTGCGCCAAAAAAAACAGGCATGCACCGGTCACGGTGCATCTTTTTTTGTCGCGCACCAGAGGCGGTGCACCTGCAAATTTTCAGTGCACCGCCCTCCTGGAATTGTTCCAAATTCAACGGTGCGGTGGTATAAGAGACCACACCATTGACTATGGACCAGTGTCGTGAGGGCGGTGCGTTGACCAAAATATATGCCCCAGGGCATATAGTTTGGTTAGTGCACCAACCTTTTGACATCATTACATAGCCATTGGTGCGGTATTTTACCAGGCCGCACCGTTGACCATGTCAAAATTTTGAAATGCGGTGTGCTGACAAAAATACCCACCCCGAGGTGGATATTTCAGTCAATGCACTGCATTGCCGCTATTCCATAGGGTCAATGGTGCGGCTGGGTAACCAACTGCACTGTACTTTTTAAAATTTTAAAATATCACAGTGCGCCTTTCAGTACCGGCCTAGAACCGGTGCAACCGTTAGCACCAATTGCGGTGCAGCCTGTAAATTTACAGGTAGCACCGCGAACTGGTGCGAGCTGAACGGCCCGAGCACACAGCGCGAGAAATATATATATTTTTTTAAATGGTTAATTTTAAGCTAATTGCAATTCTAATCCGCTAAAAGGCTTAATTATAGAACAACAAGAAAAATTCCTGTACATTTGGTTGTCGAGGAGGCATATTGGCTGTGTAATTTGCAAAAGAAAATTTTCCCACAGTTTTGAAAAATTCAAAATGGAGATTGGTGGGAAATGCACAACAACAATGCATGCAATGGGTGTAATGGGAGCACCAATGTCAGGGTGCCTCAGACAAGGATAAGTTGAACTAGTGCTTGAGAGCTCTGAAGCATTGAAAAGTTAAAAATGTGGTTTTTTGGGCTTAAATTGTTTTTTATTTAACCTTGTTCCAGTGTGCGGGGTTTTATAGGTGCACTGGTGTGGTTTCTTAAGACCGCATTGGGCAGTTTCAGTTTTGGCACAGGGTTTTAGGACAGATTAGTGTAGAATCTTTGTAAAGCACCAATACGCTACAGTAATAAGACGCACAAGGCGGGTTTGTACGGAGCGCACGATGTCCCGATGTGCCAATGTTTTTTGTGCACCGGTGCTTTCTCTTGTTGAACACACTAGTGCGATTTAGGCTGATAAGCGCACTGGATGAAAAAACATCCACAAAAAACTCCACCCGTCAACCTCCTCTAGTAACCTCTGCTACAAATGGATGTCTAGGGTATTTTTATAAGGGGTTCCTCAAAAACATCCGCTAGAGGGTCTATTCCTTGTAGTGACATGACAAAACTAATAGAAGCTGAGCCATCCAATTTTGAAGAGGTTGTCAAGAATTAGGAATGGAAGGATGCCATGAATGATGGGTATCAATCTATAATGAAGAATGGAGTTTGGGAGATCATACCTAGCCCCGAAGAAAGAACTGTGGTAACTTCTAAATGGATCTACAAGATAAAACATGCAGCAGATGGAAGTATCGATAAATATAAGTCAAGATTTGTGGCTAGGGGTTTCTCTCAACAAGAAGGCATCGATTATGAAGAGACATTTTCTCTGACAACAAGGTATACAATGATTCATTCTTTGGTCTCTCTAGAAGCATCTATGGGATGGAACATCGATAAAATGGATGTCAATATCGTGTTTCTAAATGGAACAATTGATGAGGAAATTTCAGATCTGCAGCAGGAGGCCGCGAATCTTGCAGCAGAAGGCCGAGGAAGTGCTATAGGAAGAGATTTTACTAGATTTGGCTAGTTCAACGTTTGCACATCATCTTAAGAGGTTTGTCTTAGTCTTGGAGGATATTGGTCTCAGTCATAAGGTCATGGAATTCATCAATTGAAGAATATATAAGGAATAGAAGAGATTTAAGGGTTTTCCTCTCAAGAGGAGAGGTTTTGGACTTGGCATGCAACCTATATTCTATGTAATTATTCTTATTGTTTTGGTAGCTATTTGATGCTTCACACATATAATGATAAGAAAAAAATCTAATAAGTAAAAAGGAAACAAAAGCAGTTATCAAGTAAAAGAGAATTAAACATAATCATTGCCATATTGAATTCTCGACACACTCCGTCAATTCCTCGCAACCAATTCTCCGCAAATCCATATAATGTTTTATTATTATTATTTATTAATTACATTTTATCTTAAATTGATTTTTTTATATATATAATCTATAATATTAACTTATAATATTTTATTTTTATTTTTATATGTATTTTTTTTTTTACATTTATATGTATTTTTTATATATTTATTATTATTATTATTATTTTGTTAATTTATTTGTAATTTGCATAATTCGGTTTTGGTTAAGGAATTGTGGTCCAAGGAAATATAATTCATTAAAATCACCAAGAGATGACATCCAACCAATAACATGGTTTGATAAATACCAAAGGGCAAGATGTATGCCAAATTAGAAGGCCACACCACTTGCATATTCACAACTTAGAGACATGAATTAGGTACAATCTATATGCATTTATGGATGACTACATGTTTCTTGTTGAACCAATGGAGGTTTCTAGTACGTACATCTATTGGATAGATCAAATTGTTTTGACTATAAATATTATATGATTCCAAGAAAAAACCATTCTGCAAAGGCTAAAAGATGATTAATGGAAGAGTATCTCCATAATGTTGTTTTTCAAATTGATAAATGTATCATTAACGTTAGTTTAATAGATGTATAAGTACTATTATTAGCATGAGATAATAACACATATAATGAGTACATGATTTCTATTAATTTCATTCAAAAGGTGATATTTATTCATAATGAATTTAAGTGAGTATGTGATGAGGACAAATTAAAGGTTGATGTGATGTTTTGAAAGCAATGTTGTATGGAAGTACGTTTCCCAATTGATGAGGAAAATGCATAAGGAAAAAATTGCAAAGAAAGTGACGCATTCAGAGTTATAGATAACTATTTTCAATTAAGATTTAGAATTTGACAAACATGAAATTTGATAGATAAAATTTTCAACATGTGGAAGAATATTGATATAAAAAATTAGAAGGTTAAAAAGTCTAAACACTTAACATGTAGCCCTAGTAAGGTAGGTCCTAAAATTGGGGAGGTTGGAGGGGGAAGGGTCATTTTTGGCCGTGATGAACAAAGATTTGTTCAATATGATTTGGGACTTGGGAAAGCTACAAACAATCATGCAAATTTAATTTCATTGTGAATAGGCTTGGAGCTAGCCTCAGAGCGTGGAATCAAGAATATCACTATCTTTGGAGACTATTTATTAGTTATAAAGTAATTCACGAAGACGAAGAAAAATATTAACACTTTATCATCCCCTTTGAATTTCAGGATTCACACAAAATTGTCCAAGTTTGATAGAGTAAAATTCTTCCATATATATAGAAATTTGAATACAAGTGCCGAAGAACTTGCAAAAATAGGGTCCACTCTGTCTCAATGGATCATATATATATCAATAAAAAATTAGTCTCATATCCAGTTCCATAAATCAAACACAATCATTGTTATCCTTGGCACGAAGGGGAATTCTTTAAGGTCTCCATTTCCTAAACCTTGATTCTCCACAAATTGATGGACTGTTCCCGATGGTGTGGTCGAGCCTCAATCTCAAAGAGACACTTGTATAGGTAGTCTCATCCAACTAACATATGGCTATTAGTGTCCACTCTCTCCTATTACGTCACCTTAAATTTCTTAGGAGCTAAGTTAATGATATATACATCAACTGTGGTGATCCCTTCACCGGGTCACTAGGGAGAACTCAATGTTAATTTCCGAAATGAATTATATGTATTTTCGTACCTATCCTGGAGTGATTATCAACATAATGGGTGATATTTGGTTACTACCAGGATTGACTTCCAATTGAAGGTTCATCTATACATGGCTCTATGGAATATTTTGGCATTATCAACCACTATATCAAGTATTTTTTGTCGGGGTCATAAATTCAAGTGCAATATTTGGCGGTAGTTTGGTATTCTTTGTTTCTAGTCCCCCAAAGGTTGGTCAACATATTTCTATTCTATTTGCAATGCTTTCCATGGTAGGTCAAGGAATTTCTGAGGAAATTCGTGAGGCTATCATAGCCTCAGATATGATAGATAGGTTTCTGGATTTGATGTATGAATTGGTCACTACAATTAATAAGTTAGAGGGTTTAATTGAGCTTCAGTGAAGTTATTTTCAATCCTTTGTGTAGGATAAGATCCTTGAGCACCATGCAATTATGGAGCCTCTGCTAGTTAGACTTAGATCTGAGGTGCGATAGCTCTATGAGCGACTGTTGGCTTTGGAAATGTAAAATGAATGTGCTAGAAAGAATGTCGAGGTGGGAAATGTTGTTGGGGTTCATGGTAGGTTCAGACTAACTCATCGAGTTCATGGCCTGGAAGACATTGACCGTGGCCGGTCGTGACCACCCTTATGGTGATGAAAACAATCCTTCTCTGGATTTTAGTTAATTTTTGTTATGTAAATTACTCTTACGCTAACTTGTAAATTTTGTCTTCTATTAGGGTATTTCTGTAGAATTTATGGAGATCATAATTTTTATCTTAAGAGTAATGTAAGATATGGATACAATAAACATTTAGTTTACTCTTTCAAATATACACCTTTTGTGGATGACTCTAGATGTAAGGGTAGTAATCGAAAATTCATATTTTCATTAATATAAAATATCCTACCCGTTCTGTTTAAAAAAAAATATAGGTCCTAAAATTAATATTTTACTAGAAGAGATGACTATTACACCTTGGAGAACAATGTAATGAGTGAGGGTCCTGTATATGACCAAGTAAATTATATTAGCATACTTTGTGCAACTACATAGAAAAAATAAAAATCTTTTTAAGTAGTAGATTGAATCTACATTTTCTACCTCATAGCTAAGCACTACTAATCTCTTTCAGTCCAAATCAATTACATACATCCATAAAATTGAAACAAATTTAGAGTTTAAAAATATGCCTAGTGAAATATAACTTTTAACTGGAATTTGCAAATTTTGAAAGAAAAAAACTGAATTATTCATATATTTATTGTATAATATACATGGTTTGGATTCATAAGTTCTATTGGTGATGCATAAACATAATTTTCAAAATATTCCACTACCTTAGAGTTTTCATCTCCTCCATATTGCTTTGCGTGCGTTTCTGATATTTGTTGTTTTAGTCTTCTATTTCCAATTCCAATTCATAGATTTTGTTCCTTTGGAACATGAAAGTGCCCAACAGAGAGTCCCATTGGCTTGAGATACTTTCTAATTGCTTGAAAAATATAAAAATTTTCACCTAAGTTGATGCTTCTAAACTATCCAAATTTATTCTTGGATTCTAGTTGTTTTTATATCTATTCACAATTGCTTCTAACTGAGAAAAGTCAGCGTTTGCTATCAAATTTACCCAAGAGTAGAATTAGATGATACCCCTTTACTTTATTATGATCTATTTTTGATTTCATAAAGACTAAGGATGAATTCTTACCCTATTTCACCACCTTTAAAACTTGGATTGAATGAAAGGTGTATTGGCTTGCTCATTGTGTATTTATTGCACTTGTATTTTCACCTGAGCTTCCCCTAATCCCACATCTTACTTAATTCTGATAAAAAATGAATCACATGAGGGAGAAATGAGCTGCCACTAATATGATTGAGGTCCATTGTATTCACACGAGATTTATTTTTTTGGGTTTGAATCTCTCTTTCTATTCACTATAGTTGTACATCCACCAGACTGAAGGATGATCTGCAAATGAGGGGTGTCAATTTTTTCTCTTGTACTATTAAAAATTTTCTTGTCCTCCCATGATTTATCATTTTTGAAAATAGTATGATACTTATCTCTTTCATCTTCTACCTTTGACATTATTATAATAGTTATTGAATTAGGACTTCCCTCAAGGTTCCATTCAATCCCATTTTTCTAGGGGTTAGGTTGATTGCTAAATTTTATAGGGACTGAAAAAAGTGTTTAGTTCTCTTAGCACATGGTTGGAATGGAAGCTATAAAAAGAAGAAATATTATCAATAATTATTTTGTACAAATAATTTATTATAAAGTCTATTGGAAATGTGTCAAGGTTTAAGTTCTTGACTATGTTGTTAGAATCACCCAAAATTATAAGGAAATGAATGGATAATTTTTTTACCAAGTTGATTCATTGAAGCAAGGCATAAATTTCTCCTTGATTATTGCTCATTGTGCCTAGGGTCCATGAGTAACTAGTTTCAATTATTCCATCAACGTAATATAGTACACCCCTAGACCTATCACCCCAATATTTTTCTTTGAGGCTCCATCAAAGCAAAAAATGTGTGAGTGTTGTGAGAAAATCCATTCCCTAAAGTTTTCTTTTGTGAGATATAATTTCTAACCTTGGTTCCTTTTCGTAGGAAGAAGGATATTTTGTTGATAATTGAAGTTTCTAATCCACCTTTCCTCATAATATTCGAACTCTTGGGGTCTATTGATTTTAGGATTTTCGGTCCTTAAATGTTCAACCATCAAAACTTTTGATCTATCGACCACCATTGTCGAATTAGGGGAGAGAAGAAAGAATATTTTATTTGTTTCTAACCAACCATATTTTCAATCAAAAATATTTTGGTAAATAAATATTTATATTTGAATTATCCTAGGTATTTTTTATGCCACGATTCTAAGAATTAGTTAAGAGATTCAATCCATTTTACTCTATGGAAGGGACATTGCAAATAATTATCCAAAGCATCCATAATAAATTGACATTCTAAAAATATATGTTGTATATTTTTATTGTTGGAATGGTAGAAGGAACATCTAGAAGGTCCTTGGATTCCCCTTTGGACATTTTTTCTACTATTACTATTTTTTTGTGAGAAAAATTCCAGAAAAATATTTATTTCAAGGAGACCATATGGATCCTATATGTTTCAACATATTTGAGAATGAAATGGGGGGAGGGTGGGTTTCATAAAGAAAGAGTTGAGAACAAAATCCAAATTTCATATATTAGAGGCACTTAGCCATCCTTTGTATCCTTCAGATTGAATGGGGATAGGGGCACAACTAGTAGGAGCTAAAAGGAGGAAGGGGGAAAAGTAAGGAAATGATTTTATATAAAGTTTAGATTAAAGCCACTCTAACAACCATCTTGGGTCCACAAGGAGAGGCAAAACATGGCAAATATCATTTCATGAGAAAACCATGGTACTAAGGAATGAAGGGTAGGTATACTTTTCGAAGGAGGGTTTCCTATTATTTTTTCTTTCCAAGGATTGATGATTTTTTTTTTCCATTTCTTGGGATCCAAGTGAGTCTTGCTTGTAAAAATGGTATGTTGTTTTCATGAGTCTCCAAATATAAGATCTTCCTTTAGAGTTGGGAGCTTAGTCCAAACAATTCCCTCTTTCCCTAAGTAGATATTTATCTTCTGATAACACAAGGAATATCCCAATAGTTTTTTATAGTAATCTCACCCATAAAGGAGAAAAAATATAAACATCCCCATACTTACCTAGACAAAATGAACACTTTTTCTACTACAACTAAGTTGGAATTAGTTGAAAGTCAACTTAAGAAATGCCAAGAAAACATAAATGGATTGTAAAATAAGTTCATTAAGAGGTTTGATAAATTTAGAAAGAGATTGATGGAAAATTTTCCGAGTATGTTATCTCAAATCATATCAAGAGAAATCCACAGGACTACACAAAAAAGTGAGCCATACAAAAAATAAACTTCTATTAAAAATGTTCAGACACCCATAATATTTGAACTTCCTACACAATAATATATCAATAGATAACAACATATGACAACATTCTACTAAGGTGGACTTGAAAATTTTTGATAGTTATGATTCATCAAGATGAGTAACTCAAATGTAGCATTACTTCATCCTCCAAGGTATTATTGATGACATGATGAAACTTAGGATGGGGGTACTATATTTAGATAAAGAATGATGGTAATGGTGGGAATGACATAAAAAAATCTATTAAGGATACATTGCATGGTTTTAATTTATTAAAGATATTTATACACGTTTTGAGAGGGATACTCATTATTTGGGGTGACTCACCAAGTTACACCAAATTTTCTCAATCACTGAATTTAGAAAAAAAATTGAGAAATTAACCATCTGTACATTTAACATATTCCTTCTGTAAAATTTTTTTTTTTTTTAAATTCGTTGTCGATCAAAAGCGCTGCATTTATATTAACATGAAGAAAAAAAGTGCATTCACATTTTCATCAACTCTTCCTGCCTCATTCCATCTATATTTTTTGGGGAGGAGATCTGGAATATGAAACAAAATATTTAGCAATTGACCCCTACTTTTTGTAGGCCTACGAAGCCATACTAGCCAAAAAGATGAACAAATAAGAAAAAAACCTGTTAATGGCATATTAAGGTGGCAGACGCAGATGGTGCATGGTCGAATATGCTATATGACCCCGTTTCTCATGCATGTGGTAGTCAATGTGCTCCAGTGACACATATAACTCTTGCAAGTGTTCATTTATTCGCCTTTGTCTTCTTCTAAAACTCTCCAATTGTTCCAGGATTCATGACTAAGAGAACTGCATGTCATTCATATAAGCCAAAATTTCATTTTGATATTAATATCTATGGTCTCGGAGGATATACAGGTTCACCCGGATCCCATGTAATTGATCATCAATTGATTCCAGGGAAGAGGGATGAACAACATGGCCAAGAGAGAGAGTTGACTTCTCGGCTAGCTCCTCATCCCTGTCTACACTGGTTGAGTGTTCCTCACTATAGGATGAGGTGGCTCCCACATAAGAAAATAAATGGACATGATTTCCACCCCTTATAAGGGGTCTTCCTCATTGATGTGACATACCTGTAGATGAAAGGAGTTCCCAGGACTAGACAATACCCCAGGCCAACTGTCCCTCAAAATCACCATCACAATGAAATATACAATTTTCCCACCATGACACAATAATGTGGTAGGAAGTTGATTCAATTATACCAACACACCAGGATCAAGCTTCCTTAGACCCCCTGACACTACAGAAAGGAACTAACCTTGAAAATGGTGGTGGGCCCCAATAATTTACACAACAAAACCCATGTGATAGAGCCAAGAACCTCACATACCATCGGAGTCCAAACATTATGAATGTCAAGGCCTCATGATATGTATAGATAGACTCACTATTCCACCCAATTACCCACCCAAGCTCTAAGCCAAGACGGACTAGGGCCACAGACAAAGAGGGGAGCCATAATTGACCACAACTCCAAAAATAAAATCCCATATTACTCACCATAAGGATATGATGCACTAGGATAAGATCGAAAACTAACTCACACCACCAAAAACCTACAGGAACACTGAACCAAGTCCCATCCCTACAAATTTTGATAACGACCAAATTGAGACAGAGTTTCCACCCTTTCACAAGGGAAATAGCCATGACAGGACCAGCCGAAAAGGAATCGAATATAACTAATAAGCACTAGCGGGGGAGGTAGCACATTACCCAAATTCACAGACCCTGGCGGCACCACCAACATAGGGAGAAGATAATTGATGGATGGAAGAGAAACACCCCAAAGAGGAGGAGACCACCCTGCAAAGCAGTATCTCTAGTCACACACGCTCCTGAGACCCAAATGAAATCTTGAGAGAATTACCGTACACAGGAGTCAACTTCGACATTTAATCCCTCACCACCCCGATATTTTTACTTTCATTGTGGGCATGAATATAAAACGTGACCATAACCACCTTCCACAACATTGCTTCTCATCACCCAACACAACAAAACAATCACATACTGCATCCAAAGCATAATACTTGAAGCTTCCTTCTCCAAAAACATCTTTCCTCAAGTCGAGTGCCCAAAACCTACACTCTTTAACACTTGCATGGGATATAGGTGGCTCGGGGTGGGGATCCCAGGTCCCCCTCAACTGAGGGTTGGTCACGCCCATTAGGGGAAATTATATCTTGATCTATTAACCGAGAGATAGTATCCATATATGAATAGTACAGATTCCTAGACTCCTTTTCTCTATGCTAACTGAGGGAAAAGTCATAATGATCCTCCTTGGTGCCCCAATTTGCTAACCAACCTGCCACTTTGTTTCTTGCTTGCAAAGTGTGCTAAGTAATAGGATAGGAAAGCTATACAAAAAATATTTAATCCTCATTTCCTGTAATTCCAGGTGCTAACTGTGAACTAGCTTGGAGGTAGGAGATCCATCAATAATATTTTGGGATATGTTGATGACAAGTTGTCAGTCCGTTGATATTTGGATCTTGGGAACCCCAAGATTTCTTGCTAAGAGAAGAAAATTTTCAAGTCCCATAATTTCTTCCACATTGTTAGGAGTGATGCCATAGAATCTAGAAAAAGTCCTAGGGGGCTTCCTTCAGAGTCTCGCAAAATGCCCCTAAAACCTGCCGAGCCTAGGTTCCCCTTAGAAGCCCCATAGAAACTTATTTTCACAAATACCTAAGGAATTATGATAAAAATAAAATAAAATGGGATAGCTTCAAGGTTAGTTGAGATCGTAGGAGAGTGTCTCATCATCTCAGCTAATATTTTCAAGGAGTTAAGAATTTCTGCTTTTGTCTGATCGAATTTCTAGTCCTCCTCACTCCATTTATCTGACAATATTCTCTCTCTTATGTTATGAAACATTTTCTTCCAAATGGAGGCAGAAGATGATTCTTAATTGTTGGGTTGTATTAATCACTATTGAATGACTAAAACAATGCACATAAATTATCAATCAAATGACGTCATTTATTTCAATGACAGTCACATTGTCTATGTCAATACACCCAACTAGAAGCAAATCCAAATAAAGGAAATCATTGCTGAAGTAAATGCTATAAGTAAATCACTCATGCAGAAATAAAATGATCTACAAGACTATAATCACACTTCAATTAATCTTTTCTAACGTGCCACAACACAATTATCCATCTGGTATCTCTAATCTCATATGTGTAATAACATACAAAATATTGAAATTGAAGTGGATATATTCACAACTGAAACAACAACAAAAAATCATCTACTGATACATAAAAAAAATACAAACACATACACAACTACCTTAATCACTGCAATCCCTGCTAAAGAGGAGGGCCCTTCCTCCCTAGCAGGGCGCAGGTGGAGAAAGAACTTAACAGAAACTAAATTGAATAACACATGTAACAACAATAACATGACAATTTGTATTAATATTGGAAAAATTATAGATCCAAAGTAATGATGTTCTCTGCTAAACTTTCGACCTTAAGGGCCGAGAAATATATAGTGGTTACATCTCAGAAAAACAAGGGATAGACCAATCATGAGAATCTTATGATTCTCATGCTAATCAAAATAGAATACATATGGTTATAGCCACTTCTTAATAAAAGTCTGACTAGAAAATTATAGATTAAAACCAAAACCGCCTAGAGGCTGTTATCTAAAAATACAATACTTAATAAATTCTATAGTTATCATGATAAACCACAGTTGTAGCATAACAACTAGAGGATAGGTCAGCAATAGGAGTGGACGAAATTCAGTCAGCGGTACAGCTGTAATAGCAGTTCGCCAGCGGCTCTATAACATCAAAGTGTAACAACATCATGGTGTAAAAAGCTCACTATAACAACACGCCCTTAACTTCTCCTGTATGCCCCATGCTCGAGATATTTTGTGCTACAAATGACATCTGGAAAGACACCACAAAGACCATAGATACTCTCCAAACATTCATCCTCAATTAGTCAAGAAAAAGGCACTATATATCATAATAATTTATGAAATGGTAGAGTAATGAAAATAAGGTGAAACAACGCAAGTTAAGATAGAAAGGTAGGAAAAATAGGCAAAGATAGTCCCATTGGTTATAGTCATGAGGAAAAATAGGGAAAAAAATGTAGGAAAAGTGTGCAAAACTGGCACCCAACATCTCCCCTCAACTGAAACACTTGCATGTCCTCATGCAAAATCTCATCTCTCATGGGAATATCTCTGGTGCAGGTTGGTGAGATCATAAGCGCCAGCTATATCTTTGTCTGTAGATCTGTACCCCTGATTGGCCATCAGCTGCCATACCCAGGACTCTGATTCATACTTGCTCAATTCATAATCACTATGATAATCCTCAATTGGCATCCAGATCAAAGGAAACTTAAATTTCAATCTGAGCCACACAACACCAATGGATTGTACTATATTTGCATATGCTGGTACATGTGTAAAAGCAACCACGAAATTCAAGAATGAAAACGTGTCCCCCTTTAGTAGCTCAGCACTACTGGCTTCTGTGCATTTCAAGCACCCAATCAAGGCTCGACTCTTCATCATTGAGAACTGATTGAGGCAGAAGTTCACAATCCTTCTTGTGTAAGTGGCAGTTGGTTCCTTTATCCCAGGAGTACTCAAAATTCTCCTAAAGTATCACCTTAACTTGGCGGCCCATCCTAGTTCTGCCTAGACCGATAATGCCATCTTCTCTTCATTAGCATCCATAGATTTTATGGCCAAATGCCACTCAATATAATTCTTTATGAATGACACAAAAGCTCGCAACTGCATATCCCCCATATAGGAGAATACCGTCACAACCATTTTCATACTCACATGCTCACAAATGATATTGTGTAAGAATAACTCACACGAAAGGCTTTGTTCATCAAAGTCGGAGGCATGAAAAACATCTAAAAATGTGCGAGTGGAAGAACATAAATAGGGTTTGTCCTCCATAACATCTTTCATCTAGAACAAGAAGTAATGTTCCCATAGAAAAATATGATAGGATGGGGAAGGCCGCCTGCACCCCAAAAAATTGAGGGCGAGATCATGAAGTTTTGCTTATCTATGGTAAGATCCCAAACCTGCTGCTGTAACAACGACATCTGTTCCTCCTACTTCTTCAAGGCTTCCTTCTTCTTATAATTCTCCCATCATTTCTTCAACTCTTCTTTCATAAATATTTCATGTAGGGCGTCTATCTCCCTTCGATGTTCTTTTAGAAAAATTGTCCCCTCCCAAAGGGATATTGCTTGCCGTTTCCACTTATGTAATTCAGAAATTAATAAGATTTTATCAGAAATCCATCTCGAGATGGGACCCGATGCTCTTCTTCATTCAATATCAACATCAATAATGGGTGTAACAACCTTTGCTGAATGGGGTTGTTCCACCTCTGCTGTTGGTTCTTGTGTAACAATAGCTTCCTCGGTGGGTTCTTGTGTATTAGCCCCTTTGTGTACACCTAGAGTAGCCTCTGTGTCCATTGTTGTTTCTTATACAATAGCAGTGGCCTCCACAAGTTCTTGTGTATCGGCCTCTAGGTCCATTATTATAGGGGGCTCTGCTTACTGTTGGTTTTTGTGTAACAACAACATCCTTAGCAGGTCCTTGTGTAACAAACACCTTCCGTTCTATTTCTGTTTCCATTGGGCTAATGTTTTCTCCGCAGACCTTATATCCTATCACTGTTAGTTCTTGAAAACATGTCATGCATACAGACACGAATATTTCCTTCCCCTTAGATAATGTTTTTTTTAATTCTTTATTGTCCTTTCTCAAATTTTCAAGTTCTAAAAGCAGGACATGAGTCTCGCCCTTACCTGATGAGGAGGTTTTCCTTTCTTCCTTTGATACTTATGCTTTTGTATGATTTCTAGCCCTAGGAAAAGGTTCTGTGGGTATGATAACTTTCACCCTCTGTTTTGGCCGTCTATCCCCAATTAGTTCATCAATGGGTTCTTTCCCAATTATGACTTTGGCAGGCCGAGTCTGGGTTTCTGCTTCTGCTTGACTTCCTCCTGAAGTCATGGTCTATTTCCCCCGGCTTGTCCTTGGCCTCTTTCACTTGAATTCTTCCCAGGTCCTTCCTTTTTGGCCTAGGGAATCCAGCACGATCAATTTAATGAGTCCATGATTGGTCACACATGCTTCTGAGTGTGTTGCTGCCGCCATATGCTTAATGTTCCCTAATAAGTAGAATGGAAGATTAATATTTTGTTGGTGAAAAAGGTGATTAAGTAGAGGGAAGTGATAGTTAAACATAATCATATATCTTCATTCATAAGTGATGTATTTGATTAAACCCAAGGCAACATCTGCCCATGGATGAGGGAGTGACAACCTGTCAATTCCTCTCCCTTTCTTCTCCAGTTTTTCTTCTCCTTCTAGGAAGTCTTCTTTCAAGGAGGGGTCATTGATTTTTCTATTAAACCACCTCTGTCCCTCTACTAGAAATGTAGTTACTCAGGAAATTACCTCTTTAGTCACCTCAATTTGCAGGCCCCTAACTCGAGTCTGATTGTTATTCAAATTTTGAGCAAATTCAATTTCCACCACCTCATTCGAGCCTTATAGCTTCTAGAAATACTCAATCCATATGTAGTCTCTGAATATATGGTAGGCTTCTAGAAAATTCTGCAAGGCATCCATATAATCCATCTCATTCCTAACCCCTACTCCACCCATATTATTGTTGTTTCTGAATTCGCTTCTTACTGCTCAACCCACTGTAATGTCACTGCACTGCTCACTTCTTCTCGGCGTCTCTTCTTATCCAAATTGATGAGTTTGAAATGAGGATACAAGGCTTCAGTCGAGGAGGTTTATGGGAGGTGACAGGTTTTATGGATTACCGAATCATACCTCACACCACTCTTCATAAATGTTCCGTTATGGAAAGTAGTTGATTCTAAGTACACACGCTCTTTCCAGCCAGATTTAGTCATCATTGGCATTTGTGATATTAATTGTGTGCATGCATATTTGATAGAGGTTTATGACTACGTATTTTTTCAATGATTTCAAGATATATCCCCTCCCCCGCTTTAATGGTGACGGCTGCCCACGACCGTCACGAGAATATCATTACTTTTTTTAATAATCACCAAATCATAAATGATGGCGTTACCTTTTGAATGACATACTTGAGGTGACGTGGAGGAAAATTTCAAATTGGCGGCATACTGCTTGCAGCGCTTGTGTTGTTGCATTTTGCTGGCACAATTATTGTTGTTATGGGATGAAACATGAGAAATAGTGTTCATGGCTGTTGACTGTTACATGTGAATGACCAAGACAACCTTTAGATTATTCTTCAAAAAACATAATAATTAGGATAAATTGGTACATAAATAAAATCAAATGAATACCATCATCTTATAAAATAGATCAGGAAGGAAAGATGATGTTTCGGGAAGAAAAATATGGGTGTAATAGACACCACAAGAGTGCTTTTCAGCTATTACAAACTATTTGACTCAGGGAAAATTTTAAGAACCCCCCTAAATTTATATGTATAATAAATGGGTGAATCCCCACGATACATAGGAAAAATGGAAGGTGATTTTATTAATAATATAATATGTATATATAATTTTTTGGTGAATCTCTCACGAGATTATATTATCTTGTAAAATCGTGGCGAATCACCAGTACAAATGGTGAATCAATAGTACAAATTGGTGAATCGTTGTCTAGTGGAGTTCGGTGTGTTGGTTCCAATGAAGATATGGTAGTTGAACCAGGAGTTGAAGGAAGCGAACCACCGATACCAAGCATGGCACATGGTGACTCGTGAGGGACGTAGTTCTCATGCAGTTTGGAAAATGTGTTCTAGTTCTACTAAGCGTAGTTTTGTTGCTCATGCTACTACTAGCACTGATATTGAGGTTGGAGAGGAGTTTGAGGAAACATGGAAGGTTGAGTGATTTTTTCTTCAAGCACTCAAAAAGGAAGAAGATATATTGATTGATTGAAGAAGATAACAAGGAAAGTCAACTCAAAAAAGAAGAAATGATTGATATGGCCAAATAGGGAGACACGCTGAATGTGGATGCTATGGTTCAACAAGAAATTGCCACCATTCATTAGAAAGGAAAGGATCATAAGGACTCTTTAACATTGGATGGAATCAGGGGCTCAAAGAGAGCTCATGTCTCTGAGAGCTTGGATTCTAACAAAGGAGTCCCACAAGTGGGACGTGAATTGACTTTGGTTCTTGTTGAACCAAATCCCAAGGGTTGGAAAAAAGTGCAAAAAAGGAAAAAAAATGAAAATATTAGCTCTAGTTGTCATACTTTATTTTCTTTGTTTCTTTTGATGTTATTTTCCCTGCAGTTCTTAGTCATAAAAAAAAAATCTTTCTTTTTCCTTCTATTCTTTTTAGCTTCATCATGTACTTTCTGATCCTATATGCACACACATTATGTGTGTCTACAAAATATAATTTTTATACCATTAACAAAATTTAAGGTTTTTTTTTTCGAGGGAAAAAATAAAAAATAAAAGAAAAAAAAGAGAGTTGAAGATGAAAAACACTTTATATTAAAATATTTTGTGTACACCCATATTACATCACAATTTCAAAATATTTGTCACAATACCAACATTCTTAACTTTCTAATTTATCAAAATTATATGAATCTTAGAATGTTTTTTTACTATTTAACAAAAAAACTGAATAATTCCTTATCTTTCTTAATATCTAATGAATAAAATATAGTTCCAATAAATATTAACTACCATCATCAAACCATAACCATATTATAATAAAATTTCTAAAATAATAAAATTACTAAAATAGAATTATATGACAATATTAGTAAAAAGAAGTCCACAAAAACAACATAATTAATTTCAATGGATGTTTAAATAAAATGGTCATCATCATTCTAAAATATTTAAACCATAATCCCCACATACCACCATAACATAATAGAATTTACTAAAATAAAATATTACATAAAAGATAGTCTAAGTTGTTTGTCATTATCATAACTGGTCTAACATTCTTTATAAAAGCCTAATGGTCGCATAACTGGACCCCCTTATGACAAGTTTTCTCAATTTTATAATTGTTATTTAGTGATTAAATATCATTTTGAAAGGGCAACAACCTCCCACGTATCCTTTACTAGCAAACGAATCTTTGTTACAATGTCGTGGTCTATCGCACAATTATAAATACTATTTGTACATTCCTTCGATTAGGAAGCTTATAATTTATTTGTCAACCGCCATTTTAAACAAATTTATAATTTATTTAGCAATCGTTGTCACAAACACTGAGACTATGCTCAACAGATCATCTTATTCATTCTAATTATTTTATTGGAGCAAATTCCATTCAAATCGAAATGTCAAAAACAAACAGTCAGCAATTTATAGTGGGAGTTAGAGGTGGAGAACACATCTCAAGCAATTGTCTGCCAACAAAAATTCAAAAGCTTTGTTGATCTCTGAAAATGGCAACTCATGGGTAATAACTCCTCCACTCTGATCTCCTGCAACCACATGTACATATTCAGAAAACAATGCAAGAGCAAACCATGATTAATTGGTCATCAAATGGAATTGAGAGTTATGTTCTAATACCTTATTCATAAACATTTCTACCAGGCATGGCAGTTTGAGTTTTAAACATTTCTTATTCATAAACATTTCTACCAGGCATGGCGGTTTGAGTTTTAAACATTTCTTATTCATAAACATTTCTACCTTATTCGTGGAATTGTAAGTTTGAGTTTTATAATCTACACAATTCAAGTGCCCCAGAGCTTTTCAGGGCACTGAATCTATTTATACATTCAAAAACACATTTTAAACAACAAAAATTCACAATCTCCCAAACAAAAAATATCACGAATTCCAACCAAAAAGTAATAACATGAAATGGCTAATATCACAAATTCCAACCAAAAAGGTAAAATAACGTGAAATGATTAAGATACACCCCATCGAAAACATTGTTGCAAACATCCCAATTTTATCACTATTTTTTGGCCTATTTGGTGGTATCTTAATTTTGCCAATTTTTACCAATATTTTCTCAATTTTTATGTTTTTTTACCAATATTTTCTCGATTTTTTTGTTTTTTTTGGTTTTCTAAAATGATTACTGATTTTATCCAAATGTTTGCAACATTGACCGAAAGCATAAGATATAGTTAAAAATTGGAGAATACCTATGCTAATTAAACTAGAGATTTGAAAAATTAAGAGGAGAAATAGAAGTCCCAAGATGAGGGAAGCCAATAGATACAATGGGACAAATAATACATCAGAATTACAAGTGACAGGAGGAACCCTAAAAGGAAATTGTGCTATACAATGGATGTAGACAATGATCTGGGTCTACTCGTATTGGAAGATGAGCAAATCTTTCCAGAATGAAGAACAACATAGGTAGTTGCAATACAATTTGAAGAAAATGTCTTCTCAAAGAACTGGTTATCAAAATCAAACCACCTAAAAGCCCAAAAAGTAGACCACAGTAAAAGAATTAGAAAATTAGCCAAGGATAAGCTGAAAGAAAGTGAGCTCCTAGCCAACTCAGGGAAGAGTCAGACAGGATTTGTGGGTTATGTCACTTACAAGAAATTGAGGTAGAAATGCATCTCATAATCAAAAACCCTTTTAACTATGAGATCAAATGTCATTGTTATTGTCTTTTACGGGATTCAGGGGATCCCTTTCCACTTTCTTTGCTATCCTGACCAAATGTGCCTTGCTCTATTCATGAAATATGGTACTCAGAGACAAATCTCAATCTTTTCTCATCCCATATTGGCCCGAGGCTCCCTATCCACTTTATTTTGCTATCCAGACCAAAGATGCCTTACTCTATTTTTGAAAGAAGCACTCAGAGACAAATCTCAATCTTTACTCATCCCATCTTATTGGCCTGAGACTTTTAGGGGCATCATTTCATAGTCCCAGGTCATCCCCTCTGATTAGGTCAAAAAGTGAAAGGAAAAGGCCCAAAATACTTCATACCATAGATTGGTTGGGCCTTGGGTCTCTTCTCAACCTCCCTCCTCAATGGCCGACTGTTATGATCCATGCCTATGAAAAAATGGCACTCGATGCCACATATTATGCACCACCAAACACAAACAAACCAGTTTTCGAGACAAAATTTGGACCAAGTCTTGGAATCCAACATATTGGCCCAAGGTCGCAGCCTTCATGTACACTGACATGACAAAACCTATGCATAAGTAGGATACATTGGGCCTTTGAGATGCAAACTCTACCAAACTGCTTAGGGAAATATCAAGAATCAACCACTTGTTTCTCCATTGTGACATCTCTGGATGCTGCTGAGAGTCGAGACACGGTTCCAAAGATGAGAAGCATTAGGAAAATATATGAGATCTAAAGTTTCATTAAGCGCTGGCCCAAGGAGCTTTTAGACTTGAACTTATGAGCATGCCATGGGGACATAGCACTTGGTTTCATAATATGGAGTACATGCAAGGGGCATAACAAAAAAATTCTACCATAGAATTGAAAGAAATATAAAGGTGACCATTGAAGTAAAACCTTGGGGAGAGGAGAGTTGCAGATCTCACCTGCGCATGGCCAAAAACTGGCAGAATGGGGCATCTTGGTTAAGGACTCAATATAGATTAGCAAGGAAAAGATAAATATGAAGGAAACATAGAATCCCCCTCCATTCCTCCTCCCTCAAATTCAACTTTGACACCATCTTCTAAGGCAATCCCAACAGACCTGGAATTGAGGCTTCATCAGGAATCACGAGGTGAAATTTGTCCATATGTACACCCATAACATTGGCATAATCACAAAAAATATGGCCGCAATTCTGACTGTCATGAAAGACATCCATACTAGAATAAATTTAGGGATCAAACATGTGACCGTAAAAGGATTTTCTAACATAATCATCAATATGCCGCATAACTAAAATCCATGGGAGTACCTGATCCGTATATGGCTTTTGGTTACTCCTCTTGCAAAGACAACTAGATTAAAAGACTACCTGCAAGAAGTGGATTTCAATCATTATCTATGGGCTGAAAATAAGGCTACAAATATATTGGAAAACATCAATGTAAACTCTAAATGGGGTGATAAACCCCTATCTTCCATTAGGGTGATCTAGATGCAGGAAAGGGAAAGGGAATGAGCTTCATTTCTTGATTGATGATAATAGGAAGCTTCATGTCAGCAATGGTAGTTCCATTCAACGTAGCTTGGCTCCACCACGTGAATGCCACCTCATCATGAATGAGGTGCTGACACAGAGTAGATAAGCTTATTGATGGGGAGAGAATGACCTGATAGCAGAGAACCTGGGAAGCAAACCTTAGGCTGGGATGGCCAGAGTTGACAGTATTAACATTGCTTGAAAGGGAAATATGAGGCACTATATTGAAAATATTTACATCCCAAGGAAATTAATTAAGAATCCTAGAACAGGAAAACCTTCTAGTACTTTTCCTTTTGTAAGCCAAAATGGGAATTTATTCCCTGAAACCCCTACCATGAAATCCCAAGGATCGTCCCTTGCCCACACCCCTAACATGATTTCCCAAGGATTGCCACTTGCCCACTACCATGACTTTCCCAAGGATCACCCCTTGCCCCTTTTATTATTTTCTTTTAAAGTATCTATCAATTCACCCTCCCTGGTCGCAGGCCATTAAGGAATCACCATCACATTTATCAGCAGTTCATTTATATCACGTATGATTTCCCACTGTAGCCTCTTAGCCCTAAGCTAGAATTTTATACTGAGAATTTCTTGAAGATTTCTCATGGTCTCATTATCCATCCTAACCACATACAACACTATTATCATGGCCTCAAGTCTCCCCTCAGTTGACAATGCACTTGCACCATCTACAGATAAAGACAGTCACAAGATTCTACACAGGACAGGATTTGTTGGTTTTGCTCCCTCTCAGAGGTGAAGACAGGCACATTTATTTTGAATAGGGTTTTTCCTCCAGATACTCCATATAGCAGGATTATAGTAGCTTGAGGACTAAATTTTTTTTTTTTCCATCTTCTTTGAGTTGTGGTCTTTATGACGATATTACTTTTATGGAACTCAGTCGCTCCCCTATGATAGTTGTTGAGCTTCAAAAAAATGTTCTTTCTTCCACCACATTCCACTCTATTTATTTTATCCATTATTAATCCCAGGCTCAAATGATCAATGAAATTAGTTAAAATTGCTTTAAGAATGAATATCGTGGCTAACTTACTATGTTTTTATGGTTGTGTCATTGTAGTACTTTTTGAACTGAAACTAGCTACAGAATGCAGACATTCTGTAGCTAGTTGCCAATTCTATAGCCAACTTCATGTTTATACAGGTTCCGGATGTCATCTTGGAGAAAAGCACACATGGGTTTATTCCACGTCATGTCCTCATCATTTTTTTCCCTCCATGGAGATTGAACGGAATTCTGTACGTGGTTAAGCACGTGGAAACTCAAACTAGGAGGTAGACTCCTAACAGAATAAGGAAAGTCCAAATTCTGTTACGTGATCATGATCAGAGTCCTAGTTTAGTTTCTATTAGGAAAGACAATAATCCCCGTATTATCTCAAGTTATGTTATGTAAATTTACTATAAATATGCTCGGGAAACCGAGAGACAAAGGTTAGATTTTGGTTAGATTTTATGGTTGACTGCTAGATCTTTGAAGTCCGAGAATACTCTGTTTTGAGGTGATTCCTCTTTAATGAAAGAAGCAGCATTTCCTTGAACGCGTTGAGTCAATTTTGAGCTAGATTTCGTGCTACTCTGGTGGTAGAGGGCCCCTGCCTCCTGAGCGGCCTTGTTTATACAATAGATAAGTGTTTTAGTCTCGCTTTTATTTCTAGTTTAAGTAGATTTCTGAAGCTTATGTTCATATTTGTTTATATTTACTATCACAGCCAAACTTACTCTAATCAACTCTCCCAAAATATCATTATGAAGAATAAGGCACAACTGTGATAGTGTAGGTTTTAGTTGCATTTACTTTCGTTAGTTATCACAGTTAAAACTTACTCTAATAAACTTTTCCAAAATATCATTATGATGGATAAGGCATAACTGTGGTATTGTAGGTTTTAGTTGTTAGTTTACACCAAGTGGCATAGCCAATCTCACTCTTACAAAGCTCTTCCAAAATATCATAACACTGAGTAAGAAGTAGCTGTGGTGTCTTGGACTTTAGTTGTATTTTCTCTCAGTCTTGTGTTTATGTTCAATTGCTTTGAATGATACAGCCATACTCGTTCTCACAAATGCTTCCAAAACATCATTCATACTGAACGGGATGAACTGTAGAATTCCTTAGGTTAGTTGCATGATAACATAGTTATAGCACTCCGGAGGTAGAATGCATGTGGTTCAGCTCTGTCATTTCATTTTTAGTTTGATAATGGCTTTTAATTTAACACTGTTCACTGTAGACTAGTAGTACCCTAGTTTAGTCTTAACTTAGTTCACTGTGTTAACATTCCAGTGTAGTTGCCATCCATTGCATTTCAAATTGAATTAGTTGTTAAATTTAAACACCACGGTCTTCATTATTTACAAAACTTATTTTGTTCCAAACTCATACTAATACATAATTATCTGGACAGAAGGTAGTATCAGTCTAAGGCTTGGAGTATTTTTGCAACCTTTTGACCATTTCACAAACAAGCCTTTTCTCAAAGACCATTCTAAAAAGAAATCTATAACTTTTGAGTGAGGCCTAGTGGTGCTAGATTGAGTTGCAGAACAGAGTTAGAAGTTAGTTTGGAATAGAAATCTTATGGTGCTACAAATGTTCTTTTCCAAATATGTTCCAATAGACCTTTAATCATGGATGAGATGTCGTAACATTGTAAGTTGATTGTTTGATTGTTCAGTTAGGAGAACTTCATTTACACTTAACTGCCCATTTCTCAAGCTCTTCCAAAACATCTTTAATGAATGAATTGGACAAGTTAAGCTCATATTGTGATTTATTTTCTTGAAGTCATTATCAAGCTTTGTCTTTTGCTAGCCATAGTTTAGGTTTTGTTTTGTTGCAGTATTTGCATTTGTCATTTGTCATCCATAATGTAGGCTTCACTCTGTTTTTTACCAATAGCTTCTTCTCACCAGCATTTAGTTCTTTCCTTTGTGAACATAAAACCATAAAAAAAAACCAAAAACATCACAAAAACACTAGACACAACGTAGTGAGAAACAAATACCTAGGCACATATAGTGCACCACACTTCAACAGTTTACTAACCCTGGTTGACAATTAATGAACTCAATTTAGGAGACTAGGTTGAGCACAAACATTTTGGCGCCGTTGCCGGGGAAGTGTAACTAGGTAACCTTGTTTCTTAACTCCCAAAAACAATTATATGCGTAGAGAGAGAGACTCAAGGGGTAGATTCATAAGAAGTAGCAGTAGAAGCTTGATCCCTAGAACACCACTTGTTTCATCTAGACCAAGAGCCAGTACACCTCCAACTCAGACCCACAATCCATCCTTTACTGATCCTAGACTCCCAGAGGACTTAAGATCAGATAGTCCATTAGAAATACCTTCCATTTCATCCACTAAACCTGCCTTAGAAGAGGATTCAAGGACCTCTATTAGAGACACAAACTTTTCCACTTCCTCAGAAGAATCAACTATGGAAGAAGAAGGGGGAGGAGGAGTCTTTAATGGAGAACACACATTATTTGGAGGGGGTAGAGGTAGAGGTAGAGGAGAAGGAGGTAGAGGAAGAGGTAGAAGAGAAATGGGAAGCTCTTTTGGGTTTCCTATACTAGATGAAGAAACCAATACAACTATGAAAAACATTTCACCCTTTGTCCTTCCAAACTTCTATGGACTTAAAACTGAAGATCCTGAAACCTTCCTATTTGAATTTGAAGTCCTATGTAGAACTTATGACTACTTACAAGATGCTCAAAAAATTAAACTATTTCCTTCAACATTGAAAGGAGCAGCATTGAAGTGGTTTATGAGTTTGATCAACAGTTCTATTAGGACATGGGAAGACATGAAACAAGCATTTCTAGAGAGGTATTTGGATTATTTTATGCCAATCAATCATAAGGAGGAAGTGTTTAAGATGTTACAAAAAGAATATGAAAACCTGGAAGATTTGTTGGAGAGATTTCATTACAACATCAAAAGAGAAAAAATGGAGAACTTAGATCAAGACACCTTAAAAGCTCTCTTGTTGAAAAAAATTAGGGATGAATGGTTGGATATCCTTAACATGATGGGAAAAGGGGATATATCTCAGCTCACATTACCTGAGGTAGCTGAGTTATGTATCAACCTTTCAAGAGGGAAATCTAAAACTATAAAAGGCCCAAGAGACCCTGCTCTTGCAAGGGTAAGTAAGTCTGCTTCTGGGACAATAAGTAGGGTAGAGATAGGGCATATGCTTGATGAATTCAAATCTGATATCTTAGGGAGTCTTAGTGAACAAATATACACCCTTAAGTTATAAAACAAGCAAAAAGTTGAATCTGATGCTTTAGCAATCTTTTGTCCCAGATGTAGAAAGAAGCATGCCTTAAGAGAGTGTCCTTTGGATGCAAAAGTTGTAGAGACCTGTGTCATTTGTTCAGAAAAACATGAGACCAAGAGTTGTCCTTCACTTCCTGGTCTTAAAGATGTCTTTCAAGAAGAAATTCCTACAAGTGCCACAGAATCTCTCAATTTTGTCTCTAGAAGGCCTTGGCAAGGACCCCAAACACAAGGATTTCATGATCAAATGTATAATCAACCTCCACCAAATTGGAATTCTTGGCAGCAACCTTGGCCCCAATTTTAAAATCAATCTCAAGCTTGGGCACAAGGGGCACAAAATCCCTATGGAAGATACTCTCAGTACTATCAGTATCCACCATATCCACATTTTCATCAACCACAAAATCTTCAACAAAACCCTCAAAATCCACAACATCAAAATCAACCACTTCCATTACCATTTCCTCAAAAATCAAATCAGTTGCCTACTCAACCCATACCAAACCCCAACAATAGAAATCCTTAGAATACATATATGATAGAAGGCCAACAGTTTCCAACTTATTTAATTACTCCTCTAGACCTTAATGATGTTCAACTTAGGTCTGGAAGAATACTTGAAAAGAAGAAAACTTCTGTGATTATACAAGAACAAGACAACTCTGAGGAAGATTCTCTACGAGAAAATAAAAGTCTTGAAGAAGACACATCTTTTCAGGACCCAAACATTGAAAAATCAAAACAAAAAGAACCAATAATTTCAACTCCTGTATTAGAGCAGCCATCAACATCCACTCTTACACCTCCCTTTCCAGAAAGATTACAAATTGATAGAGGTGTAGAAAAACAAATTATGGTGCCTAATTATGATTTCCTAGATGAGCTAAGAAATGTTTGCATCAAGATTCCATTATTACAAGCCATCAAGGAAATCCCAATTCTAGAAAAAACAATAAAGGAGTTGAGCATGAAGAAAACAAGAAAAAGAATAAGAGAGATAAAGAAAATTCAACTGGAAGGAAAAATAGCAGATATCATGATGGGTAAGATTGCTATTCCAAAGTATCTAGACCCAGGAAATCCAGTTGTTAAAATACACATCAATGGAATTGATATCCCAAACACACTTATTGATTTAGGAGCAGCAATCAATATCATGAGTAGACAAATCATGGATAGACTGAAACTTCCTAATATTCTTTTTACACCCACATTATTACAATTAGCAGACAGATCTGTGATCAAACCTGATGGGGTAATAGAAGACATTCCAGTGTCCCTAGATTCTTGGGAGTACCCTGTGGATTTCATGATCCTAACTCCTAAGAATAATCTAGGAGGACACCCTATTATATTAGGAAGACCTTGGTTAGCTACAGCTGATGCTTTCATTAGTTGTAGATCTGGTGATATGTACATCTCTAATGGTAGTTCAACTAAGAAATTCACTTTGTATCCTCCAGCAAGAACAATTACAAATTTAGATGATACTCAATGGATAGAGGATGAAGAAGACTTACAACCTCTCTTCACAATTTTAGAAATTAGTGAAGATAGTCAAATTCTGAATACTTTAGAAAACTTTGAATCCTATTCGGAATATAAACATGAACCATTTCAAGAAGAATCCAACATTGAGTTTTTGTCATCAAGACAGATTTCTCTTCATTCTATGGATAAATTTGGTAGCTCTACAAGTGAGATATTTCCAGGCAAAACATTAAACATAAACAAGAACCTAGAAAAATCTCAACAAGAAGAGTTAGTCAAGATATTACAGAGACATTCTTCTGCATATGCATGGGAGTACACTAATATGAAATGGATAAGTCCTAAGACTTGCACTCATCACATCTACATAGAGGAAAATTGTAAACCAAGCAGACAACCTCAAAGAAGGATGAATCCAAATATTAGGGAGATTGTTAAAGAAGAATTGCAGAAATTGTTGAATGTCAACTTTATCTATCCTATTTCAGATAGTCAGTGGGTTTCTCCTTTGGTAATTGTGCCAAAGAAAAATGGTAAATGGAGGGTATGTATTGACTACCAAGAATTAAACAAAGCTACTCTTAAAAATCATTTTCCCTTACCTTTCATAGATCAGGTGTTAGATACCTTAGCTGGCAAAAGGTACTTTTCATTTCTAGATGGGTTTAGTGGTTATAATCAAATTCAAGTAGCACTTGAGGACCAAGACAAAACCACATTTACCTGTCCTTGGGGTACTTATGCTTACCGAGTATTTCCATTTGGATTATGTAATGCACCTGCAACATTCCAAAGGGCAGTATTAGGAATTTTTTCAGATCTAATACATGATTGTGTAGAGGTATATATGGATGATTTCACAATTTATGGAAACACATTTGAAGAAGCTTTAGAAAACTTGGAAGAAGTTTTAAAGAGATGTCAAGAAGAAAATCTTTCACTTATTCATGAGAAATGTTTCATGATTTTTACTGAAGGTAGTGTTTTGGGGCATCATATTTTAGGGGATTGGATTAGAGTTGATGAGTCAAAGTTGAAGTCATCTCTAACTTATCTATTCCAAGTTGTCAAAAAGATGTTACGAGTTTTCTAGGATTTACAGAGATGTTATCGAGTTTATGAAAAACTTCACCGAGGTGCATCTCCTCTTTACGAAATTGTACAAAATGCATGAATTCAAATGGAGAATTAGGTTATGGGTTAGCTTTTGAGACCTAAAAAACAAAAATTTAAAATGCCTATTTTAAGGGGACCTAGCTGAAAGTTACTTTTCATATTTCAACGGATACATAGAGATACGGCTCCTAGGAGCGATGTTGGGACAAAAAGACAATATAGTTCATATGCTGTCTATATACCTAGGTAAATTTGGTTCTGCAGTGCAAACTATCTTTGTAACGAAAAGAGATTTTAGATGTTGTTCATGCTGTAAACAAGTTAGGACACATATATAGCAATTTCTTAAACTTTTGTTCACAGGATCATTTCTGCAATTAGATACTTAATGAACAAATCAGCTACTAATGAGAGTTATAGATGGTTATTTCTTTTACGGGAACCAACATTACCATTCGGTGAATGAGCACAGAAGAAAACAAAACACAGTAGCTGATCTCCTATCTAGACTCCAAAACATCAAAGATGACACTCCATTTGAAGATCAATTTCCTGATGAATATCTTTTTGCAGTTTCTACTCAGACTCCTTGGTTTGCTAATATTGCTAATTATTTAGTTTCAGAGAAATTTCCTTCAATAATGAATGCAAGAGAGAAAATAAAAATCATTTCTGACAGTGCAAAATATTCATGGGTTGCTAATGAGTTGTACAGGACAGGTCCAGATTTTATCATTAGGAGATGTGTTCGGAAAGATGAGATGCCTGAGATTCTCAAGGCATGTCATGATGAACCTTGTGGCGGACACTTTGCTGACAAGAGGATAGCCTATAAGATCCTTCATTTAAGATATTATTGGCCATCCTTGTTTAAAGATGCTAAAGAGTATGTCAAAAGGTGTGACAGTTAACAAAAGTGGAGCATACTCCTTCGGGGTGAAGAGCCATTCTGGAACTAGGGTACATATTGAAACTTTTGAAAAATGGGCTTTGGATTTTGGTGTCGACTGGTCCTCCCATCGAATAAAGAATATATTTTAGTTGCCTTTGATTATAGATATTACCAAATGGGTAGAGGCCAAGCCATTACTTTTTTCTAATGGGCTTGTACGTAGTTTAATTTTCTATTTTGAGGATATTTTACTCGTTTTGGTGTCCCAAGGGAAATTTTTACAGATCAAGGAGTTCAATTCACATCAAGGCTAGTGGAACAAACGATGGAGAGGTACAAAATCAGACACGGAAAATCTACCCCCTATCATCCACAAGCAAATGGTCAAGTGGAATCTCCTAATAAGGTTATTGAAGGGATCCTAACAAAGACGTTCCATTTACATAGAAAAGATTGGGTAGATAGGCTTCCTGAAGCCTTGTGGACCTATAGAACTACATGGAGAAACACAACAAATCATACTCCTTATGAACTTGTTTATGAAGCCAGAATTTTATTTCCTAGAAGTTCAAGTTGAAACTTTCAAAATGAGTTCGGCTAGGGCTTGATCTAACGGAGGCACAAAAGCATAGACTGGAGCAAATTAATGAATTGGATGAGATCAGACAAGATGCAGTTCAGAAAACAAGTCTAGTCCAACAGCAAAGGGCTAGATGGCATGACAAGTACATCAAGGAGAATAAATTCAAAGAGGGTGACTGGGCTCTCTTGTTTGATTCAAAATTCAAGGATTTTCAAGGTAAATTTCAGACACATTGGCTTGGGCCATATGAAATTGTTGAAATTTTTGACAAATAGACAACAAAAATTAGGACAATAGATGAAAGAAGGATTCCTTTTCTTGTGAAGATGGTACGTAGATTGAAGGAAGTACCTTGTCACAAACCACTCTCAAGAAAAATTTGTCAAAGTTACGGAAAACGATGTGAAGTTAATGAAGAAGAATTTTTCTTCTTCATCAACTTAGTTGAATTTTCTGAATTCAAAAGCATAATAATAATAATAATAATAATAATAATAATAATCATAAAATAAAGTATAAACATGAAAACTAATCACTGATTAGCATGTTTATACAGAAAAGATAAAGTGAAAATCAAAATCTTTCTGGCACTTTAGCTTTTCAATTTTTTTTTTTTTTTTTTTTATCTGCAAGCAGTCATTAAAAAATAATAAGTTCAGATCCATTTCACTTATGATCCATCTCATTTCGTTTCATTCCATTTACTCATTCATCCATACCCCATCTCATTCACTCATTCATATTTCACTTCATTCCATATTTCATTCATCTCATTCCATACTTCATCCACCTCATTTCCATTCCAGAATTTAAAATTTGATGTTTTTCTGCAATTGAATAATACACAGCAGAGAATTGCAAGGTACTTTTTCACTCCATTTCATAAGTTGTGATCCATCCTACTCCATCATTCACTTCATTCATATCCCATTATACCATATTTCACCATCCATCTTCACTCATTCCATACAACATTCCACTTACATTCCAAACCACTCCATTCTATGTTTCAAAATTCTTTACAGGTACATTCTACAATCAAACAGACATTCTGCAGCTAATCAGACTTTCCGCAGCCAGACAGTCATTCTGCAGCTACAAGGCACTGATCAACAGACATTTGAATTGCAACAAAATGATCCTGCATATCCATGAACAAGTCAAGATCAAGAAGGTTATGAAGACTCAAAAATTAATGATATTCAAGAGAAAATAAAGCATATGAAGATCATAAGAAAATCAAAGCAAAGGCAAAGGTATGAAGTGATTATAATGACATATCATGAAAAATTTTAGTATAGTTTAGCTATGATTAATTCAAAAAGTTGTTTTGATTAATTTTATTGATCATGCCGAACAAACCTCCCGCAAAACTTTGGATAAAAATCCTTCTATGTCACCAATTCAAAACCCATATCTGATCATCATTTAAAAAAAAAATATGAACGGTCAAGTGCTGAAGTGATTGGATTAATCACGTCACTAAGCATTTAATGATGATTTTTGAAATATCTTTGTGGTATTTTCACTCGTTGATTCGTTTTCTTCACCTCACCTCATTAATTAATTATGTAACCAGTCCTTATCACTCCTTTCTGCAGCCGACTCTCAACCATTTCATTCTGTAACATAGAGGTATCTCTGTAACAACCGTTGTCACTGTGAAACAGAGGAAACATTTGGGAGCAAAAACAGCTTGTTAACGGCCATTCTCACCATGAGTAGAAGGCTGGTGAATTGAAGATTGAAGAAGAGTTATGGGCCTCATCGTGAGAACAGAACCATTTGGCACTAAATACTTGGAAGGCTATCCCCAAATCCAAGAAGTATTACAACAAGCAGGATGGTTGCAATTCCTTGAAAGATTCAGTGGCTTCCACAAAGAGGTTACTAAAACTTTTGCAAGATATTTTAATGGGGCCGAGGTTGAGGTTGGAGATATTAAATTCACTGTTGTTAGACTCCTATACCAATAGGTGTCATTTTTCATGATTGTCTTAATTGAATTATGGAATATGTTCAAACCTTTTTCTTAAGCAAAGGTGTTCCATATTCTTGAAAAACCAAAAAATCAAAAAATTTAAAAAATGTAAAGAGGGTATACCCTAAAAGAAAAATCAAAAGGTAAGAAAAATAAATTGGTCAAGAAAATGAAAAAAATGAACCCCAAACAAAAATAGACCAAGGAAAGTGTGCAAATCCAAATGCCACTACTATTTCATATTTTGTAAATAAGTAATTGTGTGCAGCTTGTTGAACTTTGCCACAATTTATGAAGAGTCAAACTGTATAAACTTGACTCATTCATTTTTCAATTTCATGTTGTAGAATAGAGAATAAATATCTGACCAAACAGTTTAATCTTGGCAGATAAGTAGATAGGTAGAGTTAATAAAAGGTGCTCAACAGTTTAATCTGAGCCCTTGGATGCAATAAGTGTAGAATTAGATAGATTTGCCATGTAAAAGAAAAGAAGATTGATAAGGGTTTTCCAGCCTAAGTGCACCCTAATAAAGAAGAGAAAATGGTAGAGTAAAGTAGATAGGGTAGGTAGATGGTGTTGCAAAGTTTCATGTGATGAATTATGGTGCTAAATGTGTTTAATCCTTTACTTTCATCACCAAGTGCAGAGAACACTACATTGGCAGAATTTCAGAGGAAAGCAAAGTCAAAATCATTAACTTCCCATCTCACTTTTTCCCTAACATTTACTAATTCCCCTTAAGTGCTAAGGAATTCGAAGATTAAAGGGGCTCAAGGCATTTCCTTGACTTTTGGAGGGACCGGACCCTCGGCCCAATAATTGAAAAGACCTAAGTACTTGAAGTTATTCATCATTACACTCATTCACTTTTAATTTTTTCCTGAGTAAAATTCCATTTTACTTAGGAAAAATATGTTATATTTCATTAAAAATCCCTCAAAATTACTTGCTATTCTAAGTCTAAGTGTTGAAGTTGATATAATACAATTTGCTTCAGAAATCTTCACTTTCCTAGTTGTGTAAAGTATTTTGAGTTTCCCTTGTTCCCTTGTCATATTAACATTCTAATTTATATATTAAATCCCCATGAAAATCACCTTTTCCTATTAATTATAACTCCTCTTATGTAATATCCCAAAAAACCCCCTTAATATAAGTTTTTAGCCAAAGTATTTAATTCTATATGTTTGAAACAAAAAAACCCCAATATATATGCCCTTTGGCTAAAAACATATCTCTATAACTATCCTCGATCCCTATGGTGATGGATCATATCGATTTATTACTATATAAATAAAAATATTTGAAAAGGTTTAAACATATATATTTTTATGTTTTAAACAAAAAAACGAATAAAACCCAAAACTCTGACCCCAACCCTTCGTAAATCAATGGAATTAATTAATCACCTGGATTAATTAATAACCTGTCCCTCCACCAATTAGACGCCGCCCGAAATGATTAATTAAACTTTAATTCTTTTGGGCCCGCACATTAAATACCCCACCAACTTCATGTCATATCATCCGTCCGATCGCCTGCTCCAAGATCGACGGCCCGCTTCAATTCCGCTAGCCATCTCTCGTCTGAAGTTTAATGCGCGAAATCAAAGTGGTTTCGAAACAGTGCCCTGGCCACGTGTTAATCGCTGAATGGAATCGCTGCCATTTCACCAAATACCGCCAACTCCCGAAAGCGGTGCGGAATTTACTGCTTACCGCCCGACCTCGGTGACATGTTCTTCCCGTACCATTGATGACGTCATCCTCAGAAAAAATAAAAAATCCCTTTGACTTTGTAAACAAAACAAAATCTCGCGCATTTTTTCGTTATTTTGTCTGTAGAAAGTGACTGTACCCTCCACACTGAAAAATTTGAAAATCCACTGTCAAACTGCCATTACCGAATTTTGCTGAAGGCCATTGTCAAACCAGCTTCCCAGAAGCTTGTCCGCCATAACCAGTACCCGTTCAAATCACTGTTCAAACACCCTAGTGTTTCTCTCACTTGATTGTGTAGTAAAACCCTTTGTAACCCAGCTTCGCCACCTGAAACCTCTGTTAACCAATTCGAGCATGGTTTACCTCCCAAAAATCATTCTAGATTCACTCCACAGACCTCTCAAAATCAAATGAAACCTTTTCGACCTCCACTGCAAACCAATGCTTTCTTAACAAATTGTTTTGTTTTACAGGTGATCAAAAGACCAAATCCTTGGATAAACAGCATTAATACTAGTCATAAGAGTTTTTTACTCCAAGAGTGTTATCAAATCTATTCAAACAGAGGTTAGAAAGCATAACAGTTAAAGAGTATCAATGGTTAAAGTGTATCAGGTAAAAGTCAGAATGAAAGTTAAAAAGAAGTTACAGAGTAGTCAAAGGTAAATAGTAAAAGTAATTACAGAGGCAGTAAAATGGTAAAAGGAGGAGATGAAAATACTTTCACCAACATTGAAGTTTATCTAAAGTGAAAGTAGAACAGTTAAAAGAACAAAAAAATGAAAAGATGAAAAACACAACAAGAAGGAACATTTTTGCAGAAATTTAATGTTTTAGTCATTGTTTTGCAGAACCTATTGTGATCAATCCAAGATGAATTTTGAAAAACTGAAGGAGGTTTATGTTCTTAAGAGGACCATCTACAAAAACCTCTCTCACTTTTCTAACAGCTATTATGGTTTTGGAAATATTAAACAAAGTTGGAAAGCACTTTTTGCAGAAAATTACAGTCAAGTCATCATTTTGCAGAGAATATTGTGGCCAATTAGAAATACATTTTACAAAACTGAAGGAGGTTTATATTCCTAAGGGACCCATCTACAAAAACCTATCTCACTTTTTGCACAGTGGTTTTATAATGAGAGATACATGCGCATCTTTACAGGCCATTTTTCAGACTCTGTAAAACTCTGTTTTACACATATTTTTTACAGAGACTATTATGCATAGCTAGAGAGGAATTTTGGGAAACTGAAAGAGGTTTATCTCACCAACATATTTATCTACAATAACCTCTTTCACTTTTTACATATCTATTACGGATTGATAAATAAAAAGATATCATTGGACCCCAATTTTGCAGAATTGTTGGAGCAGAATGCACAAAGAAAGGAAGCAGTTAGTGACTTGGATGCCTCATCATCAACTAAGAGTTGGATCAAATTCGAATTCTCCTCTTTGTCATCACCTATCCATAAAAAATAGTGCCAAATAGATGAATTAGTTTGAGTATCCTTTACTTAAGTTCTATTTATGTAAAATAGTTGGAGAGATTTGTGAACCAATTTTGATATTTTTTCAAGATATTTTAGTTTAGAATTTGTATAAATACTTCACTCTTGGAAGTATTTTGTGTGGATTCTACTACTTGGCTGTGACATTGATGTTTTTGGAATAAAAGTGCATTGGATAAACTTATTAGTGGCTTGCTGGATGACAATTTGAAGCTCAGGACTTTTTGCAGGATTCATGTGTCGGACTGCAGTTCAATAAGTCTTTCTATCCTATGTTTTAAGTTTTATATCTGTTTATAATATCATTGTGTCCATTTCTGAATACTTGACATAAAAGAATAACTCAGAATTTACTTAATTGTACTCTGAGTTCAGTTGTGATTATTCTAAATGTTTTCCTCTAAATTAGTTATAAGCAATGAATTCTTAATTGCTCTTTCTTCGCTAATTTAAACATTTTGGTTACTATAGTAAAGAATTCTTCACTGCTCTTTATTTGTAATCATTTCATTTCTTTCTTTTGAACATGGTGAAAGATTCTTAACTGCCTTTCATCCCTTCAAACCCATTCCATCCACTTTAAATTCTAAAAATTGTTCTCTGTTTGGCTATCTTGCCCTGCAAAGCCATCTTGTGTGTAGAAGATTAATCCAGTAAAGCCATCCTTTGACTCCATAGCCCAATGGCCTGAAAATATTCAACCTTACCCTTAGTTGGCGAATTCCACCATTTTCAAACAAACTCTTGGATTTATAACTAGCCTAAAACTTTCTAAGAACAAAGCTAAAATTTAAAGAGAGAGCCCTCTCTGGATACAGATTGGCTAGATTCTGTATCTGAAGGTTGGTTTGTGGTTACCTCGGGTATACTTTCCTCTTCCACAACTTCTAAGAAAACCTGAGTGATAACAACTGTCACAGAGGCTTTTATTGCAGAAGCAACAGGACTGCTTAGACAAGGAGAAAGGTGGTTTAAGAACAGAGAATTCCATAATGAATCATGGAAGCGGATACTCAAGTCACCAGGTATGGATGTCACTATTTTTAAAAAGGGTATCCCTAGTTCTGTATTAAAGAACAAATGGAGAAACATGTTGCTTATCCTACAAAAATTCATCACTTGTGAAGGTAGATATGGTACTTTCTATGTTTACCATATTAGGTTGATAATGCATTTCCTAGAAGAAGAACTTAATTTGCCCTATTTCTTGCTTTAAAGTTTAAAGAAAATGGCTTCAAGTGTCCAAAAGAGAATTCAATTTTTGGAGACAACCTTATACCACCATGGTTTAGTCAAGATTTTGATTGAGCATCATTTGAGCAAAATAGGGGATAATTGGGATAACTTCTTGGTGAGAAATCACTTTGAGGAACCAAAAGAACCTTCACCTGAACATCAACCTACAAAAAGAAGTAGAAGATGGAGACCCTCAAAAACTGAAATTGGTAAAACAACACAAGAAAGTAGTGAAGAAATGATCTCTGAAAAATTAGTTCAGATTAAGAAGCAGCTTAAGAAAAAGAGAATCATAAGAAGAGTTGCCAGAGAAAAAGGAGAAGGGCCATCTCAACCGAGGAGGAGCCACAGACTGAGGGGCATACTAAAGAAAACAAAAGTTAAACAAACTGGGGTTATAAACATAGAAGACGAAGAAACACCTACTAAGGAGAATTTTGATGAGGAAGTTCCAGAAATTGATCCTACACAGCAAGAAATTTACAACTATGTTGAAACATTGGAGAGGAAAGCTTCAGAGAGTAGAGATAGAACCCCTATTCCTCCACTGTCTGAAATAGATGTGTTAATAAGAGATAGGTACGAGCTAGAAGTACTTAATAGACATATCAGGACTGAGAATGATATTCTAAAGGAACAAGTTAAACTAAAAACCAGTATGAACTCAACCCTGTCTCTACAAATGGACAAAGTGGAAAAGGCTAATGAAAAGTTGAAAAAGAGGAACAAGAAGTTAATCAGGGCACTTACCAATTTAAGGTTCAAGTTAGTCATCAGGAAGCCCAGAAGGCCTTTAACTACCAGACAAAGCAGAAGAAGAGGATTGGATGTTCTTGCAGAGGCCTTTGAGTTCATGGAATAGTTGCATGAGGACATGCAAGAATCTAGCAGTGGGGGTATGTTGAGCTCCAAAAATGTTCTTTCTTCCACCACATTCCACTCCATTTCTTTTATCCATTATTAATCCCAGGCTCAAATGATCAATGAAATTAGTTAAAATTTCTTTAAGAATGAATATCGTGGCTAACTTGCTATGTTTTTATGATTGTGTCATTGTAGTGCTTTTTGAACTGAAACTAGCTACAGAATGCAGACATTCTGTAGCTAGTTGCCAATTCTGTAGCCAGCTTCATGTTTATACAGGTTCCGGATGTCATCTTGGAGAAAAGCACACATGGGTGTATTCCACGTCATGTCCTCATCATTTTTTGCCCTCCATGGAGATTGAATGGAATTCTGTACGTGGTTAAGCATGTGGAAGCTCAAATTAGGAGGTAGACTCCTAACAGAATAAGGACAGTCCAGATTCTGTTACGTGATCATGATCAGAGTCCTAGTTTAGTTTCTATTAGGAAAGACAATAATCCCCGTATTATCTCAAGTTCTGTTATGTAAATTTTCTCGGGAAACCGAGAGAAAAAGGTTAGATTTTTGGCTAGATTTTATGGTTGACTTCTAGATCTTTGAAGTCCGTGAATACTTTGTTTTGAGGTGATTCCTCTTTAATGAAAGAAGCGGCATTTCTTTGAACGGGTTGAGTTGATTTTAAGCTAGATTCCGTGCTACTCTAGTGGTAGAGGGCCCCTGCCTCCTGAGCGGCCTTGTTTATACAGTAGATAAGTATTTTAGTTTTGCTTTTATTTCAGCTTATGTTCATATTTGTTTATATTTACTATCACAGCCAAACTTACTCTAATCAACTCTTCCAAGATATCATTATGAAGAATAAGGCACAACTGTGATAGTATAGGTTTTAGTTGTATTTACTTTTGTTAGTTATCACAGTTAGAACTGACTCTAATCAACTTTTCCAAAATATCATTATGATGAATGAGGCATAACTCTGATATTGTAGGTTTTAATTGCTAGTTTACACCAAGTAGCATAGCCAATCTTACTCGTACAAAGCTCTTCCAAAATATCATAACAATGAGTAAGAAGTAGCTGTGGTGTCTTGGACTTTAGTTGTATTTTCTCTTAGTTTTGTGTTTATGTTCAATTGCTTTGAATGATACAGCCATACTCGTTCTCACAAACTCTTCCAAAACATCAGTCATACTAAATGGGATGAACTGTAGAATTCCTTAGGTTAGTTGCATGATAACTTAGTTATAGCACTCCGGAGGTAGAATGCATGTGGTTCAACTCTGTCATTTCATTTTCAGTTTGATAATGGCTTTTAATTTAACACTGTTCACTGTAGACTAGTAGTAGCCTAGTTTAGTCTTAACTTAGTTCACTGTGTTAACATTCCAGTGTAGTTGCCATCCATTGAATTTCAAATTGAATTAGTTGTTAAATTTAAAAACCACGGTCTGCATTATTTACAAAACTTCTTTTGTTCCAAACTCATACTAATACATAATTATCTGGACAGAAGGTAGTATCAGTCTAAGGCTTGGAGTATTTTTTCAACCTTTTGACCATTTCACAAACAAGCCTTTTCTCAAAGACCATTCTAAAAAGAAATCTATAACTTTTGAGTGAGGCCTAGTGGTGCTAGATTGAGTTGCAGAACAGAGTTAGAAGTTAGTTTGGAATAGAAATCTTATGGTGCTACAAATGTTCTTTTCCAAATATGTTCCAATAGACCTTTAATCATGGATGATATGTTGTAACATTGTAAGTTGATTGTTTGATTGTTCAGTTAGGAGAACTTCATTTACACTTAACTGCCCATTTCTCAAGCTCTTCCAAAACATATTTAATGAATGAATTGGACATGTTAAGCTCATATTGTGATTTATTTTCTTGAAGTCATTATCAAGCTTTGTATTTTGCTAGCCATAGTTTAGGTTTTGCTTTGTTGCAGTTTTTTCATTTGTCATTTGTCATCCATAATTTAGGCTTCACTCTGTTTTTTACCAATAGCTTCTTCTCACTAGCATTTATTTCTTTCCTTTGTGAACATAAAACCATAAAAAAAAACCAAAAACATCATAAAAACACTAGACACAACGTAGTGAGAAACAAATACCTAGGCACATATAGTGCACCACACTTCAATGATTTTACCAGCAGTTTGACAATTAATGAACTCAATTTGAGGAGACTAGGTTGAAGGACAACAATTGTCGATGTCACGGAACTTCAGTATGGTAATTTACTATAACTTTGTGCGAAGTGAAGAATCGAAGTTCTGACAAAGTTAAATTGCCCAAGGGATACATGTGGTTGTAATTGTGTGGCCTACAGTAATATCTTGAAAATATTATTGTTTTACAAATAACGAAAAGAAATTCAATTTCTTATATTACGAAGGCGATGGTAGTGAATCATTTTACGGTAGGGATACCAATCATGACTATACAATACGAACTGAATATTACTCAATCAATTGCAAGATATTGAGCCAATAGACATGTTAACACATGTCACTAGTGGAGAAGCCAATAGAAATACAGATCCACATCGACTGGACTAGTGCCTCTTTGGCATTCACAGCTATTATTTCCATTTTATAAACAATTTGTTTGTGTAAGTAGACAAACTCTGTTAGTATTGAAGCTACAACCAGGACAACATAATTTTTTTTTGAAAATTGATAATACAAAGGTTTATTATTGAATGACAAGTTCATAAGCTTCATTTGGAAATTGCAAATGATATGTGATTACAGGCCCTGGGGGCCCTGCCAAGGTTTGAAAATTGATAATACAAGGATTTATTATTGAATGGCAAGGTCATAAGCTTCATTGTGAATGGAAATTGCAAATGATATGTGATTACAGGCCCTACGAAGGTAGAACTATAGCAAACATTTTGATCAAGTGCATTCTCTTTATGCTAATAGGAATAGTTTATTTGTTTACTAAGTTTGATTTTACCATATTGCAGACAATAATACCAATTTTGCTAAAAATATCTGTGGCTATTGACATTTGGAAGTTTTAAGAAGCTGTTCGGTCATATGGAACATGTTTCATGGTGGCATCATATCATATATCAAATTGTTTGATGATATCATTATATCATGACACATGTTTGATTTTGCCATCGGATCATGTAAATAACATTTATAATTTTAGCCACAATTGTAGATTTGTGTAAAAAAACAGATGGGAAATTTTCAATCAACTTAGAAACAAATACAGAGTGGTCACAATTATTGACCTTCACGCTGCAGAAACATCACAGATCCAGGGTGTTATTATCACATCCACTTAATACACTATTATTTTACATAAAGCACTTGACTCCATTAGTAAATACAAGTCAAACTGAAGCCCTTTACCACTTCTCATTTAGAAATTCCTATTAGCAATGTCATTAATTGTTCATTTATCTTTGTACATTTTACAGATTTACTCAATTGAAAGATAAACCACAATGTAATGTTCCCAACAAATTATCAGCAACTTGTTCAAACTAAATACACACTGGTTTATTTATCACATAGAACAAAACCATTCACATGTGAATTCACATCTCAAGCAGATCAAACACATGAATACAACAACTTGGGTAAATTGTTTTTTTCTACTATTTAATTATAAGTTAGAAACTTGCAATATTAAAATATACTTCCTCTTAAAGTTAGAGTGGTTGAGAATCAGCCGAGCTGTGGTCTATCAGCTACATGGAGCTGTTGAAATCCTGACAGGCATGCTCCCTCCTAGCGTTTGGTTTGTATATGTTATTGATATTGATGTGGCCTTCATGCAATTATCAAGATTACAAAATGTAACATTCTTCATTCAAGTAAAGGAAGGTGAGAAAAATTATTCCCAGGTCTACCATTTATCCAAAAGATGGATTCCCACTATAAAAAATTAAAACCAGCTGAAGGAAAATAATTTTGACTTTGAGCTTGCAAAGCTTAAGGCTCATGCATAAGTCCATGCTTATTTGGTACCAACATTATTGCTAGGGCTTTAAAGGTCTACATCACATTTTTTATCAAGATTCAACCACTTAAAATATTTCTCACAGCTGGGTTCTAGTGATCTAGGGTAATTTCCAAACATTTTATCTTACAAGTTACGAGATACATGCAAGTTCTTAACATACCATAAAAACTGCAAGGGCATTTGCCAGTGTTTCCTCAACAATAATATGACACGCCAAATTGGATGCTAACACTGGCTGATAAGCCATGTTTGGAAAAAATGAACAAAATTAGTTGGACTAGTGTCTCTTTGGAAGACATGGCTATAAATGTGATTAGTAATTTTGACTAATTGATGGATATTTCAAGCACAATATTTACAAAACAAGTAGTCACTCTAATCAGATGGTTAGCAGTAGCATCAATTTAAAAGGCCAATGAATAAGTAAAATATGTTATTTATAATAGGTGTGAGGTCATTAGAACAATCAGTCAAGCATGGGTTCATGATGAGAAACAGACCTTTCCTCATGCATTAGGCAATCACATTGGAAGCTGCAAGCATATTAAATTGCCATGGGATTACTCCATATTGAGGAACGTTATTAACCAATATAATCCAAGCTATCAAGATGTGCAGAAAATTTAATATCAAAGCATCCATGAGTCAAACAAAGATATCCAGAGGTGAGAATATTAGATATCATCTACTACCAATATACTCTACATGTACATTATTGCTGCTACCATACACCATTATTGCTCCTGCAACTATTGCCACCATTCACAACTGCAGTTGCCACCACCACTGCTCCAAATGTCCATAGTCACTGCTCCTACACTCCTCCTACACTTCACTGCCTAAAAACATTATGCTGATTAGCCTATCTGATTTCTATTGCTCAGCTCATCAAGCTCTCTTAGTCATTAAATTCAAAGTTCCTATCTTATTGATTATTGTCATCATCACTCTCAGTGGTGCCTCTAACGTCTCTATTCAAACAAACTTAAAGTCTCTGGTCAAGTTATATCAGCTAGTATCATACATTGATCAAATGCATTTGAAGCAACCTGCCTACTATTCTCTGTTTTGCATGTGTCAATGAGAATTATACCTTAAGTGTGATGATGCCTTTTTGTTCTGAAGCTTCTTGCTATCAATAGTGTACCACAAGGTTTAGGCTTGTTGATGCCTTTTAGGATCCCTTCAGGTTGTTGGCCTTGTTCTGCAAACCACTCATTCAAGACAGTGTCAATGACTATAATATCATGCCAGCAAACTCTAGAAGATCTTTGTGCTTACCAAAACTGTATGATCTTCAGAACTTACTCACCGCAGGTATACTTCAGTTAGGCCCACAAGAGGAATATCATGAAGACTTTAGGATTATTGTCATACAAAAGGTTATTGTCACAAGGGTGTTGTATCAAAAAATTGCAATGATAGTCATTTAGTCATGCATTGGAAGATCATATCGTGGATGCTCTATGCACTCTACTTGAATTACTACCATATCCTGCCCTTTTTTCTTTTAATTTCATTTAGAATACAGGGCAGAAGCTCTCTTATTTTTTTGAGAATTGTAGTAATGAAATTGTAGATACTTTTTAGCCTGCTAACATTGACGTGAAGCCAAAATTCTCTTTTGAATACGGATAATGTGGATATTGTTAAGATTTTGAGTTCATGGTAACAGTTCACCATAGACATATATGAAACCCTAAATGATGACATGGAATACTTAGAGAGAACTCTAAAAAAATGTATGCTATAACCTGCAATACATCATATAAAAAATATAAAGGACAAGATATAACCGTCAAACCCATTACTGTCTTCACACCATGTCTGAAAGAAAACTCTACTACGACCACTACAGAAAATCACTTTATTCACAGAAGCTGCAAAATTGACCTAACTAAACTACTCCCTAGTCTTACTTTTATGACAGAAGCAGAGTGCAAAGGTTTACGATCAAAGTGGACCTAATAAAACAATTAGATGCCTAGGAGAATGCACCCTGCTTGCATGAGGAGGAATGCCTAGATTATCATTAAAGCACCCAAAAGAAAGCATGTACCACTCTTCATGGGAAAGCTGACCAAGTATAATAATGGCCAACCTATGCACACTACCTCCTTTAATTGTCATTCTTGACTTAGTCCTTCCAGAAGAGAAAATATGCTAAAATAAGCAATCAAAGAGAAATATAACTTCTGTTCTAAAAATAAGAAGAGATATTATGGGAAAACTTTAGATTTGATAAGAGCCGATTCTATTTTAAACACTGGTAAGAGCTAATCTGTATAAAGAAAAGTAACAATGACTATTGATGCAAGCATATAATCAATGAAATCTAAAGCACTGAATATTCTAAATACCACCAAACAGTTTCTTAACAACTTTGGTTATTTTGTATGAAGCTCCAATGTCGGGTTATGCCTATAAGTATATTTCAGTAATGCATGCATTCCATAAAAGTATAATTTCAAATGCCCTAAGCATATATTCTTCAAACTGCAACAAAACCCATAATAGATAGAACAGATCATACTGCACTGTCTGAGCTACAACAAGACCATATCTTCCATCCCAAGAACTGCTTTCAATCCAGTTAATACAGTTAAACAGGGCTACAGTTCCTCCATAGCATGCATTTTTTGAGTCCACACCTTCAATTTCAGTATTACCACACTTTTGTAAAATTTACAAAACAAGGAAAATTAGCACTGGAATGACTATTTACAGGGGAAAAAATCATTTAAAAAATAAAAAATTGAAGGGAAGATCAGTTCCGTATTTAAAATTTACTTTCTTCTATGATGATGCCATCAGATCTATATCAAATGAGACATACAAATATGATAATGACTATAAATCCAAGCATATGATCTGTTGGATATGAGGGGTCCATCTTCCTTGATATGAGATGAACCTTTTTTCAGGGTGAAGATGTCCAAAGATATATTTTTTTCTGATTCAAGAATCAAAACCAATTGAAGTAGCTTCCATTGTAAAAATATAATCTTGGATGATTTGGACCCAACATTGATGCTGAGGAAATTTCTAGTGTGTTTGATTTTAATTTTATATGAAATCTACCATTATGCTTGTGGCAAATATGAGTACTCATGAATAATGTATTTTTTCAGTGCCTCAAGAAAAACAGTTGAGATTTCATAAGCTAATCAATCACCACTGCAAACTCAACCCTAGTAAGCCTATTGTGCTAAAATGGATTTGTAAGTAAGATTCACACAACCCAGGAAAGTTGGGATAGGGCAGCAAAAAATGTTAGGTTTTTAAATTTTCAATAAGAAGAGTAGAAGAAAATTTTGAATTTGAGAAAAAGACTGTAATAATTGTGACAAGGTAATCTATTGTCTTATTTGCTATAATTTTATAGAAGACCATTTATTTTCACCCTAACCTTGTTGTTGTGGTAATGGCCAGTCTCATAGATCTGGAACAATCTTGGTTTTCATTTCATTAGGACTGACTAGTATATGACACAAGCACACATCATAATAGGGAATGTGTGAGTAGTGTTGTTGAGTATCTACAGAACTAGCTGGACATAAAAACCAATGCATCTCTCTCAAATGATGATTGCTTGAAAAGATGATTTCTTTAAGACAAACCAACTTTAAGGAGATGTCCAAGTCTTCAAAGAATAAAAAAAACATTTCAGCAAAATTTGAGCAGAGAATGGTATATTACATTAAACCTACAAAAGAGGGAAACGTTTGAGATTACTAAGGCAGCCCAACATTTTAGATATGGGAAAATCCTCACAAAAAACAATTCAACAAAATCTAAATAGAATATGGAATGTCGCTTGGAAACTAGAAGGAAGAGAAAATGACTTGCAACCATTACAACAGTCATTCTTTAGGGAGATGTGTAAGTCCTTGTAGAATGAATAACATCTCAACAAAAGCCAAACAGAAGATGGGGTATTAAATTGAACCTAGACAAGTGTAATGAAAGATTTGGGACCATTTAAAATATAGGTTGTCTTCACCTAAGTAGAAATTTGTTCTTCCTTTCTTCTCCAAGGTTTAAAAGTGAAATATGAAGAAACCAGAAAATCATTAATTGCAAAATCCATATTCAAAATGAATTTTCCTACCTTAAATGTGCAGCAAACATAATCTAACGATATGTTTTAAAAATAATCTGACTGCGGAAAAAATATAGAAATAAATTGAAGTTGATGGAAGCTAAGATCCCATGATTTACTTTTGTTGAGCATACTGACATTGGAAGGTTGAAAACCTGCATATCTCTAAACTGTCTTTTCAAAGACAAAGATGGAAGTCATGTAGGCTTTTAATTATCATTGTTGTGAATTCCATAAAGCAGCTGTAAAGCTATTTTGATAATGAGTTTAGTGAATTGGGGAAAAAACCTCAAAAATATGCATCAACCATGTCTTTATTGACTTGCTCTTGTCAATAACAGTTTCGCTGCCAACTTCCAAATGACAATTTGTTTTGGATCAATTTTATATTTTTCCAAAAGTGACGTTACCGCTGTCAAACTGCAAGCATTCATATGAGGAATTAGCTCATAAAAATCGGTAGCAAGAAAAATATGTAATATCAAACAAGCGTGAGATAATCTCTATATTATGGAAATATTATTCTACTACCATACACAAGAACAAAATGTAGACTGGCCTCAAAATATGCCTGCATGAAATAGTGAATGAACTAAAATTCAACGGTATTAGGCAGTGACAAAATCTGTAAAGTTATTGTCAAATATCATACAATATTTCAGGAAATATTGTTCTTACCTCATAGAAATAACGTCTTCCAAGTCAGTGCAGAAAGTCATGCAGTCTTGTCCAAGACCAATTGTATATTTTCCTTTACTTACTCCATCAAAAGTTTCCAATTCCTCCTGCAATTAAGGAACCAAAAAAAGCAAACAAATTATTTCAACTAGAAAAATGAGAACTAGAAAACATTTCATGGATATCGATGCATACAGCTAAAGGAGAACACAATGACCAAAAAATCAAAAGGCCTAAATGCATTGAAAATGAAAATCTGGTAATCACAGCCAGTGAGTAAGTAGATTAATGCTTCTTCTTCTAGATAGTGGGAAAGGCAAACTAGACCATCAATATAAATCTTTAAGATCTTTTACATGCGGTGAATTTGACAATAAGGTAGCCTGAATCTTCAAGAAACTAAGTATGCTGAAGCACCTGGAATAAGACATCAGTGGATTGGAAGAATCTGTTCAATTCAACAGCTAATTCAGGTTATGGTTTACCTAGTTACAGCTTGATTTCTCAAATCAGGAATCATAAGGACATTAACCCAGTTGCGATATCTTTAGGAATATGTTGTAACTTGTATGGAAGACTGGCAAAAAAAATATTTACATGTCACTTGTATAAAGATTTATATCTTCCTCGTGATTGAATAATATAAGGATTTCTGAGGGATATATTTGGGCATATATTGTAGCTTGTATGGAAGAATGACCAAAGAATATTTACATGTCACTTATATAAAGAATCATCTCTTCCTTGTGATTGAATCATATTAAGGTTTTTGAGTTTTGGGCACCTGATTAATTCTTCAATATTTAGTTATTAAGCAATTGCTGAGTTGAACATTAAGTGATTCCACCTGTGTATTATAGAGCATCAGCCTCACAAAAAATGGTCCCTAATCATTAAAAAGAGGTTGGCATGTCAAAATTGAACTAGCATGCAGGGCAGCCCGGTAGCTTGCAAACCCCCAATTACCTGGAAGAACCCAGACCTTTTATGATTTAGCATGTAGTACTTTGAGAGAAGTATAACGTAAATTTCCCTATAGCAAAAGCAGCATCCACATTGGCATTTGGTATAACCTAAAATACTGTTTAATTCTTGGAAGAAGTTGGAAAAATGACTTGTGCAAATTCATATATTCGTATTGTGCTAGTGAAATTTTTCCTACTCTAAAACAAGTTTATTTCACTGGAATGACAGAATATGAGTGAGTATATAGTGTATTCCAACTTTGAGGCTAATAGAGAAACATAAAGCCATATCAAGTTGTTTCAGATGCCAAGTCACAACAACAGACTATGACATCAAGATTAAAGCCGTGTCTTCAACAGCTTTCATAATTTTCTCAATGGGATGGCTTTGCAAGGATGAGTGTCTGCATGATACAAGTACAAGCTGCAAAAACAAAAATGTGCAAGACAGAATGCAACGGAGAAAGAAGACACAAAATCCCATGGATGCTTAAACAAAACTACAAAATTTTCATATTTTTTATCATAATGTGGATTAATATGAGACACGATGTGGATGAAAAAATTAAAAACATTAGAGTATGCTCTCAGTCAGATTCACTGGAAATTTTCCTTTATCATCCCACCACTTTCTAGTTACAAGCACAACCCAGATTTTTAAAACTGAATAGTCACATTAAGCAATTTTTTGATTTTGAACTAGTGAAAGCTCGAGGCTCGAAGGCAACTATGTGGTTATTAGGAACCCATATTCTCATGGTAAGTTGGGAGGTTTGCCCCTTCCACTTATGAATTTTCAGTCATTTTGGTTGATCAGCTTCTGATCTCCCTCATAGCAAAACACTGACGAGGCACTCTCCAAATCACCTCCTCACAAGGGTGTGTGCATGTAAAGTGAATTGGAAGTTGAAAGGTCATTTCACCTCCAGGTGCCCTGAACAGAGCACAGGCCCTACCCATTTAAGCGCCAACTCATTCAACCAGTGAGGTGTTCAATCCCCATCCATTTGGTCGCATGAACTCCATTTCCATACCCCAACACATACATGTATGACCATGCCATAGATCTCACTAAAGTGCATGAAAATAATATAACATACAAAATATAGCTCTATGATTCATCAAAACAAAGGTTTCTTAGAGATTCTGCATTCATTCATCTACACCCATACCTCAATGGCACTGGGGGCTATAAGCCATTCTTGGCAAAGTTCTAGGTCTCATTAGGTATTAAACTGGGGACCAGTAATTGGCAAACCTAAAAATAAAAACTGAAAACACATGCCCACTTAGAATTGGAAATCCTATATAACTCTAAAGAATTCAAGGAATGAAGAATTGGAAATCCTATCTAACTCTAAAGAATTCAAGGAATGAAGCACAGGGACATATATACCTGCTGGACACATGTACTAGGAAAGTAGATCTCCATAGCCAAAATCCCAACATTCTCTGGACGAGATGCCATTGTTTTGACAGAATGAATGAATCCGAATTCAGAAATCTTGAGAGTGGGAAAGCAGCTAGTAATACCAGGCACATACATGGACAATTCAAGTAAGAGGACTACCACCAGGTAGTTTATGCCGGTAAAATTTTGTCCCACGCAAGAAGATAAGCAGTGCTATTGCCATAGTCATAGCAGGAATCCCAAATCCTAGGCCCCATCTTATGTCGTCCTGAATATATGTGAGTACAAAGAATCTTGTAAGAGTACCAATGAAAATACTAAAATACCACCAATTAAAGAATGAAATATTATACTTATTCTCTTCTGGGTCGTCCTCATCAAACTGATCGACACCAAATGCTTTTAAACAGGGTTTGAAGCCTCCTTGCCCCAAAGCAACCAAATAGATTGAGACGAAGAAAATCCCAGCCTACTTCAGACTCGTCAAAGAGGTGGACAAAGTGACCAAAATAAATCCCTGTAACAATCCATCTCATGTAGTGTTTATTAGTGGGATTCCATGCACGAGATTAAAGCAGAAAAGGAACAATCATTTTCAAACCCTATTGTCCTTTTAAACATGGGTTCAATTCACCCAAATATATTGAAAAATATTCCTGTGTCCATCGAAATTTGCATGAATCCACTGGAAACAACTATAAAGATACTAAATTATCCATTGTTTAATGTTGGAACACCAAAAAAAAAATATAAACCAATGGGATGTCATTAAGCCATAAAATCATGCTCAAGCCGGTAAAATCATGATCAACCCTAGTGGTTACAAAGGGCTTGTACTTCAAGTATATTTTTCGAAAGTAAGGTCCTCGTTGCCTTTAATGTGCTGGTCCTGACTTAAACCAGTCCTGAAGCAATCAGGTAAGGTTCGTGCCATCAATCTTAGGTGTAAAAATTACTGATTGTTTAACTATCCAAGATTGTCCCATTCTTGTGTGCTCTACCCTCGCCGTATGGCATGAGTTTCAAAGGGATAAGGTTCGATGAAAATCCTCGATGGTTTTCATGTAACAGAGATTTCTCAAACCTGGCACCTAGACCCAGCGAAGTTCAGGTTCGGTGCAAGTCCTCGATGGTTTTCATGTAACAGAGATTTCTCAAACCTGGCACCTAGACCCAACGAAGTTCACTTGTTGCAGTCTAATTGCTTCACTTGTTATAGTCTAATTTCTTAGGGTATGTGGCCCCCAACCAGTGAAAAAATGGGACGAATCACTTCAACCCCTCCTTCTGATCAGTAAATCCAGGCGAATGCCATTGAAGTCTGTGCCAGACAAAGAAAATCGGGAGCGAATTTTATTTTTTCAGTTTTATGGGCATTTAATTTGGTGGGCTAATATTTAATAATTAATTATTTTTAAAATAATTATAGGGCTAACTTTATAAAACTATAGAAAATGGGTTTTATATAAAAAATTCGACCTATCAAAATTTAAAACCCCTTAAAATTCGCCTTTGGGCTAAAATTCGCCCCTAAAATTTTCCCTGGTTTGACTACGCCCTGGAAAGAGGTTTTCATAGTTAGATTTATTACTTTAGTTTTATTTTACTTTTGTTTTGTTGTTGTTGTTGTTGTTTTTTTTTTTTTTAATTTAAAAAAACAAGTGTAACAGCTTCCAAAAGGGTGGTTTTCAGCTGCTGCACTTATTGGAATTTCAAATTTCAGGCTGCACAGGAGAATGTTACCCTGTTGTTGTAACATGAAGATTGGAGTCTGCGACAATGTTAACAAATGATTCCTTCGAAGCATGTTGATGATATAACCTTAGGCAATGCCCATTAACCAGTAACAATGTCTTAGCACTGTTAATGGTGACCAATTGTACAGTCCCATTGTCAAATACCATATCCACTTCGTAAGGACTTAGCCATCTATTGCAGAGCTTGCCTTTGAAATCCTTGAACCTTGAATCATACAAAAGAGCCCAATATCCTTTCTAGAACTTTTTCTTCTTAATAGACCCATCATGCCATCTAGCTCTTTGTTGTTGAACGATCTTAGTCTGTTGAATAGCAGCTAGCCATTTCTCTTCTAACTCATTGAGCTAGTTCAATATTTTTGTCTCTCTCGTACTTAAGTCCAGATCGACCTGCAATGTTGTTCTTAATGTATTTATTTCAAACTCTATGGGGAATAGAGGATTCTTACCACACACTAGTTCATATGGTGAGAAGTCTTTAATATTCCTCCATGTTGTTCTGTAAGCCTACATTACCTCTGGAAGTTTATCAGCCTAGTTTCTTCGATGTCTGGCTACTGTCTTTGTTAAGATTCCGTCAATGACTTTATTGGTGATTTCCACTTGACCATTTTCTTTTTGGTGATACGGTGAAGTGATTTTGTGATAAATTCCATACTTTTCAACCAAATTATTGATCAAATGAGCTGTGAACTAAGGCCCCCCATTTGTCACTATCTCTCTGGGTATCCCGAAGCAAGCAAAAATATCTTCAAACATGAAGTTTGAAACAACCTTCTTTGTTTCTCTAATTAGTGCCTTTGCTTCAACCCACTTTGTGACATAATTGGTGCATACCAATATGTATGATTTTTGCTGCGATGAAGGATTAATTGGCCCCAAAAAATATAGGGCCCATTTCTAAAATGGTTCTATCACTATCTGAGGCTGTAATGACATATCATCTGATTTCATAGGTTGGCCCATCCTTTGGCAGCTATCACATCCTTTCACAAACTTCTTGGCATCCTGGAATATAGTTGGCCAATAGTACCCTATTTAGAGTACTTTATGTCCCGTCCTTTTGTCAGCGAAGTGCCCTCCATAGAGTTCCTCATGACAAGCCTTCAAGATCTAAAATACCTCATCTTCTCTAACACATCACCTAATCTAAAAATATGACTTGGTGTGATAGATATTGCCTTCTATCCAGGAGTAGGTAGCACTCTGTTGTATAATCTTCCTCCTTTCCTTGGAAGAAAATTGGTGTGGGAATTTTCCTACAGCAAGGTAATTGGCTATATCGCATACCATGGAGAGTGAGTAGAGATGGAAAAGAGATATTCATTTGGAAAATAATCCTTAGTGGTAGTGCAGTCATCACTTATAGTTAATCTAGAAATAAAATCAGCAACTACATTATATTTTCTGGGTTTATCTAGAATAGTAATATCAAATTCTTGTAACCGTACAATAACCATTGTGTAAATCTACCATTAGTAATAGATTTGTTCATCAAAAATCCAATTGTAGCATGGTCAGTGTGTACAAATACTTGATACCCAGTGATGTAGTGCCGAAATTTGTTGATAGCATGCACTACTGCTAGGAATTCCTTCTCAGTAAAAATGAAGTTGAGTTCTGCCAGATTTAAGTTTTTACTGATGTGATAAATGGCATAAGGTTTATTCTCCTCCAAATTCCCCAAAATAGCACCCACAGCTATGTCAGATGCATCTATAGCAATATGAAATGGCAATTCCAGTTTGGTCCTCGTAAAAAAAGTGTTGCTGTTACACATTTTTTTAACTTTAGGAAGGTCTGCTCACACTTCCCTGTCCACAAAAATTCCACATATTTCATGAGTAATGAAAACAGAGGAGATGCAATATTTGAAAATTTCTCTATAAATATCCTATAGTATCCTACATGTCCCAAAAAACTACATACCTCTTTTGGAGTCTTAAGGGTTGGGATTTTCGAGATTACCTCAAATTTTTCAAGATCTACCTTGATTCCATCTGTTGAAATGAAATGTCCTAGCACAATTCCCTCGGTCATCATCATGTGGCATTTCTCCGTGCTTAGAGAAACATTAGTTTGTTCACAACGTGTCAACACTTTTTCCAAGTTAGCTAATGTTGTCTCAAAGGCGTTCCCGTAGGGTGTAAAATCATCCATAAAGATTTCAAGGTAGTTATTCAAAAGATCAGAAAAAATACCCAATATTTCCCTATGAAAGGTTGCTGATGAATTACAGAAGCCAAAAGGATTCTGTATGCAGAAGTACCCCATGGGAAAGTGAAGGTTTTCTTGTCTTGGTCTTCCAGGGGAATTTGTATTTTATTATAGCCACTAAACCCATCTAGGAGTGGAAATAACATTTTCCCAGAGAGAGCATCCAAGACCTGATCAATGAATGGTAAAGGAAAATGGTCCTTTTGAGTAGCCTTGTTAAGCTCTCTAAAGTCAACACAGACTCTCCATTTTAAATTATTTTTCAGAACTATGACAAGCGGAGACACCCACTGGTTGTCAAAAACGGGGTAGATGAAATTGGAATTAAGGAGTTTCTGCAATTCTTCTTTCACTATCTCCTTAAGTGCAGGGTTCATTCGGCGCTGCAGTTGTCTAACTGGTTTGTAGTCCTCTTTAATGTACATTCAGTGAGTTCATAGGCCAGGATGGATTCCTTTCATATCCATATAGTCCGATGCAAATTCCTTTTTGTATTTCTGTAACAGTTGTATCAAAAATATGTTTTGTTCAGCAGTCAGGTTAGGATTGATGTTTAAACATTTCCCAGGTTCAATTTCAAATGTTCAATAATTGCATCATCTACCTCATATTATTCCTCCACATCTCTAATAGACGCAAAAGAGATTGAATTACTAATAAAACCATTAATGATATCGTCCTTTGTTTCATCCTTAAAGTATTGTGCTTTTCCAAGCATGAGAAGGGGTAGGGAAAGATTAGATTCAGGTACAAATTCGTCCCACCAGGGACTACTAAAATCCATATGAGGTTTTTCTAGGGGATAAAGATTTAGGTTTTGAGTGACATGCCCATCTGAGATCACCATATATCTGGACCTACATCTAACATATGCGTCTACAGTGGCCAGCCACGGTCTTCCCAAGATTTAAAGATGACCCCCCAGGTTGGATTTGGTTTGTAAAATGAGAAAATGAGCTGGATAATTCCAAGAAGACATAGTGATAAACACATCCTCTATCATTCCCTCAGGCTTGACACGAAACCTATCTGCTAATTCAAGCACTATGGGTGGGTGTAGGTCTAAGTCCATGAAGTCCTAGGGAGATGAAGATGTATTTAGTCATGACATTAATGGCTACCCCTAGATAAATAAAAGTATTGGATATAGGTTGATTGTAAATATGGAAAATCACTGTAAGGTTCCCTGGGTCATTATATTTAATCAACAAACGATGATCAATCATGAGATCGAACAATTTCCCCATGACATGGATAGTAGCAGGGTATTTAGGTTTTCTTCCAGGATTTTTGACGCATAGATCCCTCACTGTTTTAGCGTAGATTGATACTTCCTTAAGATCTTGTAACAACGGGGTTCACACATACAAATTTTGCAGTTCCTTGAGGAATTAAGATTCATGTTGTGAGGTCAGCCCAGTTTTAGTTAATCGTTGAGGGTATGGAGGATTCTGAATGCTAACAGATGAGTTAGCTATCACAGATGCACCAACCTTGCTCGGATTGGCCGTTGTAGAAAAAACAAATCCTCTCGAGCTGGCTTCTATAGATGCAAAAATGGGTGTTGTATCAGCTGTTACATGTATAGAAACTGCCTCAGAATCGCCCATATCCTTTCTAGGTGTTATAGCATCATTTATCACCACCATATACTTGATGAATTATGCATTGGCCTTGGGCAACCCTTCCCTACAGACTTGGACATATTTCTCCAAAAGCAGTTTCTTAAAACCCATAAGCGACTCTGCCTATACTTTTCCACGTATACACGTGAGTCCATACATAGAGAACCACATATGCCTTTTTAAACATTAAAAAATATAAAATTTCCCTACTTTTGAGGCAGGTTTTATGGTTGTTCTTGTAACTTAACTACCCCAGCCCATGGCCTAACTTTTCCCAACCGAAAAATAATAATTTTAGGGAGTATAAAATCCCCTCAGGGGAATGGCCTAAGAGAGGAAGAGAGAATTATAGATATTATATGCTTTTGGAGCCCTATCCAAGTCTGATATTTCCCTTGTGCCTCTTGCACTTCCTAGATATTTTCAGGAAACCCTTATTTCCTTGAGATGTTCATTCACCCTATGTGACATCCATTGTGCACTACTCTTGGAAGAATTTTTGTGAGGCTAGGGCTAGATGGATTCAGAGGATGGTATGCTCAAGGCCGTGGCAGATTTTAGGTGATCTCTCCACATTTTCTTACTGTACATGTCATTAATAAACGAAGTTTCATCTTGTTCCTGATGTTCATGTGTCATTTATCTCTTATACATGTGTAATTATCTTAAATATTTCGTTTATTATTGTTTTTATGAGATTATGCATGATTTTAGCTAACATCTAGAACATATATATGTTGTACAACTAGGTTTTTTTTCTTTTTCTTTGCTGGTTTGCAGGTTCCGGAGCACAAAGAGTTGTAGGGGGTTTGCACCCCATGGAATATACTACAACTGAAGGATATACGGGTAAGGTCTACAACCTTTAGTTTCTAGTTTAAATAATAGAAGTTGGTTAAGTGAGTCCTTCTTGTGATGACATGCCCCTGATCTGTGAAGGTTTATCAACCCAAGACCTTAGGGTAACATCACCCGCAACACTAGGTGACTCACATTCTTCGGTAATAATGGGAGTATGCTCAATTCTGATTACTTTCCCTAATCAAAGATGAACCTCGTTAAGTCCAATAGAAGTAATAAGATAAATCTAGAGGGTAACCGAAGCATCCATGCTCTGGGCTACCTTATTATTTGGATTGGGGTTAGGTTACATAGGTAATTGGGGTCAGACAGAAGGTGTAGGATTTTGAGTAGAAGGCAGTTGTAACTGCTGCTGCTATATTGGTGGTGGAGGGGGTACTGGACCTTGGCCATTAATTCTCTAGTTCTGATCCCAAGGATTGGGTTGTGATGGAGGATATTGCATTGGTGGAGGATATGGCCACTGGTTCCATGGTGAAGGAAATTGTGTTGAGGAAGGAGAAGGATACTGCCATGGATATTGATGACTATTATAAACATTATTCCAAGGATAAAAAGAGGAAAAATCTGAAGGCATACCTGTAGGTCGTGGCTACCAAGGTCTCTTTGATCCGATTAAATAAGAAGACTGGACATCCTCACTTGATTCTTGAAGTACCGCCTTCAGTCTGGGAAATTCAGGACACTGATTCGTAGAATGTGCCAACTCATAGATATTGCACAGACTGACTCTATTCAGTCCACATTCTCTTTCCAAATGTTTCTTTTTGCATCAGGGATAGAATATTGCTAAGGGTGCTTCAGCTTTTTCTTGTGCTTTCTTAACTTGTACTGTAGTGATCGGAGTAGATAGAATGCTAAGGAGGTCAGTTTTAAAATCCTCAAATAAATTCCCGATCTCTGCTCTGGTTACTCCTCCACTCATGGACTTCTGTATCCAAACTGAAGGGTCCCTAAGTGAACTTTTCCCTTTGACCGATCCTCTTGAGCTATGCAGGAAAATATTCATTATTTCATCAAGTAGTTCTTGCGATATGTCCCCTTTTCCCAATAGGTTCAGATGCTCCAGAAAATCATCTCTTATACCTCTTAAGAATATTGTCCTTAGAATTTCTGAGTCTAAGTTACTGAACTTATACCTTTGTAAATTGTAGTGAAATCACTCCATATAGTCTTCCAGGCTTTCCTCGTCATTTTGTGCAATCCTAAAAAATCTCATCCTTCAAATCCCTTGTTCGACAGTAATCTTGATACTTAAAGAGGAAGGCCTCCCTCATGTCATTCCAGGTTCGAATCATGCCAACACCCAGTATCATGAACCATATTAATGTTGCTCCTTTCAGAGTAGCAAGGAATAATTTTAGCTTCTTGGCGTCTAAAGTGTAGTCATAACCTCTACACAGCACATCAAATTTGAACAGAAAGGTGTCAGGTTCTTCAACAACCATCCCTTGAAAGGATGGTAGGGATGATAAAGGAATATTCTTCATAGGAGCCTCATCACGTGTTACTACTATTGGAAATTCTAAAGTAACAGAGCTATCTGCCATGACATTCTTGTCCCCCATGGCTGATTCTTCCTGATGGGATGAACTAACCTCGGAGTGTGCTGGAGATTGATAAATAAAAGGATCAGGTTTTTCTAGGACCAACTGTTTAAAAGAACTACCATCGTCCACATGATGATCAATTAAATGTTGTTCCTCAGGTCCCTGATGAACCCCAGTGGTCTCTCTGTGTCCTTCAATTCTTAGATCCTGATCAATGATTTTCCACTACTTTTTTGAATCTGGAAACTTGATATCATGAGTGGATATGCTATTAGAAGGGTGGTGAGGTCCAAACATGGAAGACACTGATGGCCCAGGCTTTGATATGGTAGCTTCTTTCTGTGGTCCTATCTTCCTATTATCTCTTTATGACGTGGACTGTTCCTTTTCTTCCCTTGAGATCAGATCTCCAAAGAATGTCTTTCTTCCCAAATCTGCACTCTTATTTTCCTTCTTATGACCTGTCTTTCCTGTAGTCAGTAAAGTGGGGGGTGTTTGTAGATATTGATATCATCCTACTAGCACAGATGGGCCCTATGTGTATCAATTCATCCTATAAGTGCTTCAGTTTCTACAGCAACGAGCCAACTCAAGTTCGTTAGAGCGATGCACAGGTTCTTACCTCTCGTCTTACTGCCCAATGACTGTATAGCTGAAGAAACCATAAAATAACACCCAAAAATTCAAACTTCTAAGTGTCCCAGCAAGACATTGGTAAGCCCGCTCAAGTTCGTTAGAGCGCTGTAAAGGTTCTTACCTCTCGTCTTACTGCCCAAAAATTGTGTCATTGGAGACACTCTAAAAACACACATAAATAATGCTAAAAAATTCACACTCCTAAGTGTCCCAGCAAGTCATTGGTGAGCTTTCTCAAGTTGGTTAGAGCACTGCGTAGGTTCTTACCTCTCGTCTTGCTTCCTGACAATTGTGTTACTGGAGACACTCTAAAAACACATGTAAATTGCACCTCTAAGTGCCCCAATGTAGCATTGGTGAGCCCGCTCAAGTTTTTTAGAGCGCTGCATAGGTTCTTACCTCTTGTCTTACTACCCGACAATTGCAGAATGGGTACACTCTATCTTCTAAGAAACAACTTTGATTGATTGGATCGTCACTGCCATCCCTGGAAATGGCGCCAAAATTTTGGGCTGTATTAATCACTATTGAATGAATAAAATAATACACATAAATTATCAATCTAGGGACGTCTTTTATTTCAACGACAGCTGTATTGTTTGTGCTGATACACCCAACCAAAATAAAATCCAAATAGAGGAAATCATTGCTGAAGTAAATGCTGGAAGTAAATCACTCATGAAAAAACAAAATGATCTACAAGACTGTAATCACACTTCAATTAATTTGTTCTAGTGTGCCACACCATAATTATCCAGTTGGTATCTCTAATCTCATATGTGTAACAAAATACAAAATATTGAAATTGAAGCAGATATATTCACAGTTGAACAACAACAACAACACCTCTACTGATACATAAACAAAATGAAAACACATATACACAACTACCTTAATCACTACAATCCTTTCTAAAGAGGAGGGCCCTTCCTCCCTAGCAGGGCACAGGTGGAGAAAGAACTTAACGGAAACTAAATTGAATAATTCATGTAATAGTAATAATAGGATAATATGTATTAATATGGCAAAAATTACAGAGCCAAAGTAATTTTCTCTGCTAACCTTTCGACCTTAAGGTATGAGAACTATATAGTGGTTACATCTCAAAAAAAACAAGGGATAGATCAATCATGAGAATCTTATGATTCTCATGCTAATCAAAATATAATACATATGGTTATAACCACTTCTTAATAAAAGTCTAACTGGAAAATTATAGATTACAACCAAAACCTCCTAGAGGCCGTTATCTAAAAATATAATACTTAATAACTTCTAAAGTTATCATGATAAACCACAACTGTAGTGTAATATCTAGAGGACAGGTCAGAAAAAATAGTCGATGAGATCCAGTTAGCAGTACAACTATAACAGTAGTTCTCCAGCAGGTCTGTAACAACAAAGTGTAACAGTATCATGGTGTAAAAAGCTCACCGTAACAGCACACCCTTAACTTCTCCTGTATGCCTCGTGCTCAGGATATTTTGTGCTACAAATGACATCTGGAAAGACAACACAAAGACCATAGATCTTCTCCAAACATTCATCCTCAGTTAGTGATAGAAAAAACATGATATATCATAATAATTGATGAAATGGCAGAATAATGAAAATAAGGTGAAAAAGCACAAGTTAAGATATAAAGGTAGGAAAAAGAGGCAAATATAGTCCCATTGGTTATAGTCATGAGGCAAAATAGGGAAAAAAATGTAGGAAAAGTGTGCAAAACTGGAACCCAACACTAATCTTGAAATATTTCCATGTTCCTAGATTTCTAGTTGTTCCAGAGAATGAAATACAATACCAATATCCATGCTCTATTAACTATTGGGTCTTTGAATCGATAAAACCTCTAGTTGGAGATAGTGTTGGATAGAATTCCATGACTCGCGATCGATCGATCCAAATATATTCAAGTTTGTAGACCAAATTTCATTAGCTATTTAGCATTCATTGAGAAGGTGATCCATCGTCTCACTCTTTTTGCACATTGCACATTGCGATGGACCTATGAAGCCTTTTTTGAGCAAGCGATCCCAAGTAAGGATACATTTATGGCCCATTAGCCACAAGAAGTGAGAGACTTTCGAACATGGGCCAAATTTCTAGACCTTATCCCATATGATGTTAAGAGTCTAACTCTAGGCATATTTCTTGATGAGGTAAGCTTCCTTTATGGAATATTCACTTGAAGCACGGTGTCCCCAACAAAGTTTATCTGAAGAGTGCATGAATGGGATTCAACTTTCCTTTAGTGCTAGGTCCCTATATTACTAGTGTAGTCCCTTATTGTTATTAGTGTAGCCTCCTTATTTTTATTGTTGTACCCCTATAGTCCCCATATTGTTATTATTGTGCCCCATAAAAGCCCACTATTCTTATTGTTTTTCCCTTACATTATTATTGTTAGGTCGGCTAGGATTATATTGTGACCCCATGGACTCCTATATATATATATAAGAGGTTTTTTAATTTGTATCATCCAATAATTATTCATTTATGTAATGTAAAGGAAGATTCTCCCTCAAAGAGGTTGATTTATAAGTCGTTGATCTCTCTTTTCTTCTATTTTGTGAGTTGGTTTCATAACAATTGGTATCATAGCTTTGGATTCTAGGGTTTTGCTGCTTCAAACAAGTCATATTGGAATTTTCACTATAAATTTTTTTATATGAAGGTTCAGAAGCTCAAAAAAACCCCATTTGTGAAGAAATCCTAGATAACTTTGTGTAAAAATTTCAGATCTTGGTTCGCAATATTTTTAGAGATATGATCTATGGAATTTAGGGTTTTTACATGCTCGTGAATCTCATCTCAAAGAGGTGACCTTGGGAAAACCGTCATAACTCTCTCTCTGAGCATCAGATTGGAATTATGTAAACATTTTCTGAAAATAATGGATTGTAGTTTCCTATGTATTGGTTTCAGAGCCGAAGGAGGAAACAATGACACGTGGAACACCATAAAGTTCGCTCTAATAATCCAGTCCATAATTAGTTGATTGTGGGAGATTGGGCATAAATTTGTCTTGAAAAATGGAAATCAGGTCGGGCCTATGGCATTAGAAATAATATTTAGAGGGATACTAAAGAACTAATGATAAAATATTTGGGATTCTAAATTACAGAGATAAATCAGTTTCAATATTGAGCTCCTTAAAAGCAAGAAAAAGAGGTGCATTTTGTTTTTAAAGTTGCATAAGTCTAGTTTGAAAAATCGGTTTGAAGTGATTCCAAGGGCATATTGAAGCATAGATATTCGTATAGGGTTCTAAAATACCCCCTAAAAATAATTCAACACCCATTAAGCCCTCAGAAGGCTCTACTATGACTCATGAAGAGGAAAAAGTGCAACATGATATATCAAAATTACAAGACCAAGTGCAACAAATTTCTCCCTCGCAAAGAGTAACAAAAAATGAAATGGAAGCTAAGATGGATGGTTTGAAGAAAGGTGTGGAAGCTAAGATGGATGTTTTGAAGAAAGACGTGGAAGCTAAGATGGATGGTTTGAAGAATTGCATGGAAGCTAAGATGGATGGCACAGAAGCTAATATGAATGACGTGAAAGCTAAGATCGATGAAAAAATGAAAGGCAACATGGAAGACATGAAGAATGATCTAAAATCATACATAGAAGGTTTGAAGCAAGGTTTCAAAAGTTGATACAAGAAATTCTTCCTAATGGAGAAAAGGTAGTAGAGGAAACTCATGATGAGAAAAAAATAAATTTTAATCACGATTTCATAAACTCTAATGTTGGATTGAAAACCCACCATATTCCAAAGATCGATATGAGGAAGTTTGATGGCAAGGATCCCGTAACATGGATACTACAAATGGAGAAATATTTTGATCTCCATAATGTGAAAAACACACAAAAAGTACGCATTTCAACTTTATATTTAGAAAAAAATACATTTGTATGGTATCGATGGCTTTGCTCTCATTAAAAAAATTTAACTTGGTCAATTTTTATGGAGGAAATGATAGCACATTATGAGGATAGAAAGAGAAACACCTTCTTTAGCCAATTAATAAATCTCAAACAAAGTGGTTCAATGGTGGAGCACATCGAGGACTTCTAAAAATTGAATATAAGGGTAACTAATATTCTAGAGGAACATAGGATTGATTTCTTCATAGGTAATTTAAAGGATAACATCCAACATGAGGTTCGCCTTTGGGAACCTGATTGATTGGATAAGGCATTCAGGTTGGAAAAAAATAATTTGAAAGTAAAATTATGGAGACAAGGAACCCTACCACTCACATCTATAAATATGGAATTTTTGCTACTCCTAGACATCCACAACCTACAAGGTTGGTACCACAACAATTGGAAGAAAAAAGAGCAAAAGGGATTTGCTACAGTTCTGATAGAAAATACACTAAAGGTCATAAGTGTGTTGAGAAGAAATTAGTTTACATAGATTGTGAAGAGAAGGAAAAAAATGAACAATAAACTTCAAAAGAAGAGGATATACACTAGGAACCAACCCTAGAGAAAGAAGAAATGAGTTTTACCATATCCAGTAATGCATTGGCAGGAATTACCACTCCTCAAACTCTCAATATAGAAGGACATATCAAGAATAAAAATGTAATAGTGTTGATTGATGTGGGTAGTACCCATAATTTTATTCATTGTAAGGTCTTGATCCTCCTCTGATAAAATATTATAAAAGTGGGAAATAAACTCCCTCTCCATATCTTGGTGATATTCCAATCTTGTTTCTTTATACAAGATAAGTGATGTGATTTGATTATGCTTCTAGTGGCTGATCATTGACCGTTGAAAAAATATAGAGTTCCTCTCCCCTTCTTTTATTCATTGAACTCGAGATTTATGGCTCTAGAGTGTCTCCTCCTCCTGTCGACAGTCCTCTAATTGCGTTACAATTCTATTTTCTTCCTATGCACGGGCCTCAGTCCTTCCTTCCCATATGATTTGGAGTTGAATTAGTTCCAGTTTATCCTCTAAATTCATTTTCTCCACGAAGATGTTCCCAAACACCTCTCTGTTCCAAGTTTTTATTCTAACATTGAGGGCCTTCAAATTCCCCTGAAAGAGTTGCATACTTGACCCATATTTCACTTCCAATTACTGCCATCATTCTTGGAGTTTATCAACAAAGCCAGTATTTTGCAAAAAAAATATTTTAGAATAGAACAACCTATTTTTGGGTGGAATATTAATATCAACATCTAGGCAAATCAACCAATAATCTTAACCCATTGATGGAACAATGGTAGCCTCCATGAAAAAATATTGTAGCATCATTTCCTCAGAGATGAGGATTCTATCCAATCAGTATGCTACTTGGTGTCGCCCGCCTATTCAATGTTTCCATGTATGAATTCCATTGTTTATTTCTACATAGATCAATATCATTTTATCTATAGTCTTGTTGAAGGAGTTGGAGATGGGATACAGCTGCCCGAGACTACCTCGTTTCTCCTTCAGGTTGCAAATCAGGTTAAATTCCCCCCTAAAATCTAGGCCTCATCAATAAGAGAAGCTTTGAGGGAAAGAAAATTCTTAAGAAAGGAGTATGTTCCTTTGGGGATCACAAGTCCATACACAAATGTCAAGGTATACCAAGTTATCGAACCAATGGTGCAGAACCGACCTGAGAGGATATGGGGAGCACTTATCTAGTCTTTAAAAATTATTTTTTTAGGGTCCCATACCACCATAATTCTTCTTGCTTCGCATATAGGGCCATCACCTTGCTTTATATCTAACAATATTGGATCACCTCTTGTATCTTTTTCAACCGTCATCTTTGTTTTTTGAAGTAGAACAATATCTGATTTTACTTTATTAAGTTTATTTTTCAAAGAATGAAGCTTACATTTATTTTTCAAGCCTCGTATATTCCATGAGACGAACTTCATTGAGAAATATGATGAGTGCGGGGAAAATAGTTCGTTAGCAGAGCCATTTTCTCCGAGTTGAGTTGAAACTCTCCAACTTCCCTTATTGACTCTTTTGTAGATTTTTAACCCTTTTTTCCTTTCTATGAAGCCAAAATATCAAGCAGAAAATGATATTGGGATCCTCCTTCTATGCTTGAGTATTGAGATTGGGGATCCCCCTTAGGTCTGGGCAGATGCGAACACCATTGACTAAAGATATTTCTAAAGTGGATTATATGGTTAGAGGGTATATATTTTACATATGCTTTTCTCCATACTGGGAAGAAACCCAACAATGAGGATTCAGTAGATCCTAATCTATTCTACTTATTTTCCACTTATAATACCTTTCTTGTTTGAATAATAATTTCCTTTATCTTCTGATCTTCCTCCATATCTTCTGGCATTTTCCTTTTGGTCGTGGATTTATTTGAATGGATTAGGTTTAGCTTATTGAATTCCATCAATTGTAAGGCAATTTGACAGGGTTTCTCTATCGGTTCGCCTTATATCTCCAAATTCCTTAGGATAGAAAAAGGGTTTACCCCCCCCCCCCCCCCTTTGGGGGTTTGGTCTGCACTTGAGAAGATTATGCCTTTTCTATTGTTTGTTGATTCTATCAGGTGAAGGTTGTAGTTTGTTGCAGATGCTGTTGTTGATTCCTCCTTCCTCCCACTATTTGATACTCACCTTCATATTTCCTTTTTAGGTTATTAGTTTCCTCAACTATTGTAAACAGGAAGTCATGGAATGAGTTCCCAAGCTCATGGAATCAACAACATTTTAATGACACATGTTCACAGTCAATCAACCACGTCAAGATTGAATCATGTTACTCGAGATCTATTGATTCTAGATGGGGTTGGGAGATGTTCATATGAAAAAAAATCTGAGCATATGTAGCATGTCTCTGTATTTTCATGATTTTAGAGATCTTGAAAAAATACCCAATCACGTTCTTGATCCTTTCCAACATATCAAGCTCCCAAAAATCCTTGAAAGAGAGAAAAGCTGAACCCAAACACGGGCTACTAAAAAATTCTCTTTCTCCAAATTGTAGCACTCTTCCCATTTTCTGAGGAATAATCTCATTTTATTCATTAAATAAAGGCCATTCTCAAACATCTATTTCCTATATTTCAAATCCAAAAATATTACCGTAAAGAAATCCTTATCCCTAAAATGCAATTCCACTGCTCCATTGAGGTTCTATTTTGATTGGATATGTTATCACTCCCTTCGTTTCCCAAGGCTGAGAAAGGATACTGAAGGAGGTAACCCCAAACTAGTATTTAGATTTGGTAGTTAGCCCTACCAAACCAGAGAGGGCTCTCTCAATTTCAATTTCACGGTCAATGAGGTGACTAGAAAAGAAAATATCTTAGGTTAGATATAAGCTCAGTGATTTTGAGAAGGGTTTTGTTTTGAATTTGTTGGATAGGAAGTGTCAGCCTAGGAACTAGGTCTATGTTTCAAGGTCAGATTTCAAATGAACAACTGCAGATGAAAATGAGGTAGGTAGGTATAATTAGAAAAAATTTTATATTGTAATTGTGGTATAGGGTTTGAAAAATAGAGAATCAGAATGAGCATATAACATATGAGTTCATTTATCAGAGGAAGCAAAACAAATTAATGAAAATCCCATTAAACCGAGCACAAAAGTAAGAATTCTAATTGTAGACTCATAAGATCATCATATAGAAGCATACATTTTATTTAATGGAAGAATAAACATTCAATTTGATGGTAACACTGAGAAAAAATAATTCTTATAATCATACCATTGGAGTCCCAAAATTATAGCTGCAACATGTCCTTTATTTCACTGTTAAAATATGTACATAAGCTCCGCACTACAATATCAACTATCCAACCTCTAAAAATAGTTGAGTTGGAGTGCATACAGAAAATATATAAGATGCCACCTCAATAGGTCGAAACCTGATAAAAACACTTCATAAATGAACCTAATGAGTCATTACCTAGATTTTGGGGAAGTTAGAAACAATCCCCCCAAATTTAGCTAACAACTAGGAGTCTTTGTCTCCTTGAGTAATTACAAGATCCCTCAATAATGAGGAGAACAAATGGGCTAAAATTATTCATAAAACAACTCATGAGACAACTTTTACCTCAAAACTTTGACTCTTTTTGACTGAAACCTGTCCAGAAATCCTTCTACACAGAAATTTAGTGTGGCTGGAAGAAACATAGCATGCACTTGGAGGGGCTTTTAAGGTGACTTTTATGCATCTTTTTGTTGATCTGAAGATTGGATAAGGTAGACCTGCATGTCCTCTAGCCAAATAAACCTTCAAAATCTTAAAATACAACCTATAAGACACTCAAAACTTCATTTTCCCAAGGCTACTCCAAAACGTAGCATGGGTTGAAAAACAGTGGCAAAAACATGAAAATTGAGGTTTTTTATTTTTTATTTTTTCTTCAATTTTAGGAAGTCTCATGAAAAAAAAGGCATATTTGGAATGTATAGCTCAAAATTAATCCATACATGCAAGAAATTGATCATTTTTAGGTCCTGGGAAATAGCGTAGCGTGGCCACTCTATGCTTCTGCACATCCAAAATTGTCAAAATTGCTAAGAACTTCAAAATTTGCAAAAAATTTCCGCAAAAACAGGACTCAATAGTAGAGGAATATCTATATAAACATAATATTTTTTAAAACAATGAGAGATTTTTTTTTATTTGTTATGTTATTAACACAAACCTCCTCCATTTTTCATAAATACATTCCCATTTTTTCAGAATCCAAGTTTGCAGTTGATCACTAAACATTGTAGAAGCATAGCGTGCTCTTATTAGAAGCATAGCGTGGTATTTGAGTGGGTTTTTGGAGGCCTTCCCAGAGGCCTTTTGGGATAAAATTGGTATGGTTGGAAAGCTTAGGATGTCTTCTACACAATGGAGTCATCAAGAACTACAAAATCATGCTCCAAACCCATGAAAAATTTACTTGATGACAACCTCTCCAAAAGTGCAGAAAATGACTTGTAGCAACTATATTATGGAGATTTATCTCAAATGATAACACATTGTGCATGAAATTAAGGAGTTTGTTGTTCTTTGGTCTATTATTGAAAACAAAATCTTTCACTTTTGTCAAATTTATCTTCATTACTTCAAAAAGTAAATTTGAAGTAGGACTGTCCTTATGTGCAATATAAACACTAGCAAATGATCACAAAACTCTAAAAATGATGCGATGGGTCTCAGTTGGCTCAAACCTGGAAACCTAGAAATGGTTTGGGGAGGTGTATGAGGTGTGTAGGAAGGTGATAGGGTAGAAAAACCATGATTTTTCTCACTGAAACAAACCAAATAGAAAATAAATCCAAAAACGCAGTGAAAATTTCACCATTTTCTAAAGGAAATGATTGTATGAGAGCTGATGAGAAGCTATACTTACTTTTTGAAAGTTTCTTGAACCTATATAATGATGTTTGAACCTTTTTTTTTCTCTTTTAGCCTCCAAAAACAAAAAATGCAGTGTGCTTAGGTAGAAACGCAACGTGCTATCTAGTTAGGGCTTGATGATGGAAGGATGAAGGCTCAATGAAGGATGAGAGCTCTAGGAATATGGAATGATGTGTATGAATGCTTTGGATGGTATTTTTATAGCTTGAAAGTCGACTTTTTCTTTTGATGATGGTATGACATCACATGTCCTTTTTGAGAAATGATGTGATGAGGTAGTGTACTGCATCTTTATAACTTTATTTGGCAAGGTTACATCTTCATGAAGGGTAAATGTACCTTGGGAGTATTTTTGAACGCTTTTTCCCTAATTAATAACTCCCATGATGGTGACTAAGATGATGGCATGAATCCATACATGACTTGTGATGACCAATTAAGTGAAAACCTAAACCATAACCTATATTATGAAAAGTTAATTTTTTCATGGCCTAAGACACTTGAATGAAGACATGACCATGATGAGTGATGATAAAATGAATAGGTGGAGGGAGTAGGACTGACCTAGACAACAACCAGTGAAAAAAATTTATTCGAGAATTTATTTTAAAGCATAAATTGTTGACCAAGGACTTCTACCAAATAAACCTAAAGGAGAGTATTTGATCGCTAAAACATTTAGACACTAACATTGGCTCCAACTGGGGATGGAAAATCCTTGAGGAGGGTCAAGAATAATATAGACCAGGTAGCATCATCCATTAGGAAATTGAGTCCAAAATAAAACACTAAACACTCTATGATTAACTGAAACAAAAACTGACTTTGACTCAAAAACTTGACTACTGACTGAACTTACTTATGCTAGCTGACCATCGGGATCTTAGGGCCTTCCCCTTGGGCTTCAAATCCTAATGATAACCTACCACCTACTGAAGATATATATGCAATCATGCGATATGATCTCTCCAATGTAACCAATCCAGCAAATGGCCACTTAATTGAATCCTGCTCACACGTTCCTTGAGTAGGAAGAAGAAGAAAAATATACGCAACTCAAAGTGTCCACTGAATATTTGCTCATGATTCATAAATACAAGAAAATTCATCTTCCCTTATGGCTGCAAAAAACTAGCAATAGGGTCTTCAATAATATCAGGAGAAAGGGAAGTTTGTTCTTGAAAATATGTGTTTGAGTTAGCCATATTATCAAAAGAAAAAATGTGAACATCCATAAGATCCAATAAAAACTCCGCTTCTTCAGCAGACTCTTCATTTTATGAACCTGGAGGAAGATCATCATATGCAAGAGGCTCTAAAACAACCTCTTCTTTTTCACTACTTTCCTGCAACTTATGATGGTCAATTTGAAGCCGAACATCTTCAAAATATGAAGGTACATGTATCTCTCTTTCAGAAAATGGATTCAAGAGTAATCCTTCATGTGAATCTGAATTAAGAGTTTCTAAAGTAGAAGATTCATCATATATTTCAAAAATATTAACTTTAATAGACTCTTCAATAAGTGGCACAACAAGATGCAATTCTATGTCACATACCCCTTTAATCCCATCGTCTTGGACTGCATTCTCATGCTGCTGAAAATAAGAATTTTCAAAAGGATTTGTAATATGATTTTCCTCAATCATAGACCCGGAAGATGAATAAAACAATGGAATATCTATTTCCTTTTCTTGTTTGAAAGATTTCTCATACACCTGATCATGAAAAGAAGGACAAGGCTGCAAAACTTTGTTAAATACATGGGATATAACTTGACTGTTAGGATGAATATCTGTTTCAACTTCAAGAAAATAAGGAGTTGATGTGTGTTGTGAATGGTCCTTTGTATCAAGGTAGATAATCTCTATTATTTTTTGTTGAGAAGAAAATTCATGAAGGGCCTCTATGATCTCATAATCCAGACACTCTTCATCAACAAAAGCCTCTTCAAGGTATTGAATGAAATATTCACAAGATTCAAAACAATATTTGAACAACAAGAATGAATGGTGAGACTTTCCATAAAACTCAAAGAATGTTGTGTGGAAATATTTAAGAGAGAATAATCTACCTGGCTTGAACCCTTCATACCATGATCTTTCTTTCCCGTACAAGGTAGCCATAAACATTTTCATCAAACAATCCTCATGAAATCTAATCCCAAGCTTATGTATATGCCAATTAAATTTTATTAGATGCAAAATAGCCTCATCCTTGTTTCCATCTATGAATTTTGGAATATAATTTTGACAATCTATTGAAGGAATTCGACTTGGAAAACCAGGAATGTGAGCTTGATTCATAGGGGCATACCTTCTATATTAGGTCCCTATATTACTAGTACAATCCCTTATAGTTGTTATTGTAACCCCCTTATTTTTATTATTGTACCCCTGTAACCCAAATATTGTTATTATTGTGCCCTTAAATTATTATTGTTAGGTCGGCTAGGATTACATTATGGCCCCACTAGGATTACATTATGGCCCCATGGACTCCTATATATAGAAAGGAGGTTTTGTAATTTGAATCATCCAAGAATTGCTCATTCATGTATTGTATTGGAGGTTTCCCCCTCAAAGTGGCTTATTTCTAAGGCATTGATATCTCCTTTTCTTCTATTTTTGGAGCCGGTTTCCCAACATTTGGTATCAGAGCTTTGGATTCTAGGGTTTCACTGCTCCAAATAGGTCATCGTGACATTTTCACTATAAATTTTTTTCTACAAAGGTTCCGAAGCTGAAATTTTTAGAGTGAAAAGACGAAATCTGAGGAACATTGTCGCAAAATTTCAGAGCTTGGTTTGCAATATTTTCGGAGATATGATTTGTGGAAGTTAGGTCTTTTTGCAGGCTCCTGAATTTCACTTAAAAAGGTCATCGCAGAATTTTATCTATAAATTTTTTTCTATCAAGGTTCAGAAGTTGATATTTTTAGAGAGCGAATTTGAAATCTTGAGAAACATTTTCGCAAAACGTCAGAGCTTGGTTCGCAATATTTTTTGAGATATGATCTATGGAAGTTAGGTGTTTTTCAGGCTCTTGAATTTCATCTGAAAGAGGTGATTGTGGGAAAATCTTCATAACTCTCTATCTGAGCATCAGATTGGAATTATGTAAAAAGCGTCTGGAAGTACACAGACTGTAGTTTCCTTTCTATAAATTTCAGAGTGAAAGGAGCAAACAGTGACACGTGTAAAGTCGTACAAGTTCACTCTACTGAACCAATCCATAATTAGGTCATTGTGGGAGATTGGAAATAACTTTATCTTGAAGAATCCAAATCAAGTCAGACCTGTGGCATTTGAAAGAAGATTCAGGGGGCTAGTTCAAGGCCAAATTTCAAATATTGAAGATCCTAAATCACAGAGATAATTCAGTTTCAATATCAAGCTCTCCAAAATCAAGAAAAAGGTGTGTATTTTTTTTCTTTCAAATTGCATAAGTCTTGTTTGAAAAATCACTTTTAAGTGATTCCAAAGGCCTATTGAGCACAGATATCAGTATTGGGTTCTAAAATGCCTCCTAAAAAGAATTCAACACCCATTAAGCCCCCAGAGTACTCTACTATGACTCATGAAGATGAATAATTGTAACATGATCTACCAAATTACAAGAGCAAGTCCACCAAAATTCGCTCTCGCAAAGAGAAACAAAAAATGAAATGGATGTTTTGAAGAAAAGAATGGAAGCTAAGAAGGATGGTTTGAAGAATGGTATGGAAGTTAAAATGGATGGTATGGAAGAAAAATGGAAGGTTTGAAGGAATACATGGAAGGTTTGAAGGAAGGTTTGTCAAAGTTGATACAAGAAATGATTCCTAATGGCAAAAAGATAGTAGATGAAAATGATGATGAGAAAAAAATAAATGTTAATCGTGATTTCATAAACTCTAATGTTGGGTTAAGAACCACCATATTCCAAATATGGCTATGAGGAATTTTTATGGCAAGGATCCCGTAACATGGATACTACAGATGGAGCAATATTTTGATCTCAATAGTGTGCAAAACAAATAAAAGGTACGCATTGCAACTTTAAATTTAGAACAAAATACATTTGTATGGTATCGATGCTTTGCTCCCATAAAAAAATTGTCACTTGGTCAATTTTTACAAAGGAAATGATAGCACATTATGAGGATACAAAAAACAACACCTTCTTTAGCCAATTGATAAATCTCAAACAAAAGGGTTTAATGGTAGAGGACATTGAGGACTTTAAAAAATTGAATATAAGGGTAACTGATATTCCAGAGGAACAAAGGATTGATCTCTTCACAGGGACTTTAAAGGATAACATCCAACTTGAAGTTCGTGTTTTGGAACCTAGTTCATTGGAGAAGGCATTCAGGTTGGCAAGAAAAATTGAATGTAAAATTATGGCGACAAGGAAGCCTACCACTTCTATAAAGATGGAGGTGTTGCTACTCCTAGATTTCCACAACCTACAAGGTTGACACCACAACAATTGGAAGAAAAAAGATCGAAAGGGATTTGCTACAGTTGTGATAGCAAATACACTAAAAGTCATAAGTGTGCTGAGAAGAAATTATTTTACATAGATTGTGAAGAGGAGGAAGAAAATGAACAACAAGAGGATATACGCTAGGAACCAGCCCTAGAAGAGGAAGAAATGAGTCTGACCATATCGTGTAATGCATTGGCAGGAATTACCACTCCTCAAACTCTCAAGATAGAAGGACATATCAATAATAAAAAAGGTAATAGTATTGATTGATTCAGGTAGCACCCATACTTTTATTCATTGTAAGGTAGCCAAGGAATTGAATTGTTTCCTATACCCAGCACCAGAATGTCAAGTGATGGTTGCAAATGGAGGAACTATAAATTGCTCTAGAAAATGCCATATTATCAAGCTAACCATGGGGGAATATGTCTTGAATAGTCCAATGCTTTCCATTCCTATGGGAGGTGCTGATGTTGTACTAGGAGTATAATGGTTACAATCTTTGGGGATGGTAGCTTTTATTTTTCAAGAACTTTTCTTGAATTTTTTTTCAAAAGGAAAGGAAGACGAATTACGGGGTATTGCAAGGAATCTAGGAAAGATAATAAGCTCTAATTTCATGAAAAAGCTTCTAAAGAAAGAACAACGAGGTGTAATTGCACAATTATGCTCACTAGAAGTTCCAAAATTAAAATCATCTATTTCTACAGATCTCCAAAAAGTCTTGGACAATCATTCCAAGGTGTTTGAAACTCCCAATGGGCTCCCACATATTTTTGATCATGATCATGCTATTAATTTGATTCTAGGAAGTGTTCCTCCAAACATCAGGCCTTATAGATATCCTTATGTCCAAAAGAGAAAAATTGAACATATGATTGCAGAAATGTTAGAGGCGAGTGTAATTCAACCTAGTCAAAGTTCTTTCTCTGCTCCTGTAGTATCGGTACACAAGAAGGATGGATCATGGCACATGTTTCCAGATTATAGGGAGCTCAATAAACTCACCATTAAAGATAAATTTCCCATTCCGGTGATTGATGAATTACATGGAGAAATTTATTCTACCAAGTTGGATCTTTGTTCAAGATATCATCAAATTAGAATGAAGACTGAAGATATTTTGAAAACATCATTTCGAACTCATGAGGGTCATTATGAATTTTTGGTTATGCCTTTTGGCCTTACCAATGCACCTTCTACATTTCAAGGGTTGATGAATTCCATTTTCAAACCCTTCCTTAGAAAATTTGTGCTAGTATTTTTTGATGATATACTAATCTACAGTAGGTCTTGGAAGGATCATGTTCAACATGTTGACGGGGTGCTCAAACTATTGCAGGAGAAACAATTATATGCAAAAACATCCAAATGTTTCTTTGGAGTACAAGAGGTGGAATATCTGGGTCATATTGTATCTCACAAGGGTGTTAAGGTAGACCCTAACAAAATTAAAGCCATTAAGGAATGGAAAGTCCCCACAACCATAAAGCAGTTGTGAGGATTTCTCAAGTTAATAGGGTATTATCGCAATTTTGTTAAGAATTATGGAAGAATAGCAGCACCTCTAACAAAATTATTGAAGAAAGATGCATTTGCATGGACTCTTGAAGCAACTAAGGCCTTTGAACATCTTAAAGAGGCAATGTGCCTAGCACCGGTCTTAGCTACGCCAGACTTCACAAAAACCTTTGTTATGGAATGTGATGCCTCAGGAAATGGAATTGGTGTTGTTTTAATGCAAGGAAGACCCATTGCTTTTGAAATTCGTCCAATCAACGGAAAGTATTTACAGAAACCTAGATATGAGAAGGAAATGTTACCAATACTGCATGCACTAAAGAAATGGAAAACTTACCTAATGGGAAGACACTTCAAGGTAAAAACTGATCATGATAGTCTTAAAAACTTTTTGGAACAAAGACTATCTTTATAAGAGCAGCAAAAATGGGTCACAAAGATGTTGGGTTATGACTTTGAAATAATCTACAAAAAAGAGAAGCTAAATGTTGTTGCAGATGCACTCTCAAGAAAGAATGAAGAGGTGGAAGCATTGTTTTGTGTCATTTCTATTATCCAACCACATTGGATAATTGAAGCAAGAGATGAATGGAAGAAGGATGAAGAAGTGTGGACAATCATTCAATGGATTTCAATGGATTTTATCACAAGTTTACCTAATTCTAAAGGAAAGAGTCTCATCATGGTGGTAGTTGGTAGACTTACCAAGTATGCACACTTTTGTGCATTATCTCATCCATTTAAAGCAAGTACAGTTGCTACTACATTTATGGACACAGATCAAAAGCTACATGGGAACCCAAGGGTTATTGTGAGCGACAAAGATCCCATTTTTACTGGATATTTTTGGACAGAGTTATTTTCTTGTTTGGGTACTCAATTAGCTCATAGCTCAACTTATCATCCTCAACCCGATGGTTAAACTGAGATAGTAAATAAATGTTTGGAAGGATATCTTCATTGTTTTGTATCTGATAAACAAACACAATGGGTCAAGTGGTTACCTCTCGTTGAATGGTGGTATAACACTTCCTTCCATACTGTAGAAAAAATTACCCCATTTATGGCACTTTATGGATATCATCCACCATCCATCACATCATCTTTAAGAGAAAATTCGAAGGTTCAAGCAGTGGAAGATCACATCGATCATCAACAAGAAGTTCTCCAACTCTTAAAGGATAACCTAAATTTGGCAGAAAATTGAATGAAACAACAGGCAGATCAACATCATAGGGAGAGAAGTTTTGATGTAGGAGACTAGGTATTTTTACAACTACAACCATACAAACAAATTTCCCTCAAGCAAGCTAAGAAGGATAATAAATTATCGCCAAAGTACTATGATCCTTATAAGGTATTGCAAAATATTGGTACTATGGCATACAAATTGGAGCTTCCTGCTTCTTCACGAGTGCATCCATTTTTCCATGTTACATGCTTAAAGAAGGCTATAGGTGAAAATATTCCAGTTCAAACAATATTGCCAGAACTTTATGAGGAAGGAAAAATCATATTGGAACCTAAAGTGGTCACGGAAACAAGAACTCGACAACTACGGAATCGATCAATTTCAGAGTATCTCATCAAGTGGAAGAACCTACCCACTGAAGATTCTACATGGGAGGATGAGAATTTTATACAGAAGAACCCAAAGCTACTCAAGCGTTGAGGAAAACACTTTTTTGAAGGAGAGGGGCATGTTAGGTCCCTATATTACTAGTATAGTCCCTTATTCATGTTATTGTAACCCCCTTATTGTTATTATTTTTCCCTTACATTATTATTGTTAGGTCAGCTAGGATTACATTGTGGCCCCACTAGGATTACATTGTGGCCCCATGGACTCCTATAAATAGAAAGGAGGTTTTGTAATTTGAATCATCCAAGAATTGCTCATTCATGTAATGTATTGAAGGTTACCCCCTCGAAGTGGCTTATTTATAAGGCGTTGATATCTCCTTTTATTCTATTTTTGGAGCTGGTTTCCCAACATTCTATCAGTTGAATCCATCTTGAAAAAAATGAAGTCACCAAAAATTTCTTCAAGCTACCAGTTTTTGAACAATGGAGTCACCATGAAAACTATGAAATTTTGGATTCTTCGACACTGGAGTCATCAGGTGAAAGATGAACAACCTTTCTTGTGCCTGACCATTGTTCACCATCAACAATTAGAGATAATATTTGTCATTCTTTCTTGGGAAATATTTAACCTTTTCTCCCCGAAAACGAAGCCAAAAATGTTATCACTCCCTCTGTTTCCTAAGGTTTAGAAAGTAGACTGTAGGAGGTAACCTCAAACCAATCTTTAGATTTGGTAGCCAGCCCTACCAAACCAGAGACAACTCTCTCAATGTAAATTTCATAGTCAATGAGGCAACTAGAAAAGAAAATATCTTAGGCTAGATAGAAGCTCAATGATTTTGGTTAGGGTTTTGTTATGAATATGCTGGATAGGAAGTGTCAGCCTAGAAACTAGGTCTAGGTTTCAAGTTCAGTTTTGAAATGAATAGTTGCTGAGATGAAAATGAGGCCAGGTAGGTATACTTAGAAACACATTTAGTTTTTCATTGAAGTATAGGGTTTTAAAAATAGAGAATCAAAATGAGTATATAAAATATGAGTTCATTCATCAGAGGAAGTAGAAAAATTTTATGAAAATCTCATTAAACAGAGCACAAAAGTAAGAATTATGCTTATAGACTCATAAGATCATCATATAGAAGCATACATGTGATTTCATGGAAGCATAAACATTCAATTTTATGGTAACACTAGGAAAAAACAATTCTAATAAGCATATAACTGGAGTCCCAAGATTATAGCTGCAACATGTCTTTGATTTCACTGTTAAAGGAGGTTTTTGTTCTTTGGTCTATTACTCGAAAAAAAAATCTCACTTTTGTCAAACTCATATTCATTACTTCAAAAAGTAATTTTGAAGTAGGATTGTCCTTGTGTGCAATATAAACACTAGCAAATGATCACAAAACTCTAAAAACGATGCCATGGGTCTGAGTTGGATCAAACCTGGAAATGGTTTAGGGAGGTGTATGGAGTGTGTAGGAAGGTGATAGGGTAGAAAAACCATGCTTTTTCTCACTGAAACAAACCAAATATCAAATAAATCCAAAAAAGTAGTGAAAATTTCATCATTTTCTAAAGGAAATAACCGTATGAGAGCTGATAAGAAGCTATACTTACTTGCTAAAAGTTTCTTGAACCTGTAGAATGATGTTTGAACCTTTTTGTTGCTCTTTTAGCCTCCAAAAACAAAAAATACAATGTGCTTATGAAGAAACGCAATGTGCTATCTAGTTAGGGCTTGATGATGGAAAGATGAAGGCTATAAAGGTTGAGATGAGGCTCAATGGAGGATGAGAGCTCTAGTAATATGGAATTATGTGTATGAATTATTTTGATGGTCTTTTTATATCTTGAAAGTCGAATTTTTCTTTTGATGATGGTATGACATCACATGTCATTTTTGAGAAATGATTTGATGAGGTAGTGTACTGTAGCTTTGTAACTTTATTTGGCAAGGTTACATATTCATGAAGGGTTAATGTACCTTGGGAATATTTTTGAATGATTTTTCCCTAATTAATAACTCCCATGATGGTGACTAAGGTGATGTCATGACTCCATACATGACTTGTGATGACCAATTAAGTGAAAACCTAAACCATAACTTATATGATGAAAAGTTAACTTTTTCATGGCCTAAGACACTTGAATGAAGACATGACCATGATGAGTGATGATAACATGAACAAGTGGAGGGATTAGGACTGACCTAGACAAAAACCAGTGAACAAAAATTATTTGAGAATTTATTTTAAAGCATAAATTTTTGACCAAGGACTTCTACCAAATAAACTTGAAAGAGAGTATTTGATCACTAAAACATTTAGACACTAAAATTAGCTCCAAATGGGGATGGAAACTCCTTTAGGAGGGTCAAGAACACCGTAGACCAGGTCGCATCATCCATTGGGAAATGGAGTAAAAAATAAAACACTAAACACTCAATGATTAACTGAAACAAAAAATGACTTTGACTCAAAAACTTGACTATTGACTAAACTTACTTATGGTAGAAGACCATTGGGATCTTAGGGCCTTCCCCTCGGGCTTCAAATCATGATGATAACCTCCCACCTACTGAATATATATATACAATCATGCGATATGATCCCTCTAGTGTAACCAATCCAACAAATGGGTACTTACTTGAATCCTGCTCACACTTTCCTTGAGCAGGATGAAGAAACAAAAGATAGGCAACTCAAAGTGTCCACTGAACATTTTCTCATGATTCATAAATACAAGAAAATTCATCTTCCCATATGGCTGCAACAAACCGAAAATAGGGTCTTCACTAATATCAGGAGAAGGGGAAGTTTGTTCTTGAAAATATGTGCTTGAGGTAGCCATATTATCAAAAGAAAAAATGTGAACATCCATGGGATCCAATAAAACCTTCTCTTCTTTAGCAGACTCTTCATTTTGTGAACCTAGAGGAAGATCATCATATGCAAGAGGCTCTAAAACAACCTCTTATTTTTCACTACTTTCCTGCAAGTTATGATGGTCAATTTGAAGCCTAGCATCTTCAAAATCCGGAGGTACATATATCTCTCTTTCAGAAAATGGATTCAAGAATAATCCTTCATGTGAATCTGAATTAAGAGTTTCTAAAGTAGCAGATTCATTATATATTTGAAAAATATTAAATTTAATAGACTCTTCAATAAGTAGCACAACAAGATGCAATTATATGTCACATACCCCTTTAATCCCATCCTCTTGGGCTACATTCTCACGCTGTTGAAAATAAGAATTTTCAAAAGGATTTTTAATATTCTTTTCTTCTATCATTGACCTAGAAGATGAATCAAACAATGGACCATCTATTTCCTTTTCTTGTTTGAAAGAGTTCTCATACTGTTGATCATGAAAATATGGACAAGGCAGCAAAACTTTGTTAATTACATGGGATATAACTTGACTGTTAGGATGCAAATATGTTTCATCTTCAAGGAAAGAAGGAGTTGATGTGTGTTGTGAATGGTTCTTTGTATCAATGCAGCTACTATTTGCTATTTTTTGTTGAGAAGAAAATTCATGAAGGGCCTCTATGATCTCATAATCCAAACACTCTTCATCACCAAAAGCCTCTTCAAGGTATTGAATGAAATCTTCACAGGATTAACAACAATATTTTAACAACAAGAATGAATGGTGAGACTTTCCATAAAACTCAGAGAATGTTGTGTGGAAATATTTAAGAGAGAATAAGCTACCTTGCTTCAACCTTTCATACCATAGTCTTTCTTTCCCTTCAAGGGTAGCCATAAACATTTTTATCACACAATCCTCATGAAACATAATCCCAATATTATGTATATGCCAATGAAATTTTACTAGATGCAGAATAGCCTCATCCTCGTTTCCATCTATGAATTTTGGAATATAAGTTTGACAATATATGTAATGAATTCGATTTGTAAAACCAGGAATGTGAGCATGATTCATAGGGGCATACCTTATAGTAGTTGAATCCATTTTGAAAAAAATGAAGTCACCAAAAAGTTCTTCAAGCTATCAATTTTTGAACAATGGAGTCGCCATGAAAACTCTGAAATTTTGGATTCTTCAACACTAAAGTCGTCAGGTGAAAGATGAACAACCTTTCTTGTGCCTGACCATTGTTCACCATCAGAAATCAAAGATAATCTTTGTCGTTATTTCTTGTGAGATATTTAACTTTTTCTCCCCAACAACGATGCCAAAAATGTTATCACTCCCTCTGTTTACCAAGGTTTAGAAAGGAGACTGAAGGAGGTAACCTCAAACAAAAATTTAGATTTGGTAGCTAGCCCTACCAAACCAGAGACGACTCTCTCAATGTCAATTTCACAGTGAATGAGGTGACTGGAAAATAAAATATCTTAGGCTAGATATAAGCTCAATGATTTTGATTAGGGTTTTGTTTTGAATTTTCTAGATAGGAAGTGTCAGCCTAGGAACTAGGTCTAGGTTTCAAGGTCATATTTGAAATGAATAGCTGTAGAGATGAAAATGAGGCCAGGTAGGTATACTTCGAAACACATTTAGATTTTCATTGAGGTATAGTGTTTGAAAAAGAGAAAATCAAAATGAGCATATAACATATGAGTTTATTCATCAGAGGAAGTAGAACAAATTTATGAAAATCCCATTAAAAAGAGCACAAAAGTAAGAATTATGCTTATAGACTCATAAGATCATTATATAGAAGCATACATGTTATTTCACGGAAGCATAAAAATTTAATTTTGTTGTAACACTAAGAAAAAAAAATTCTAATAATCATATCACTGGAGTCCCAAAATTATAGCTGCAACATGTCTTTGATTTCACTATTAAAAGATGTACATAAGCTCCACACTGCAATATCAACTATCCAACCTCTAAAAAGAATTAGTTGGATTACATATAGAAAATATAGAAGATTCCACCTCAATAGGTCTAAACTTGGTCCAAAAAACTTCATAAATGCACCTAATGAGTCATTACCTAGATTTTAGGGAAGTTAGAAACAATCCCCCAAAATTTAGATAGCAACTAGGAGTCTTTGTCTCCTTGAGTAATTACAAGATCCCTCAACAATGAGGAGCACAAATGGGCTTCATTAATCATAAAAAATCTCATGAGACAACTGTTACCTAAAAACTTTGAATCTTTTTTACTGACACCTATCCAAAAAGTCTTCTACACATAAATGTAGAGTGACTGGTAGAAACGTAGTGTGTTTTGAAAAAAACATAGAGTGCACTTTGAGGGACTTCTAAGGTGAATTTTATGCATCTTTTTTTTTATTTAAAGATTGGATACGATAGCCCTGGATGTCATGTAGCCAAATAAACCTTGAAAATAAAAAAATACGACCTGTAAGACACTAAAAAATTCATTTTCCCAAGGCTACTCTAGAAGCGTAGCATGGGCTGAAAAACAATGGTAGAAACCTGAAAATTAAGGTTTTTTTTGAGCTTTTCTTCAAATTTAGGAAGTGTCATGCAAAACGAAAGGCATATTTTGAATGTACAGATCAAACCCAATCCATACATGCAATAAATTCATCATTTGGAGGTCTTGGGAAAAGCGTAGTGTGGCCACGCTATGCTTCTGTACATTCAAAATTGTCAAAATTGCCAAAAACTTCAAAATTTGCCAAAAAATTCTGCAAAAATAGGGCCTAAAGGCGGAGAAATATCTCTCTAACCATAACTTTCTTTGAAAAACTGGGAGATGTTTTTGTTCTTTGGTATGTTATGAACAAAAAATCCTCTAGTTTCAAAAACTACTTTCCCACTTTTTCAGAATCCAAGTTTGAAGTTGATCTCTAAAAATTGCATAAGCATAGCGTGCTCTCAGCAGAAGCATAGAATGGTCTTTGGGTGGGTGTTTGGAGGCATTCCCAAAGGATTTTTTGTCTTAAAGTGGTATTGTTGGAAATATTAGGATGTCTGCTACATAATGGAGTCATCAAGCACTGCAAACGCCTGCTCCAAACCTCTGAAAATTTGACTTGAAAACAACCTATACGAAAGTGCAGAAAATTACCTATAGCGACTATATTTTGGGGACTTCTCTCAAATCATAACATCTGTGCATAAAATGAAGGAGGTTTTTGTTCTTTGGTCTATGATCTACAAAAAATCTTTCACTTTTTTCAAATTCATCTTCATTACTTCGGTAAGTAAATTTGAAGTAGGACTGTCCTTGTGTACAATATAAACCCTAGAAAATGATCACAAAACTCTAAAAATGATGCCATGGGTCTAAGTTGGCTCAAATGTGGAAACTTGCCCTCCTTTTTTGTACTTTTTATTCTCATTTTCTATGGTGTTTTTTTGTATGATATAAACCTTAGCTTGATGAGAAGGAAGGAAAAGGTGGAATCTAGGAAAACAGGGGAAAATGGGGTAGCATGTTTAGGGAGGGAAATTGAGGGGATAAGACTTAGGGAAAAATCTGAAAAAATTAAGGGAGATAGGGGAGTGTTTTAGGAAACACAGTGCAAGTGTAATTCCTTGAAATGGATAAGGTAAAGAGGGGGAAAAGGCTAAAACACACTCCTAACCCAGAATCTCTGCAAAAACGTAGCATGGGATATGGTTTTAGGGGAAAATGAAAGAAATGAGGGAGATGAATGTGGGAAATGGTTTTGGGAGGTGTATGAGGTGTGTAGGAAGGTTATAGGGTAGAAAAACTAGGATTTTTGTCACTGAAACAAACCAAACACCAAATAAATCCCAAAACGAAGTGAAAACCCTAGGAGAGGGATTTCACCATTTGCTAAAGGAAATGAATATATGAGAGATAATGAGAATCCATACTTACTTACTGAAAGTGGCTTAAACCTTTTTGTTTCTCTTTTAGCCTCCAAAAACCAAAAACCCAGCGTGCTTAGGTAGAAATGTAGCGTGCTAGCTAGTTTGGTCTTGATGATGGAAAAATGAAGGCTCTGAAGGGTGAGATGAGCCTCAATGGAGGATGCGATCTCTAGGAGTATGGAATGATGTGTATGAATGCTTTGTATGGTATTTTTATAGCTTGAAAGTCGATTTTTTATTTTGAAGATGGTATGAAATCACATGTCCTTTTTGAGAAATGATGTGATGAGGTAGTATATTACAGCGTTATAAATTTATTTGGCAAGGTTCCATGTTCATGAAGGGTAAATGTACCTTGGGAATATTTTTGAACACTTTTTTCCTAATTAATAACTCCCATGATGGTGACTAAGGTCATGGCATGACTCCCTACATGACTTATGATGACCAATTAAGTGAAAACCTAAACCATAACCTATTTGATGACAAGTTAACCATTTTATGACCTAAGACACTTGGATGAAGACACGACCATGATGAGTGATGATAAAATGAACAGGTGGAGGTAGTAGCACTAACCTAGAAAACAACGAGTGAATAAAATTGATTTGAAAGCATAAAATTGTTGACCAAGGAATTCTACCAAAAAAACTTGAAAGAGAGTATTTGATCGTTGAAACATTTAGACACTAACAGGATATTTGCACGATTTGATGTTCCTTTGGCCACATGCCCATGAACTTGTATATAAGGTCATGATCCTTTATAAACTAGCATGAATTATCCAGTCTATTGGTAAGGATCACAAATTTTGGATTTTTTATAGATTTTGATAGGCAATGGTTCCTTCATTTGGCTTGACACTGCACCCCCATAGCTGGGGAATCCATTGTGCCATAACAGTCACCTCCAACCACAAATTTCTTGGATGTTTCAGCTTGTGGTCCTCTTACGACATCACAAAAGGAGGAGGGCCACTCATGAGTCACCCACTCAAACGGATGCCTAGTGAGACTCCCGGATGCAGCTAATGATTTCCTAATCTGCCCTCCTAAGAAAATAGGGTGAGGGTTGCATCACAATCCTGAAGAAAACGAATATCCAAAAACCCTAGTAGAGATTTACTTTTATAAATAATGTTTCATTAGTGAAGCTGCAATGGTGACAAATGCGCAAATAAAAAATCCAACATTCATTCCTCGTACTCATCCACCCCAAGGTAATTCACCAAGAAAAAATCCTACTCATCACTTAGATGTAAAAAGGTTGTCTCCAATAGAAATGGAATATTTCTAAATATGTGGACTTGGCTACAATTGTAATGAAAAATATGCTCTAGGTCATAGGTGTAAATAACAAAAAATTTTCCAAATTGGTATGTCTACTTAATCCTTCATGAAATACATAATCACAGAAGAGAATCTGGCACTACAAGTTGAAGACACCAAAACTTGGAAGCGACAATAGAAATACTCACAATTTCATTCATAAGAGTTGTAGGAGAAACCCATTTTTTTGTACATATTTTGGAATGTTTAACAATATTGAGAGGGGGGTGAATTAGTATTAACAATTTTTAACTTCAAAAAGTTGTAAATGCTTCCATAGGTATTAAAAAACACACATAAAGATACAATTTTTTTTTTTTTTTTTATGTGAAAACCATATAATGTTTTTCTTAATATATATAAATACTAAATTCAAATTTATCATCACCAACTGAAATGAAGCATCCAATCCCTATTTTATCAACAATAATTAAAAGGAGGCATCAACTCATTGGTTTATCAACACCAACTAAAAGGAAGCACCAACTCCATGATATATCAACACCAAAGCTTGTACAAGAGTCAATAATATTCAAAAAAATTCTTCCCTTATAACGACTACTGTTACAGGTCAAATGACCTCCTCATCATCTTAGAGGAGAAGATAAATATGGAAGGAAGAAATAGACCTAAATTAAACCTACTTCTGCCAAGGTAACATGCCCCTATAACAGCCAAAGTGCGTTATAACACACCTGATCCATGAAAAGGTTGTGTTAGTGGCTAGGGCAACACTCTGTTTAGCCTAAAGGGCAGCGTTATCTGTGTTTTGAGTTTGAAACAAGAAAAACCCGCGGAGAATGATTTGAAACTCCAGCTTTTTCTCATAGAGAGTCAATGTAAAATAGAAACGGCAAGGCACTAACCTCTTATTAGGTCTTGCCAAAAACAACTAAACTCTCAAGAAAGGAAAAAGCATGGAATTTTGAGGAAAAATCTTGGTTTTTTCTATTTAGAACTAGTGGAAGGAGAAAGGCAAGGTTTGCCCTCCCCATCTCCTATAAAATGGAGCTGCGGGCTCTTGGTCCAAGGTCGAATTTTTTTTGAATACATGATAAGCAGAGCGTTTGTTGTTGTAGTGTGAAGGTCAAAGATCAAAGAGGTTCATTGAGAACTTGTTGATTAAGACATCACCAAATTTAGAGAAAGAGAGAGAGAGATTGGAAGGCTGAGGAGGGCTTGGTACAACCGACGGTTGTAATCCTCCTTTTTATAAATCAATAGAACTGTATTTTTTTTGTCCATTCAATGCATCAATATGGTTATTGTTTCTCAATTACTTACATAACATGAGATGAATGGATTAGATGTGCATTTCTTAATGTTTATCATATGTTAACTTAATTGATAGGAAATATATTGTGGTAGAGATTACACGGGTGCTTTGATTGATCACAGGGTCGGGATTTGGAGCTAGTGAAGGAGGATCCCTGCTTTGCTTCTTAGTGCTCTCCAAAGACATCGGGATCTAAAAAGAGGTAATCTTCCATCCCATTTTATCAAGTTGTTTAAGTTTAATGAACATATATGCATCTTCTTTGTGAGATATACAACTAATGTTATTGTCTGCCTCAGGCATCGGAAAGCCCTAAGAGGGATATTCGATAACCAAAATCCCAAGTATTTTACCCTATAACAGAATTGGCGACTCTGCTGGGGAGTTTAACCCCAAGTTTCAGGGCTATTTCTTTCATTCCTCCTTCTTTCCTCTTTTCACATATCCTTCTGACCAACTTTTATGCCTAGTAGACATTTCAAAATCTCACAGAGTTCAGTTTAGACCCTGTTTGGCCATCTGAAGAATTTTACCCTGGATAATGCTGCTTTTACTAGTGTTCCAGAGCGTTATAACATGGTATCTGCTTAATTAAAATGTGTTAGTCCCTGCATTAACGTGACCTTTGCTTAGAACCAGTGCGTTACTCAGCCAAAATTTGTTATTCACTCCTGTTGTGTCCTTTTTTTTTTTGGTTGCAGAGTTTTTTAGCCATAAAAACCACTCCTTTGTCGAATCCTTGTGCTTATGTACTAACTGGAATTGCTGTTTTTTTGTTCTTATTTGAAAATTTAGTGTTGAATACATCTGCTTTTTAGAGAAAGGAAATTTTATTTATTTATTTAGTTTTTTCTGTATCTAGCTGGATTAATTCTGAAAATTTTGATTAAAAGACTGTGAAAAAGAGATAATTTGATGTCTGGATCTTTAAATTTGAACTGTTTTATTTGAATGTTTGGTGCATGGATGTTGAAAGAAAACCTCTCCTGGTAGAAATAATCTTCATCGAATTGAATATTTAGAGCATATTTTGCATGGTTTTTTGAGTCAGAGTCTCATTACATTTCATACGTCCACTCCCCCTCCGCAAGACTAATAATCAAGTACACTAAGAATCAAGCGATAATAAAATCAATCATATAACTTTTTCTGAGCTCACACCAACAGTATTTCAGGCTAGGATCTTGGGTTAGGAAAAGTGAGAAAATCACCCAAGATCTCAAAACTTGAGACTAGAGTCATTAATGAGTGAAATTATACTGCACTCATATTGTCAGGACCACTCCTTTACTGGAGCTAAGCACGAGACAACACTTGGGTGCACAAGTAGGTATCCTGCCTTCAACTGCATTCAGTGGGCATGCTATATATTGGGGTTCCCTTTGGGGCTGTCGAAACTAGATTGGGGATCTAGGTGTTCTGCCCATATAGCGTGCTGTCTACGGCCGTGACCCCCCTGATGATGTCTGTGATTTGAGGTATCCTTAGTGGCCAAAATTTTTAGGGACTTACAGAAGGTGACTGGGACGGGCTGTCCTGGTACCTGAAACAAATGGACCTACTCGGTCTTTGGTCTTTAGGAGGGTACTCGTCTTCACGAGAGTGCTTACACCTATTGTCTGAGGTTCGAGTGAAGCTCTAGAGTAACCGTAACTGTACTTACGACCAACCCTCTCTGTATGCTATTGTGATATTGGGTTTCATCTCCAAAAAATGGTAGTACTCATATAGGGCACCCTATTATGACTGCTTGCTGATTGATTTTAGAGAGTCCTTTTTTATTTTTTATTTTTTAGGTGTGTGGTTACTGTCACTGAGACTTTATAATACATCACAATTTGTTAAAATTTGTTAAAAATAAATAGGTCATCGTGGTGTCTTCTGACTCACACTGTCTGTCCCGACGACAACAAGGTCTACCTCCTCTAACTCCAGAGGAAGAATTGAACCTTGGTGAACCCATGCCTTCTACGGAAGAGCAGTCCCCATTGACAAATCCTGATCTTCACATAGCCTCATATCATACGGAATATCCAGAGGACCCTTTTACGGAAGGCGTTGTACCTCATTACAATCCTCCACTCACTGATCCGTTAGCAATTGTGATAGTTCAGATTCCACCATGCCAAGATATGTCTTCAGCTGCACAAACATCCATTTCACAACCGGAATCCACAGGGTCAGTGCCAATGGCAACCATCCCAGGTTCCCCACCACCCTCCCCACCAGTTGTCAGTTCTATGTCGTTACTTGGTAACCCCAGTAGTCAACTTATGCCTATTCCCAACCCTACGGTCATCACAACTGTGAGTAACTCGTCGAGTCCTTCAGGATCTACTCCTACCATGACCACGTCAGGACCTACGGTTTCCCCTCCCACGAGTGGCACTACTTCGGTTCCTTTTAGCAACCCTTTCAGTTGGAATCCTTTTCTGAGTTCAAACCCCTTGACCTCCATACCAGGGGGCAGTGTCACCAGCACACAAATAACAGGGAACATTTCACTACCCCTGCAATCGTTAGGACAAACCAGACAACCTATTGTTAACACCATTCCCTTAAGTGGTTTAAATATCGATGTAGGGTCTATGCCATTGCTGAATTATGCAAGTAGTAGCATGCATTCAGGTAGCTCTATTGCGTCCATATGGGCCAACCCACCCCAACCTCCATCTGGACAAGGGGGGAATTTTTATCCTAGGGGAAACCAACCGTTCGCCCTGCAATACAATATGCCCTATGGACAACAACCATATATCCCTACCCCTCCACCTATAGGAAATTTTTATCAAAGTCCAATTTATCCTACTGGTAACACATTGATGGGCGGACCCTATGGTCCAAATAGTCAGCCAATACTTCCTTGGCTAGATCAGGGGGAAAACACACAATTTCCATTTTTAGCAGCTCTAGACATCCCCGAAATCTATAAACTGAATAATGATCCCATCAATCATAACCCGCTCTGGCCTCCAGTTCCACACAAGATTCCATCTGACATCCCAAAATTCGACAGGAAATAAGGGGAGGATCCATCTTCACACATCACCACCTTTCATCTATGGTCTGTATCTAATTCCATGGTGGATGATACCATTTGGCTTTGGCTGTTCCCTTGCACTCTCACTGGCAATGCTGCCAAGTGGTATATTGAATTACCATGCACCGCCATCAACACTTTTGGCTCCTTAGCTATGGAATTTCTAAAAAAAATTCAATTACCTATCAAATTTGAAACTGGTACAAAAATTTTAACCTCGTTGTACCAAGAAACCACCACCCACATCTCCGATCACATTCATGAATGGAAGCATAGGAGGAGGCTAGTCAAAGTTCCAATCTAAGATCATCTCCTAGCTAATTGGTTTTGTAAATCTCTCTTACCAACCCTAGCTAAAGACATTGGCCTGTCCGGTGCAGTCACATAAGATCAATCCATTCGTCGTTCCCAGCATTTAGATTTAATCGATTCGCAATCTGGCACGCTTTATGATTTACTCCCCCATGCCCATGGTAATCCAAATTCTCCCGCTACTCAGAAACCTGGAGTCCACGCCGATGGTCTCGTCGGCACAATCTCTGGTGTAGCCACAAAAAAGTCTCAGGGGAAAACCTCCCAGCCATCTTTGGCTGTCAATGCCCCTAACCAGTCTACTACTCTTCTTACCGCTAAGGTAAATTCTGTACAAAATTTACAAAAACCTAGTCAAAAGAATAAGAAGAACAAGAAAAAGACATCTTCTTCAGAAGAGCATCCGGACCATCAGAATAATCCCAATCAGAAAAACACTGTTAAAAACGACAAAGGGAAGGAAAATCCCATGAAATTTCCTTGCAAAATCTGTGCGGAGGACCACTTGACATACAAATTCCCTCAACTGCAAGAATGCACAGATTTTATCGCAAACAAGGACTTTGGGAGGACACCTACCATCCTACATAATCCCTTCCCTAATCCATAGCAGAAACAAAAACACATGTTTTTAAACCCGCCACAACCCTCGCAAAGGGGCAATGGTGATTCACATCCTTCTGGTGAAGGACCATACGCCATTTATGGCATATAAAGTGTTGAACTCCAGACACGAGCCAAAATTTATGGAAATCCTGTCATAGATACTCAGGAACTTGGTACCAGTTCAAATCCACCGCCGCCCAATGATTTGCATATCGAACGGCCTACTGCTGACCCCGTAATTCATCCCCCCAAAGGGACACTTCGACGCATGACTCATAACACCTCTGCACGTGCCACCCAAAACTACAACATCGTAGAAGATTTGGCACAAGCACCATTAGCCATGTCTGCTCTCTAAGTATTGAAAACTTGCCCAGCACAAAGGAAAGCCTTGCTTTTAGCCATTGGTGGGATTGACCCCTAGGATTCTATGCTAGCCATTTTTGACATGGATAAATCTAAACCTCGCCTCTCACACTAGCTTGCATTCCAGATACAAGTTGTGTCGAAAGGGATTAACCAATCCATCATACTGTCATTGACGAAGGTGCTTCGACCTGCGTTATGTCAACTACTTGCTGGCTCGCTTTGGTTTCTCCCACTTTATCTCCACTGTTGAATTCCCTCAAAGCTTTCGATGGCCACACTTTCCTCCCAAAAGTCTACCTTGCTATCTTTCCCATTACACTTAGTGGGAAAACGATAACGGTGGACGTTGAAGTCATAGATCGTCATCTTGACTATAATCTATTGCTGGGTCGTAGTTGGTCATATGCCATGACTGCCATTGTTTCTTCCATTTTTTGACTCATCCTCTTTCCATTGGATGGGAAAATAGTCAAAGTGGATCAATTATCCTTTTGCACCCCTGATTATGCCACATTACCAAGTAGCATTGTACCCCTAATAGGAGGCGTTCCTGACTCATACATCAGTATTGGTACCAGTCTTCTGAAGGCATCTTCCCTAATGGGTTTTTTTCCTCTCCTGCTACCTGAGGTTCCAAATACAGATGCAATGATATCCACCATATTGGATGGCTCTATCGACCCATGGATCCTACCAGCACCTTCAGACATTGATTCCTATGGAGATCAGATGCCGCTCTTACCAGCAGAGTTGGTTTACCAAACCATCCAAATTACATATGAACCCTCCATGGCTATGGTTTCGACCAATGATACGAAATCCCCACCCATTACAGTTCCTTATAAATATCTCCTCGATGAAATCCTACCTATGGACAAAGCTATTCGAGAGATCATGTCTGCAGAAGAACGACCTTGGGGAGAATTCCACCATCGCGCTTCAATGTTTGATTCAGACACGATAACTACTCAAATCCCATCCTTTGACCCACCTGAGATAGTCCCTTCCATTTACACAACTGTTAAAACCATTGATTCGAAAGGGAACATGGGCAATATTTCTAAGACAATGCTCATAGATATCTCAGTCAAAACGGGTATCGTGGAAAACATTCATCTTGGAGCAGATTGCAATCCCGAGGAAATTTCACACTTCACATCCCTCTTTAAATAATTCCGCGATGTGTTTGCTTGGTATTAAAATGAAATGTCCGGCATAGACCCGTCTATAGTTGAACATGAAATCAAATTTTATGACGATGATAAACCTATTCGACAGTGACTTTGACCTATCCACCCACGAAAAGCGGTCGCCATTAAAACTGAAGTTGAAAAACTTTTGAATGATGGTTTCATCTATCCCGTTCCTTTTCTGGAATGGGTTTCCAATCCGGTCCTCGTAGAAAAAAAACAAGGCACCATCTGAGTTTGTGTTGATTATCACAATCTGAACGCTGCTTGTCCCAAAGACAATTATCCTACGCCGTTCATAGATCAGATCCTTGATGATTGTGCTGGATGTGAGTCTTTTTCTTTTATGGATGGTTTCTCGGGGTATAACCAGATTGCGATTAAAAAATATGAGCAACATAAAACTTCTTTCATATGTCCTTGGGGCATATTTGCATATTGTAAAATCCCATTCGGTCTCAAGAATGCTGGAGCAACTTTTCAAAGGGCTATGGACTATGTTTTTCACGACATTCGACATATTGTATAGGCTTACTTGGATGACCTTCCGACCCATTCCAAGAAACGACCCGATCACCTTGCTCATCTGAAAGAAATTTTTTCTCGGTGTAGGTTCTACAATATAAGTTTGAATCCTCATAAGTGCATATTTATGGTCGATTCCGGACATCTTCTAGGTTTCATTGTCTCCAAGCATGGGATTAGGGTTGATCCCGATAAGGTTAAAGCAATTGTTGAATTGCTGGCGCCACAATCCATCCTGTAACTCCAACATTTGCAAGGGAAGGAAAACTTTTTACGTCAATTCATTGTCAACTATGGTAAGATGACGAAAGGATTTATGCGATTATTGAAGAAGGGAACACTATATTTGTGGGATGACCAAGCTCAACGATCATTTGAGGCTTTAAAACAGACACTTGTTTCAACCCCATTCCTTAGTGCCCCCGATTACTCACGTGACTTTCTCCTCTACCTGGCAGCCTCACCATCCTCACTTGGCACGGTTTTGGTTAAATTTCACTATGACGATAGTGAACATGTGATATATTACTTGTCAACAAGTCTCATCGGACCCGAACTACGATACTCACATGTGGAAAAACTCTCCCTCGCAGTGGTCTTCACTGCCACTCGACTCTGACACTATATATTACTACGTTAGACCACTGTTATTTCTTTAGAGAATCCCATGCGACACATTTTGTCTCGCCAAGTTATCGGAGGAAAATATTCGAAATGGATAGTGATCCTTCAACAATTTGACATGGTTTTCGCCGCTGCCAAAGAAAAGAAATCTCTAGTCTTCACCGAATTACTGTCGGATCTTCCCGGAATTGACCCAAGAGATGTAGCTCATGATCCATTTCCTGATGAATCTGTCTTCTTAGTCGATTCTTCTGATCCTTTGTATGGAGACATTTTGGTCTACCTCCAAACTCAACGCTTTCGCCCAACTCTCAAATCGGACGACCATCATCATATTCGCCACCAAGCGAAACACTACCTCGTACTCAATGATACTCTATATCGTCGTGGTGTCGATACTATTCTTCGGCGTTGTCTCACTATTGATGAAGCGGAACGTGTTTTAAATGACTGTCACGTGGAGGCATGTGGTGGTCATCTTTTTGGCATAGCTACTGCCCAGAAGATCTTAAGTGCGAGCTATTATTGGCCCACTTTGTTTAAAGACTGCATCACAGTCGTCCAGAAGTACCATTCATGTCAAATTTTCACGAAGAAAATTCATGCTCACCCTGGCCCCCTCCACCCGGTTATCTCCATCAGTCCTTTCGCTAAATGGGGAATATATTTCGTTACATGAAACCCCACTTTAGTCGACAGACAAAACTACATTGTTGTGGCAGTCAATTACTTTACGAAATGGGCAGAAGCCATTCCCACTTTTAGAGCCAATGGAGAAACCACCGCTTTGTTGCTATTCAATCAGGTTATCTGTCATTTCAGAGTACCCCTTTCAATAGTCACTGATCATGGATCACATTTTCAGAACCATATGATGACATAATTAACTTCCATGCTAGGCTTTCAACAAGATCAGTGTTCATCCTACTATCCGCAAGCGAATGGCCAAGTCAAAGTTGTAAATGGCATCCTCAAAACCATGATTCGTCGATTAGTATGAAACCATAAAACCACATGGTATTGAAAGTTATATTCCATGTTATGGGCGTACCGTACGTCATTCAAAACTGCCACTGGTTTCATGCCATTCCAACTCGCATTTGGCTTGGAGGCAGTACTTCCAATCAAGTGTGAAATTCAATCACTCAAGCTCACTATTGAACTCCTACCCGGAACCACTGCCACAGAAGAGCGCTTGCTCTCACTCGATCACTTGGACGAGACTCGTCAAGATGCCACACTAGCATTCAAAGCCCACAAACACTGAGTCAAAGCTCAATATGAAAAATCTGTCAAGCCTCGTTCTTTTCAAGAGGGTGATCTTGTACTACTCTATGATTAGAGACACAACCTCTTGGGGGAAGGAACACTTCAACCATTATGGCTTGGTCCTTATGTTGTCACCAAATTCCTCTCAAAAGGAGTTTATGAACTTCAGGACTACAATGGAATTCCGCTCGCGGAGCCCCGCAACGGGTTCTATTTGAAGAAGTATTTTTCCTAGTTACGCACTAGGCATATGCTTTGTAATTTTATGTATATAAGTTTTGCCTATTATTTTGATGTCTTTGGATATTTTTGGGTTTTTGAGGTGTTTTTTCTCATATAAAATATTTTTCTTTCACACAAATGTCGTCATCCTCCTTGTCATACGTTGGATACGTGGATGGTGCTAGTCGTCACACTAGACACATTACTTCCGCTGCTTAGGTTCTCTACACACCTGAGTCAGAACTTCTTGGTTCTGGGGGAATTTCCCTAGGTAGCGCCACCAATAACGTTGCTGAGTACATGTCAGTGATCCAACTCCTCATGGAGGATGCATCTCGTGACATCTCCAATTTAGTGGTTAGGTTAGATTCCCAACTCGTCATTATGAAATTAAAAAATCATTACCGTGTCTGTCATCCAGTCTTGTTACGTTATTTTTTAAGGGTGCGACTTTTAGAATGTCAATTTCAAACAATCACATTTGAGCACGTTCCTAGAGAATTTAATGCATAGCCGATTCTTTGGCAAACTATGTGTTAGATTGGCATTTGTCACATTTGTTATAAAAATATTTACACATGAGTATATATATTTTGTCCCATAGAAAATACATAAAAACTAAAAAAAACATAAGACCAAAATCTCCAAAAGTATGTATATATATATATGTCGTGTCTAGTATAGAAGTTAAATAAAAAAATCTCTCAAAACTTAGGTTTTAAAAAAAAAAAATTGTCTACGCTAAGCCTCGCTATGACATTTATACAACTGCTCCGCTAGCTAAGCCTGATGCTCAAAATAACATACAAATTCCCTGGCTATCCTCCTCAGAGGCACCAGGAATCTCTTTGGTACAACTACGGTATGTCGCTATAGACGAACTGGAACCAGCCGCATAGGAAGAGGTGGTACACCCATGCTCAAACCCTCCAAGTTTCTCGGAAGCTCGTGTAGGATCTGGGTATCATCATCTTCGGCGGCTTATGCATCCTCCGCTGCTGCGCCCACCTCGGGTAGCTGCAGTCCTCGCTGTGCATAACGAGGGGCCCCAACTGGGCAGACAGGTGCCACATCTGTGTCAAGCAAACAAGCTTCATGTCAAAACATATTTTCACCCTATTTAAACAAAAAAATTGCATAAACGTTCAAAAGACAAAAAATACTTCCAAAGTACGCTAATCATTCCTTTCTTACCATCTAGCCCCCACTGGGTGCCAGGGGGAAACACTAGCTCCGGATATCCGGTGAAGTTCATCCCTGCATAGGGATAATCCTCAATCATAATGATCTAAGAGTTGAGCCAATCGAAGAACCCATCATCAAAATAGTGATGGACTGGACCCTCTCCAGTCCACGAGATCAAAGCTGCCCATCGAGCTTGTCTCAGCTCACGTGGGCCCAATGCATCTGCAATCATCCTAGGTCTCATCACTGGCACTTGCTCTAGTAGGAAAGATACGATCAGTGTACCGTACCCAAATTCTCTTTGGGTACGGATTTTGCATGTTGTAAGTTTTGCACGAACTCGATGGACAACCTCTTCACACCAATCAAATACCTGGGCCTGCATACAGTCTAAGGCTAGCAACATCTGGGCCTTGGTGGCCACATGCTGACTCTTGGACCCTGCCAAGCGAACGATCATCCATAGTAGAGACCTTAGTGGTCTCGAAGCCACCCGAGCAATGGGCACTCGGTTACTAATAGCCTATGTGTTCTATATTCAATGAGCGTGAATAAGATCAATAGTAGAGCAAGGATCTGCTCTGGACCCCGTCAATTTGGGCCTTGGTCCACGACACGAAAGGTCGGTCAAAAAGTAGATATCATCCTTCTCAATGGAGAGCTCATTACCCCCAATGCGAAAGACGTGATAACACTCGTCCCACTGTTGAATCAGCCACCTCAGTAGGTCCTCTTGACCCCTCATCAGTTCCAACCATGCATATTTTAGAAACCACACCTGCGGAGAGCTAAAAAACTTGCAGCATCGGTGACCATATCTCATTCTTCCTGCTCATGTTCCCTTTCTCGCCAGATACTCATGATAAACAACTGAATACCTGCCAAAACAACATTTTCACCCAATTAGAATTTTCTTGGAGTGCTTCAAAATGTTAAACAAGAGGTGCTTAAAAAAAATTCTGCCTAACGTGGGCTATAGAGCAAAACAGAGCGTGCTAATGCGCCCTTCCTTCACGGGATGTGCGTTTAACGTGGGACAAGCACTGCTTGCCTGCGTTAGCCGCTAAATTTTTTTAGGGTCTACCAAAATTCACATTTTCGACCAGCAAAACATCATAAAAACACAATGAAATGATAGCAGGAGTTTCCAGCTCTTACCTGGATCTTGCGGGAAGAAGAACCGTTGCCCAGATTGACCGCAATTGCCAGCTGAAGTTTTCACACTTTTTCACCCTAGAGCTCCTTCACAGCATTCAAAACAGTGAAAATGAAAGTCTTATGACCTTCTTATAGCCATTTCTGGAGCATGACTCTCTTAGCTAGTCTGCAAAAAATCGTGAATTCTTGCTGCATATGTGTCGCAACTATTGAGTTTAGTTACCAATGTTATGATGAGTGATTAAGATCTATATGCAGATATAGCCATGTTCGACCCTTATTCAAACATTCTTTTTATGGTATTTTTCTTGCTCGTTAATCCGAAAAAACCTAGAGTTCTCTTCTTCAGACTCGTTAAACTTACACGAAGTCAATTTCGAGCATTATTTTTATGGTCTTTTTCTTGCTCGTTAATACGAAAAACCTGGAGTTCTCTTCTTCAGACTCGTTAAAACTAACATGAAGAAGCACTGAGCTTTCTTTTTAGGGACTTTTTCTAGCTCATAAAACTGAAAAACCCCGAGTTCCCTTTCTCGGGCTCGTTAAACTACCACGACAAAGAATCGGGAGCCATTATTTTCCTCTTTTTCAAAAGCTCTTTAAACAGAAAAAGTGACCGAGTTTTCTCCGCATGAATCGTTAAAATTTCATGGAGAGAACCGGGTTTTTCTCTGTTGGACTCATTAAAATCTCACAAAGAATATTGAGTTTACTTCGTCTCCTCGTACTCATAACAAAATGGGGTAGACATCCATCGAACATAGATTTCTCACTTTTCCAGCTTCGATGGACTAACTCGTGGAAAATGAACTATTTCAGGCTTACTATTCTCCCTTTGTCGTGCCCGGTTATCAAGACATGAAAAAGGTACCCCCCGGAGTTGTCTTTTACGACATTTTTTAGACTCTCTAAATATGAAAAATTCACCGAGTTTACTCGTTTGGACTTGTTAAACCTAATCAGATAGGGAAAATTTTTGGACAAAATGGATACTACCTTTGTTATGTTTAAGAAAGGTCGATTTGGCAGCAAAAATCTTGAACATGGCACTTCCCAGAAAACTCTTTTGCAGTCAGCCGAACCCTACCATCTATGAGTTTAGCCTTCATCTCCCAGTGTTCCTACACTGGTGAAATCCTAAAAAACTCTTTGGTGTTCATTAAGCCTCAGCTGCCTAGTACCCTGTGACAGTGCCTTATATTGTTCAAGCAGATCTCGCTATCTACTTCTCCTCATATCAAACAAACCGATCATCATGCCAGAAATTATTTGTTGTCAGTTATCCCCATTTGCTCTTCATTATTTCCATCAAGTTCAAAATCATCTATTTTCCGTTTCGTGTTGACTGATGTGGGATGCCTCAGTGCCTACCTTTCAACATATCTCTTCCTATCGACTTCAACATCTTATCTAGGAAGTTGATCCAGAAACTCATTAGTACCCAGATACTTGCAGACATTAGTGGCAGGTGATCTTGTGTTTGATTGGGAGTCTTCATCATTGGCTCCCGATCGAATGATTCTACGAGTGTTCGACTTCAACTCATTTTATTCACACTCGCTAGATTGTACTGTGCATCTTAGGGACCATCATCATTATCGGTGGCCACCTTCACGTCTGTTAACAATTTTCATTATCGACTGGTAATCAGACAATTTTTCACACGTCGAGAAATATGCAGTTTAAGTGAAGCGGCGGTCAAGACCTTGGGGCGAAGATTACGTCATTAAACCTATGTTTCCTCCCCCAAGTTGCGATATTGTTTATGGAAACAACTTGTTCAGCCTGATCCTGTTATGACAGACACTTCCAAGTTATTCTTATCGGTGGACATATTGTTCATATCTCTGTACTAGATAAATCATGTTGATTAGCTACTGAGCATGGGAATGCTCGACTCAAGACAGATACTATATTTTCTGACATATGTTGTTGTTTCAAGTTTTCCTCAGTCCTTCAATCTCTTTAGCTGTACTACAGATATTATAAAGTACTTCGACCATCATCTTCATCTCTGACCTCACACTTTAGGGGTAATTTGTTATAGTTCAAATGTCCTCCTCATTAGCTCAGAGGAGAAGATAAATATGGAAGGAAGAAAGATACCTAAACTAAACCTACTTCTTCCAAGGTAACGCGCCCCTATAATAGCCAAAGTGCATTATAACGCACTTGATCCATGAAAATTTTGTGTTAGTGTCTAGGGCAACACTCTGTTTAGCCTAGAGGGCAGTGTTACCCGTGTTTTGAGTTTGAAACAAGAAAAACCCGTGGAGAATGATTTGAAACTCCATATTTTTCTCATAGAGAGTCAATGCAAAATAGAAACTGCAAGGCACTAACCTCTTATTAGGTCTTGCCAAAAAAAACTAAACTCTCAATAAAGGAAAAAGCATGGAAAGTTGAGGAAACATCTTGGTTTTTTTATTTTTAGAACTGGTGGAAGGAGAAAGGCAAGGTTTTCCCTCTCCATCTCCTATAAAATGGAGTTGTGGGATCTTGGTCCAAGGTCGAAGGTTTTTTGAATACATGTGAAGCAGAGTGTTTTTTGTTGTAGTGTGAAGGTCAAAGATCAAAGAGGTTCATTGAGAACTTGTTGATTAAGACATCACTACATTTAGAGAAAGAGAGAGAGAGATTGGAAGGCTGAGGAGGGCTTGGTACAACTGACGGTTGTAATCCTCCTTTTTATAAATCAATAGAACTGTATTTGTTTTGTCCATTCAATGCGTCAATATGGTTATTTTTTCTCAATTACTTACATAGCATGAGATGAATGGCTTAGATGTGCATTGCTTAATTTTTATCATATGTTAACTTAATTGATAGGAAATATATTGTGGTAGAGATTAAACGGGTGCTTTGATTGATCATAGGGTTAGGATTTGGAGCTAATGAAGGAGGATCCCTATTTCGCTGCTTAGTGCTCTCCAAAGACTTTAGGATATAAAAATATGTAATCTTCCATCCCATTTTATCAAGTTGTTTAAGTTGACATGAACATATATGCATATTCTTTGTGAACTATACAGCTAATCTTATTGTCTACCTCGGGCAGCGGAAAGCCCTGAGAGTGATATTCGATAACCAACAACCCAAGCATTTTACCCTATAGAAACTACTCCTTTTTCCTTCACATAGGAACTCATATTCCAAAACAAAAAAAAATTAGCAACAAAACTTCCCCAAACAAATGATCCTTAAAATCGACCTCCTTATCAGCATAATTCAGCCTCTAGAACCATGCCACCTCTAAAGGGTTATGCCTCCTCAAAAATTGAAAATGTTATATCTTCAAAATATACCTGAAACTGACCTTCAAACACAGCATGATTTAGGCCTCAAAACATTCCTGAGTTCTGTTAGCCACCTATAAATTCTATTATACCATGTGGTGGCTAATATTGTCTTGAAGCCTTCAAGAGATAGTCTCATTTGAAAACTTATCCTCTTTTGAAGTCTTTTGATGATAACAACCCTTTGAGTTAATCTTCACTGCTGTTTCACTATTAGCCCTAAAGTACCTACTGATTTACCAAGAGAAAGACTACTTGAGAAGCCCCATTTTCCCTCATTACACTTCTTCATTTCATTCTCCATTTTATCCATAAAACCTTCATTTGACTCTTTAACCCTTCCAAAACCCATTTTAAACCTTATATCTCCCGTTTATTTGGTTTAAATCCCTCCATTTTCATCTATCAGAACTCTGTTTTGGCCTTAAAAAACCTTGTTTTTGGCCTAAAAAGCAGTCTTTTGCATCATAAGTTATTAAGCCCCTAAGAGCTTATATTCTTCAGCCCTTTTCCTCATATTTCCTAAGCCCCGCAATCGAGCGCTTAGAACATAAACCCCCATGCGAAAAACCCATTTTTCCCTTCTATTTTCCATTCTCGACATATGATTTTAAAACAAATCTGGACTATTGATCTTTGTAGATCAATGGCCATCGGACCTCCATTCTTCCACCCATCCATCCTACCTTGCCTTTTCCTCCATCCATACATCCTCTTCTTCTTTCAATCCTAACCATCCATCAAAGAGATCTAACAATCGAGACTTAACCCAATACCACCAATAAACTCGTCCACAACACAACAAAATCTACGTCACCGTAGACCCCACTCCATTCTCTGCCCTGCATCTTGCCCCCCATCGCACTCTATCCACATCGTCGGATCTGCAACCTGTGATCGAACGGCTCAGATTTGATATCGCGCAATTTTTTCCCCCGTTTCGCAGTGCACTACTTCTGCGCGATAAAAGTGGTTTTCATTTTCCACGTGTCGAGCGATGAATGGAATCACGTTCCAAAATTTAATGCCGCCTCCCCCCCATTTTGTTGCGTGAAAACCATCCCCAGTTTCCGCCATACAGCTACCCTCCGCAACGTCACTTTCGCTTTTAATCCCAGCCGTCGATCTCTGAGATCGCACGACCCATATTATATCGCGATAACAATTCATTTTTTTCCCATCTCTCTCCTATTAGGCTCATCGAGAGATCTCCAAGGTAGATCATCCTGATCTAACGGTCCACGTTCCTCATCGCACCCAAACCCTCACTGGACCTGGTTAGCTGCTCTGCCAGGACTTTCTTCCCAATTTTCTGCTGCAATCGCCACCTCATCACTACTCCTCCGCCACCCCAGAGCCTCTGCAAGCAGTCTAAGACAAGCCCGCAGGTTTTCATAACGATTTTTTGCGTGTTTGCAGGTTTAAAAGAGTAACTCTGTTAGCAGTTTTTCCTATAGTCACGAAGGTGACACAGAGGCTTAGATTGTAAATCTCGGGGCTAGGAATCAACGTCAAGGGAGCCAGAACAAAGGGTAAATTCATGACAGTCAATGGGTCATAGACATAAACCCTCAGTAAACCCTTAGTAAACCCTCCATAAACCCTCCAGCTTAGTTAAACCCTCCACCTGTACACAGAACACTCAGAAATGGTGAAGATCACGTATCCAGTGGCGGAAAACAAAGGCATAAAATATTAATAAAACCTTTGAGGGCATCAATACAAAATCAGTTCGAGAAATCAACAAGTGAAAGCATAAACAAAACTAAAACAGGTTGAAGTACAAAGGAACAGAGCAGTTATTGGTGCAGAAGTTGACTGATATAGACATAGCCCATCTCCATGCTCAAAAGCCTACCAAGCAGTTATTACACTAAGGAAGCTACTACAAACTGTTAGAAGTAGTTATTTAGAAGTATGGGAGTCCTCAATGCCCATTCTTTCACTTAACTCACACCTAAGAAGATAACAGTACCACTCCAGATGGTTTTTCCTCCCAAGGACACCTTGTGGGTGATTTCTGTCATATCAAAATAGTCTCAACAAGCAACAAGGTTACTGAATCTGTCTAGAATTTAATGTTATGTTTATGACACAGAATGGAGCATTCGAATGCCCTCTCCAATCTCTGATGATCATTAAAACCTTCTTTACCTACTTTTCCTCATTTTTCCTATAAAGACTCTTTGAAGTCTCATTGTAGAAGGTTGGCTTTTGGTGATTTCTGAAGTAATACATAGATTGCTGCTTTGAAGAAGCATTGGTGTTCTGAAGGAGTGTGGAGGTCTCTTTTTTTCTATTGATGAAGGAGGCTGGACCATTAGATCCCTGAGCTTGGTTTTGGTGAAGTAATCTCTTATTTTTAATGTTGTTTTCTCGTCTATCACTTTGTTCCATTTTTCTTTGACTTACAGTAGGATAAAAAGTTTAGGCAGAGAAATGTATCTCAGAAGCACCTCTGACCTATTTATCCTTCATTGTTTAAATTTTTTCCACTACTAAACATGACAGAGTAGTCTAGTAACTCTCTTTAATATTTAGTTTGTTTTATTTCAGAAATGGTAAATTTAGTTGTGTTAAAGACTGTTTAGGCATTCCCTCTTTCTTGCCACTAAATTTTGTATCTGAAATCTCCCTTTAATTATTAATTCTTGCACTTTGACAGAGAGGTGTGTTTCAATCATACCCTCTGTTCATTATTGTGTTAGATTTCCCTATAATTGTAGTCCTAGATGTCTAAGGCGTTCCCTCTTCTTTGAATGCAATTGTATGTCTTTGTTGATTAAGCTCTCAACAGTGAACTTATAGGAGGAAATAGGGCGTTCCCCAAATCTTATAATTTATTAAGAGGGGTTTAGTCTGCATTTCTCCTCTTCTTTTAGTGTTTATGTTAATTAAGTCCAAAATAGTGAGCTTACTGGAGGAAATAGGGCTTTCCCCGAATCCTTTAAGTCATTGTGAGAGGGTTTAGTTTTCTTTTCATTATTAGTCCTTAATGTTCATCTCATTCTCACCTATATTATTCAACAGATCCTTGACCGAGTTAGATTTTCCCTCTGGTTTCCCTTCCTTCTCAATTAGAAATATTTGGACTTTCACATGACTCCATTGCCCAATGGCTTGTAGATTCCCATGCTCTATCTATACTACATGAAACATATTTGTCCAACCAAACAAAACAAACAACGCTGCACCTCATAACTATCCTAAAATCAACTTCTAAAACTTTCAAGACATATCTTTATAAACATATTGAGAGATCCCTCTCTGAGACGAGGAGGGCTAGATCCTAGAGCTCTAAAGCTTGGTTTGCATGTTGCCTTGTCATTTGGCATGCCAATTTTCCAAATCACAGGACCCAAACAATTTCGATGTTATTTTTATAAGAGCTTTGGTCTTTAAATTCAACCTTAATAAGAGCAAGTCACTCATCTAAAAAAAGCCTAAAATTTGGCCATCCACACTAAAATTTGACCCTCTACACAGATCTAAAATTCATCCTTAAAAGGGGACAAAATTTTTCCCTTAAAAATGGGTATGCAATCATATTTCTAACAAGGGCCAAAAACCTTCAAAATGCGTGCCAAAAATATTTCCAAAATAAGCCAAAAAACCCTTCTAAAATAATCCAAAAGCCATTAAAAAATGTGCCAAAATCCGTTCCTAGAAAGTCTCTCCAAACAATCTCCTCTTCACTTCTGGCTCATGATGTATTAACCTCGTAAATCCTTTTTTTTCACTTGTTTTAAAAAATCCAAAATTTCTTGAGAAAATAACTTGAAATTCTGCTTCTGCTACCTATTTATAGTGCATTCAGGGTTTGGACTAGGCTAACTTTTCCACTGGTTGGGCCGACTTGTCCATTGAATGAACTATCTTGTGCAACTGGCAGAATATATAGTTAATATTCAAAAAATAATTTCTCCTGAACCATGATGAGTTAGAGGGTGTTCCATATACCATTGGAACAATATCAAAATAATATTTCCAACCATATATATTATGCTTCCATTGGATCTAGGAAAATGGAGTAAAAATGGATTGAAATATAGGGTATCCAAATGGGGTATAAAAAATTCATAGTCAATATTACAAAATATGTTATTTGAATATGAAATTTTCTCTTTCATGTGGAAAACCTTTGACATCAATGAAAACTTCTTTCAACATTCTCCCACTTAGTCATTGACGGATACCATCATACTCCCCCTGTGATCATTCTCCCTTTGTATTTGTGTTTCTTGATATTCCCCCCCATCCTTTGACATCAATGAAAAATGGTAACTCCCCTTGACACTATCACTCCCCTTGTCTTTCTTTGTTGAAGGTTGCATAAATCAATTTGGATAAGAAATTACTCCTAGTTTTTGTATAAGGTACTTAAATGTATCTCTAGGAATTGTTTTGGTGAATATGTCTACAATTCTTTCATTCATCCCAACATACTCTAGCTTGATATTATTTTTCGTGGCTTGCTCCGTTAGAAAGTGAAACTTGATAGGAATATGCTTGGTCATGGAATGCACCAATAGATTCTTGAAGATGTTTATTACACTCATGTTTTCACAAAGTATCAAAATAGGATCATTATATTTTAAATGTATGTCTTGCAAAGTTTGATTCATCCATAGGACTTAAGTACAACATGATGTTGTAAGAATATATTTTTGCTTCTACTATATTGACGCAGGAGCATCCGGCTCATAAAATTCATTGAAATTTAGTAGACATAGGGGGTCTTGTGTTTTAAAATAAGTTGGTTTTCTATGTAACAAATTAATATAATTATTAAGATTTTGAGTGATTTTAATGAGAGATATTGGTGAGGAATTTGTAAATGTTCTCGAATGTCGGAGAGCATGAGAGAATTAGGATAGTTGAGATTCCATAGGGAATGAGAGATTTTATAATTAATTGTAAATCCTATATTAGAATTGGTCTCATGATTTTGTGGATAAGAGAGGATCCTTAGGGATTAAGTTGAGTCAAATGAGGACTTAGAGGATATTCAGGATTTTGTCGAGAAGATGGAGGATATGAACCAAAATTGGTTACAAAATATTTTGTATAAAATGATAAGCCTCAAGGCATTAAAAAAATAAAGGAGATTCAGGATTTAGAAGAGAAGGAAAAGTTTGGATTGTGAAGCCTACGGGCTAGAGAATAGGTGAAGATGCCGCTGATTAGAAAATTAGGCCAGAGAAAAGAACCTATATAAATATTTGGTTATATATAGAGAGACTTGATTTCTGAGTTATTAAGTATGCATTGAGTAATTCAATTCATAATTTCATGTGATGAATTAGATTTTGGCACAGAATATATGTGTGCAGGTGAAATTGGGCAGCATCAAAGGGATTTCTATCGTTGTGAATCTGAGCTATAGGATTTATGAATCTTTGAGACTGTGTGTTTTAAAGAGATTTCATATTCAATTTATAGTTGAATCCTGCGTTAAATTGCATGTGTCAAAGCTCAGTCATCAATCATAGAATGGATCGATGACACAGAAGAGAAAATGACCCTTCAATCGATATCCTATGTATACTATGTAGAGCCAGAAATCGAACTTGGAATCATATGATTTATATGCGTATATAGGTGAGAATTATAAGTTTTAAAACTTAGAGAAGAACAATAATGATATCAATTTAAGGGACAGAGTTCCTGGTCGAGTTGTGCAACATAAACTTGGATGGGAAGAATGGATCGATGGGAAATCTTTAAAACGGTGTGACCATTCAATGGAACAGTGGCAGAAACGTTGTAGAGATCTCTATTTGAAAAAGATCGCATTTTGAAATTGGCATAATTGTTGTGAAATTCCATATTCAGGTTAGAACCTAGTTCTATTCAAAACCATGAACTGAATAAAGTTTGAAACCATGAATTAATGGCGCAGAGGAATGAAGAAATGGTTTTATAAACAACTAGTGGTTTTATCGCACTACTTTATCATTATCGACGAAAATTATTGTGAGAGTGCGATAGTGATTAGGAGGCAGCACATGGCATATAGAAACCATTCATTTCGCATGATATAAAGTGGTGGAGTATCGTACTCGTTTCCAATTGAAATTGTTGAGTTATATAGAAAGTTAGATCTTCAAATAAGAGAGCTAGAAAAGTAGAGGATCTATACTCAGGATGAATTGCTGAAAGAGAAAGACAAAGAAATTTTCATGAATGACAGTCATAAAAAGGAGGGTAATGATGTAAGAATAATTCAGCAAACCGAAGGAGTTCATTATTGTGAACTAGAGCAGTGAGACACGCTTGAAAAAGATGATATGAAGGAGAGACTAGTTGATAGTCTCATGGAGAATTTAAATCAGCATACTGATGTGTTGAAAAGGAAGTTAAATGAAAACTCAAAGCAGCATACTGAGATGTTTCCAAAGGAGAAATAGGCATTGAGGCCTTGTATTTTTAATACTGAAAATTCATGTATTAATTATGTAGGTAAAGAAGGACAACAAATGGAAAATGTTAGAAAATCTAATGAAAAGGAAACTATGTTAGTTAAAAACATAGTGAAGGATCATCATTCTATCATGGTGATTGGCACAATGGAGATAACCCTGGAAACTGGGAAGGATGGAAGTGAAGAATTTCTGAGTCCTGAAAGAGACTTAGAACTGCAAGAAGAATATTTGGTGACTGGATCATTAAATGAGACCATTAGGTATTGTGATTCTGAAATTGATAATTTGACTGTGTTTACAGATGTTGCAAAAGACAATCCATCTCTTGGAGTTGTCTTGAATGAAGTTTAGAATTGTCAAACAATTTATGTTGAAGAGTGTATTTCTGATGAAGATCAAGTTGGATTGTTATAACAATAGGAACTTATAGATTCCAAAGAAAGTGAAACAGTCATCTCTCATATGGAGACACTTGTTATTGTTGAAGACAAGGAGGAATTGGTTTATCTAATTGACCAAGAGAAGACTATAGGACAGACCCTTAGAACTACCACAGTGGTGGAGAATCATAATTATATTCTGATAAAGGATGAAGAAATAGTGTCACAAAATGATTGGACTTGTGACAAAGAAAAGGAAAATTGTGAAGATTGTACAGGAGTTTCAGGAGAAATTCCAGATAAGGCAGACATGTCTCACTGTGGAAGGAGAGTCAGTTTTAAAATTAAAGAACTAGATAATACATAATGATGAGGAAGATGTAAATCATGAAGATACAGAGTTTAAAGAAGTTGAATTGACTGTCAGAATCAATCAAGGAGGTTAAGCACAGTCACTGAAGGTTTTCAAGGAAGAATAAGAAGGATATGTTGAAACTAAATTACAACATATTGATGATATGTTTGAGATGAAACAAGTACAAATGGAATGGCTGAAATGTTTGCTGGAAACATTAAAACAAGAGAAAGGAATTGTAGATAATAAAGTGGAAATGTCTGAAGTTGTGGAAGAGGCAAAAATAGATACTAGTTTGCCAAAATATTTTATGCTTGCTAGTATACAAAGAAAAATGAAAGAGTATATTTCTACAGTTAAAGAGTCAGAAGATATTTTTGAAAGTAAATTTGCAGGTAGTAAACAAAAGAGGGATGTTGCAGAGGGAGATATCTTAAGAGATATTCAGGAAGTTAGGGAGGTAACAATATCTAAAAGAGTATTTGGAGAAATATCTACAAAATATATTTGTAGCATAAATTAGAAGTAGCAACAAATGGCATAGTGGCATTCAGAAGATAACCTGGACATAAAGATTGAAAGCATAAAAAGGTTGATGATGAAGGTGTCTTAGAAGAAGACAACAACAAGAAAGCAAAGAAACAACAGAAAGGAAAAGACAAGAACAGACTGTGAAAGTATAGCTAGTGGGAAGATGCAGAATAAAGTATGGAAGCTTGGAAAAGAAGAGCTGAAGAATGATGAAGACAATGCAGCTTATGGAAAGCAACAAAACAGAGTATGGGATCTAGGAGGCCAAAGGTTGGAAGCACATGATCAGGAGATCATGATTAATTTCTAATTTGGGAGTCTGATGCAGGAGCATTCGGCTCAGAAAATTCATTGAAATTTAGTAGACATAGGGGGTATTGTGTTTTAAAATAAGTTGGTTTTCTATGTAACAAATTAATATAATTATTAAGATTTTGAGTGATTTTAATGAGAGATATTGGTGAGGCATTTGTAAGGATAGTTAAGATACCATAGGGAATGAGAGATTTGAGAATTAATTGTAAATCCTAAATTAGAATTGGACTCATGATTTTTTGGATAAGAGAGGATCCTTAGGGATTAAGTTGAGTCAAATGAGGACTTAGAGGATATTCATGATTTTTTTCAGAAGATGGAGGATCTGAACCAAAATTGGTTACAAAATATTTTGTATAAAATGATAAGCCTCAAGGCATTAAAAAAAATAGAATATATTTAGGATTTAGAAGAGAAGGAAAAGTTTGGATTGTGAAGCCTACAGGCCAGAGAATAAGTGAAGAGGCCACTGATTAGAAAACCAGGCCAGAGAAAAGAACCTGTGCAAATATTTGGTTATATATCTAGAGACTTGATTTCTGATTTATTAAGTATGCATTTAGTAATTCAATTCATAATTTCATGTGATGAATCAGATTTTGGCACAATATATATGTGTGCAGGTGAAATCGGGCAGAATCAAAGGAATTTATGTGATTTTGTATCTGAGCTACGAGATTTATGAATCTTTGATACTGTGTTTTAAAGAGATCGCATATTCAATTTATAATTGAATCCTGTGTGAAATTTTGTGAGTCAAAGCTCAGTCATCGATCACAAAATGGATCGATGACATAGAAGAGAAAATTACCCTTCAATCGATATCCTGAGTATACTGTGTAGAGCTAGAAATCAGACTTGGAATCATATTCTTCAGATGCGTATATAGGTGAGAAATATAAGTTTTAAAACTTAGAGAAGAACAGTAACGATAGCAGTTTAAGGGACAGAGTTCCTGGTCGAGTTGTGCAACAAAAACTTGGATGGGCAGAATGGATCGATGGGGAATCTTTAAAATGGTGTGACCATTCAATGGAACAATGGCAGAAATGTTGTAGAGATCTCTGTTTGAAAACAATCGCATTTTGAAATTGGCATAATTGTTTTGAAATTCCATATTCAGGTTAGAACCTGGTTCCATTCGAAACCACGAATTGAATAAAGGAAAAAACCACGAATTTATGGCACAGAGGAATGGAGAAATGGTTTTATAAACAACTAGTGGTTTTATCACACTGCTTTATAATTATCAACGTAAATTCTTGTGAGAATTCGATAATGATTAGGAGGCGCCACATGGCATATAGAAACCATTCATTTCGCATGATATAAAGTGGTGGAGTATCGTACTTGTTAGAGTGCGATAGCCATTGGATATGTTGTAGCACAATTTTACTCAGAAAAAAGTCAGGAGAAGCTCTAGGAAATTTAAGGTTGCTGAGGAACAATTATAGAAGTGGAACAAGTTCAAGGGGATAAACAAAATGTTTTCGGACTTCTGGCTTTCTTATTTCTAAGAAGATTACACATTCAATACATGAAAGTGGAATGCCGATCTCCAGGCATTAGTTCCATGAACCTTGGAGCGCTGGATTATGTGATACTAGAAAATCTGTTTTAATACTCTCAGCAACTGTTACTGGGTGTTTTTTACAAATTTTATAAGTGACTACCCTTAGGAGTCAGACATAATCCACATCTGCCAAATGGTAGTTTTTGTGGACATTCAAACGGAGTTTCAGTGGAAATTTTGGACGGTGGTAATGGAGCTTAAAACGTTTAAATCTGTTCCTACTCAGTTCAACTGGGTCTCGACTCCTATTGTGACTTCATCTGTATCAAGAAGCTCTTGTCACTTCTTTTATTTCATTGAGAAAACCAACAGCGACATGAGGCAAAACTTGCATTGCTCTGAAACAAACCAAGCACTCCTTTCTGGGAAACAATAGAAACTTTCTGTTCAACGCATTTGAAATGGGTTTTTGTCAAAAATCTCCTCGGGGTCGTCCTCTAATAGTTGCAATCATGAAAAGGAGAAAGGAAATGCCATTTGGCGATGTTATACAGTGCCAAAAGAAGATGAAACTAGTGTCTAAGATTCGAGACATTCTTGTCTAACAGCCCAATAGGACGACATATCTCAGAGAGCTTGGTAAGTACAGCAGAGATCTTAGACTCAATAAAAAACGAAGAGTAATTGCCTTATTAAAGAGATATCCTGGAGTTTTTGAAATACTGCAGGAAGGTGTGTATTCCCTTTATTTCAGACTGACCCTAGAAGCAGACAAAATATATATGGAGGAGTTGGATATAAGGCAGAATATGGAGACTCTTTTGGTGAATAAGTTGCGAAAAATAGTAATGATTTCTATTGATAAAAGGGTCCCCTTGGAGAGAATTGGGCATCTCAAGACATACCTTGGCCTTCCCGATGACTTCAAAACTAAAATGTGCAATAGTTATCCTTAGTATTTTAAGGCTGTGGATTCTCCTCGAGGCCCTGCATTAGAACTGACTTCTTGGGATCTTGATATCGCTGTATCTGTTGCTAAGTTGGCTGAGGAAGAAGCTCGTGAAAAATAAATAGCAGAGGACAGAGCTTATAGCTCAAACATCCCCTCTGCGCAGATCACCCCAAAGAATTAGACCAACATGCCTATAATGTTAAATACTAAGCAGACTTAATCAATATTGAAAACTATGGATCGTCGTGCTGTATCGTGAAGGTTGCAGTCCGAGCTGATGGCAGCTTACTGTTTATGAGGGTCTATCATATAAGCTTTCTTTGCGTTTTCCAGTAGATTATCTTTTCAAGCCTCCTCAAGTGAAATTTGAAACAACTTGCTTCCATCCTAATGTTGACCGATGATTGGCAACTCGTGTTTGAAAATTCTATTCACAGAAGAGATTGAGGATTCATAAAATGAATTTCAAATTCGAAGACTGCCGTAAAGTTCGATCTCATCTTACACCAGAAGAGTCTAAACCACTTTCAGAAATAGATCCAATGTTCGTGCAGCATCATAAATTAAACGAATTTTATGAGAGATAGTGCCCCCATAAATGGTTTGATCTAAACCACTATTTATGAAATCTACGGCTATGATGCATTACGACAACACTTAGCCTGTTCCCAAGAAACCGCCATCAGTGCTCCCACAGGCGGTTATTGGTTTTCAAAAAACATGGGTGACTTTGTCGTTAATATGTATGGGTGTAATGGGACCCAAAGTGTACTATTTGTTCCTTTTGCTTGTGCTAGAGTAAGGTTCTATTTTCGGTTTTATATTATATATTATATATATAATATTAAAACAGATATTTTGTAAATTTAAATAATTCCAAAACTTCCAAGAATCAGTTTCAAAACTGATCGTAGAAGTTAGGAAGTTACTTTAGATGGCTAACATAAAAGCAGAAAGAGGGAGAGGAGCAAGGGTTCCGATTTTTTGGATCTCCAGACAGGGCTCTTTGTACTGAGATTTCAAGTGATTAATGAATGAAAAACAAACTTCTAGCATTTGTTGGTATTGATACGTCTCCTAGTTTACATAATGTATTTTCAGTCCTTGAATAAAATGAAGTAACGAAGCAGCAGGTCTCTTTTTACGTGTGTAAAGAAGAGTTAAAACCCTTAATAGGCACTCCTTCATTTTAATTGTTATTTTATTTTAGTTCTTCTAAAGTTTGAGATGATAGATTCTGTTCAACAACATATCGTTTTGGGCTCTTTCCTTTCATTCTTCTTCTGAACATTTCATTCTATATCAGCAGATAATAGCATTGTGGATCGTTTATAGCATTTGATTTTGAAGATTCAATGATTGAACTGTGGAGGTGATTGAACATGGATCCATATCTCTATGACATATTTATTTGATTTATTTGAATGTCTTAAGCACGGATTCCTTTTCACAGCCAAGGAATTGTTTCTTAAGGTACAACAGGATAAATGGAAGCGGATAGATCGCCTGCAAAGATGCGTTGACAATAGCTATGGGGTTAATATATATATATATATATATATATGTTGGCATTTTGGGTTTTTAGCCAAAGTAGAATTCATAGATATGAATTGTCATAAGGGGTGTTTATTATTTTTATAAAAGAAATAATCTGATAAATGATTATAGCAGAAAATGAGAAAATGTGATTTCGGGGAAAATGTATGCTATTTGATTCTATATACATATAGTGGGTTTTACGTAGCTTAGGCTGCATCATATATACAAGGATACTAAATATGTTTTCTTTCTCAACTAGGATACAAAGAAGTCTCCCAAGTAGAAAGCTTCTCCATATGTACTACTTCTATCATCTATAATTCCTAATTAATATGCATATGTGTAAGCTACCAATGTCAATTCCTTTCCTTTCAGATACCAAAACCCAATTTTTTTTGTTCCTCTAAGATATCTGAAGATCCTTAAATGCTAAAACATGAGTTTCCTTAGGTATTGCTTGAAATATTGCAACCTATCCAAAAATTTCATTACAAATGGTCTTCAAAGTTGTGAGATAGAGTAGTCTACCAATCATTGATCTACAAAGTCTTTGAACCACTTCCTTCGATTCATATTATTTGTTCAAATTGCTTCTAATGACCATAGGAGTGCTCATAGGTTTGCAATATTCCACTTTTAACTTCAACATTATTTGTTTAATGTTCTTTGTTTGAGAAATGAAAATGCCTCAAACTAGCTGAGATATCTCAAGTCCCAAAAGAAAGTCAACGCCCCAAAAAAAGACATTTCAAATTCATTCTGCATATATTTTGCAAATTTTTGGGTTAATATATCATCATCACTTCCGAAGAGGATGTCATCAATGTTGTTAGAACAATTATATATTACGGAGCAATGCAACACATAAAATATGCGGAAAATACAAGCACACAAAACACATAAAATTAGAGAGACACAGATATATGTGGTTCACCCAGTTTGGGCTATGTCCACCCTGAACAGCCAGTCCTTCCTTTCTATTATCCAGCAAAATGAAGAGACAAAACCTACAACAGATCTGCTGCAATATCCTCTGTTCTCTCTCACTGTCTCCCTATCTATTTCCTGCTCAAAGAATACACATGTAATACTCAGCCGCAATACAATACCCTCATACAAAGAGAGGGGTTGCCTTCGAGGGCAAAAAAACCCCTAAACTAAACATAACTTCTACTGTCAGATCATCCGCCTAATGAATGGCCCAGATTGACTAGAAATTACTATACTTTTACAAGGAAATTTTACATATGTTTTTAGCTTTGGGGGTGCTGCCCCCGAAACCCCCGCTAGGGGACCGCTGGCCCCCGGACCCCCTAGCCGGGGGATTAGCCCCCTCAGACCCTACGGGGGGAAAAATTCCCCCCTGCTACAAGGGTGTACAATTTTCTTTGGGTATACATCCAGCTAAAAAGAGGATCTCTAAATCAGGATGAAAATCAGGCTCCACACCCAACAATCTCCCACTTGGAGACTGATTGTAGCAACTCCACCGCAACTTAATTTGTTGGACAATGACTCCTCTTTGGACCTGGTTGTTTCTCATCTTCATCATCATCCTTGAAGACCAATTGAAACTAAGCACATTCTCAGTTTCTCCCTGGTTACAACTTTTGTTAGCATATCTGCAGGATTCTGGCTAGTGTGTATCTTTTCCAGCTTCAACTCTCCATCTTCCAATACTGACCGTATGAAATGATACTTGAGATGTATGTGTTTTGTTGGGTGTGGAGCCTGATTTTCTTCCTGATTCAGAGATCCTTTTTTTAGCTGGATGTATATGTTACACATTTTTTGGTCATCTAACCTACTATAATTAGATGGACCCAAGTACACCATGTAAGACCAATTTTACCCTAAGTAAAATTGCTTTCACTATGTAAAAGAACTTAATAAAACACATTTATTAGGTTGTTTATGGTCTAAACAGGAAACCCCAAAAGGAAATATTAAACAAACCTATATTTGTTTGATTTTCCTGGTCATGTTTAACTCAAAACAAAGAAATTAATTAGATAAATCTTTATTTATCTTATTATTTTCTAGGAATAATTATTTAAATCTTATTTAAATAATATTCCTTGTTAAATATGACTAAATCACCCATAAATAATTAAATAAATCATCATTTATTTGATTATCCTTCAACCACTTCCTTAAAATGATAAATAAATCATTTATTTATTTATTATTCACAAATAAAGGGATTTGACCCAAGTCAAATACCTTTTCCCTCCAACAAATATAATAAAATATTCCATAAAAGGTGGATCTAGATTTGGTTAATGATATTTTAATCATGCACCAAGATCTAGAATGACCCAATATTTTGTTATAAATAGGAGGGTTTTTCCTATCATTCTTCACATTTTGTTGCCTATTAGATCACTCTGGATCTATACACTTGGTCACATTCTTCATTATTTGCTGTGTGAGCTCCCTTTGAGTTCTATCTTTGTTTGGGTTTTCTACACCAACAAGAGAGAGAGATTCTAGATCTGAAGTGCTGAGGACTTCCAAGAACCCATCCCATTGAGGAGAATTGGATACGCCTTCTTGTTTTCCTCCCAGGTGCCCTTAATACAAAAATTCTTTCAAAAATTGTTCTTGTCTTGTTTATTGGATATATGGAGCAAACCCTTCTTTTTACTGCTTAATGTCTTTCTATGCATAGATCTAGTTTTTTGCAGCTCTTGTCTTGATCAACTAACTGCAGATCTGAAGATATTGGCAGCCACTTTTGATGTTAGGGCTATTAGTTATGCATAGCTAAAGTGGTCTTTTTTCGTACACATTGACAAAGGATTCATACTACCGCATAATTCCCAGAAAATTGTACACCCTTGCACACCTGGGTGCGGGGACTTGTCCCCTCGCGGGGTCCGGAGGGCCTAATTTCTAACTTGAGCTGCAGGGGTTAAGCTGTCCTATAAAACAAAAGGCAAGCCCCCAAAGCCAAAATGTACTTTCTTTGTAAAAGTGTAGTAATTTCTAGTAAATCTGGGCCGTTCATTAGGCAGATGATCTGATGGTAGAAGTTATGTTTAGTTTGTGGTTTTTTTTGCTGTAGAAGGCAACCTATCGCATGTATGAGGGCATTATATTGCATATTTGTATTGTATGTGTATTCTCAGATTGAGAAATGGATAGTGAGATTGTGAGAGAGAACAGAGGATATTACAGCGGATTTGTTGTAGGTTTTGTCTCTTCATTTTGTTGGATAATAGAAAGGAAGGACTGGCTGTTCAGGGTGGACGTAGCCCAAACTAGGTGAACCACGTATATTTGTGTCTCTTTGGTTTTGTGTGTTTTGTGTGCTTGTATTTTCCGCATATTTTATGTGTTGCATTGCTCTGTAATATTTAATTTTCGAACAACTGGTATCAGAGCAAAAGGTATATTTGGCTGATAAACTCGCAAGAAAGAAGGGTTCCTGGTTCGAGTGGGAGCAATGGCGGAAGATGCTAAGTTTAGGGTTGAGAAATTTAACGGCCAAAACTTCCCTCTGTGGAAGATGCAGATGGAATATTATCTGTATCAGAAAGATCTGTACCTACCATTGAGCGGAAAAGCAAAGAAGCCGGCAGCCATGACAGACGCAAAATGGAACATTCTTGATAGAAAGGCACTCGGAACATTACGGTTGTGCCTTGCGGCGTCAGTCACCTTCAATATTTCGAAGAAAAAAACAACAGAGGGTATTATGTAGACGTTGGCGAAACTATATGAAAAACCCTCAGCGTCAAACAAGGTATTTCTTATGAAACGACTATTTAAAATGAAGATGTCAGAAGGTGGATCTGTTGCAGACCATTTGAATGATTTTAATACAGTTACCAGTCAGTTAAGTTCTGTAGGGATAAACTTTTATGATGAAGTTAGAGCTTTGTTATTCTTGTTCTCATTGCCAGAGAGTTGGAATGGTTTAGTAATGGCCATTAGTAACTCTGTCTCTGGATCTAGTACTTTAAAGTTTGATGATGTTGTTGGTGCTATCCTTAGCGAGGAAATGCAAAGGAAAAGCTCCGGTGAGACATCAGGTAATGCTTTGAGTGCAAAGTCTAGGGGAAGAAGAATGGAAAGAGGAAAGAGCTCGGGATATCGCAGTAAATCAAGGAAAGGCAGATCCAAGTCCAGATCAGGTATAGTGTGCTGGAAATGCGGAAAGAAAGGACACCTAAAGAAATACTGTAGATCTCGGAAGGGAAAAGAAGGAGACACACAGCAAAAAAAAAATCATGAAGCAAATGTGACAGGTGATGTGTTACAAGATTATTTGATTCTTTCTTTCGAAAATGTTACTGATTCTTGGGTTGTAGATTCAGGGGCTTCATTCCATGCCACACCTGATAAGAAAGATTTTCATGACTATGTTCAAGGAGATTTTGGACAAGTTCGTTTGGGTGATGATAAACCCTGTAAAATTGTTGGAATGGGTAAGGTTCTTGTAAAATATCAAAATGGAAACCAATGGCTACTAAAGGAGGTAAGGCATGTTCCAAATCTAAAGAAAAATCTGATTTCAACAGGGCAGTTAGGTGGTAAAGGTTGTGTGACAATTTTCGCAGATAAAGCTTGGAAGGTCACCAAAAGAGCCCTAGTAATAGCAAAAGGAGAAAAGGTTGGTACATTGTATTTATGTAATGGTATTTCTAACTCTGTTAATGCTTTAACTTCCAAAGGAGCAGATGCAGCACTATGGCATCATTGGCTCGGACATATGAGTAAGAAGGGGATGAAGATTCTTCACTCAAGAAATTTGTTGCCAGGTTTGAATAATGTTGATTTGGATTTCTGTGAGAATTGCATTTATGGAAAACAAAAGAGAGTCAGATTTCTCAGAGTTGGGAAAGAAAAGAAGAGTGAAAAATTAGAGCTTTTGCATACAGATGTATGGAGACCTGCTCAAGTATCATCTCTCGGTGGCTCTCATTATTATGTTACGTTTATTGAGGTTGCAACTAGAAAAACTTGGATTTATTGTATTCAAAATAAATCTGATGTATTTGATACTTTTAAGAAATGGAAAGCTTTGGTTGAGATTGAGACAGGAAAGAAGTTAAAGTGTCTCAGATCAGACAATGGAGGTGAATATTGCAGCAAAGAGTTTTATAGGTACTGTTCAGAGCATGGAATTCGTAGAGAGAAGACAGTTCCAAGAACACCACAAGAAAATGGTGTGTCAGAAAGGATGAACAGAACAATCATGGAGCGTGCAAGGTGCATGAGATTGCATGCGGGATTGCCTTTACAATTTTGGGCAGATGCTGTAGATACTGTTGTTTATCTAATAAACAGAGGGCCTTCAAGTTCCTTGGATGGTGGTATTCCAGAGGAAGCATGGACAGGTAAAAAGGTAAACTACTATTTTTTAAAGCCATTTCGTTGTGAGGCCTTTGTCCATATTAATAAAGAAAATATAACAAAGCTTGAGGCAAAATCAAAGAATTGTACCTTTATTGGATATGGTGCTAATGATTTTGGTTATCGCTTATATGATTATGAAAATCACAAAATCATTAGGAGCAAAGATGTAATATTCAATGAAAAGTTATTGTATAAGAATCAGTTGCATGAAAAGAAACAGGAAAAAGAAAGCAAGGAATACGTGGTTCTTGATGAGATAACTGAAAAAGTAAAGGTGCCTGAAAATGATAATAATCAACAACCACAACAACAACAACCACCACAACAGCAACAAGAACCTCAAACACCTGAAAGTGGTGTTAGAAGATCTACCAGAATAAGTAGACCCCCTGAACGATACTCTCCTTCATTATATTATTTATTGCTGACTGATTCTGGTGAACCTGAATGTTATGAAGAAGCAATGCAGGTTGAAAGCAGGAAGAAGTGGGAGTTAGCCATGGAAGAAGAGATGGACTGCTTAATGCATAACGAGACTTGGGACTTAGTCAGGTTGCCTGCAGGCAAAACTACATTAAAGAATAAATGGGTTTACAGGCTGAAGGAAAAAGATGGAGGAAAACAGAGGTACAAAGCTAGACTTGTAGTGAAGGGGTTTGCACAGAAGAAAGGTATTGATTTTGATGAAATATTTTCTCATGTTGTTAAGATGACTTCAATCGGAACTATCTTAATTCTTGTAGCAGCGGAATATTTACATCTTGAACAGTTAGATGTAAAGACAACATTTCTCCATGGAGATTTGGAGGAAGATATATGCATGCAGCAACCAGAAGGATATGAGGTCAAAGGGAAAGAAAAATTGGTGTGCAGGTTAAAGAAGAGTTTGTATGGCTTAAAACAGGGTCCAAGGCAGTGGTATTTAAATTTGACAAGTTTATGTCTGAACAAGGTTATACTAGATGTCACTCTGATCATTGTGTTTATCTAAAAAGGAAAAATGATGGCAGCTATATTATATTGTTATTTTATGTAGATGACATGCTTGTTGCAGGATCTAACATGCAGGAAATAAATGTGCTGAAAATAAAATTGGAAAATTTATTTGCAATGAAGGATTTGGGAGCTCCAAAACAAATCCTTGGTATGAGAATAACTAGAGACAGGAAAAATCACAAATTAACACTGTCTCAGAATGAGTACATACAAAAGGTGTTTAAAATATTTAATATGCAAAATGAAAAACCAGTTAATACAGCTTTTGCTAGCCATTTCAAACTTAGTAAGGAGATGTGCCCAAAGACCCAAGACTACATGGATTATATGTCTAAAGTCCCATATGCATCAGAAGTTGGAAGCTTAATGTATGCAATGGTCTACATAAGGCCTCATATTGCACATGCAGTGGGAGTTGTAAGTAGGTACATGAATAATCCAGGAAAAGAACACTGGATGGAAGTAAAATGAATTCTCAGATATTTGAGAGGTACCAGAAATCAAGCATTATGCTTTGGTGGTTTAAACATTGCTCTACAGGGATATGTTGATGCAGATATGGCAGGTGACAGAGATAACAGGAGGAGCACTACATATGTATTTACTGTAGGTGGAACAACTGTCAGTTGGGTTTCAAAAATCCAAAGTGTTGTTGCACTTTCAACAACAAAAGCAGAGTATGTTGCTGCTATAGATGCTAGTAAAGAAATAATTTGGTTACAAAGGCTTATGGGTGAATTGGGTAAGAAGCATGATATGGGCACGTTATACAGTGATAGCCAAAGTGCCATTCATCTTGCAAATAACTCAACATTTCATTCCAGGACTAAACACATACATCTCAAGTATCATTTCATACGGTCAGTATTGGAAGATGGAGAGTTGAAGCTGGAAAAGATACACGCTAGCCAGAATCCTGCAAATATGCTAACAAAAGTTGTAACCAGGGAGAAACTGAAAATGTGCTTAGTTTCAATTGGTCTTCAAGGATGATGATGAAGATGAGGAACAGTCAGGTCCAAAGAGGATTCATTTTCCAGAAAATGAAGTAGCGGTGGAGTTGCTACAATCAGTCTCCAAGTGGGAGATTGTTGGGTGTGGAGCTTGATTTTCTTCCTAATTCAGAGATCCTTGTTTTAGCTAGATGTATACCCCAGGAAAACTATACACCCTTGCACGCGGGGGGGTGTGGGGGGACTTGTCCCCCCCGCGGGGTCCGAGGGGGCCGATCCCCCTGGTTGGGTGGTCCGGGGGCCAGCGGTCCCCCGGTGGGGTTTTCGGGGGCAGCGCTCTCGAAGCCAAAAATAGATGTAAAATTGCCTTATAGAAGTAAAGTAATCTCTAGTCAATCTGGGCCGTTCATTAGGCGGATGATCTGACGGTAGAAGTTATGTTTAGTTTAGGGTTTTTTTCCCTAGAAGGCAACCCCTCGCTTTTATGAGGGTATTGTATTGCGGCTATGTAATGTATGTGTATTTCTGAGCGGGAATCAGATAGGGAGACTGTAAGAGAGAACAAAGGATATTACAGCGGATCTACTGTAGGTTTTGTCTCTTCATTTTGTTGGATAATAGAAAAAAAGGACTGGCTGTTTGGGGTGGATGTAGCCCAAACAGGGTGAACCACGTATATCTGTGTCTCTCTGGTTTTATGTGTTTTGTGTGCTTGTATTTTCTGCATATTTTATGTGTTGCATTGCTCTGTAATATTTAATTTTCCAACATGTTTAGTCCTAGAATGAAATGCTGAGTTCTTTGCAAGATGAATGGCACTTTGTCTATCACTGTATAATGTGCCCATATCATTCTTCTTACCCAATTCACCCATAAGCCTTTGTAACCAAATCATTTCTTTACTAGACTCTGTAGCAGCAACATACTCTGCTTCTATAACTTGTTGAAAGTGCAACAACACTTTGGATTTTTGAAACCCAAGTGATAGTTGTTCCACCTACAGTAAATACATATCCTATAGTGCTCCTCCTGTTATCTCTATCACCTGCCATATTTTCATCAACATATCCTTGTAGAGAAATGTTTGAACCACCAAATCATAATTCTTGATTTGTGGTACCTCTCAAATATCTGAGAATCCATTTTACTGCCATCCAATTTTATTTTCCTGGATTATTCATGTACCTGCTTACAAGTCCCACTGCATGTGCAATATCAGGCCTTGTGTAGACCATTGCATACATTAAGCTTCCAACTGCTGATGCATATGGAACTTTAGACATATAATCCATGTCTTCTTGGGTCTTTGGGCACATCTCCTTACTAAGTCTGAAATGGCTAGCAAAAGGTGTACTAACTGGTTTTACATTGTGCATATTAAATATTTTCAACACCTTTTGTATGTACTCATTCTGAGACAGTGTTAATTTTCGATTTTTCCTATCTCTGGTTATGCTCATAACAAGGATCTGTTCTGCAGCTCCCAAATCCTTCATTGCAAATGAATTTGCCAATTTTTGTTTGAGCACATTTATTTCCTACATGTTATACCCTACAAAAAGCATGTCATCTACATACAATAACAATATAATATAGCTGCCATAATTTTGCTTTTTCAGATAAACACAATGATCAGAGTGACATCTAGTATAACCTTGTTCAGACATAAACTTGTCAAATTTTAGATACCACTGCCTTGGAGCCTTTTTTAAGCCATACAAGCTCTTCTTTAACCTGCACACCAATTTTTATTTCCATTTAACCTCATATCCTTCTGGTTTTTGCATGTATATCTCTTCCTCCAAATCTCCATGGAGAAATGTTGTCTTTACATCTAACTGTTCAAGATGTAAATCTTCCACTGCTACAAGACTTAAGATAGTCCTGATTGAAGTCATCTTAACAACAGGATAAAATATTTCATCAAAATCAATACCTTTCTTCTGTGCAAACCCCTTCACCACAAATCTAGCTTTGTACCTCTGTTTTCCTCCATATTCTTCCTTCAGCCTGTAAACCCATTTATTATGCAATGTAGTTTTACCTGTAGGCAACCTGACTAAGTCCCAAGTCTGGTTATTCATTAAGGATTCCATCTCTTATTCCATGGATAGCTCTCACTTCTTCCTACTTTCAACCTGCATTGCTTCTTCATAACATTCGGGTTCACCAGAATCGGTCAGCAACAAATAATATAATGAAGGAGAGTATCGTTCAGGGGGTCTACTTATCTTGGTAGATCTTCTAACACCACTTTCAGGTGTTTGAGGTGCCTGTTGCTATTGTGGTGGTTGCTGCTGCTGTGGTTGTTGATTATTGTTATTTTCAGGAACCTTTACTTTTTCAGTTATCTCATCAAGAACCGTGTATTCCTTGCTTTCTTTTTCCTATTTCTTTTCCTGCAACTGATTCTTTTACAAGGCCTTTTCATTGAATATTACATCTCTGCTCCTAATGATTTTGTGATTTTCATAATCATATAAGCGATAACCAAAATAATTAACACCATATCCAATAAAGGTACATTTCTTTGATTTTGCCTCAAGCTTTGTTTTATTTTCTTTATTAATATGGACAAAGGCCTCACAACCAAAACGCTTTAAAAAAGAGTAGTTTACCTTTTTACCTGTCCATGCTTCCTTTGGAATACCACCATCCAAGGAACTTGAAGGCCCTCTGTTTATTAGATAAACAGTAGTATCTACAGCATTTGCCCAAAATTGTAAAGGCAATCTTGCATGCAATCTCATGCACCTTGCACGCTCCATGATTTTTCTGTTCATCCTTTCTGACACACCATTTTCTTGTGGTGTTCTTGGAACTGTCTTCTCTCTACGAATTCCATGCTCTGAACAGTACCTATCAAACTCTTTTCTACAATATTCACCTCCATTGTCTGATTTGAAACACTTCAACTTCTTTCCTGTCTCAATCTCAACCAAAGCTTTCCATTTCTTGAAAGTATCAAATACATCAAATTTATTTTGAATATAATAAATCCAAGTTTTTCTAGTTGCATCATCAATAAACGTAACATAATAGCGATAGCCACCGAGAGATGATACCTAAGCAGGTCCCCATACATCTGTATGCACAAGCTCCAATTTTTCGCTCTTCTTTTCTTTCCCAACTCTGAGAAAACTGACTCTCTTTTGTTTTCCATAAATGCAATTTTCATAGAAATCCAAATCAACATTCTTCAAACCTGGCAACAAATTTCTTGAGTGAAGAATATTCATCCCCTTCTCACTCATGTGTCTGAGCCTATGATGCCATAATGCTGCATCTGCTCCTTTGGAAGTTAAAGCATTAATAGAGTTAGAAATACCATTGCATAAATACAATGTACCAACCTTTTCGCCTTTTGCTATTACTAGGGCTCATTTGGTGACCTTCCAAGCTTTATCTGTGAATTTTGTCACACAACCTTCACTGCCTAACTGCCCTGTCGAAATCATATTTTTCTTTAGATCTGGAACATGCCTTACCTCTTTTAATAGCCATTGGTTTCCATTCTGCTGTTTTAAAATAACCTTACCCATTCCAACAATTTTACAGGGTTTATCATCACCCAAACAAACTTGTCCAAAATCTCCTTGAACATAGTCATGAAAATATTTCTTATCAAGTGTGGCATGGAATGAGGCCCCTGAATCTACAACCCAAGAATCAATAACATTTTCGAAAGAAAGAATCAAAGCATCTTGTAACACATCACTTGTCACATTTGCTTCATGATTGTTTTCTTGTTGAGCATCTCCTTCTTTTCCCTTCTGAGATCTACAGTCTTTCTTTAGGTGTCCTTTCTTTCCGCATTTCCAGCACACTATCCCCGATCTAGACTTGGATCTGCCTTTTCTTGATTTACTGTGATATCCTGAGCTCTTTCCTCTTTCCATTCTCCTTCCCCTAGACTCTGCACTCAAAGCATTACCTGATGTCTCACTGGAGCTTTTCCGTCGCATTTCCTCCCTAAGGATAGCACCGACAACATCAAAAAACTTTAAAGTACTAGATCCAAAGACAGAGTTACTAATGGCCATAGCTAAACCATTCCAGCTTTCTGTCAATGAGCACAGAAATAAAATAGCCCTAACTTCATCATCAAAGTTTACCCCTACAGAACTTAGCTGACTGGTAACTATATTAAAATCATTTAAATGGTCTGCAATAGATCCACCTTCCGACATCTTCATATTAAATAGTCCTTTCATAAGAAATACCTTGTTTGAGGCTGAGGGTTTTTCATATAGTTTCTCCAACGTCTGCATCAAACCCTCTATTTTTGTTTCCTTCGAAATATTGAAGGCAACTGATGCCGTAAGGCACAACCGTACTGTTCCGAGTGCCTTTCTATCGAGAATGTTCCATTTCGCGTCTGTCATGGCCACCGGCTTCTTTGTTTTTCCGCTCAATGGTAGGTACAGATCTTTCTGATACAGATAATCTTCCATCTACATCTTCGACAGAAGGAAGTTTTGGCCATTAAATTTCTCGACCCTAAACTTACCATCTTCCGCCATTGCTCCCACTCGAACCAGGAACCCTTCTTTTCTGCGAGTTTATCAGCCAAATATACCTTCGGCTCTGATACCAGTTGTTAGAAAAATTATATATTATGGAGCAATGCAACACATAAAATATGTGGAAAATACAAGCACAAAAAACACATAAAATCAGAGAGACACAGATATACGTGGTTCACCCAGTTTGGGCTACGTCCACCCCGAATAGCCAGTCCTTTCTTTCTATTATCCAGCAAAATGAAGAGACAAAACCTACAACAGATCTGCTGCAATATCCTTTATTCTCCCTCATAATCTCCCTATCTATTTCCCGCTCAGAGAATACACATGTAATACTCAGCCACAATAAAATACCCTCATACAAAGAGAGGGGTTGCCTTCTAGGGCAAAAAAAACCCTAAACTAAACATAACTTCTACCGTCAGATCATCCGCCTAATGAACGGCCCAGATTGACTAGAAATTACTATACTTTTAAAAGGAAATTTTACATCTGTTTTTAGCTTCGGGGGCGCTGCCCCTGAAACCCCTGCCGGGGGACCGTTGGCCCTCGAACCACCCAACCAGGGGGTCAGTACCCCCTTGCTGCAAGGGTGTACAGTTTTCTTGGGGTATACATCCAGCTAAAACAAGGATCTCTAAATCAGGATGAAAATCAGGCTCCACACCCAACAAATGTATGGTTCAATGTTTATCATATTTTTATTGATATTTCTTTATGTAGAGATCATTTTCTACATTTCCCTTTCTGAATCCTTGTTGCTGCAAGTACCTATCAAATATTTAGTACCAAGATCTAGGGGCTTGCTTGAGTCCATATGGGGATTTCTTTAATCTAAAAATATAATATTCATCTTTTGATAATAATATTCCTTTTGGTTTTTCTATGTATACTTCTTCTTCTATCTCCCCATTAAGAAAATTCTCTTTTACACCCATCTGATACAATTTGATTTGTTTAAAGCATGCATAGGCCAAGAGCATTATGATTGCTTCAATTCTAGCTATTGGAGTAAAGGTTTCTTCAAAGTATGTCCCTTCAACTTGGGAATATCCTTTAGATTCTAGCCTTTCTTTGTTTCTAGCCACGTTTCTATCTTCATGTAGTTCTTTTTTTTAGACCCATTTTGTATTGTTCACGTTTTTTTTCTTGGGTATTGTAACAAGCTCCCATGTATCATTCTTCTATATTTGAGTTGTTTATTCTTCCATGGCCTTAATTCAATTTTTATCATTTCTATATTCCTCAAATCTACTTGGTTAAATTGTGGAAAATAGTGATATATGCCCTTGATCTAGTGTTTTTTCTTGTTTTATTCTTCTCGTTTCTACTCTTGCACTATTTTCCCCAATGATTTTTTCTGGTGGATGATTCTTTTGATACTAGCATTTAGGTGTCCTGGGAGGTGTTTGGAAATCTTGTTGGTTATCTAATTCTTCTTTTTTTTCTCTGGCTACTTCTCTTCTTGGTTTTCCTATTCTTCTTTTTCTTTGGTTCTTCCTCTCCATGTTATTCAAATATGTGTGAATTTTTTCTTTCCTTATTGGTCTTCAACAAGTTTGTTTCATCAATTTTTACATTGGTGATTTCTACTATCTTGTTGAGTATAAGATTGTAGCACTTGTATGATTTGATTTTACATGAGTACTCAACAATTATTCCTTCATATGTCTAGGAGTCAAACTTTCCTAACTTTTGGTCATCTCGTTTTATGTAACATTTGCTTCAAAATATTCTGAAGTTCTTAACACTAGCTAGCATTCCCTTTCACAATTCAAAAGGAGTGTTGTCATTGTTTCTTATGAGAAATCGTCTATTCAAAATGTCAACGTTTATACATACTACTTGTACCCAAAAGATATTACTTTGCTTGGATTCATGCAACAAAGTTCCGACTATCTCTTCCACAATTTTGTTATTTCTTTCAACCACTCAATTTTTTTGAGGAGTTTTAGCTATTGAGACGTGTCTTCTTATTCAAAGTTATTCACAATTGTCATTAATTCATCTGAAATAATTTTTCCTCCATTATATGATCTCAAACATTTGATTTTCAAATCGGTTTCATTTTCAACAAGTTCCTTGAATATTTTAAAATTTTCAAAATATTTTGAACTTATTTTTAAGAAAAAAAACCCAGGTTATCCTTGTGTAGTCATCATTAAGAAACATGAATTATTGTTTTCTATGTAGTCCTTTTTCTCTTGTTGGCCCACATAAACCAATATGTACAAGTTCTATTGGTTTTATTGTGGAATGTTCCTTAGTTTTGAACTCAACTCTTGTTTTTTTCCATGATGATAATGCTTGCACATGGTATTTGAAGGCATTTTAATTTCAATAATATTCCTCACAACATCATTCTTAATGATATTGACAAGATTGTCAGTGTGTATATTCCCAATTTTCTATGGGAAATCCAAATTTCATCTTCCTTCCATAGGAAACAAATTTCCTTTCCAATCTCATTTAAGATGTATATGTTGTTTGGAGTTCTTATTGTTGTTGGGACCTATTTCCCTAATCCTTATTTCCTTATTTCAAATTCTTTTGAATTGAATATAAGTGTGTGTCCCTGATCACACAATTTGTTAACACTTAGAAAATTATGCTTCATATCTTCAACAAGTAAAACATTTTCTGCCACCACGTCTTATCTTCCAGGGCTAATTGTGCCTTTCCCTATAATTTTGGCAGAGTTATCATTACTTAAAGTGAAATATCCTTCTTTTTCTTTCGTCAATGTTACAAATATATTTTTATCTCTAGTCATATGCTTTGAAAAACCACTATCAATGTACCATTGATTTTTTATGCTTTTGGCTTGCAAAGAAAAACCACATACCTCAACCTTCAAATCTTCTTGCTTCCTTTTCCAAGTTCTTGGTTTCCCCCCCGTATGATGGAGAAAAAACTACCTTGTTTCCCTTGATGTAACTATAAAATTTCTTCTACAATTTTTGGCTACGTGTCCAAAATTATCACATTTTTAACATTCAATTTCATAAATAAGAGCGCCAAAACTATTATAATATATTTTGAAGACCTCACTAGATTTTATATCATAATTTCCTTCATAGTAATTCTTTGTACTTTTATATCTATTTATTATATTTATACCATTTTCAAAGGATCTAGAATTTATAGCCTTATGCCTAAAAATTATTACAGTAATAACACAAGCCAAGAAAAATATTTTGGTACTAAAGTGTAGGTGGTCTTCTTGATGGTGTTGTTATTATAAAGTCATTATATTATTCTTGAATCTTATTCATTGATGGTTGTTTTATGTCCTCCTTTAGTGGCTTGTATTCTTCCTTCTTGATGGGACCCTTAATTGCATCAACATAACTTCCTTGCTTTGCTTCATTTTCCATCATCATAGAGCTTGAAACATTATCAATATTATTTTGTTTATATCCTAGTCCAAACATGTCATTGAATGATTTTTGGTTATTGATAATTTCATCTAGTATTTTGGTGAAATTGTCAAAATTTAGTTGGATATCCTTATGTAGTTCCTTTTCAAAGGAGGCTATCTCAAATTTTGGATTCTTGTTTATTCTCTCTTTCTCTTCCAACTATCTCCTGAGTGTTTATTCAATATTTTGGATTCTTCTAATTGTAATTTCATATTTTTGATAGTCTGCATAGTCTCTTTAGAGTTCATACTGGGACTTTTTAAACATTGATTTAGTTTCTTCACCTCTTCCTTGATTATGATATTTCTTCCTTATTCTTATCATATATATCCTAAGGTACTAACCAATTTTACCTCAAGACTTCTTATTCTTCTTCTTCTTCATAATTGACTTCATGATTTTTAGGAGTTTCATTATGAGTATCTAATTCCATGAAGAGAACTCTATCATAATCATTGCCACTATCGTCATCTTCATCAAATGACTACTATATTCTCTTGAATAAATACTTTTCTTCTTGAATATTTTTCCGTTGTTCTTTCCTTTGTTTATTTCATGATATTTGTTTTCATTTTTTATAACTTTCTTCATCATCACTATATGATCCCTTTGCACAAGGATATTTAGAATTAAAATGACCAATTCTACCACATTCAAAACATTTAAAAGGAAGCTTACCTTTATATTTTCCAGTTCCTCTTTTCAAATTTGGCATAAAGTTGGCTTCTTCTTCATTGTATAAATCATCACAATAACTAGAGCTTACTTTTTATTTTTGATTTTTCTTCGTTGTCGTCTTGGAGGTCTTGAAAGTCACTTCCCTTCTAGATGAATTTTTATTTTATGTCCTCATTGCACTAGCTGTAATAATTCCATGTAACTCATCCACGCTCAACAAAGCTAGATATTGTCTTTCTTCTAAAGCTTAGATTTTAGAATCAAAACTCAATGGGAGAGAACTTAGTATCTTTTGAACGAAGAATCTATTTGAGATTTTCTCTTCTAGTCCTCTCATAATATTCACTATCTCATCAACTCGTAGAAATTAAGATATAATATATTCATATTCCCACATCTTAAGGTATTCAAATTTTCCTCTATAAGTTTGAAGCTTGGCCCCTTTGACTTTTTCATCTCCTTCTTACACATTCTTGAGCTTGTCCCATATTTCCTTTGCTGATTCACAATGTAGAACCTTGAAAAATTATAATCTTGTCATCCCTCCTAGAATGATATACATAATCTTTGAATTACTTCCATAGAGTCTTTTTCCAACCAAATCAGTAGGAGTGGAAGTTGGTTCCTTATATTAATTTAGAGAAACTTTCCAAACATAAACACCCACTACAAGGAAAAGACCCTCTAGTGGAGGTTATAAAGGAGGATTTTAGTGTTATAAAATTGGCCAAAATTGTAAAAAAAAAAATTGATGCAACATCTGTTTTCGGTAACGGACGTTTTGGTGGAGCTTATAATGGAATTTCAACATAACTAAAAAAACCTGGGCAGCTGGAGGTTTTTATAGATGTTTTTCTCATCGGTGTGCACATCAGGTGTGAATGCACCAATTTGTTTTACTGTGTATGCACTGGTACTGTAAACATACCAAGCATTGGGATGGATTACAAATTTCGGACGCCCCGAGGTGTTTAGAAACGTCCCAATGCGTGTCACCCAACAAGACGCACTGGGTTGATGGAAGGTGCATGCACCGAGCCATTAAGGTGTAAAATCGCATTGGTTTGTCTAGGTGCTAAAATGAACTAGGCAGTTAAGTTATAAAAATGCATTGGTGCGTTAAAGGAAAACTGTACTGATGCATGCAACATCTATCAGACTGTCCGAGTAGTAGTTTTCGATAAAGAGCACTAGGTGTTCTAATTGGTATTGGTATTTTTCTGGTACCCATAGGTTGTAAAAACACATAGGTGCACAGTATCATATAAACACACTAATGCACAGTAACTAACATGCACAAGTGTTCATTTTGTATTTTTTAGAAACATCGACCTGTGACAGTGCAATTATTGTGATTTTTTAAAATTCATTATTCATCAAAAGTCGACACATATATTATAACAGTATTCATATAAATTAAATTTTTATTAGTGCATTTGAATGTGATGTTTGGTTTAATTTATAATATCATATCATCAAATTTCGTGTTAGGTCCCTATATTACTAGTATAGTCCCTTATTGTTGTTAGTGTAAACCCCTTATTGTTATTATTGTACCCCTATAACCCCCATATTGTTATTATTTTTCCCTTAAATTATTATTGTTAGGTCGGCTAGGATTACATTGTGGCCCCACTAGGATTACATTATGGCCCCATGGACTCCTATATATAGAAAGGAGGTTTTGTAATTTATATCATCCAAGAATTGTTCATTAATGTAATGTATTGAAGGTTGCCCCCTTGAAGTGGCTTATTTATAAGGCGTTGATATCTCTTTTTTTCTATTTTTGGAGCTAGTTACACAAAATTTGGTATTAGAGCTTTGGATTCTAGGGTTTCGTTGTTCCAAATAGGTCATCGTGGAAGTTTTTCTATAAAAAAATTTTCTACGAAGCTTCAGAAGCTGAAATTTTTAGGGTGTGAAGCCGAAATCCTGAGGAACATCGTCAAAAAATTTTAGATCTTGGTTCACAATATTTTCGGAGATATGATCTGTGGAAGTTAGGTCTTTTTGCAGGCTCCTCAATTTAATCTAAACAGGTCATCGTGGAATTTTCGCTATAACTTTTTTTCTACAAAGGTTTAGAATCTGAAATTTTTAGGGCACGAAGATGAAATCCTGAGCAAACCCGTTGAAAAATTTCAGAGCTTGGTTCGCACTATTTTCGGAGATATGATCTGTGGAAGGTAGTGATTTTTCAGGCTCCTGAATTTCATCTCAAAGAGGTGATTGTGGGAAAATATTCATAACTCTCTCTCTGAGCATCGGATTGGAGTGCCGTAAAAATTGGTCGCAAGTACACAGAATTTAGTTGCTTTTCTATAAATTTCAGAGCTAAAAGACGAAACAGTGACATGTGGCAAGTCATACAAGTTCGCTCTACTGAATCAATCCATAATTAGGTCATTGTGGGAGATTGGACGTAACTTTGTCTTGGAGAATACAAATCAAGTCAGACCTGTGGCATTTGAAAGATAATTCAGAAGGCTACCTCAGTGCCCAATTTCAGATATTGAAGAGCACCAATCACAGAGATAATCCAATTTCAATATCGAGCTCCTCAAAAGCAAGAAAAAGGTGTGTATTTTTTTTTCCGAATTGCATAAGTCTTGTTTGAAGAATCAATTTGAATTGATTACAAGGGCATATTGTAGAATAGATATTAATATTGGGTTCTAAAAAATTCCCTGTAAAAATAATTCAACACCCATTAAGCCTTCAAAAGGCTCTACTATGACAAATGAATATGAAGAATTGCAACATGATGTATCAAAATTACAAGAGCAAGTGCACCAAATTTCGCTCTCGCAAAGAGCAGCAAAAAATGAAATGGAAGTTTTGAAGAAAGGCATGGAAGCGAAGATGGATGGTTTGAATAATAATATGGATGGTTTGAAGAAAGGCGTGGAATCTAAGATAGATGGCATGGAATCTAAGATGGATGACATGGAAGCTAAAATGGAAAATATGAAGAATGATCTAAAAGCAGACATGGAAGGTTTGACAAAGTTGATACAAGAAATGTTTCCTAATGGTTAAAAGATAGTAGAGGAAACTCATGATGAGAACAAAATAAATGTTAATCGTGATTTCATAAATTCTAATGTTGGCGGGAAGAACCACCATATTCCAAAAATGGATATGAGGAAGTTTGATGGAAAGGATCCTGTAACATGGATACTATAGATGGAGAAATATTTTGATCTCCATAATGTGTAAAACACACAAAAGGTACGCATTGCAACTTTACATTTAGAAAAAAATATATTTGTATGGTATCGATGGCTTTTCTCTCGTAAAAAAATTGTCACTTGGTCAATTTTTACGGAGGAAATGATAGCACATTATGAGGATACAAAGAGAAACACCTTCTTTAGCCAATTGATAAATCTCAAACAAAAGGGCTTGGTGGGGGAGCACATTGAGGACTTCCAAAAATTGAATATAAGGGTAATTGATATTCCAGAGGAACACAGGATTGATCTCTTCATAGGTACTTTAAAGGATAACATCCAACATGAAGTTCGAGTTTTGGAACCTGATTCATTGGAGAAGGCATTCAGGTTGGCAAGAAAAATTGACTGTAAAATTATGGCGACAAGGAAGCCTACCACTCACTTCTATAAAGAAGGAAGTGTTGCTACGCCTAGATTTCCACAACCTACAAGGTTGACACCACAAAAATTGGAAGAAAAAAGAGAAAAAGGGCTTTGCTACAGTTGTGATAGAAAATACAATAAAGGTCATAAGTGTGCTGAGAAGAAATTATTTTACATAGACTGTGAAGAGGAAGAAGAAAATAAACAAGAAGAGGATATACACCAGGAACCAACCCTAGAAGAGGAAGAAATGATTCCAACCATATTGTGTAATGCATTGGCAGGAATTACCACTCCTCAAACTCTCAAGATAGAAGTACATATCAAGAAGAAAAAGGTAATAGTGTTGATTGATTCAGGTAGCACCCATAATTTTATTCATTGTAAGGTAGCCAAGGAATTGAATTGTTTCCTATACCCATCACTAGAATGTCAAGTGATGGTTGCAAATGGAGGAACTATAAATTGCTCTGGAAAATGCCATAATATCAAGCTAACCATGGGGGAATATGTATTGACTAGTCCAATGCTTTCCATTCCTATGGGAGGTGCTGATGTTGTACTAGGAGTACAATGGTTACAATATTTAGGGACGGTAGCTTTTAATTTTCAAGAACTTTTCTTGAAATTTTTTTCAGAAGGAAAGGAAGTTGAATTACGGGGTATTGCGGGGAAGCCAAGAAAGATAATAAGCTATAATTTCATGACAAAGCTTCTAAAGAAAGAACAATGATGTGTAATTGCACAATTATGCTCACTAGAAGTTCCAACATCAAAATCATCTATTTCTGCAGATCTCCAACAAGTCTTGGACAATCATTCCAAGGTGTTTGAAACTCCCAAAGGACTCCCACCTATTCGTGATCATGATCATGCTATTCATTTGATTCCGGGAAGTGTTCCTCCAAACATCAGGCCTTATAGATATCCTTATGTCCAAAAGAGCGAAATTGAACGTATGATTGCAGAAATGTTAGAGGCAGGTATAATTCAACCTAGTCAAATTTATTTCTCTGCTCCTGTAGTATTGGTACACAAGAAGGATGGATCATGGCGCATGTGTCCGGATTATAGGGAGCTCAATAAGCTCACCATTAAAGATAAATTTCCCATTCCTGTGATTGATGAATTATTGGATGAATTACATGGAGCAATTTATTTTACCAAGTTGGATCTTTGTTCGGGATATCATCAAATTAGAATGAAGACTGAAGATATTCCAAAAACAGCATTTCGAACTCATGAGGGTCATTATGAATTTTTGGTCATGCCTTTTGGCCTTACCAATGCACCTTCTACATTTCAAGGGTTGATGAATTCCATTTTCAAACCCTTCCTTAGAAAATTTGTGCTAGTATTTTTTGATGATATACTAATCTACAGCAGGTCTTGGAAGGATCATTTTGAACATGTTGACAGGGTGCTCAAACTATTGCAGGAGAAACAATTATATGCAAAAACATCCAAATGTTTCTTTGGAGTACAAGAGGTGGAATATCTAGGTCATATTGTATCTCACGAGGGTGTTAAAGTAGACCCTAACAAAATTAAAGCCATTAAGGAATGGAAAGTCCCCACAACCATAAAGCAGTTGTGAGGATTTCTCGAGTTAATAGGGTATTATCACAAGTTTGTTAAGAATTATGGGAGAATAGCAGCACCTCTAACAACATTATTGAAGAAAGATGCATTTTCATGGACTCCTGAAGCAACTAAGGCCTTTGAACATCTTAAAGAGGCGATGTGCCTAGCACCGGTCTTAGCTACGCCAGACTTCACAAAAACCTTTATTGTGGAATGTGATGCCTCAGGAAATGGAATTGGTGCAGTTTTAATGCAGGAAGGAACACCCATTGCTTTTGAAAGTCGTCCAATCAAAGGAAAGTATTTACAAAAACCTATTTATGAGAAGGAAATGTTAGCAATACTGCATGCACTAAAGAAATGGCGAACTTACCTAATGGGAAGGCTCTTCAAGGTAAAAACTGATCATGATAGCCTTAAACAGTTTTGGAACAAAGATCATCTTTATAAGAGTAGCAAAAATGGGTCACAAAGATGTTGGGTTATGACTTTGAAATAATCTACAAAAAAGAGAAGCTTAATGTTGTTGCAAATGCACTCTCAAGAAAGAATGAAGAGGTGGAAGCATTGCTTTGTGCCATTTCTATTATTCAACTAGATTGGATAACTGAAGCAAGAGATGAATGGAAGAAGGAAAAAGAAGTATGGACACTCATTCAAAATTTGCAGCAAGATCCTAGTACATCTGATACATTTAGTTGGAAAAATGATTCTTTATGGTACAAAGATCGCTTATATCTTTGTAAGAATTCCCAACTAAAACAAAAGATTCTTTTGGAATTGCACACTTCTCCTTTAGGAGGACACTCATGATTTTTAAAAACTTACCACAGGGTGAAGAAAGAATTTTTTTGGAATGGCCTTAAATCTTATATTCAAAAGTTTGTGGCAGAATGTTTGGTTTTCCAGCAGAATAAAGTTGAGACAATTAAGACCCCGGGACTTCTACAATCTTTATCCATTCCAAGTCAACGTTGGGAGGAGATTTAAATAGATTTTATCACAAGTTTACCTAAGTCTGAAGGAAAGAGTGTCATCATGGTGGTAGTTGATAGACTTACCAAGTATGCACACTTTTGTGCATTATCTCATCCATTTAAAGCAAGTACAGTTGCTACTACATTCATGGACACAATTCAAAAGCTACATGGAAACCCAAGGGTTATTGTGAGCGACAGAGATCCCATTTTTACTGGAAATATTTGGACGGAGTTATTTTCTTGCTTGGGTACTCAATTAGCTCATAGCTCATCTTATCATCCTCAATCTGATGGTCAAACTAAGATAGTAAATAAATTTTTGGAAGGATATCTTCGGTGTTTTGTATCTGATAAACAAACAAAATGGGTCAAGTGGTTACCTCTCGCTGAATGGTGGTATAACACTTCCTTCCATACTGCAGCAAAAATGACCCCATTTATGGCACTTTATGAATATCATCCACCATCCATCACATCATATTTAAGGGAAAATTCGAAGGTTCAAGCAGTGGAAGATCACATCGAGCATCAGCAAGAAGTTCTCCAACTCTTAAAGGATAACCTGAATTTGGCACAAAATCGAATGAAACAACGGGCAGATCAACATCGCAGCGAGAGAAGTTTTGATGTAGGAGATTGGGTATTTTTACGGCTACAACCATACAAACAAATGTCCCTCAAGCAAGCTAAGAAGGATAATAAATTATCGCCAAAGTACTATGGTCATTACAAGGTGTTGCAAAATATTGGTACTATGGCATACAAATTGGAGCTTCCTGCTTCTTCACGAGTGCATCCAATTTTCCATGTTTCATGCTTATAGAAGGTTATAGGTGGAAATCTTCCAGTTCAAATAATATTGCCAGAACTTGATGAGGAAGGAAGAATCATATTGGAACCTGAAGCGGTCACGAAAACAAGAACTCGACAGCTATGGAATCAATCAATTTCATAGTATCTCATCAAGTGGAAGAACTTACCCACTGAAGATTCTACATGGGAGGATGATAATTTTATACAGAAGCACCCAGAGCTACTTAAGCGTTGAGGACAACACTTTTTTGAAGGAGAGGGGCATGTTAGGTCCCTATATTACTAGTATAGTCCCTTATTGTTGTTAGTGTAACCCCCTTATTGTTATTATTGTACCCCTGTAACCCCCATATTGTTATTATTGTGCCCTTAAATTATTATTGTTAAGTCGGCTAGGATTACATTGTGGCCCCACTAGGATTACATTATGGCCCCATGGACTCCTATATATAGAAAGGAGGTTTTGTAATTTGTATCATCCAAAAATTGTTCATTCATGTAATGTATTGGAGGTTTCCCCCTCGAAGTGGCTTATTTCTAAGGCGTTGATATCTCTTTTCTTCTATTTTTGGAGCTGGTTACACAACATTTCACATCTCTTAATTATAATATTTAATAAGTGGTGTAACATTTCACAGTGACAATGGAGAATGCAATAAAATAAATTAAAATGTATTTTATTATATATATATATATATATATATATATATATATATATATATATATATATATATATATATATATATATATATATAAGACACTCTTTTTCATACAAAATGGGACAGTTATTGGTATCCCTTTGTATTTCAATTGGGACACTATGTCCATTACATTAAACAAAATGTCTGATTTCATAAACAATATTTCAAAAAATACAACACCTTGCTTTGATATCCAAACATATTGATCATCATTATTCACTGGAACTGTTGTTACTGCTCAAGCTACTTCCATGACTTGGGTTATTTGGAGGAATGTTTTTCATGTGTTGATTGTTTTCTTCTTCTTCAAGTTCCATCAACAAACATACACATAAAGTGTAATGAGTGTATATACATTGGTGAGAATAATGAAAATTTCAATATTAAATAATATACATCAATACAAATCGAAAAGAAATGTACCATAGCAAGAATTGACTCGTGAACTATACACATTCTTTCAAAACCAAATTTCACGTCATCTCTCAACAATTCATTTGTTGGCGCAATTCCATACTTTTTTTCCTGTAAGTTTTAAACCCCATAAGAAATAATAGATTTAATATAATTTTTTTTTGTTCTATTAATTATAGACGAAGCTAAGTAAAACAAGATAGATGCTTACAAATTCCACAATTAATTTTTGATATGCCAACATATACTGATAACCCATATTTAACCCAATGTCAATCAATTCTGCTAATGGTTATTCTTTGTATGTTAGTACTTGTTTAAAGACATTAAATGATGACTGTTGTAAAACAATTTAATAAATACAAAAATGAAATCTAGTTAAGTTGTTATAAGGAAGTAACAATTACTCACAAACATAGATATCAGCCCTTTTCTTCATTGTCGTCCTATTTTATGTGCTAAATGGGTTCCATTTTCTTTTCTTTTTAGCCAGAAAATACTTGAAAATTAATATTTAATGCTAAATTGTTTATTTATTGTACCTAATCGAAAAATTAAATGATTACATATTACATTTGAAGCACGTTGTTGTTGAGATGGCTCCTCGTGCAATGCAATTATGTCCATTTCTTTGACCATTTTCTTGTACACCTTTTTGGTCATTCCTACTAGCATATTTCTGATATCAACTCGTTCATCCTTTGAGATTTTCATAATCTTCCTGAAAATGTAACATGGCAATAAAATATTTAATTTTTATATTGATTTATGAAAAGTAAATATAACAAAAGTGATATTTATAAATGATTTCTTTCTGGTAATATATACATATAATTTTAGAAAAAAATTTAAAGGAATATTTTCCTTCTTTTTTGTTGTTGTACGTTTTTGCTATTAAAATTCTGACATGTCTCATTGACCAATTCTCTGGAAACGCATCCTGTAGTTTAAATAAAATTTGGTTCTTGGAATAATTAGATTTATTTTTGTATTTTAAGTGGAAATAACGTCTACACATTCGTTCCACTAGATCCCTCAAAGTTTTGTAAAAGTTTTCCCCCCTTTCTTTAACCTCCAACACCACTCCAGATGAGCTAAGGAGCAACTCATTTTCATTTGCATGTTCTAAGGAGAAATTCATTTTCATTTTCATTTTATTCGTTGTTGGTCCCTGTAGAACATTAAACATATGTGAATTAATAGATTTTTTGAAACATGTTATCTAATATTTGTAAGTATATTATTAATGAAAATTCAAAAAATAAACTCATATTGGATCAATAATATTTTTTCATTCACGTGATTCATCCTTCTGCAATTTTTCCATCAATATTTTACACTCTTATGGTCTTAGGTCAGAAATAATCTTATTGAGATTCATCATTTTGTGGCTCTGCATGATACACAGTAAACAATACATATTAGTTAAACTTACATATAGCTCAAAAATAATAATTTTTGTAAATAATTTACAAAGAACTTTCCCTTTTTGCTTTTCTCGATGTGTTATCAGTGTTTTTGTTACTTGAACTCTTGTCAACTATTTATTTATCAATATGAAACCTGTACCATACCGTTCATTAATATATTTTATAAATAAATTACATACTTTCCAGGTAAAAAAAAAAAAATTCAAGAAAACAATGTGCTTTTACCAAAGTACGCACCGAACGCAGCATGGTAGGTTCTTATCAACGCACCGCCAATATAGTAGAAACATCGTACAATGCTCTTTGTCAACAAGGAGACCCAGTGTGTTATATGTAAACTAGTGCACCGATTAACACAAACATAAATTAATAAAAGATGTTTTTATCTAATAGTGTTTTCTGTCAGTACGCGACCAGTGCGCTATACTGCAATAGCGCACCTATGCATTATTTTAAATAGGGTGCACCGATTAAAAAACATCTATTTTTTTTAAATCGTGCAAGGGCCAACATGGATTGGGATCTAACTCTGCAAGTGGTCTCGTAGGTTAGATGTCATACACACACACACATATATATATATATACAAACCTTGTAAATCTAAAATAAAAATCCCTAATTGTGAAGTCACATAAACAAGAAGAAGCAAAAGTTTAACATAAGAATGGATTTTTTTATATTTTTTTTCCTGAAAATGCATGTAAAATTTAAATTTTTTACTATGCATGTATTAAATCCAACAGAAAATGTAAAAAAACTATTATTATAGTAAAATTTAACAATTTTACTATTCTACATGTTTTTTGTGCGAATCACCAGATGTTTCAAAATTTTGATTCTCTGAATAGTGTTATTATTCGAAAGTATTTTGTTGCTCCACAGTGCTCCCATGTTCTCTTGCTCCAGGTATGTCTCTTGGGAAAATCCCTCCCTGAATTTTTTTGCAAAAATAATGAAATAGTGAATATATTTTACTATTTAAAGAAAAATTTTATGAAGTAGTGAATATATTTTACTGTTTTTTTCACTTCAAAAAGTTGAAGTTGCGCTTTTTTTATTTTCGGATTTTCGGTGCGTTTTTTAACTAACAGCACTGGTGCGTCATTAATAAAACCACATCAGTGCGCAGTAATTAAAATGCACTGGTGTGGTTAATAGTAAATTAGCACTGATAACAATAAATCCATTTTTAAGGCACCGAAATTAATTTTAGATATATTGTACACAAAAATTTATTGTTAATTTTGCTCAAATGCAGGGAGAGAATCTCATAGTTATATCAAATGTATAATTATTCAAAATCTAGCTTGTTCCATAATATTTCTCAAATTCCATCGCGGAGTTCTCCCTATCCATATTGAGACGTAATTACTTTAGATTTTATTTATATTTTTATTATCTAATTGAATTTATTTATTTTATCCATGTCATTCAGCTGAATAAAATTAATGTATACAAATTTGAAGGTTCATGCATATTCAGAATCGATTTCAGATGCAAAAAATATTCAAATAGCTCCAAAACGTTGGAAGCTATTATCAGGAGCAACATAATGCAAGGCACATTTGGTAGATGAAAATGGTCAGCCACTTCATCCTACCAATTATAACATTGCATCTTCTAGCCACAATCCTAGGACAATGATGGTAATAATAATTTTTTGGTATATTAATGTAATTATTTCAAATTCAAACCAATTAATCATGCATTGTCGACATGCTTATTAATTGATATCATCGATTTTGTACTAATCATGTTCAAATATATTTTTTGAAATTATTAGGATTCTAGTGATGATGAGCGACCTACCTACCATCTTCCGTTGCACCCCATGAAAATTTCAAATCGATAGAAGGCTTAATTAAGAGAAAAAATAGGAGAAGAACGATACGAAGAATGGTTGAATCAACCACCTATTCAATTCCCACTATGTCCAGATTCACCAATTAGGAATGACTACAACAATAGTAGTTCTTCACAAGCTGGAAATGGAGAAAATCAAATAGAGGTTGGTATGGATAATTACTTAAGGGATACGACTTCCATGGAGATAATGTTGTTAGATGCATTCCAAAATTATGATCAACTAGGGGATGATACTCATATCGTTGATACCTTTTTCGAAAACCTTAAATTTACTTCCACCACCCCTCTCTTTGGACCTGGCGATCAGTCAAAGTCTACCCAGTTGGGGACAACGATGTTACCGTACAACTTTAAAGCAAAGTTTGGCTTGTCGAATGCATGTTTCTCAGAAATTTTGAGGTAATTGACTATAAAGTCCCTTATATTTTGATAAATATGATCACACAATTAACATTACAAATGGTAAAATTTATGAACGTTAATAATTATCGACATTAATGTACATTTAATATTTTCCATGACCACCTACAACTTATTCAAAGATAAGGCTCTTCTGAGTGATAATGTCTTGCCCGGTAGTTGCGAAGAGGTGAAGAAATTATTGAAAATGTTGGGTGTTGAGTAAATCTCATATCATGCATTTCCAAATGATTTTATTCTATATAGAGTATAATATGCAGACAAAGAGATATGTCCAAAATGTGGGCATGACAGATATGATAAATAAAAAAAATAAGGGTAAATCACATGGTCCTCCTTTAAAGTTATTGAGGCACATGCCTATAATCCCAAAGATTCAAAGGATATTTCTTTGCAAAGGATTAGCTATGTTGCAGGGATGGCATTACTCACACAGAAGTAAGTTGGGAGTTATGTGAATCCCAACATATTCAATATCCATGAAGCATATAGAGGATACATGGCCCAAAAAATTCAAGGATGAAGTATGAAGTCTATGAATCAGCATATCCATGGATGGTGTCAACCCATATTCCCTCTAGAACACCAACTATTCTGTTTGGCCTATAGTAGTGATCAATAACAATATACTCCCATGGTTTTCTGTGAAGAATGAACATCTTATGTTGGCTCTCATAGTCCTTGGTAGAAGACAAGTGAAGAATATGGATGTATACTTACAACCACTAGTAGATGAATTGAAGGAATTATGGGGTGGGATAAATGTATACGATGTATCAAGACCCATCACAACAGAGAGGAGTTTTACGTTGTATGGCATATGTGCTTACAAGACACATGATTATCTAGGCTTACGAGTTTTCTCTGGTAAATTACATGTTTATTGATTTGTTTATACATAACAATCTTCTTTCACATATTAGTTATTTAATTCGTTGTAATTGTTCTGATCTTAATGATATTCTTTAACGTGCCATGCATATTATATACAATAATTTCGCAGGTCTTGTAACAAAAGGGTATTATGGATGTAAATTTTGTCGACCTTCTCTAAAAGCTAGATGGTCCAACAACCTATGAAAGCCAGTGTATGATTTCTCCAGGTATTCCTCCCAGAAAAAACACCCTTACAGAAGAGCAACATCCAGTTTCAATGGTAATCGAGAGAGAACCCAAAGGCCTCCAATAACGACACCATATGAATGGGTTAGAGCATATGAGAGAGAGAAGGAGAAGGATTTCATAGAAATTTTTGATTCAAATGAGGAGCCTATGTTCAATGATCCAAAAAAATTTGACACCTATGTTGAGAAATTGCCCATTGGGATGAAAAGGAAATATATCTTTTATAACCTCCCATATTGGGAGCATCTTAATATTACCCACTTATTAGATCCCATGAATATATTTAAAAATGTTTCATATTATTTATGGAGGCACATATCATCGAAACAAAGTGACACATCGGATATTAGGAAAGATCGTATTACTTAAAAAACTAAAAAGAAACATTGGCCAAGAAAATTAGAAAGTACAGGATCAGAGGAAGTTGGTCCCTCTAATTGGTATTTCAAAGAAGGTGATGTCCCATGGATTTTTAAAAATATGATCTTTCTTTGGCAAATGAAGTTATAATGGGTGTGAGGGTGCCATCTTAATATGGGTCTTCACTATGGCGCTACTTCACGGTGGATGACCATTTGTCGGGGTTGAAATCGCATGACCATTTTAATCTTATAGGAGTACATATAATGTCAAAAGAATGATTTTATTATTTTTTATATTAATAAATTTTATCCCATGCAGGTATCATAAAACATAACTAATTTTGTATATTATTGCATTTGTTTATAAATTTTCAACGTCATTATCCTTTTTTCATGTGTGGGTGTGTGAAATATGACTTCCCCCAAGACCTACGACGTGCCATATCTAAATTATCTACATTTGTACGTTGGATCACGTCAAAGGAGTTTCATGTGGCTAGCATTCCATGGTGGGGTCAAGAGATAGTTGAGATTGTTTGTATGTTTGATAAGGAACTGCCGACGAGTTTCATGGACTTGGAGGTTCATCTTCTAATCCTCCTAGTAGATGAGGTTGAATTATTTGGGGTGGTTTCTTCTCGTTGGATGTTCTTCTTAGAGAGGTACATGAAGAAATTGAAAGGTTTTGTTCGACAAAGAGAAAAGCCCGAGGGGTCTATGGAAGAGGGGTAAATATCGTATGAGAATTTATATTATTCCAGTGAGTACATCAAGTAGATTGAAAACATACCAAGTGTGGTGATTTGGGATGATAAAAGGGATGGAGAGAAAAGAGAATGGGAGCTTCTCCAAACGAATGGAAAAAGGCGCTTGATAAAGAGTAAGCGACTTATAATTTTTCAAATTTACACAAATTAAATATCATTTTGAACTTCGATATAATGTATATTTTGATCTCATATGTACTATATGTCAGTTTTATTTCATCAACGAATGCAGAAATTTAAGCAATCAATAAATTTGTTTTTTACAATTCCGAAGTGACACAACTATGGGTCACATTGTATGAACAAAAGAGGATGAAATGGGATAGTGATAGGAAAGAATTCAGATGATTGAATGGTAGAAGTGTGCCTTATCCTGATCATTTAAAAGAAAATATGCCAATTATATGCCCCAACAGTTGGGTTGTTGACCAAGTCAGAGAGAAATACGGTGCAACTAGTTGTTACTCGCGTGCTAAAGAGGATGCGCTAAACGTAGGGATTGGGTGCACCCACTCAATAATAATATATTTATGTACATTTTAAAATTAATAATGCACCTTTGAAATGTAACATCTATATTTCATATTTTAACAGTTGGGTTATTATAAGACACATGACATTATGGTTTTTTAACTCTTATATAGGTGAATTTTTTCCCATCTATGCGGGCATATGGACACCATTTTCGCACAGAAAATGTCGATGATGGACACATGACATAGGAATGTGGAGTGGAATTCGAGTTTGATCAATATAGTTGAGCTAGCCACCATGATCAAAACCTAGTACGAGGGACATTAGGTTACATCGGAAAGATACAAGAGATCATTAAAGTGGATTTCTCTTCTTCCCAATGTGTTATTTTTAGGTGCAAGTGGTGGGACACCTTTGATCAGAATAATGTAAAGGAATATCGCGATATTGGGCTAATATGTATCAACTCTAGAAAGATGTGGGATGAAGCTAAGGAGCCCTATGTTTTCCCCAAACACTGCAACTAGGTGTTTTTTTACCCAGATGTGTTGGATAGGGATTGGTGGTTCGTATTGAGACATGACCCTAGATCAAAACATATTTTTGAGAATAATAGTGTTATCATGCCAAGCGAGCTAGAAGATAATGAGGGTGATCATGAGAACAAAGAGTGATATGGTACATGTGTTATTTCGTCATTTATAATTTTTAAGATGAGTTTTGATAATGAAGAGGACTTAACATTATAACTAAGAATCTTTTTTTACAAACATTATAATATGTATTTTGAATTAAATGGTTTTCATTATGTTAAAGTTAAAATCATTTCACTTGATAATTTGCAATTATGTTGATCTCAAAAATAACGACGCATTGTATCAAGTTCTTTTTTTTTTGGCCAATTCATAAAATATTACAACTACTTGATTGCTTTAAATGTGTGTGAATAATATCTTCAAAATGTATACAGTTATTTTTGGTATGTAAGATCATAGTAAAATAATGATAATTCTAAACATGAATTTATTTGCATTATTTTTTGAACTTTATTATGTTACAAAACTTCATATTATTCTAGATTTATTATTTTACAGTTATTTATATTCATACAAATTTACAAATTTACAATTATGGTAATTTAAGAATATTTACGATATACATTTTACTTACGGTAGTTGTGGTTCAAAATTGACAATTAATTTACAATTTTACAATTTTACAAATTACAAATTTACAAGTTTCAATAAAATTGAATGATGACAATGCATAAAATTACAATTACAAATTTACAATTTCACAATACAAGCACAATTACAATTACAATTTTACAAATATTTTACATACAATTACAATTAAAAATACAATTACAATTACAATTTTACAATTTTACATACAATTACAATCATTTCACAATACAATTTTAATTTTATAAATATTTTTCATACAATTACAATAGATTCACATACAATTACAATTGAAATAACATTTAAAATTTTACAATTTTACATACAATTACAATTAAAATTACAATAAAAATCACGATGCATACAATTACAATTACATTTTTATAATTTTACAAATTTACACATTTTACAATTTTAATAAGATTGAATCATGACAATACATACAATTAAAATTACAATTACAATTTTACATATAGTTAAAAATAAAATTTCAATTACAATCACAACATAATATTTAATAAATATCGTGATTTAATATCAAAAATAAACATCACGATCATGATAACCATCGTACAAACATCATATTCTAAAATACACATTCAAATTTGCTAACATCATCTAATCATCGTGATCATGATCATCTAACAAAACACAAGCATTGTATAACATCATCACAACACAAATATCAAATAGACATTTCATGTCAAATAACTGCTATCACATGTACACATCTATCTGCAAGCACATTAAATAAACATATCTAACATGACCTAACAATATGCACATCATGATGAAAACCAACATGTAAATTAAGTACATCAACATGAACATAAAATACATGGACCATATATATATATATATATATATATATATATATATATAATGTAAAAAAAATACAATTGTAATATAACTGCATATAAATGTCAAATATATGGTGGTACTACATCAATACTAGTACTAGTCGAGGCCTGCTCAGTCGATGGTTCAACCTCATGCTCAGATAGATGATGTGTCTGCTCTGGACATGCTCGCTGATCAGTCAATGGTGTAGTTTGCTCAGGAACTGCTTGCTGATGAGTCGTTAATGGTGCAACCTGCTAAGTGGATGGTGCAGCCTACTAAGATGGAACTTCTTGCTCAGTCGATGGTCGTGCCTACTCAGGACTAGATGTCTGTTGAGATGGTGTAGACTAATCAGAAGATGCCTACTAATCAGGACTAGATGTTAGCTTCTCATGATCTCTGGTGCGAGGTGAGGGAGGAGGATGTGGAGTACTAGAATGATGATCACCCCCCTCATGATCATGCTCATCATATGAGTTTCTCTGTCGTGCATCTCCACGACGCCTATCTGTCCTTGCCCACGCCAGTGCTCTGGAAGCTCCAATGATATGACGCATGAGGGTCATCATATCGCGGGGCATGCCTCTCCAGAGTTGTGTGAGCCTAGGATCATCCTGGATCTCTTTGGTTGTATTCAAGAAAACTCCCTTATCAATTAGGATTCAACACAGTTGGTCTCCCAACTCCATCATGAATCGAGTGTCCGGCCTACACCGCACCCCCTCGAGTATCTGCACCCAAGGATCAGGTTTGTCACCCTGATCCTCCACCTCTGCCATCTCCTCGTCGACATATACACCTAGATAATTTGGTGGGGGTGGAATCATTTCCCCAAAGAATGTCCCAATATCTACAAAATATATAGTAAACAACAATAATTAGACAATTTCATTAAACAATTTAATAAAACAAGTTAAAGAACGTGCTAGAATAAATTTGATCATTCTAATTAATTAATTAAGACAATAAAATGAAACTATATTAATTTAAATAAAACACTAATATTACCTCTCACATTCGGTGGCTCATCCTGTGTGAAGAGGATGTTGGTACACCCTTGCCAATCTAAACCAATGTACGAACATGGCAACAGAACAAACGAGTGATCATCAACACTAGCTAGCAACTCCAGTGCATCAATAGATATCCTGGCGGGAAAGTTAGACTGGCTCCTCTTGGGCATTATTTGGCCCCGCATCTCCATCCGTACATGCAGCATCAGCCTATGAGGTTGCCAAAAAACAGTAGGCCTCATCTTTGGAAACATCTTAGAAAATAAAAAAAATAACTCTGAAGCAAAAGGGAAGGTCAACCTCCCACATGCCTGAGAACGACATCTATCTAATGTTGTACAAAACCTCCACAAAAAAATCATAGACCATGTCACAATTCATGGTGCTTGGAATAAAGAATCAACATAAAATAAAAGCAGGTAACTAATGTGTTTCCCGACACTGGTAAACTGTGCAATGGTCATCAACAATAGTGAGAGGCACCTCACCTCCTCTTCACCAAACGAAGCAATACGTAACTGACCACCAGACACCTGAAAATATGTAGGAGAAACTATATCACCCCTAATGTATCTCTAGGAGTATGCCAACTGACTCCCTGTTGCATAGCCGACGGGGACATATGGGAACTGGGCAAAATCTTGCCCTCTCCTAGATAGGCCAACAATAAAATATATGTCCTCCTTAGTGGGTTCTAACCACTGTTCATGACTGACTCGGAAATCTTGTCAGTGGGCATCCCACCTGTAGATCATCTATCCCAATAACCCACTATGGCTCTTTAGGGATGTAGCCTCCTCTTAGAACTTGAGGGGCCATACCTCCCTTAGGAACAACTGTGTGGTTGTCGTAATAGGGAGAGGGTACAAAATTATCTCCCTCTCTCCTGCCTCCCACAACTGAATCATGTTATAACGGTCCTCCATATGTTCTTGTTGTTCCCTTTGTTCTCTCTTTTGACATCGCTGAATGATTCACATATTAAATAATTTTTTTTTATTAAATGAGAAATATACATACATACATATATATATATATATATATATATATAATATTTTTTGAAAAAAAAACATTCGTTGTGCCCAAAAAAACAGTCACGCACTGGTACCAGTGTGTAATTTTTATTGTGCACCGCGCTCGGTGTGCATGGAAAATGTTCGCGCACCACCAAAGAAGAGAATATTTTTTTGCGGTACTATGTTAGTGTGTTTGGTGCACGCATTTACGAAATCAAACCAACTTAAGGGGTGTGGTTTACCCACTTAAGCTATTGGTCACAAGCAGAAAAAGAAGTGGAGTCAAGTAAGTTAGTGGAACAAGCTAGAATCATAAACCTACTAGATAGAGAAATAGCATGCATATATAAACTAAAACTAAACTAAAATTTAAAAAAAAAAAAAAAAAAAAACTCTGAATAGAGTCAAACAACTGCAATAATCCAAACGGTGGCTCTTTTGCCCCTCTTATTGAGTGTTGGTAGGAAATGAGGATGAATCTTTAACCCTCTTGCCAAAGGGCCCCTAGAACATGGGTTCTAAGTCCCGATGCAAGGATTTTTTTACTTCCAAGATTGCCTCAGTGCAAAGTCTCCCTCTCTCTACTGTGGTGAAATGAACTTGTTGGATGGCCAACAATTGAGTCCCCTTTATCTTCAGCTTCGGATCACACACTGCTGGTATTTCTTGGGAAATTCTGGCTAGCATAACAATGTCTTCTCAAGTTATTCATCTCATGGTGGCCTTATATAGGAGAATTCAAATCCTCCTTCCCTCTCTTGGTACATTGTGGATGGTGACCCAAAAGAGGGGGATGATTCCTTTGTGTGCCACAAATATTCCATTGTGTGCTCCCTTGATGTCTAAGGAGGCTTTGGTGATTGTCCTCAAGCAGCTTCAAGAGAGGAATCACTATCCTGGAGTGTGCTTTTTGTGGTCCCGGAAAGTGACTTTTTCCACTCCCAAGATTGTGCACATGTCGGGTCAAAAGGCATCCAAAGGCGCTCTTCACGAAGGATTATTTGCGCAAAAGAATTTATGACTTTCTCAAATTTGATTTTTCCTCAGACCTTAGATATTTTTAAATAATTTCCAGATTCTCTAATGTCTTTCAACCTTGTAAATCCTTCTGCATGAAATTAATTAATGTCTTCTTCTGCTTGTACAATTTTCCAGTATTAACAGTTTCCCCCTAATGTGTGAGGTTTAGGAAGAACTATATAGTCGTAACACATTATAGTTTCTTTTATGTATATCATGCGTAGAGAGAGAGAGACATATGTGGAGCTCGGAATTGGAAACACCTTGCACTGGTTCGAAGAATGACCATGTCATATGGGACCCCTCTAAGAAAGTATAATACAAATACAAATTTTCTACGAGGCGGGCATGTCCCATGTTCGTGATGTTGTGGCTAGCTAAACAAATATTTTTGACAGATACATATTCTGTCTGTGTCACTAATATGGTAGTGATCTGGTGGTTGTTGACGACGACTGGTGATGCACTCTAGGGAGTTTTTTCTTTGAAAATAGGTGGAATGTGGTACCCATATGCGTAAAATTTGTATGGCATATAGTTGCGCATTTTATGCATAGGTGTTGACTGGGACCTTCCAGTGTAAGCATTGCTGAAAGCAACGCTTATAAAGGCACGGATCTTCGACGAATTTGATCAAAGTGAAATGGTTGTAAGGTATGATACCATCTTGACATGAAAGATTTTGTTGTAATCGAATTTCAGGATGACCTATGGCATCTGTGGGAAATGATGTCTCCAACAATGACACCCGAGGATTCCCCTTTTATGGAGAGGGGTAATCCAAGGTACCTCTTCCTTTTTTGGAAAATAGGTGTTGAAGTCGACAAAAAAGGAAGCCTCAACCGAATGGGGGAATGCTAACATGAGGGGTTAGGGACCTGGATGTGATGAGTTTAACATAGGCATGTTGGCGAGGGGTGACTGAAAACTAATGGTGTGGATTCAGTGGCCCAAGGTCGGAGTGTACTAAGCAGCTTGGAGGCAGTCATAGTTATTTCTGATGGGGAAATCCCTTGAATCGGTAGGACTTCCAGGGTGGGTAAAAACTGGCTATGAATATCATGGTGGCTGGTGCATGGGGGTGTGATACTGCGACCAAGGGTGTTCAAGGACTGATGCCATGGGAGAAAATATGAATGAAAGGGTGGGGCACGTAGTGCACCGTTTGCAGTCTTTGTACACTTACAAAAAGAATAAAATAATGGGGTTTGGTTTGTAAAAAACAAAGAGACGAGTGCCCCAAAACATGAAAGTGTTCACCCACTGATGTTGTGAGGAAGGTTTTTTGTTGAGGGTGGGGGCCCCATTGGTTGGTCTCATGTGTGGGGTTGATGAAGCAGATGAAAATTATCGCAGATGGGATTATGCTGGTGGATGTATGGTGTACCAAATACGAGGCGTGGTAGTGTGCTTTTGATCTTCTTATAAAACCTGGTTGTCTGGGAAGGGGGTTTTAGTTTTTATGGTAAAACTTGACCTTTATGAATGGTGGATGGATGGGCATGAGGTACTTCTCGGACTAAAGTGGTATGGCCATGGAATCACTTTTGTTGTGATATATGGTCTACTGTGGGTGAAGAGCGCCATGGAGGGGAGGCTCTACCAACCAACGAGGATGTTTATCATGTGTAGGGTGAGGTAATGATAAACATGGTCAGACATGTGGAACCTATGGTTGATTTCTGATGGAGAAATGATGTCAAGATATGCATATTTTACTAGGACTCTATCATGCTGGTGGTAGAATGATACCTGCTCTGGAACTTTCAATAGATGGAGTTGTGAATGGTTTGCGAGCTTTTTCTGCAAAAAAAACTACCTCAAGTGAAAGCATCTTCTTTATCAAATATTATTGAAAGTCGTGAGATTTAAAAAATAAGATGAGAGAGGGCATACCTGCCGGTGCTAAAAATTTATTTTTTCGGGAGTGCGACTGTGTGGCATCGCCTCAGTTTGTTATGGAGTTTTGATCATAGTGTAGCTTATGCTTCGGAGAAAATACCTTCTGATCTCTTGTTATGGTCCTCCAAAGTTTTTGAAAAGGGCAATATATAGGTGAATATGGCCCTAATTCAATTCATTTGTACTTTTTGAGTTCTTGAGAGGTTAGAGGCTTCTACATAGCAGTTCTTGTCGTTGCAGTCAACCTGAGCACCAAGGATTAGAGATATCATGCCTAGGTAACCTCCATGATGTCCTGCACTTGAATTTTTTCAGTCTGATGGTGTCGGGGTCCGTACAAGCTTGGTTTGTACGGATTCTAAGTGTTTTTTGCCGTAGATTGCGCAAGCGATCATGGCAAAAGCGCGCCCTCTATGCGCATTTTCCGGGGATAAGCATTCTTTAAACGATCTGTTCCCCTTCTTTAGTGCACCTTAAGCACACCTATGGAAAATACAGGTGCACCCTAAGCACGCCTGTCTGAGGGACAGGCGTGCAAAAGGTCGAGGCAAGAAAATTTTTTAGTTTTGCTATTTTTGATGTTTTTCTATTGCTGATGGGCACCTGTTTGGGTGAAGATTGTTATGGATGGAGTGGGATTGGCTTGAGATTTGAATTGCATTGGTTTTTGATGTTGGGGCACGATGTCAGCTAGCACAATGGGGGCTCCTGAAGTTTGTGGAAAACAAGCTTCTTCGGTCGCAGGACCGATTGCTTCGATACTTGATCCGACATTGGTGCAAGAGGCGCACCATGTTTTTGTTGTGTGGGATGAACCTGGTCACCCATCCAGAGAGAGATGTATATTTTCTGACTGAGTTACTACCTCATGGTGAGTGCTGAGGTATCCACTCCCTTCCAAGAGGGCGGATTTGGAGAGGTTCCGGAGACGTCATTGTGGTGGGGCACCTCTTATGGAGGGGAGCATCAACATTGCATCAATGATAGATCTGGTAGAGAAATGTGCTATGGCAATGATTGTGTGACTTGCAGGGTCGTCGGCTCCGCATCGGGCATCAGGCCCACAGGTTGGAGTCTTGCATCGGTTGAGGTCCAGGAACTTCTATGATTTTTCCTGTCTTTGCTATGACAGGATGGTGACGCATCTCAACAAGGTCCACAATGGATTGAATTTATTTTCATATGCCAAAATTTTGTGCAACATTATGTACGAGAGGGTAGTGCTGCTGAGACCAGTGGTAGCGGTGCTTTCTGGGGGGCCACGGGAGCCTCGTATGAGGAGGTGGGCTCTGGTGATGCCGTGAGGTGGTGGGGGCATGGTGGGGCGTTACTGGAATGCCACGGCAGAGACCTGGTTCGAGGTGAACCCCCAAATGTTCCTACCATTCCCATATGTGGGGATGGACTTTCGAGGGGATCTAGATATGAGTCCCCCTCTTGGTTCTTCTTGGGGGCCAACAGGTACATTTTTTATGTTTTATGCATTTATTTGAGTATATATGTTCTTATATGTTTTCATGGTGACACTGACATAGTTTTGGTTACTCTTTGCAAATGTTAGCAAGGTAGGTCATCCCATGGCTTGATTGGTTGGCCATGGTCCTCTTCGGAGACCTTGGGGTGGGCAGGGAGGAGATGTTGCTCGAGGACCTGGTGGTGGCGCTGGCCCTTCAGGGGAGGGAAGCAGCTCGGCCGCTGTCAAGGCTGCGGTTGAGCGAGCTCGTGCTGATGCAAAGGTGGCATGTGCAGATATGATGGAGGCTTGCCTTGCAGAACTGACTGCTCAGGTGTCAGTTCTAGAGGATGCCTGGGGACAAGTGGACCGCTTGACCTAGGGGATGCCTTCTCGCGGTTTTATGAATGATCTCTGTAATATTCCCAAATGAGTAAAGCGGGAATATAACTCATAATAATGGAAATAGCAGCAAATATTAACACATTACATGTGGCCAAATGATAGATCCATGGTATTATGTATAGTAGAAATAAATAAGTACAATATCTTGGGGATCAAGCTCCTCAAGATAGGCAAAAGAAGCCTCCAATACAAAAATGCACCCAAAAACAAGTAATACACTGCTACACAAAGTACTAAAGCAAGCACAGTGAAGTTTTAATGACTAATACTATAGCTGGGACATATAAATGAATGGATCTAAAAATATCTTGCTCATACAAGGCCAAAAATGGAGATCATGCTCCCATATACTTTTCCTAGATAACCCAGGAAGGGTTTCTGGAAATATACAAAATATAAATGGCAGATCTAAAGCCCTAGGGTTGAAGATGCACTGAAACTAAAGCATACAAAAGGAGGTGGCTGAATTTGATGTAGATCTGAAATACCTCCTCCAAAGAACCCTCTCAATGAAGGGTTGATCCCTTCAATGGAAAGCAAACACTCCAAATGGAGCACTGAACTTGCCCCTGCAACAGCTCACTAAAATAATGCAGATCTACACTGGAACTGCATTGTAGGGAATAAAATCAACTTGGCTTGATGCCAAATATGTCAAATAATCCCAAGGGGCTCCTTTACTGGTCTCCCAATGGAAGGAAACCTTCCTCCACTGCAAAACTAGCTCAGAAAACACCCAACAAGATCTTCCACTACTGCACCCTTGTTATGTAGGTAAATCCTCTCTATGGATAGAGACGATCCCTCTAGCCCTAGGGTGGGTCTAGTAAGAAGGAATCATACTAGAGTGTAGTTTCCTAGATATTTGAATGAAAGAGGATGAGATAAAATGGCCTACCTGTGGTCCAAAGCTGTCATCGACCCTAGTGGTGATGATGAGAACCTCTCGCTCCTGATCGAAGGCAAGTCACAACCCTTCCACTTATCACGTTTGGACACCTACACAGAGATTAGAAAATGATAACCACATCCCACATATTAATTCCATACAAAAATTACTAGTCAGACAGAGAAGACTAGCATATTGCATTCAATAAAGACAAAACACAAGACGGGAACCAGACAATAGTCACTTATATTAATAGGTAGAAAGAAGAGATACAACCATGCTCTGATGTTGCGGTCTCCTCCAGCGGGGCTCGGATGAGGAACGTCTCAAATCTTGTTGGGGAATTTGGATGGGATAAGGGACCTCTCAATGGATTTCTCCTTTTTATACCTTCTCAACAACTCAATTATTCAACTATAGCTTAGCCAAGTTTATCACTTCAGTTGTATAATTCTATTTGTTCAGCTTCAGCTACAACTAGTTTTCATAAAGAGAGAAGGCTTGTTTATATAGAGGGAAAAGAGGAGGTTTGGATCCCTACAAAATTGGAAGGGAGGCCTATCCTTTAGGATTGTTCCAAGGGAGGTGGAAACTACTAACTAAAGGAGGAGGCCCGTGTTTGTTTCAATTCAACCACTCCCAATGACTCATCCCAGAGGTGGTTGGAATGGAACCTCTGCCTCTATTTTTAAAACACATTTCATAAATATCTTGGTGTGGGAATTACACTGGGATAGAGCGCCAGGTGGCACAGGCCCTAGTGTTAATCTTACACATCGGCATGAGGGCAGAACTGGCTACTCGTGCCAAGGCAAAAAAAGGGTTTTTTACAGCTCTGCTTAGGGAAATGTCAACAATAATAATGTTGCCTTCATCAAAAGGGATGTAATGATGTTGTTTACAAGGCATGACACTTTTCATAAGTCACATAAATGACCCTCCAATGTGCAGGATGGGGATTGGAGGGATAGTGACAAAATTTTGTGTAACAACCCTACAACTCAGCGCATCTCTCACTAGAAACTGTGGTGTACCACAAGACTAGAGCTTGGTCTAAAAACTGAATGTGTAAATGTAGTGAAAAGCTCTTCCAAGAGGCCTCTCAAGGATAGAGGTTGGATTCGCGATCAAGAACACCTGGTGCTAAACAACACTGCAATCTTAGCTAAACAGTTGAAGAAAGCTTATATGTCTAAACATACCATATAATCAAAAACATAACATATCATAACATGAATAATATGGCTGACATCCTCTTCCTTATATAAGAAATGAGCTTCCAAACCCTAAGCCCCATCTATTAATAACACTACTTCCATGCAATGTGTCTCCATCTAAAACTGTGTTGTCTATCCATAAATGTCCACTCCTCCATGACAGCGTTGTTGATTTGGTCAAAGTTGACCCAGTCCACATGCTCTAGCCCATGTTCACACCATAGGGTGCTTTATTAAGCTTAAAAGATGATCCACTTTCACATGAGAAGTGGTTTTATTCCTAATAAAGATATTTATGGATCTCCCTACCCACTTATTCATCAGACAAGAAAGAAAAATTAGATTTTAATATTCCAAGTAGCTGCATGCTAATTTAGGAATGTTACTATCCTCCACTCCCAAATGTTGCTTGTCCTCAAGCATCTGCAAGGATATATCTGCAAAGTATAGGGAACCTTCATCCCCATGTGAAGCTCCATCCTCCAAGCTATCATCGATATGAAATGAATCACCCTCCATAATGGTAATTCATAGAAAAAATCCTCCCATGTGAGAGGCTCCTCCCAAATACATAAGTCAATCATATGGATCCCTTCATAAGGAAACAAGTAATGTAATGTAGCAGCCATATAATGTCCCATGCTCCCCTTGAAGCATGGATAAATGTGGGAAGTTTCATTCCTAATGGACACATCCAACCAATATGTCATCCCTCTAATCATGCCCCCAACAATAATGAAAACATCATCAACATATGGGATCAAAACTAGTGATACATAAAAAATCAAATGCAATGATGGAGGTGGATCATAGTCCCACATGTGGAACCAGCGTAGTATATCTCCTAACTGCATCAGATAGTTATATGGTAAGTGGTTTCCCCACCACTTACTTGTTTCCCAAGTCTTCTCACAATGGCTAAAAAGGTGAGAAATGTGTGGTGCTTTTGGAGTGCACCCACAGTGATACAACATCTCCCTATATCCTCCAAGGGAGTGGCCATGTTCAAAAATGTTTATGGCCTAAATTTGGCCATGAATTTTATATTGAATAATGCTCCTCCTTGGAGAAATGGTCTGCATATACATGGTAAAGGAATGCAAATAATAATCAAATAAAACATCATGTACATAAGCATGTTCCTTACCAAAATTTCTGCTCATACAAATGTAGTGGTCCATAGATAGATCCCCTTGTTGGAAATACTGAGAGGGGGGGTGAATCAATATTTATTTCAATAATAGCATTAGTTGATCTTCAATTATTATCAGTGTTTGTACAATGATAGAAGCAAACAAGAGGAACACAAATGCACACAATTTTTAAGGTGGAAACCCACTCCGGGACAAAAACCACCTAATGCTTTTCTAATAATTCTTTTCAACTCCAATTGAAAATAAAGCTCCAACTTCCTAGAATCTAGAAAAGAATTCTTCTCCAGCTCCCACTAGATGGATGCTCCAATGCCCGAGATTCTTCAGTAGTCACTGAACGGATGCACCAACACCCAATGAGCTACAACTCACCCTAGCACCACCCTACCACCCTATAGAAGAATAAAAGAAGAATGGACTCCCGTACCAGGGAAAATGGTCCACTTTACAATGATATAGAATGATGTAGAAGAAGAAGATATACTAGACCATAGCCCCAACTTTGACACAACCACCTAATGATGATCCTAGACCTCCCAACACTGCCTCTTCAACCCTTGGCAGATAGACACTAGTACAATTTGTACAATAATGTATTTACAATGACTAAGTACAATGATTGTATGCAGTGCTGCCCACTTGAAGACTTCATATGATGAACTTCTTGTTGCTGTTATGCACCTTGGTTGCTGCTCTTGTCATGCTACTCTCTGCTGCACCTTTCTTTGCTTTTATGCCGTAGAAAGTCTGGTCCTTTGTAATCCTTGACAACACATGATCTAGCTTTTTCTTGCCTTCTAGGAGCTCGATATTGAATCTGGTGTATCTCTGTTATTTCAGATCCTCAATATCTGATTTTTGGTCCTGTAGTATTCCTCTGAGTCTTCTTTCCAATGCCATAGGTTTGACCCAATTTGGATTCTTCAAGAGAGAGTTATACCCAATTTCTCACACTTCCCTAATTATGGACTATTTCAGCAGAGCGCACTTGTACGGTGTGCCACGTGTCACCGTTTCTTCATTTGTCTCTGAAATTGATAGAGCACAAAGAAAATACTATGCAATATCCGTCAATTTTTATGACATTCCAATCTGATACTCAGAGATGGAGTTATGACGAATTTACCAAGGTCACTTATTTGAGATGAATTTCAGGAGCCTGCAAAAACCCTTACTTCCACAGATCATATCTCCACAAATATTGCTCAACTTGATCTAAAATTTTTACTGCAACTTCCTCAGGGTTTTTTCTTCACCTCATAAAATTTCAGCTTCTGAGCCTTCGTAGAAAAAAATTTAGAGCGAAACTTCCACGATGACTTGTTTCAGATGGCCAAATCCCTTACCTAAGGAGGAAATGAAGATCACAATATATATGAATACTTAAGTTGAGAGGGGCTTCAACAAGTGAACGTGGGAGGGATATTAGGAGCTTAAAAAATATTAATTATAAATTTTCAATGATCCATGCCCCAACCCCATGGGGTTTTAGCCCACTAACTGGGGTACAAACTTCAAACATGAATATCTCTCAAACCATGAAGAATTACATGGCATGCCATATATCAACGAAAATATCTCCACAAGTAGAAACCATCAAAAGAATTATTGACCAAAAATATATTAATTTTGTAGGTAAAACTTCCCATTCAATATTGGGTTAGCCCCTGGTGTTGCTTAGGTTGACATCAATGACAACCGCTGATCAACAATCTCCCCCTTTGGCATTGATGGCAACACAAGTACTCCCCCTGCGATCATGACACCTCTTCCTACAACATTCTACCAGCAGCATCAATGGAAAAGGGTAACTCCCCCTGAAACAAAACCATCTTGCGGACCTATACACACTTCCACTCGTGCTGACACACAACCGTCCTGCAGACCTGTACACACTTCCACTCCCCCTTTATATTTTGAAAAAGGAAAATCCAATGAGAACTTGGGAGAATCCCAAACTTCTGGCGAAGATATTCCAATGTTTGCGAATATTTGATATGTGATTCTTTTGATGCTGCTTGGAATCTTGCTACTTGTCCAACTGCTTGCATAACATCTGGTCGGGAGGCTGTTACATATAGAAGACTACTAATCATAGATCTGTACAACCTTTGATCCACATCCTTAGATGAGTCGTCTACGCTCAATTTGCAACCAAGTAAATACATCTCGAAATCACTTTGCACCTTTGTAGGAAAATTCTTACTTAGTCGATCATCATTGCTACCAATTATTGTATCATCCTCTTTAGCTATTAGACATGCTTTAGTTCCTTCATCCAGAACATATATGTTGTTTGGATCTTGACTTGCTGTAGCCACAATTTCACCATACACGCCTTTCCTGATTTCACATTTCTTGGAGTTGAATAGTATTGTGTGTCCTTGATCACACATTTGTCCAACACTGAGCAGATTGTGATTCATGTTTTCAACCAATAGAACATTCTTGGCTAGAACATCTTTTCTTCCGAGAGTGACAGTACCTGATCCTATAACATTTGAAGATCCATCATTTCCAAAGGACACGGTTCCATCCTTCTTCTCTTTCAGAGATACAAATTTATTTCTATCTCCAGTCATATGCGTTGAGCAACCGCTATCAACATACCACACATCTTTGTTCTTTTGAGCCTTGAGAGCGAGAGCACAATTATCATTCTTTTTCTTCTTCCATGTTTCTTCATTCTGTGGCTTTGAAGATTCTTCTGGAGGATTTTCAAGTCTACAGTCTTTGGCTATGTGTCCAAAGTTTCGAAATTTGTAACATTCAATATTATTTCTCAAATGTTCAAATCTATTGATATTTTGCTGAGCCCTGGAAGGTTCATATTTGACAGATCTCCTGGAATTGTATTCATTCCTAGGGTACGTGCGACATTCTATAGCTTTATGACCAAATTTTCCACATGAATAACAGTAGCCATAAAAAATATGTTGGTACCTGGATGGAAATTTTCGTCGAGGAATTGTCTTCCAAGGCTGTTCTTGCAAATCTTGTCCAATGAAGTCTACATGCATGTCAGATCTCATAGGTTCATTGTATTTTGTTGTAGAAGGTCCTGCTTCTTCTTCTTTGTAACTGATGTTAGTTTTGTCGTTGTAAGATCGTTGATTGTTGATGAGTTCTTCCAATGCCCTTGAGCTGTTGGCATAGTTTTGAATAGTTTTTCCTTTCTTCACTTCCTCACGCAGCGAGACTACTTCGGCTTCTAATTCTTCCCTTTCTTGGTTGCTTTCTTCCAACTTCTTTTGAAGTGACTCTTCAATGCATTTGTGTTCTTCAACTTCAATTGTGAGACCTTGAACTTGTTCTTCAAGAGTTTTGGAACGGATCTTCTCCGCCTTGAGATCTTTTATAAGCTTGATTGCTTCCTCATAAAATTCATCTATGGTCCATCCTTCTTCTTCATTGTTTGATACCTCTTGGTTATTGTGCTTGGCCATAAACAATACTCTCTCATTGGCTTCTTCTTCACTATCATTGTCTTCATCGGATGATGAGCTATCTTCTTTAGAGAGAAAGTTCCTTTTGGATCCTTGCTTGTTGAATTTCTTAAAGCCTTTCTTTCTTTTTGATTTGCCATTACTTTTGTTTGGACATTTTGCTGCAAAATTCCCAACCTCATTACAGCTGAAACATATCAATGGAATTTTACCTTTGAATTGTCCCTTACCAATTTGTAGTTTTCTCATGAAGTAAGCATATTCTTCATCTGAAAGACCTTCTTCATCATCTCCCTTTTCTTCACACTTGCAGGTGCATGTCTTTTCAATTGAAGGTTGTTTATCCTTATTGGTTTTCTTAGATGCAACAAACGCGGTTTCTAGATGCGAAGTACCCTCTTCTTCATCAAGTCTCATTTCATATGCTATGAGAACTCCATGTAATTCCTCTTTGCTGAGTTTGTCCAGATTTGCACTGTATTCTAAGACTGATACCTTTGGGTTGAATCTCCCTGGTAACGTTCTAAGAATATTCCATATAATAGTCTTCTCATTAACTGGCTCTCCCAATCCTTCCAGAGTATTGGTTATTTCATCAACGTATTGAAAGTATGCAGCAATGTTGCAATCTTCTTTCATTCCAAGTTGCTCAAATTTTTCTCTACAGATTTGAAGCTTTGCTTCTTCGACATTTGAGTCACCTGCATATATATTCTCAAGCTTGTCCCATACATTTTTGGCAGTTTTGCAACCCAACACCTTATGATAAGCAGATTCAATAAGTCCACTGATAATAATATTATTTTCTTTTGCATCATTTACCAAATTCTTCTTACCTTGTTCATCCGTGGTTGATGTAAATCCATTTTGAACAGTGTCCCATACTTCGTAACCTTGCACCAAGATATAGACCTCCATTCTTCCTTTCCAAAGTGCATAATTATTTTCATTGAATAGAGGTACACCATTCTTGGTATGCTCCATGACCTCCTTCCAGCTGTTAAACTGCTATTGAAGGAACCAAGCTCTGATACCAATTGTTGGAAATACTGAGAGGGGGGGTGAATCAGTATTTCTTTCAATAATAGCATTAGTTGATCTTCAATTATTATCAGTGTTTGTACAATGATAGCAGCAAACAAGAGGAACACAAATGCACACAATTTTTAGGTGGAAACCCACTCCGGGACAAAAACCACCTAATGCTTTTCTAATAATTCTTTTCAACTCCAATTGAAAATAAAGCTCCAACTTCCTAGAATCTAGAAAAGCATTATTCTCCAGCTCCCACTAGATGGACACTCCAATGCCCGATATTCTTCAGTAGTCACTGAACGGATGCACCAACACCCAATGAGCTACAACTCACCCTAGCACCACCCTACCACCCTATAGAAGAATAAAATAAGAATGGACTCTCGTACCAAAGAAAATGGTCCACTTTACAATGATATAGAATGATGTAGAAGAAGAAGATACAATAGACCATAACCCCAACTTTGACACAACCACTTCTTCTTCAACCCTTGGCAGATAGACACTAGTACAATTTGTACAATAATGTATTTACAATGACTAAGTACAATGATACCTTTACAATGATTGTATGCAGTGCTGCCCACTTGAAGACTTCATATGATGAACTTCTTGCTACTGTTATGCACCTTTCTTGCTTCTCTTTTCATGCTACTCTATGCTGCACCTTTCTTTTCTTTTATGCCGTAGAAAGTCTGGTCCTTTGCAATCCTTGACAACACACGATCTAGCTTTTTCTTGCCTTCTAGGAGCTCAATATTGAATTTGGTGTATCTCTGTTCTTTCAGATCTTCAATATCTGATTTTTGGACCTATAGTAGTCCTCTGAGTATTCTTTCCAATGCCATAGGTCTGACACAATTTGGATTCTTCAAGAGATATTTATACCCAATTTCTCACACTGCCCTAATTATGGACTTTTTCAGAAGAGCGCACTTTTACGGCGTGCCACATGTCACCGTTTATTCATTTGTATCTAAAATTGATAGAGCACAAAGTACATACTATGCACTATCCTTCACTTTTTACGACATTCCAATCTGATTCTCAGAGAGGGAGTTATGACGAATTTACCAAGGTCACTTCTTTGAGATGAATTTCAAGAGCCTGCAAAAACCCTTAATTCCACAGATCATATCTCCACAAATATTGCTCAACGTGATCTAAAATTTTTACTGCAGATTCCTCAGGATTGTGGCTTCACCTCATAAAAATTTCAGCTTTTGAGCCTTCGTAGAAAAAAAGTTAGAGGGAAAATTCCACGATGACTTGTTTCAGATGGTCGAATCCCTTACCTAAGGAGGAAATGAAGATAACAATATATATGAATGCTTAAGTTGAGAGGGGCTTCAACAAGTGAACGTGGGAGGATCTTATAGGCAAAAATATTAATTATGAATTTTCAATGACCCATGCCCCAACCCCATGGGGTTTTAGCCCACTAACTAGGGTACAAACTTCAAACATGAATATCTCTCAAACCGTGAAGAATTACATGGCGTGCCATATATCAACGGAAACATATCGAAAAGTAGAAACCATAAAAAACATTATTGACCCAGAATATATTAATTTTTTAGGTCAAAATTCCCATTCAATATTGGGTTAGCCCCTGGTGCTGCTTGGGTTGACATCAATGACAACCGCTGATCAACACCCCTCTCATTCCAAAAGAGGAAAGAGGTGGTTGTGATAACTCCTTCATTGAATTATATCTATCTCCCATATCCACATATTCCATGCATCTTTTCAAATGCTGATATAGTTCCTTTTCAAAGCCTTCCCAAATGTAGCTCTCCATGATATTGTTGTAGGCTCTCATGGAATAAGTATGGATGAAAATAAAATATTCATGTGCTCTTTGTAAAAACTTCTCCTTGAGCTTGGAGGCTCTAGATAATAAGATCCTTCCATGATAATAGATGACTTCATCTTGGACTGAATAGCCCTCTTCATGTATTTTGTCATCAAGTATCATACATGTGAAAATATCCTTGGAATAATCCACCAATATCTAGGATTTCCAATATGGATCTATCCTCCATAGTGATAGCGCTGATGATCTATCACAAAGAACATTGTCATATGGATTTCGTCCTCTTTGACATACCCCATGCCAAAGGTACATATTGGAAGGCTGATATCTTTCCCATGTTTCTCCCTTTTTAGTGCAGAATCTGAAATGAGAGTAGGTAATGATGATGTTGGGAGAATGTCTCCCTCCTCCTTGAGTCCACCCAAGACTCTCAGCATTGTACAATGATCTCCCAATGCTTCCACATCTCCTGGATCTATGAGTGATGCAACATGTTGAGATAACTCTTTGATCCTCCTCCAATCAGGGGGTCTCCTTGGTGGAATGCCTCCATGTAATGAAATATCAAGGCCTAGAGTAGGTTGTATATGTGAGTGGATTGATTTTTCCCTGCCCTCATTGCACAAATAATCCTCCTTCTTCTGTGCATAAACCTCCTGAAAAGGATGGGTTTGTATGTTTCCAATCACTGGATGATGGCCCCCCTTCTCATATTATCCTACTTCCGGCAAGATCTCACAGTCTAAGGTTTTTTCTTCAAATGTAATCAACTCATGTACACCCAACATCTCCTTGGTGTCAAGAGTCTTGATCACAAAAGGATGATCTATCATAGTGTGTGTCCCCAAGACTATATTCAAAGTTGGAAAACACTTCCTCCATTGTTTTGTCTCATTTCCTATCAAAATAGACACATGTTTCTCCTGATCTTCATATGTAATATCCATTGGAACTTCTTTCAAAGATACAAGAGCTCCTCTATTTGAAGCAATTTCTTCATCTCCATCTCCAAATAGAATTACATCTCCTCCTACTGTCACAGCGTTGGAGGGTATTTCCAGCTCTTCCTCTTCCTCCTCCTCATCAATGAATAATACCTCATCATTAAGAGATCCTTTGTCTTGATCTCCTCTTGAAGAAGGAATCCTCATGTCTTCCTCTTGAGAAAAAATTTCTTTCTGAAGTGGGGCCTTTTCCCTTGGCAAAGCATGTTGCAGATATTTTAACCCCCTCAACAATGTTCTGAAATGGAGTTGGCTTCATGGATATTTCCAACTCATGCAAAGGTTTTGATTTCTTGGGCTTGGTTTTCTCTCCCAAGGAAGTTTCAGATTGTTTTAAATCAGATATTTTCGCTAACCTCCTAGAGAACTTTGCATAAGTGGATATATTTGCATTATTCAATTAACAAGATTCAAATAAACACCACGCATAAGCATTACCTTCAAGATGTAGCATTTCTACTCTAATGGCTTCCTCTTCTGAAACTTGATGCAGCTGGAAATATGTGTCTAGCTTCTTTACCCAAGCCTTGGTTGTGCTCTTGGGTGACCCTTCTAAAGTAGGTAGAAAGAATCTACCCAAAGTGTGTTGCATGCACCCTCTTCTTTTATTGTGATTACTGGGTCTTATCTCTTCTTTGAGTTGACAAAAACCGTGGAAGCTTAGATGCTCCTTGAATATTCTAGACTGAGATTCATATTCTTGGAGATAGTCACCAAGAGTCTCCTCCTTTGGTGTTTCTCCTTCTTCATATTCTCTTGCCAAGAATGTAGGCATGGTACCACGTTGTAGATTTGATTGTGTGATTGAATGCTCACACACATAATATGAAGAACTGGAGCTTTCTTCATGTGCAAATCTTCTTGAGGGACCTTCATGTCTTTCCCTCCTCATTCCCTTGACTTATCTTTTAAGCTCATGCATATTTCGGAGAAGACGTTCTGAAAACCTCTTTCCCTCCATTTCTCCAAATAATGGAGACTTACCTTTGTCTCTTTTATGAGCCTTCTCTTTTCTGTGAGAAGCTTCTTCTTCTTCTAATAACATAGATGCAATGTCTTCATAAGGTTGAGCCAAGATTATGCTCCGATGCCACTGTAATATTCCCAAATCGGTAAAGCTGGAATATAGCTCATAATAATGGAAAGAACATAAAGTATTAACACATTACATGTGATACAAATGATATATCCATGGTATTATGTATAGAAGCAATAAAAAATTACAAGATCTTGGGGATCAAGCCCCTCAAGATAGGCAAAAGAAGCCTCCAATGCCAAAATGCACCAAAAAACAAGTAATACACTGCTAAAAAAAAATTGAAGAAAGAAAAATGTATTTTTAATGATTAATAATGTATCTGGAACATATAAATGAATGGATTTGAAAATATCTTGCTCATACAAGGCCAAAAATAGATATCTATCCTCCCATACACTTTTCCTAGATAACCCAGGAAGGGTTTCCAGAAATATACAAGATATAAATGGTGGATATAAAGCCCTAGGGCTAAAGATGCACTGCGACTGAAGCACATAAAAGGAGGTGTTTGAATCTTATGTATATTTGAAATAACTCCTCGAAAGAACCCTCTCAATGAAGGGTTGATCCCTTCAATGGAAAGAAAACACTCCAAATGGAGCACTGAACTTGCCCCTGCAAAAACTCACTAAAATAATGCATATCTGGACAGGAACTGCGCTGTAGGGAATAAAATAAACTTGGAATGATGCCAAATATGTCAAATAAGCCCAAGGGGCTCCTTTGTTAGTCTCCCAATGGAAGGAAACCTTCCTCCATTGCAAAACAAGCTCAGAAAACACCCAACAATATCTTCCATTGCTGCACCCTACAACTCAGCGCATCTCTCAATAGAAACTGCATTGTACCACAAGAATGAAGCTTGGTCTGAAACCTAAATATGGAAATGTAGTGCAAAGCTCTTCCAAGAGGCCTCTCAAGGATAGATGTGGGATTCCCGATCATGAATACCCGGTGCTAAACAACACTGCAATCTTAATTAAATAGCTAAAGAAATCTTATATGTCTAAACAGACCATATGATAAAAAACATAACATATCATAACATGAATAATATGGCTGACATCCTCTTCCTTATATAAGAAAAGAGCTTCCAAACCCTAAGCCCCATCTATTAATGACACTACTTCCATGCAATGTCTCTCCATCTAAAACTATGTTGTCTATCCATAAATGTCCACTCCTCCATGACAGCGCTATTGATTTGGTCAAATTTGACCCATTCCACATGCTCTAGCCCCTGTTCACACATTAGGGTGCTTTATTAAGCTGAAAAGATGATCCACTTTCACATGATAAGTGGTTTTATTCCTAATAAAGAGATTTATGGGTCTCCTTGCCCACTTATTCATCAGACAAGAAAGAAAAATTAGATTTTAATATTCCAATTAGCTGCATGTTACTTTAGGAATATTACAATCTTGAGGAGTTCTGGCTTGAGACGTTGATGGCCCGGGAGAGGGACTATCGGCCCATTTTATGTCGGGTGGCAGTCTCAGTTGTGACGGCGGCTCCAGTGGTGGTACCGGGAGCAGTTGTGGGTCTAGGTGCACCTCTTGAGGGGGCACCGCCCTAGAGTATACTTGTACATGAGGAAAGCACCCATTATGAGAATGCTTCCCCTATTTTTGACCATCTTTTGTGTATCTTTGGGTTGGCCGATGGGTCAGTGACACTATTTTTTTTTACTTAGATATATACATCTTATATATGAGAGATATTTTTTGTAGCTCTACATGTTGTGTCACCTGTTTCGGTTTATGGATGATGTTATGCTGATGGATATATATGTTTTTGGTTTTTTATGTATGATGGTTTATTCAAGATACATTCTAGTTTATGATATTGTTAGCTATGTGATCAGCTACTTGGTTTTGACTCCTCGGTACATGTGTAAATGTAATATAGTCAAATTTTTTGCTTAATATTTTTGCACGGAAATATTTTCTAAATAGATGTGTATCTCTTTTCTCAAATGTTTGGTTTAACTACAACACTACTAATTGGGAATCTAGGTAGACATGCATATGGCGTATGCCCTGATGGAGGGTCTCAGACATAAGTCTGATGACGGCTTCATATTTTTCCTGGTTGTTTTTTGTTGAACCGATGCACACACTGTTTGTGTAGAGTGGTGATCGGTCAGTGTGATAGATGACACAGGTAGCTGCGACTAAACTTTGAGACCATCTTGATGCTCCATTCGCAAATTCGAAATAAGGTTCAGGTTGGTGATCCATTGCAACACTTTGAGCGTGTTTGATAAGTTTTTTGGTCAAAAAATTTCAGTGGTTGGGTTTATGTACATTCACTCTAGGGAAGGGCCATCTTGGCCTTTATGGGTAGAATTTCTTGAGGTAAAGGCCGTTGAAGAGGTTGCTGAGGCATGTCCCATCTGGTTCCATCAAGATGTATGCCCCCTGTCAGAGGAAATTTTTGAGGATGTATGGTTCTTTCCACAAGGTTTCAAAATTTCCTGGCCCTAGGGCTTCTTTTGCAACATCATAGTGGAGGACTAGTTCTCCCTCGGTGAATGAGCGAGGGTTGATGTGGCGGTCGAATGATGCTTTTACCCATTTCTTGTGGCCCTCGTTGTGTTGTAGTTACTATCATCGGCTTTTTTCAACAAGCTCTAGTTGTACAAGGAGTTGTTCTAGAGGTTTGGTATCATCAATGAGTTCGATAGCGGCATGCAATTTGGAATCTTGCAGAAATCAATGCAAAAGTGCAAGGTGCCTTGATTTTTTGCAATAGGAATAAAGTGGAAATCCTGGGACGTGGGGGCAGTTACATTCCTATTTCCAAAATGTGATGATACAAATCGTATATGGTGAATTGTGTCGTCAATGTTCGGTGGGGGAAGAATCTCGGTGATGGGAGTTTGTGTTGGAATTAATTTCCAAGTTCTTTGTATAAACCCAAACGGCGCGGAGAACGGAGCGGCAAGCAGTTCGATGGGGTCACACAGGCAGAACCGGCAGAGGGGCATACCCCCTCGGAACTGGGCCCACATCTTGGAGTCACAAATAAGTCCGCGGGGGTCGATGAATTGAGTTGGGCGGAGGTTCTTACCCCCTCGGAACAGCCAGGGGCCCACATATGTCACACGGCCCATATGATATATATAAGACTTGCGGGTTTAATATTATAACGCATTTGTTAATACAATAGTTGGTTTATTGTTTAACGTTATTTGTTTTGTTTAATATATATGTGACATACATATTTAAAGAGAGCCGTGATGTAATATATGAAATGTAAGAAAGCCCCGAAACGTATATATTTTATTGTATTATTTGTAATACACAGTAATTTTTATAAAAAGGCACAGCAGTGCAGAAATGAAAAAAAAGGAAAAGACAGCAGTGCTGGGATAAATATCACAGTGCCGGAAAGTCTATTTGCTATTAATGCATATTAGATCGGTGCTGACAGGAGTAATGAACCATTAATGTTTTTCCAATCGGTGAACTTAGTGGTTGAAGTAATTTATGGCTGAAGATATTTCTGTTTTGTTATATGCAGAAACAGTCATTTGAAAATGTAATGTTTTAATACACAGCAGCGTATTTCAAAACAGAGAGCAGAGTTTTATGCATAGTAGTGCATTTGTAAAAGACAGAGAGCTGTAATTTTTATAATTACACAGAACAACAGAGTTTTTTTTAAAACAGAGTATGCACAGTAGTGTATTGTTGTTGAGTTAGAGAGACAGAGTATTTCTCTGTGTGAGACAGAGAGTGATAGTTTACTCTGTGTTTGCAGCAGATAAACCAATTTGTAATCCCTCTGAGTTTGAGGAAGTATTGTAACAGCAAGTTTTTTTTTAATAGAATTTTTTTATGTGAAACTCTGTCATTGTGTGCAAATTTTAGAATTTTTTCTCTGTGTTAAGGGAAGACTGTTTATTGTTTTGGAATTCTGAAAATTCCGACATGGTATCGGAGCCAATCCAGGCTATTTGAAGGTCAAATAAGCTGAAGGAACAGAGTTCGTTTTTGCAGCAACCTCTCCAGCAGAGTGAAGGTTCAGCCAAGAAGAATTCGAAGGTATTTCTCTATAAAATTTGTTGTGTAACTGTTGCAAAACAGTAAGCTATTTTAATACACAGTCAAGTTTTTTATCATAGTTAGAAGTGCAGAATGGCAGGCTCTAGCACAGGTATGAGTTTGGGAAATGTCCATCTCCCACAATTCAATGGAAAGAATTATGATTACTGGTCAATAACTATGAGGGCTTTATTTACCTCACAAGAATTATGGGAATTAGTTGAGGATGGCTTTGAAGAGCCAAAAGATGAAGCAGAGTTTCTTATGTTAAATCAAGCTGGAAGAGAACAGTTGAAGAACAATAAGAAGAGAGATGCCAAGGCTCTTTTCTTCTTGTATCAAGCAGTGCATGAGAGTGTGTTTCCAAGGATAGCAGCAGCCAAGAAATCCAGTGAAGCATGGGAAACTCTCAAGACAGCCTATCAAGGTATGGAGAGAGTGACGACAGCAAAACTTCAGTTGCTGAGGAGAGACTTTGAGACTCTCTGTATGAAAGAGTCAGATAACATTGACTCATTCTTCACTCATGTGATTGGAATGGTCACACAAATCATATCTCATGGAGAGACTCTTGAAGACAAGAGGATTGTGGAGAAACTCTTGAGAAGCTTACCCTCAAGATTCGATGTGATTGTCACCACCATAGAAGAGACAAGAGATCTCACAAAGTTTTCAGTGGATGAACTACATGCATCACTGATTACGCATGAACAGAGATTGGGTAGGAGTGAGAACTCATCTCTTGAACATGCTTTTAAGTCCCAGATGTCTTTCGGAAGAGGAAGAGGGCAAGGCAAAGGAAGAGGAAGAGGCAGAAGCCAAAACAGAGGTGGAAGGAACAGTCCAGCAAATGCTCAAGGAAGAGGCAGCAATCCAAATCAGCATCAAGGCCAAGGCAGCAGCCAACAGAATGGTCAGCAGAATGCACAAGGACAAAGGTATGACAAATCCAATGTCCAATGTTATAATTGTAAGAAATATGGTCATTATGCTAATGAATGTAGAAAGAAGAAGCAGAATGATATGAGAAGTGAAACAAGTGCAAATTTCACAAAAGAAAACAACAGTCAAAGTAATTTGTTTTTAGCTTGTAATATGGCTGAAGAAAAATCTGAAGATCTATGGTTTCTAGACTCCGGTTGTAGTAACCATATGACAGGAAACATAGCCATGTTTTCTATGTTAGATGAAAGTGTGCAGTCACAAGTCACACTAGGAACTGATAGCAAAGTTTCTGTCATGGGAAAAGGAGATGTAAATGTTTTAACAAGATTAGGTGCAAGGAAAACCATAGCAGATGTTTATTATGTTCCAGGAATGAAGTGTAACCTCTTAAGTGTTGGACAGCTAGTCCATAAGGGGTATAATGTTTTCTTTGATAATGATGTTTGTACCATCATGGATAAACCACCCAGCAAACAGTGTATTGCTGAAGTGAAGATGACAAGGAACAGGATGTTCCCTCTCAGAATGAAAGCAGACTTGAAGAATGGTGAAGAGAAAGCAGCAGTTGCACAGGAGACTTTCCAAAGCGAACCAAAGGATGATAATTGGTTATGGCACTTGAGATTCGGTCATCTCAACTTTGGAGGTCTTAATTTGTTGAAGAGAAAAGGAATGGTAAGTGGTTTACCATTGATAGAGAAACCGGACAGCCTTTGTGAAGGTTGTATTCTTGGGAAACAACACAGAGAAAGTTTTCCTTCCGGGAAAAGCATAAGGGCGAAAGCACCCTTAGAGATTGTCCACTCGGATGTATGTGGACCGATGCAAACTCCATCACTTGCTAGCAGCCACTATGTCTTAACATTCATAGATGATTTTACAAGAAAAACTTGGGTTTACTTTTTGAAAAAGAAAAGTGAAGTGTTTGAAAAATTCCGCAATTTCAAAGCACTTGTTGAGAATCAGAGTGGGCTACATATCAAGGTCTTAAGGACTGATAGAGGAGGTGAGTATATATCTAAAGATTTTCTACGGTTTTGTAGAGAAAATGGTATTCATAAACAGTTTACAACTAGATATACACCGCAGCAAAATGGAGTGGCCGAAAGGAAGAACCGAACCATAATGGACATGGCGAGGAGTATGCTTAAGGCAAAGCATTTGCCGAATGATTATTGGGCTGAAGCTGTACATTGTGCAGCGTATATTTTGAACAGGTGCCCTACAAAAGCAGTCATGAACAAAGTGCCGGAAGAGGCATGGAGTGGCGCAAAGCAAAGTATCACACATTTGAAGGTTTTCGGATGTGTGGCTTATGCACACATTCCGGATCAGCTAAGGAAGAAGTTGGACAGCAAGGGGGAGAAATGTATTTTCATTGGATACAGTGAGGAATCCAAGGCCTACAGGTTGTACAACCCATCCAGCAAGAAGTTTCTTGTGAGCAGGGATGTTCAGTTCATTGAAGAGGAAGCTTGGGATGGAAGCATAGAGAAAACAATGAATGTTAAACACTGTTTATCTCATGATGAGAATGATGATGAGGTGGCTGAAATACATCCCCAAACAGCAGCATCAACACCGCAAAGTACACCCTTGAGGAGAAATGAGAGTGCTTCTCCAAGCACACCACAAGGAGGAAATTCAAGTGCTTCTTCAAGTACTTGTACACCTAATGAAAGAGGTAAGAAATTCAGAAGTTTGAAAGAGATTTATGAACAAGATATAACAAATGAAGGTATCAATTCTTTGTTTGCTTTATATTGTCATGTTGATGATCCTGTTCATTTCGAAGAAGCCATCAAGGATGAGAAATGGATAGAAGCTATGGATGAGGAAATTAATGCCATAGAGAGGAACAAAACTTGGGATTTGGTTGAACTCCCAAAGGTAAAGATGTCATTGGTGTTAAATGGGTCTACAAGACCAAGAGTAATGCTGAAGGCAAAATAGAGAGACACAAGGCAAGGCTTGTTGTCAAAGGCTATAAGCAGAAGCATGGCATAGATTATGAGGAAACTTTCGCACCGGTTGCCAGAATGGAAACCGTGAGAGCAGTGTTGTCTATAGCAGCACAAAACAAGTGGAAAGTTTACCAAATGGACGTGAAGTCGGCATTCCTAAATGGAGTGTTAATGGAAGAGGTTTACATTGATCAACCTCTCGGCTATGAAAAGAAAGGCCAAGAGCACAAAGTGTGTAAGTTGAAGAAGGCTCTTTATGGGCTGAAGCAAGCGCCAAGAGCGTGGTACAGTAGGATAGACTCCTATCTACTGGAAAATGGTTTTGAGAAGTGTGAGGGAGAACCCACCCTCTACATCAAAGAACAAGACGGTAAAATTTTGATTGTAGTCTTGTATGTTGATGATGTTATTTTTACAGGTAATGATAATTGCCTTATTGAAAATTTTAAAACAGTCATGAAGGAAGAATTTGAAATGACTGATATGGGTTTGCTGAGATACTTCTTGGGAATAGAAGTAGAGCAAGATGAAAGTGGGATTTTCATCTCACAGGAAAAGTATGTTAATGAGGTACTTGAAAGATTTAACATGCAGGAATGCAAATCAGCAATCACTCCCACAGTGATGGGATTAAAGCTCAGCAGAGAGGACAGCAGCAAGGATTTTGATCCTAGTTTGTACAAGAGCATAGTTGGCAGCCTCATGTATTTGACTGCAACTAGGCCGGACATAATGCACGCTGTTAGTTTGATATCCAGGTTCATGGAAAAGCCAAAGGATGCACATTGGCAAGCAGCAAAAAGGATTTTGAGGTATGTTAAAGGTACAAAGAAATTTGGTATTTTTTATACTACTTCAGAAAGTTCAGATTTAGTTGGATACACGGACAGTGATTGGGCTGGAAGTGTAGATGATCGGAAGAGCACTTCCGGTTATGTTTTTCATATGGGTTCAGGAGCCATTTCATGGGCTTCTAAGAAACAACCCGTTGTAGCATTGTCTACAGCAAAAGCGGAATATGTGGCAGCTACAGCAGCAGCGTGTCAAGCAGTTTGGATGCGGAAAATGTTAAGAAGCTTATGTCAAGAACAGGTAAAAGGGACAGTGATATTTTGTGACAATAGCTCAGCTATTGCATTGTCTAAAAATTCTGTTTTTCATAAAAGAACAAAGCACATTGACACCAAGTTTCATTTCATACGGGAATTGGTAAGCAATGGCGAGATCGTTTTACAGCATTGCAGAACGGAGGATCAATTTGCAGATATTCTCACAAAGCCACTACAGCAGAAAAGCTTTGAATATTTCAGGAAATGCATGGGTATGCAGGAAAACCCAGCAGTTGAAATTAAGGGGGAGTGTTGGAATTAATTTCCAACTGCTGTATAAGCCAAACAGCGCAGAGAACAGAGCGGCAAGCAGATTCCGATGGGGTCACACAGGCAGAACGGGCAGAGGGGCATACCCCCTCGGAACTGGGCCCACATCTTGGAGTCACAAATAAGTCCGCGGGGGTCGATGAATTGAGTTGGGCGGAGGTTCTTACCCCCTCGGAACAGCCAGGGGCCCACATATGTCACACGGCCCATATGATATATATAAGACTTGCGGGTTTAATATTATAACGCATTTGTTAATACAATAGTTGGTTTATTGTTTAACGTTATTTGTTTTGTTTTTAATATATATGTGACATACATATATTAAAAAGGCCCGTGATGTAATATATATGAAATGTAGAAAGCCCAGAAACGTATATGGCTGTTGTATTATTTGTAATACACAGTAATTTTTATAAAAAGGCACAGCAGTGCAGAAATGAAAAAAAAGGAAAAGACAGCAGTGCTGGGATAAATATCACAGTGCCGGAAAGTCTATTTGCTATTAATGCATATTAGATCGGTGCTGACAGGAGTAATGAACCATTAATGTTTTTCCAAGCGGTGAACTTAGTGGTTGAAGTAATTTATGGCTGAAGATATTTCTGTTTTGTTATATGCAGAAACAGTCATTTGAAAATGTAATGTTTTAATACACAGCAGCGTATTTCAAAACAGAGAGCAGAGTTTTATGCATAGTAGTGCATTTGTAAAAGACAGAGAGCTGTAATTTTTATAATTACACAGAACAACAGAGTTTTTTTTAAAACAGAGTATGCACGGTAGTGTATTGTTGTTGGTTAGAGGAAATGATATTTCTACGTGACGAGACAGTGATAGTTTACTCTGTTGTTTGCGAAATGGATAAGTAGATTTGTAATCCTCTGAGTGGAGTTTGAGGAAGTATTATAACTGTGAGTTTTTTTTTAATAGAATTTTTTGTGAAACCTAAATCAAAATTCTGAATATTTCTCTGTGTTGGGCAAGGCGGTTTTATTTGTTTTTGGAATGCAGGAAAATTCCAACAAGTTTGAAATAGCGCGGTTGGGTTCCCCGCTAGGATGGTCAATATCCTGTGGGTGGAAATTGTGCCTGCTGTAGAGGTGCCTGAATGTTTCCATTAGCGGGCATACCTCTGGTGCTTGATTTTGGCTAGTGCAGATAGTTCATGGTATCACTGTGCCAACAGAGTAGATTTTATGGAAATTGACACTACTCATTGTCCCTGATGTGGACGCTTGGAAAGGATCTATGGTAGAAGAGGGGGTCTTCCGCTTCCATTTCTGTATTGTTGGCTTGGGTGTGTCTGACTCTTTGGGGGAGTGTAGACTCAGTGCTACTCTTGTCGCTCTTAGCTTTGGGAGGTGCACACATTTAATCGTATGGTGAAAGTTTGAACAAAGCCGACAGTAGGTACGTGTGATCTTCTCTTGGTTAGAGAGAAGTTTCTGAGGGAGAGAAGAGAATATGTGGAAACTATTTGCAAGGGGCTTCAGTTCCCTACACTGATTGACCCGATGGTCATTTAGGTCGCATAGTCCACATGTTATCCTAGGCTTGGCCTGGGTCATGCTTGGTTGGTGTGTCATCCTAGTTTTCCCATCACGCCCATGTGGGTGTGGGGTCGCTAGTTGAGGGGTAATGTACTTTATAAATCACCTGAGGGTATCGTCTTGTTTCTTCTCTATGGTATGAATGATATCGATGGTGGGATGAATTCACGATATATAAGTACAGTGTTGTTCGTATTGATTGCCTTGACATATTAGGAAAAATAGCCTAGATATGGGGGTCCCATTGTGCTCAGTTTGTGTCCTGGTGGGGAACCAGCGTCATAATGCTTCTAAATCAGGGCAAGTGGCGACTGCATGATTGGGAATTTTTCATAACACACATGTTAGTATTCTCTATAGAGAGTGGTTGGGCGTAACTAGGGGTTCCTTGGTTGGTCTATTTTCGGCTAACAAGAATAGGATGGATCTGCTCGTCACATCCTCTTGGGTTGTGGAGCTATCCATGGATTTTGCGTCCATGTCATCTTCTTGGGAGAGGCAGACTATGGCTGAGCGAAAACTAGCTAGGACTAGCTGGAATCAAGGGATATAGTGAAAATTATCCAGAAGGTGATTGTCAGTGCACAAAGGACATGTGAATTGCGTTGCCCGCAATCCAACATAGTAAACTCGTTCTATAGGATACCATATATGGATGAGTTCTAGGATTGCACATTCTTCGAGGAAGTGACCATTTTCATCACAAAGTGTGCAGCGTATAACAAGAGGGGGAATGAATGGGGGTATTTCTAGTGCTCTTCATTCTTTCTGTACATATAGGATGGTACGAGGTTCATTTCCAGATGCCTAGGTGGAGGGATCCTCTTGATAGGATCGCTCATTGGTGTGTAAGGCATCCCTATATCGCGGGATCTCTGGGAAATCATGGGTATAGTGCCCATAGTTGCTGCAGATAGTGCATGCATGATTGGTACGCAATACTTTGCCTTTACCTTTGGTGGCAGGTTCCTTTTTACGGGAACGCAACATTACGATGTCTGTCTCAGAGTCTAGGAGTGGTTTTAATTCATCCAACTCTGGGCAGATATGGGTAGGCTGACCTATTATGTCGCATATGCACAAACTAGTGATTCCCGTTGTATGGCAAGAGTCATCATCTTATTTCCTCTCTTCTCGATTTTCATAGCCGTAATCACCGGTTTTGCATTGGAAATTTTCTTTGCAGGGGTGGTTTCAACCGTTTCTTGGACTGCTGGGGCCTCCTCGAGACTATGGGGTTTCAACCCTGTGGAAGTGATGTGAGTGGCTCTTGTTCCTGTATGGGGAATGAGATAAAAAACAAGTATTTCCAATGATATGTTTCGTAACACTAGTGTTTCCAAAACCTGCTGGGAGATGAAACCAGTTGGGGGCTAGAGGAAAGGAGTTTTGGAAGTTGTGTAGGATAGAGAGGTTGTTGTGGCCAATGACTCGGTGCCATTACTACTCGTTTCTATGTCCTATCTATATTTGGCACTTGATGTGGAAATCATGCACACTGGAGCCCCTGTGACATCATGTGATGACTCAGGGATAATGGGAGGATCTCCTAGGAATGATCCTAGAATGGACAACGGTTTGAATTGGCCGGGGCCATATTCTTGGTACCATGACAGCACATCCAAGGATTTATCTATGTAGGGTTGAATTACATAAATGTTTGGTAGGGGTCGCTTCTCATTATGCGTCAATTGGCCTTCAATAATGATGTGGGCCTCATGGGGGAACATCATAATGTGGAAGACGGAGGAGGCTATGGATGACATGGCATACATATAACTCCTCCCAAGGAGTATAATATAATCCAAGTGAGCGTCCAAGACTTCAATGTCTATGTGGGTCGTCTTTCCGGCTAAGCAGACTGGGACGTTTTGGTAGAGGCCGACAAGGGTTGAAGGATGACCTTCATATGCTCTAAGCATGATGACTGAGGGTTTTAGTTCGAGAGACCCTAACTTCTGCCAAACATTTTTTAACATGATGCACGTGGATGCACCCTCGTCAATGACACATTGGTGAATTGTGATATTCTGGACCGACACTGGTATCTAGAAGGCAACCATGGAAGGAAACCTGGGGGTGGATATTTCGAAGTCAAAATCCATTAGGCGTGTATCGACAGGGTCGATGTTATGGAACCAACTCCAAAATAGAAGAGAAGAGAGACCAACGCCTTAGAAATCAGCCACTTCGAGGGGGCAACCTCCATTACATTACATAAATGAACAATTCTTGGATGATACAAATGAAAAAACCTCCTTATATATATAGGAGTCCATGGGGCCATAATGTAATCCTAATGACCTAAGAATAATAATAATGTAAGGGAAAATAATAACAATATGGGGTACTTTGGGGGCACAGAAATAATATTCCATAATAAGGGGGCTAAGCATCTAATAAAAATAAGGGACTATACTAGTAATATAGGGACCTAACATGGCTCTCTCCATCAAAAAAGTGTTGTCCTCAATGCTTGAGTAGCTCCGGATGCTTTCGTATAAAATTCTCATCCTCCCATGTAGAATCTTCTGGTAAGTTCTTCCACTTGATGAGATACTCTGAAATTGATCGATTCCGTAGCTGTCGAGTTCTTGTTTCCATGACCGCTTCAGGTTCCAATATGATTTTTCCTTCCTCATCAAGTTCTGGCAATATTGTTTGAACTGGAAGATTTTCACCTATAACCTTCTTTAAGCATGAAACATGCAAAACTGGATGTACTTGCAAAGAAGAAGGAAGCTCCAATTTGCATGCCATAGTACCAATCTTTTGCAACACCTTGTAAGGACCATAGTACTTTGGCGATAATTTATTGTCCGTCTTAGCTCGCTTGAGGGACATTTTTTTGTATGGTTTAAGCCGTAAAAATACCTAATCTCCTACATCAAAACTTCTCTCGCTGTGATGTTGATCTGCCCGTTGTTTCATTCGATTTTGTGAGAAATTCAGGTTGTCCTTTAAGAGTTGGAGAACTTCTTGTTGATGCTCGATGTGATCTTCCACTGCTTGAACCTTTGAATTTTCTCTTAAAGATGATGTGATGGACGGTGGATGATATCCATAAAGTGCCATAAATGGGGTTATTTTTGTTACAGTATGGAAGGAAGTGTTATACCACCTTTCTGCCAAAAGGTAACCACTTGACCCATTGTGTTTGTTTATTAGATACAAAACAATGAAGATATCATTCCAAACATTTGTTCACTGTCTCTATTTGACCATCACATTGAGTATGATAAGATGAGCTATGAGCTAGTTGAGTACCCAAACAAGAAAATAATTTCGTCCAAAAATTTCCAGTAAAATGGGATCTTTGTCGCTTACCATAATCTTTGGGTTTCCATGTAGCTTTTGATTGTTTCCATAAATGCAGTAGAAAATATTCTTTCTTTAAATGGATGAGATAATTCACAAAAGTGTGCATACTTGGTAATTCTATCAACTACCACCATGATGATACTCTTTCCTTCGGACTTAGGAAAACCTGTGATAAAATCCATTGAAATCTCCTCCCAACGTTGACTTGGAATGGATAAAGGTTGTAGAAGACCCGGGGTCTTAATTGTTTCAACTTTATTTTGCTGGAAAACCAAACATTATGCCATAAAATTTTGAATATCAAATTTAAGGCCATCCCAAAAAAAATTGTTCTTCACCCTGTGGTAAATTTTTAAAAATCCTGAGTGTCCTCCTAAAGGAGAAGTGTGCAATTCCAAAAGAATATTTTTTTTATTTGGGAATTCTTACAAAGATATAAGTGATCTTTGTACCATAAGGAAAAATTTTTCCAAATAAATGTATCATATGTACTAGGATATTGCTTCAATTTTTGAATGAGTGTCCAAACTTCTTCTTCCTTCTTCCATTCATCTCTTGCTTCGGTTATCTAATCTAGTTGGATAATAGAAATTGCACAAATCAATGCTTCCACCTCTTCATCCTTTCTTGAGAGTGAATCTGCAACAACATTTAGCTTCCCTTTTTTGTAGATGATTTCAAAGTCATAACCCAACATCTTTGTGACCCATTTTTTCTGCTCTTTTGAAGATAATATTTGTTCCAAAAAGTGTTTAAGACTATCATGATCAGTTTTTACCTTGAAGTTCCTTCCCATTAGGTAAGGTCACCATTTCTTTATTGCATGTAGTATTGCCAACATTTCCTTCTCATAAATAGCTTTCTGTAAATACTTTCCTTTGATTGCACGACTTTCAAAAGAAATGGGTCTTCCTTCTTGCATTAACATAGCACCAATTCCATTTCCTGAGGCATCACATTCTACAATAAAGGTTTTTGTGAAGTCTGACGTAGCTAAGACCGGTACAAGGCACATTGCCTCTTTAAGATGTTCAAAGGCCTTAGTTGCTTCATGAGTCCATGAAAATGCATATTTCTTCAATAATGTTGTTAGAGGTGCTTCTATTCTCCCATAATTCTTAACAAAATTGTGATAATACCCTGTTAACCTGAGAAATCCTCGCAACTGCTTTATGGTTGTGGGGACTTTCCATTCCTTAATGGATTTAATTTTGTTAGGGTATAACTTAACACCCTCGTGAGATACAATATGACCCAGATATTCCACCTCTTGTACTCCAAAGAAATATTTGGATGTTTTTGCATATAATTGTTTCTCCTCCAATAGTTTTTGAACTTTGCCTTTCAACACAGTGGTGTAGTCCTTCAAGACTGTTGTGAGTCAGTATGTCATAAAAAGTGTACAAGAACAAATTTTCTAAGGAGAAGGGGTTTAAAAATGGAATTCATCAACCCTTTCAATGTAGAGAATTCATTGGTAAGGCAAAAGGCAATACCAAAAATTCACCAGCTAGCCCACTCATGGTTTGAAATTTTGTTTTTTGGAATATCATGATCTTCATTCTAATTTGATAGTATCATAAATAGAAGATCCAACTTGGTAAATAAATAGCGCCATGTAATTCATCCAATAATTCATCAATCATAGGAATGAAATTTGTCTTTAATGGTATAGGCATATGAGATCCCAATAATCCAGGACACATGCTTAAGTCCATCGCTAACGTGCATAATACTACTAGAAGAAGAAAGAACTTTGGCTAGGTTGAATTAGACCAGCCTCTAACATTTATGTAATCATGCTTTCAATTTCTCCCTTTTGGACATAGGATATCTATAAGGCCTGATGTTTGGAGGAACACTTCCTCGAATCAAATGACTATCACGATCATGATCGCAAATAGGTGGGAGTCCTTTGGGAGTTTCAAACACCTTGGAATGATTGTCCAAGAATTTTTGGAGATACGGAGAAATAGATGATTTTGATGTTGGAACTTCTGGTGAGCATTATTGTGCAATTACACATATATATGTTCTTCATTGAGAAGCTTTCATGAAATTAGAGCTTATTATCTTTCTGCAACTACTGAAGATACTTGTAATTTTATTTCATATAACTTAGAAAAAATTTCAAGAAAGGTTCCTGAAAATTAAAAGCTACCATCCCCAAATATTGTAACCATTGTAGTCCTAGTACAACATCAGCGCCTCCCATTAGAACAGAAAGCATTGGAATATTCAATACATATTCCCCCATGGTTAGCTTGATATTATGGCATTTTCCAGAGAAATTTATAGTTCCTCCATTTGCAACCATCACTTGACATTCTAGTGCTGGGTATAGGAAACAATTCAATTCCTTGGCTACTTTACAATGAATAAAATTATAAGTGCTACCTAAATCAATCAACACTATTACCTTTTTCTTTTCCTTCTATCTTGAGAGTTTGAGGAGTGGTAATTCCTGCCAATGCATTACACGATATGGTCAGACTCATTTCTTCTTCTTCTAGGGTTGGTTCCTGGTGTATATCCTCTTCTTTTTAAGTTTCTTGTTCAATTTCTTGCTCCTCTTCACAATCTATGTAAAATCATTTCTTCTTAGCATACTTATGACCTTTAGTGTATTTGCTATCAAAACTGTAGCAAAGCCCTTTTTCTCTTTTTTCTTCCAATTTTTGTGGTGTCAACCTTGTAGGTTGTGGAATTCTAGGAGTAGCAATACTTCCATCTTTATAGATGTGAGTGGTAGGCTTCCTTGTCGCCATAATTTTACATTCAATTTTCCTTTCCAACCTGAATGCCTTCTCCAATGAATCAGGTTCCCAAACACGAACTTCATGTTGGATGTTATCCTTTAAATTCCCTATGAAGACATCAATCACGTGTTCCTCTGGAATATCAGTTACCCTTATATTCAATTTTTGGAAGTCCTCAATGTGCTCCACCCCTAAACCCTTTTGTTTGACATTTATCAATTGGATAAAGAAGGTATTGCTCTTTTTATCCTCATAATGTGCTATCATTTCCTACGTAAAAATTAACCAAGTGACAATTTTTTTATGGGAGAAAATCAGTCGATACCATACAAATGTATTTTTTTCTAAATGTAAATTTGCAATGCGTACCTTTTGTGTGTTTTGCACATTACTGAGATCAAAATATTGGTCCATCTATAGTATCCATGTTACAGGATCCTTGCCATCAAACTTCCTCATATCCATCTTTGGAATATGGTGGTTCTTCCATCCAAAATTAGATTTTATGAAATCACGATTAACATTTATTTTGTTCTTATCATGAGTTTCCTCTACTATCTTTTTGGCATTAGGAAACATTTCTTGTATCAACTTTGTCAAACCTTCCATGTCTGCATTTAGATAATTATTCATGTTTTCCATGTTGTCTTTCATTTCATCCATCTTAGCTTCTATGCCAGCTTCCATGCCATCCATCTTAGCTTCCACGCCTTTCTTCAAAGCTTCTATTTCATTTTTTGTTGCTCTTTGCGAGAGAGAAATTTGGTGCACTTACTCTTGTAATTTTGATATGTCATGTTGCACTTCTTCGTCTTAATGAGTCATAGTAGAGCCTTATAAAGGCTTAATTGGTATTGAATTCTTTTTAGGAGGCATTTTATAACCGAATAATGATGTCTATTCTACAATATGCCCTTCGAATCAATTCAAAATGATTTTTCACACAAGACTTATGCAATTCGAAAAAAAATACACACCTTTTTATTGATTTTGAGGAGCTTAATATTGAAACATTATTATCTTTATGATTTTGGATCTTCAATATCTAAAATTTTGCTCTGTAGCAGCCCTCTAAAGCTTCTTTCAATTTCCACATGTCTCACCTGATTTTGATTCTTCAAGACTAAGTTATGCTCAATCTCCCACAATAACCTAATTATGGACTAGTACAGTAGATCACACTTGTATGGTGTACCACGTGTCAGTTTTTCCTCCCTTTTCTTTGAAATTGATACAAATGAAACTACCGTTCATGCACTTGTGGCCACTTTTTACAGAATTCCAATCCGATGCTCAGAGTGAGAGTTATGATGATTTTCCCAGGGTCACCTCTTTGAGATGAAATTCGGAAGCCTAAAACAACCCTAAATTCCATATATCATATCTCCAAACATATTGTGAATAAAGCTTTGAAATTGTTCCATGGTGTTCCTCAATATTTCGGCTTCGCTTTGTAAAATTTCAGGCTTTGATCCCTTGTAGAAAAAAATTTATTGTGAAAATTACATGATGACCGGTTTAGGTTAAATTCAGGAGCCTGCAAAAATCCCTAACTTCCACAGATCATATCTCTAAAAATATTATGAACCAAGATCTGAAATTTTTCCACGAAGTTCCTCAGGATTTCAACTTCACTCTCTAAAACATTCAATTTTTTAAACTTTGTAAAATAAAATTTATAGTGAAAATACCGCGATGACCTGTTTGGAGCAGTAAAACCCTAGAATCCAAAGCTCTGATACCAAATGTTATGAAACGAGCTCCAAAAATAGAAGAGAAGAGACATCAATGCCTTATAAATTAGCCACTTCGAGGGGGAAACCTCCAATACATTACATAAATGAACAATTCTTGGATGATACAAATGACAAAACCTCCTTCATATATAGGGGTCCATGGGATCACAATATAATCCTAGCCAACCTAACAATAACAATAATGTAAGGGAACAATAATAAAAATATGGGGGTTACAGGGGCACAACAATAAAAATAAGGGGGCTATACTAATAAAAATAAGGGACTACACTAGTAATATGGGGACCTAACAGTTAACACGTATAATTTTTCGCGCTCTGCCCTCCATCTTCGTTCAGTTTGATTTAGGGTTGCAGGGTGCCTCGCTGCTCGCCCCTGTGGCTGCTGCGCCTAGCGCACAGCCCTGTGGTGCTCTTCGCCGGCCACGGAGCCCTGCGGGGGCTCCGTCCCCCTTCCCATTCCGCCTCCTGAAGTTTTGGCGTTCCGAGCAATGGTCGCAGCTGCTCTGAAACGTACCCCTACGACGTTTCAGCAGAATTTTATAAAGAAGATGGAAACGATCCCTTCTGTGGCTCTTCCAGAAGAAGAGACGTGCAAAGTGGCATTGAACCTGTCCGAAAGAGGCCTTATTGACCAGTTCACGGGCCTCTAGCCCTCTCCCAAGTCAGTAGAAGACTGGACTCAAAGAAACTGGAAACCTCTGATCAAAGAGGGAGTCAAAAGTTACTTTGTTGGCAAAGGATTCTTTGTCTTTGTCTTCGAAAATCCTGATGACAGAAGCTTAATATTCAGGACTGGCCCATATTTCATGGGTCCGCAGGGATTGTATCTGAACAAATTGTCTCCAGATTTTGACCCTTCCCAGGATGTCCCAATAGCGGTCCCGCTGTGGGTGAGGCTCCCTCATCTGCCCCTCCACTGCTGGAACCAAGAAACCCTGGAGATTATAGGGAACGCGCTGGGAAAATACATCGATCAAGCTTCAAGGAAAGATCAGTACTCATGTGTGCGTATCTGCGTAGAAGTGGACCTCGAGGAGGGGTTACCAGAAGCTATCAATCTCACTGTCGCTGGGTGGACGCATGTGTAGGAGCTGGACTACGAGTAGCTCCCTTTTAAATGTAGACACTGTCATGGGCATGGGCACTTTGCGAAGCACTGCAAGAAAAAGGCTGAGGAGCAACCAGATAAGCAGAAGGGGGATCAATGGACTCTAGTCCAGAAAACAGTACACCCAAAAAGAGGAGCAGGTAAAGGATACTCGACAGGGGTTCCAAGTAGTTCCAAGCCAAATCAAGAAGAAGAAGCAATCCCAAAAGGAACAACAAGTTCTCAGATCAATCCAGCTGGCACAGATCAGGAAAACATGGCGTAGGCAGAAACTACTCCCCCAAGCAAAGACGGAGGGGAAGCTATTCAGTTTGAAGCCACCCAAGGTAGCCCAACCAACCCCTCATATGCAGAAGTCACAAGGAACAAAGAAGTAGTAAGCTCAAAATCCTCGGAGGATGAAACCTTTGAGCGCCCCTCTAAGAGAGCAGGTAGGAAATCCCGGAAGGAAAAGAGAGAAGAAGAGGCTGAAAGACTCAAAACCCAAGGAAGTCAGGCAACAATAGAAATGTCCATAGGACGTAATACCAGACCGAGGCCTACAAAGGGAGGCCCCACCCCTCTTCAAAGTAAGTAATGAAGCTAGTCTCTTGGAATTGCAGAGGATTGGGGAATCCCTAAAAAATAGTAGCAGTCAAGGACCTCTTGAAAGTAGAACCCTCAGATATTCTCATGCTCCAAGAGACTAAGATAGAAGGGCTTGCACTCCTAGAGATTGGAAATTCAAGGTGGAATAAATGCTCAGGAAAGGCAGTCAGTGCTAGGGGCACCGCCGGAGGGTTGGCTACGCTCTGGTCAGAAAGTACCTTTCAGCTACTCAAATCTCAAGAATCCCAGCATTGGATCTTCACGGAGCTTAAGCACAAAGCTAGTAAGTTGATCATTTCCCTTTTCAATCTTTATGCTCCGGTCAATTACACCGAAAAAAGAGATTGCTGGAGCTCTCTCTCAGTTTTTCTAGAGCAGCACTCTCCAAACAATATTATTATAGCAGGAGATATAAATATAGTTATGAAAGCAAAAGAGAAAAGGGGAGGCTCCAGCTCTAGAGACCCAATGTTGGCCGCAGTGGAGGAACTCTCCCAGAACTGGGATCTCTTAGACTTCACTCCAGTCCGCGGTCTATTCACATGGTCGAATAATCGGGTTGGGTCAGATCATATCTCTGCCCGCCTGGACCGTTTCCTGGTTCAAAGCACCCTTATGATGAATAAAAATATCATCACCACAAAATTTTTGCCAAAACTGACCTCGGACCACAAGCCAATTCTACTCTTAGTGGAAGATGAAGAAGATTTGGGTCCCATCCCTTTTCGTTTTTCCCCTCTTTGGATCGAGAGAGAAGGCTTCATGGAGACTGTGAAAGCTGCCTGGGCAAAATCCTGCTCTGGCTCTGCTGGCTATGTCTGGGAACAAAAGCTGAAGGCCACAAAATATGCATTGAAGGAGTGGATAAAAAAGCCAGATCCCACGCCTGCCAATCAAAGAAAAGATGTTGTACAGAAGTTACAGACCCTCCAAACTGATATGGAAAAAAAATATATAACAACAGATCTCTTGGAGAAGGAAGTTAAAGCACAACGATCCACTTACCAATCTTTTCGAGCTGAAGAAGAATACTGGAGATTAAAGTCTAGAAGTCTGTGGTTAAAGGCGGGTGATCGGAACACCTCCTTTTTCCATCGAAAATACAGAGCAAGGCTATCCCGGAATCATATATCTGAAATCAAAACTTCGGAGGGCCATGTCTGCAAAGGATATAAACAGGTTAAAGACGCAGCTGAAACACACTACAGGAAACTATTCAACGATGGTAATCAAGTCAATGAAGAGGAAACAGAGGACTTCCTCTCAAATATCCCATTACTTTTCAACCTCGAGGATAATGCAGCTCTTTGCAGTCTCATATCTAATGAGGAAATTATCAAGGTTATCTGGTCTATGGACGCTGACAAGGCTCCCGGGCCTGACGGTTTTACAATCCATTTTTACAAGTCATGCTGGGATATTATCAAAGCTGATCTTCTTAAAATGTTAAGAACCTTCATGCAGAAAGCCAAGATAGGTGGAGGAACCAAATCTACCTATCTAGCTTTAGTTCCAAAGGACACCAATCCTGAATCTTTTGCAAGATTTAGGCCAATTTCGCTTTGTAATGCATCTTATAAAATCATAGCCAAACTATTAGCAAACCGAATTAAGCCTCTGCTCAAAAGATTGATCTCGAACTCTCAAGGCGGGTTCGTGGAAGGTAGGCATATTATGGACAACGTCATTCAAGTTCAAGAGACCATTCACTCAAGCAAACAGTGAAGAGAGAAAGGTATGCTGATTAAACTGGATATGGCAAATGCATTCGATAGAGTTCACCAATTTTTCCTTTACAAAGTTCTCCTCTCTTTTGGATTCTCACATCAATTTGTCCAGCTCATTAAAGCTTGTATTGAAAACCCATGGATTTCTCCTCTCATCAATGGTCGTCCAACCAATTTCTTCCAAGCGCGGAGAGGCATCAGGCAGGGATGCCCTCTCTCCCCCTTCCTATACATCCTCATGGCAGACTCCCTCAGTAGAAAACTCTCAGCCGAAGGAATTTCTGGTTCCCTCTCGGGCCTCAAACCTTCCTCTGGTTCAGCCCCTCTAAACCATGCTTTATTTGCGGATGACTCCCTATTCCTAGGGGGGGCTTCTATCAGAATTGCGAAAGCCTTTGACTCTGTTCTGAGAAGTTATTGCAGGGTCTCTGGTGCTCTTGTCAATAATAGTAAGAGTGAAGTATTCAGCTGGAACACTGATCAACAAGAGAGCAATCACATATCCAATCTCCTTGGATTCAAAGGACATGCTCAATGGGAAAGATTCAGGTATCTAGGTCTGCCTATTTCCTCTGGAGTGAACAAGAGGTCCCTCTGGAACGACATCATCAGCAAAATTAAAACTAAAATCTCTGCTTGGGGGTGCTACTGGCTCACAAAGGGAGGGAAAGTTGTTCTTATCAAATCTCAGTTGTCTGCCCTTCCCATTTATCAAGCAGCCTTTCTTCTTGCCCCAAAGAATGTAACTGAACAGATCTCTAATCTCCTAAGGGATTTCCTCTGGAAAGGTGGGAAAGGCAATGACAAAAAGATGCATCTAGTTAATTGGGACTTAGTAAAGAGGCCGATAGCAGAGGGTGGTTTGCAAATTCGAGACCCCACCCTTGTAAACACAGCGTTGGGTAGTAAGATTTTATGGAGGATGATTCAAGACCCCTCTCATCCTGTCAGTGTCACCTTACGGTCAAAGTACGCAGACAATGAAGCCCTCAGGAAAATGCAACTAGACAGCTCTGTTAATAACACGCAGGTGTGGAGGCTCTGTTGCAAAAGCAGCAAACTTTTCAAAAACTTCATGTACATGATTCCTGGAAACGGAAAGCGCACCCATCTGTGGAACGATCGCATAATGGGATGTGTCCCTCTGGCAGACAAGGATGAAATCGCAGACCTCAGAAATTGGCTTGAGAGAGTAGGGGTAAACAACATCTCCGATCTGTCCAAATGGGACGAGCGTGGTGACTGGGCTGAATGGGACTTTCACGGAGTCCCAGCACGCTTATCCGCTCAACTGACCTTGCTCGAATACCTACTTGATGACGCCGCTCCGGAACACAGGTATACGAAGGATAGCTGGGGATGGGGCAGTCTAGTGTTTATACTACAGCAACGGGCTATAGAGATCTTCAGGGATCAAAGAACAGCAATTACCCTCCACCCTTCTGGCATCAGGTTTGGGAGCCCCTTGCGCTTCCAAAAATAATTTTTTTCTTCTGGACCTTAGCACACAATAAACTACTTACGGGAGATAATATTTCTAAAAGGAAGATTGCAGGCCCACATAGATGTACACTCTGCAGGTGTAATCTCAAATCAGCCCAGCATCTTTTCCTGGACTGCCTCTTCGCCAAAGAGGTTTGGGATATCACACTCCAAGAATTTCATATTTCGTTTACGTCACAAACCTCTGTCTCTGAACTGTTTGCCACATGGAGTTCGATCTATTCACAATGCATTCCCCCTAAGTCTTTCTGGCGCAAGGTTTGGACCGCCCTTCCTAAATTTATCTATTGGCAGCTCTGGCTGGCCCGTAATCAACAGATCTTTAAAGAAATACAGCACTCCCCTATTCAAGTTGCAGCAAAGGCAAAGTCTCTCCTATTGGAAGCAGCAAAACAGGAATACTTCAAAGAAGACCTTCTGCTCACTCTTGAAGAAAAGAGGTGGCTAGCCCTTGAGCCTCATCCTTAAAAGTATCTCCTCACCCCCCAGGAAGCCAACTCGGAATGGAGGAAAAGAGAACCAGATGACATCTTCCAAACTTGGTGGAAATCCCAAAAATTAACCACCATTTTCTTTGACGGGGCGTCCAAAGGGAACCCCGGCGCTGCAGGAGCTGGAGGAGCAATATATTCCTCGGATGGGACTCTCAATGATTCATTTTTTTGGGGCCTTGGCCTGAAAACTAACAATCAAGCTGAGACCCTCGGGCTTCTCAAAGCTTGTCTTATAGCTAGAGGAAAAGGTATCAAGGCTATTCAAGTCTTCGGAGATTCAGAGATCTTAATTAAAAAACTAATCAAGGACGACCTTTTCAACAATGCCGGCCTCAACAAATTCTTGGGCAGATTGAAAAGAGTCATATCATACTTTGATTCATGCAAGTTTTACCATATCCTTAGAGACTCCAACAGTGTAGCTGACCAGATGGCGAACAAGGGCTGCTCCCTCATGAAAGGGATGCTTATTGTAAATGGGATTAGTACCTATCATATGCTTTGAAAATGTAATTTCTCCTAAGAAGCTAACGAAGGACAACAACTATGTAATAGGGGTCGCCTCGGAAAATACCCACACTATTTACTTTCTATAAATAAAATATCATAACCGTTACAGTTAAAAAAAAATATGGGGACCTAACAGTCGATAGCGCCTAACGTGGAAAGTAAGGCTTTCCACTATTTTGGGCATGACTGCAATACTTCCAAAGCTAACATAGCAACAGGAGATTGTGCTAAATCATCCACGATACTATAATTATGGGCTGCTTTGGACTAGTTTAATGCTAGCCTATTGGGTCCCTTCGCCCTCTTTGGCAATGGTTTGATAGGCATCTTTGAAATGGTCAAAGGTGCAGTCGGTGCACTGGTACTTGCCCCTGGCGTATTGGTCTTTGGTCAGGTGTCGTAATTGCGATTTCGTGTTTGGAAAAACATCCCTTCGCCAGTCATGTAGATTTCATGGCTACTTTTCTTGGAGTCGTCTGGATTTTTTTGTTGAGTGCTTACCGTCCCTCATGGGGTAAAGGTTCCTGCATCACAACTATTTGTTGGGAAGATCCTCCTTATCCTCGGTTACTCTGTAGCTTCTTCAACTCAGGGAGATTGGGACAGTGGTGAGTATAATGGTTGCACTCACCACATATCGAACAAGAATGGCTTGTTCGAGGAGGTGGCCTTTTGCTCTGCCATTGGGCATTGCTTAGCTCCTGGCTCTGATTCTGGTTGGATTATCCTCCAGCCTGGGATCGTAGTGGGTGATGCTGGTTGTTGCCCCCCTGTTTAGGATTCCCTTTTGGCTTGTTTTTTTATTTTTTCTTCACCACATTAGGAGGGTAGTTCTCTTGGTTATATTGGTGAGGTTAGTTTTGGGAAGGTTGCACAAAGTTCACCTGTGCATTGGTCTACATAGGCGGGTCTTGTGCTAGGGACTGAGCATAACACGGTCCCTAGTTTGCACCTAGATGTTGGAGGGGAGCTCTTCTGTCAATGTTTCTCTCTACATACTGGGTCCCCTAAGATGGAGGATAGGGTCCTCTCTGGTGATACACTGGCACCCTATGGTCAAATTTTGTTGAGGCATATGATTACTTTGAAAACTAAGTTGAGGTATGTTCTAGGTAGAACTATATGTGTAACCGGGGTTTTGACTGCTGCTGCCTGGGTAACCTTGGGTCAATGACCATATTAGTCCGTCTACAGAGTTTGACACGCATGGAAATTCTTGATAAGTTTGTAGGCGCGAGGTGTTTGGTAGGATATTGTGAATATTTCCTAACTGGGTATAAATAAGCTCAAATTTTTGGGCTTTGCTGATGGCATCCTCTTCGGATGAGGGCCTTTATTCTGCCACATCCTTTGAAATATCTATCGTGAGAGTTTTCAAGAAAAAATCTAAAAGAACCCGATCGTCGAGTTTTTCTTTACATAAACTACGACGCTGCCTCCATTCATGGAGATGGTCCAAGATATGGACGATGGGGGTTTGTCTAAAATGTGTCAGTAATTCCATTCCGGAATCATGGTGAATGGGTAACTGAAAATATGTTAGGAATGTTAGCCATCAGTAAATTTTGTCATAGCAAATGATGGCTAAAACAGGTCTTGAGCCTTCAATAGATTATTTTTCATAGAAAATTACTCATTCTTGAAACCTTATGGTGTTTTCTAAAAAAAAATCAATCTTCACTGTTGTTCCTTACTATTGTTCTCTTCAAAAAATCCACCAAGTAACCATGCTGTTATCATTAAGAAAAAATTGTTTTCTAAGGCCCCTTTTCCATCATTTTATTCCCCCATCTCATCTTCACAACTACCTCCATATCACTTATTTTCCCCCTTTTATTATCCTTCATTCCTTCTGAAAAGTTCCCCCTTTCCTCCCTCATTTACCTTTATTTACCTTAAAAAACCCTTTAAAACCAATTAACCCTTCTTTATTTGGTTTTAATAATCCTGTTGACTTCACCCAGAACACTTAAAACCCATAAAAAACCTTTGAAAAAACATCCCGCTCCTTATAGGCTCTAAGCCCCCTTGGCTTAAGCCCCATTCCTTTTTCTTCCATAAAACCGAGGCCTGGAACCAAGCGCTAAGGACTTAAGCCCCCATCGCAATCGTATATCGGCGTTTTCGGCTTCCTCATGCCTTTACCTGTTCCTTCCGCCAATTTAAGATATTCTGGTGCGCTCATCGCATCGGGCATTATCTATCGAATCAAAACATTTATATCGCATTGGCGCTATCATTTCCCATTGCATCGGCTCTATCACATTTTATTGCATTTCTCCTTTTTTTTTCCCGCCGATGCGCTTAGCCCCTTTTTCCTGGCCCCTAGTCCCCTTACCCTTCCACAATACCACATCCCAGCTCCTATTTTCAGCCCCATCGGCCATCGCAGATCCAAAAATCCTTGTCCCTGGACCCTCCCCTCATCAAATCGCCAATCCACTGATTCAATCTCCGCCACCCATTCTCTCCTTGATCCAACGGTCAACGGTCCAAATCCTTTGCGGGGGCACCCAACCACGATGGTCCCACTTCCCCAGTGCTCCTGCAGTTGACCCCTTTGACCATGGTGAATCTCAGATCTATAGATGAGATCCACTATGGAGGCACACCCCATAATTTCTCTTCCGTACACCTTGTCCCTCCGCGATGGCGTCATATCTCGATCCCACCACTAAGCGCCCCTGTTTCCTCTCATTTCCACCTTTTTCCTATGTATTTGCTCATACGTGGGTCATTACATTTTAACAATGAAAACCAAAGTTTGCCCGACCTCGAGCCTTTTCGCTATGCGACAAGGTGGCTTACGTCACCCTGGCCCCACCATATGTTTTCCCGCACACCTTGTGTATTTTTTGTGCTCGCTTGTAGCCATAGATCTGGGCCCCCCCAGATCGGACGGTCTTAAGCCTTTTTCACGTTAATTTCACAAATAAATCTGATCGACTTTTTATAACATGAAATGGGTGGTTTTCAGAGGCATATGTGTCAGCCATTAGACCGTATCTCTTTCCCCCGGGGCAATACAACTTACTGCCCAAACTTCACGCGAAAACCACTACCGGTTTTCCAAATCCACCTTTTTATTTTCGTGCCATAAATCCTGTTTAAACCTTCTCTACCTAGTTTCTGCCATGGAATCTCACCCCACTGCATTCGCCTCTTCTGCATTGCTCCTTCACCCACGCCCGAGCCCTCTGTTGTAGTTAAACCAAGAAACGTAGGATTTCTTAACTCGTTTGTCGTCATGTGCAGGTTTAATGGCGGATTTGTCCACAGATCTCCCACAACCAAAAAATCAGTGTTTAAAGGAGCTGAGGGGTCGAATTTTAGAGTTTAATCAAAGGTTTTATGGACATTGATTACAAATAAAACCCTCCAGCGTGCTGAAACTACCGGTACACTGAAAAGGAGATCAGAAAGATAAAGACAAAGAGGTTAAGCATAAAGTTGAAGAATAAACGCTTAAACTCACAGTTTTAAAGGACAAAACACAATTTGAAGACAAAATATTGTTCGATGAAGGCCTAATACAGCCTTAAAAACACATTTAAAGCAAAATATCAGTGTTTAAAAAGAGTTAAAACAAGACAGATCAGTAGAAAAGAAGTCAAATCCACATCACCGAAGCTATTATTCCACCAAAAGGACACCTGCAGTTTGTTTTTCTTTTCAAAGAAACTTTGACAACCATCCCTATGACAGAGTCTCATTAAAACTGTCAGAGAAGTTATTAAGCAAACGTGTGGCTACAAAACCCAAAAAGGGACAGTTACTTGTTCCAGAAGTCGGACAGAGTACTTCAGCCACGGTTATCTAAAAGAACACTCTTCTGAGTTATTTCCCTACCTACCAGATATGCACCAAAGATAGGAAAACTACTAATTCGGTACCATAAGTTAATCCAAGGTTTACTAAGCAGAATGGGAAAGAAATTAATGAAACGTTTATGGCACAGAATGGCTATTCGAATGCTTTTCTCCTTTGTTTTTATTGACCATTAAGGCCATCTCTGTCACCACTCCTTCCCATTCATCTATAAATCCTATTTGAACTCTCATTTTAAAAGGCTAGTACTTGATGAATTCTAAAGTAATACATAGACTACTGTTTTGAAGAATAATTGATGTTTTGAAAAAGTGTGGATGTCTTTGCTTTTCTGTTGATGAAGTAGGTTGGACCATTGGATCCCTGAGCTTTTTTTTGGTGAAGCTATCTCTATTTGTTACTGTTATTTCCTATTTTTTCCACTTTGTTCCATAATGCTGTGCTTGCAGTAGAGTAAAAATCTTCGGCTAAGAAATTTCTCCTAGAAGCACCTTATGCCTGTTTACTCTTCACTGCCTATATTTTTTCATCTGCTGAAGGTTTGTTTAGTAGTTTGACTGCTTTGAAACTCTTAAGCTTGTTTATTTCAGAATAGTTAAATAGTTGGTATCAAGGTAGAATTATGGTTTGTCCTGTCTGCTTGTTGCCCCTTGAAAGCTATTTCTGAAAACATCCTTCCAACTTTATTGTCTGCAGCCTAACAGAGAGGATTTGTTCTGATCTTACCCTTTGTTTTATTGCTGAGATAGTCATATTTGAAGGTCTTCGTAATTGCAGTCTTAGATTCTTGGGTGTTCCCCCTTTTACGGACGTATTTAGTTGTGTTTCTTATATGTTTTCTAATTCCTTTAAGTGAAAAAATTAGAATAAATAGAGTGTTCCTCTCCTTCTTTTTCTTACTTGAAAGTCTATCTTGTTTATGTTGTCTGCATAAAGCATGTTGGTAGAATTCATGGATAGCCCTGGCTATTGATATTCCTTTATGTTTAGATAGTGTTGCAATTCCCTTCGTTGAAAGGTATACATGATTAAGGAGTCTTAACAACCCTTAAAAACTCTAATTTTCCTTCCAAATCCTTGATGTTCATCTCATACCACCTATATGATTCCAAAAATCAGAACTGTTTAGACTTCCACATGACTCCATTGCCCAATGACTTGTAGATTTTCACACTCTATCTATTCTACCTAGATCATTTATGTACCAACCAAACACAAACAAAAAAATTGCACTTCATAACTAGCCTAAAATCAACCTCTTAAAAGCATCAAGTTATATCCTTACAAACATATTGAGAGATCCCTCTCTGAGACTAGGAGGGCTAGATACTAGAGCTCTAAAGTTTGGTTTATATGTTTCCTTGTCATTTGGTTTTCCAATCAGCCAAATCACGAGTCACCAACATTTTGGAAATCACGGTGGGACGTTTCTGAGTAAAAGTCCCTAAACAAAACACTCAGTATTCATTTAAGTGAAATTATCCTTCTTCAAGCACTACCAAGCATAATGATGATCGTGATAAGACCTGTCTGAATCAGTAGAAATCTAAGTAACCCTTAGGATTCTAACAGACCCTTATCAAACGTTGGAGAAGTCAGCTAGTAGGCCATAGAGTAGACTTTGTTTGTTTCACCACCTTAGCTAAGTGTTGAAACAAGTATAGGACACTCACACAACCATAAAACTACAAAAACTCAGAAAAACCCAAAAAAAAATTCAGATTGGTTTCATAATAAAGATTGGTGGTGGACCATAAAAATTTTACCTTAAAAAAGCCAAAAATTTCCACCTGGCGACTCCGCTAGCCCCATTAGGCCTGTTATTCCTACTACTACTCCTGGTTTCTTTAGGTTAACTAACCTTGAGGAGATTCGGAATCTGATTCCTATGTTATGAAAAACATTGTGAGAGGAAAGCCTTTGAAAGAGTTTTCAATTTGAAGCCTCTCCAAGTTTGGAAGCTAAAATCTGGCTTCAAATAGGGTCAATACTAGATCCCATCCAGATCCTAATCCTCCCACCATAGTTGACAATCCAGAGAATATTCTGTGGTAGACTTCTAGATCTGGACAATCAATTACTGATAGGACCATCCTAAGAACAAGATTTGTCCCTGAAAACCTCACAATCTTGAAAAACCCTCACTTTGACTTACCTCACATAGAGAACCTATTTATAAATAAGTCTCAAAGTGATTTAAACCAAGATGAATTTGAAAGCACGGATTTGCAACAGAGTTGTAGCAGAGAAGCCTCACCTTCTACTCCACCTGACTCCCAGCTTCTGCTTCACCTCAGCTCCTTCCATAACAAATCTTCTCATCATCAGTTTGTTGGCCCAAGTGTTTCTTTCACTCCTGTACAGGCATACACTATTCAAAACACTCCATCTCAGCTCACTTTCCCTCTTGTAAATCCACCTCCTATAAATCCCCCATTATTTCCCATCATGGCAGCATGGTATGCTCAACTATTGTTACCACAACCTCTGGTTCCATTACCCAATGAATATCAGTCCAAAATTCCCCATTTCATAGGAAATGAATCCATTACTTCTCAACAACATGTAGACAAGTTGAATGATGCCTTTGATTATATGGAAATAGAGGATGAGACCATTAAGATGAGAATCTTTTCCCAAAGTTTAGGAGGAGAAGCCAAGAAATGGTTTAAAGGCTTAACTCCTAATAGTATAAATTATCTCCCTTCTTTACATCAAACATTCATAAACAAATGGGAAATGAGGAAGAACCCTCTCCAAATACTTTCAGATTACAACAACCTTAAGAGAAACGTTGGGGAGAGTGTTCAAAGTTATTGCACTAGGTTTAATAGTGTTTATAATGCACTACCCCCAGATTTGAAACCCCAACAAGGCTCATCTCTGGCCAAATTCCCTGAAGGATTTGATCCCAAAATGGCCTATCATCTAAGAGAAAGGGATCCCTTAACTTTAGAATACATGCAGAAGGGAGCTCTTAGTGTGGAAGCAAATCTGATTGAGAAGAGAGCTAGGATGAGGTCTAAAAAGAAAGTGACATATAGGGAGGACACTGCACCTTCTACATCTAACTCCAAATTATACCATCTAGCCAAGAACATGGACAGGTTAGAAAAAATGATCGAGAGATTGGTTGTCAAATAAAATGCTCAGAATAGGAACCAACCTCAAAATCAGAACGAGAACATTAGGAGAAATTCCAATCAAGATAGGCATAGAGACAATGACCAACAAATTAGGGCTCTCTTCCAACAAAACTATGTAGAACAAGTGGATGAAGGGGAAATTGATAGGCTGGAAGAAAATCATGTGAACTTGACAGGATTTGATGGCGGAGATGATATCTTCCTCACTGAGGAAGAACAAGGATTTTTCTCATCAGAACAAAATAAACACAATCATGAAGAGTCTGAAGATTATAGGTTGGGGTTTGAAAATGAAATTATGGAAGTCCATAGACAATATGATCTCAGAAGCAAAGGGAACCCAGAATTTTCTAATGACAAAAACACCAACACTGCTGTTGGAAAAACCTTAGAAAATCAGCCCAAAAAATCAACAAATAATACCATCACCTTGGCCAAGAAAACTGATCTAAACAGGGAAAAAAACAGCCAAATAGGTGTTGAGAAGAGCTGCCCTAGTACTTCTGCTAGTGGCCCTATCAAAATAGCTCCAACTAACAATCTTAATAAAACTCAGATAACCAAAACTGCTGAAAGAAACATAAGCGAAAAAACAGATGTGAATATGCCGAAAATGACACTTCCTTTCAGCCTCAAAGGTGAAATTGCCAATATCAAAATCAACATGCCTCTAGCTGAACTGGTAACTCAGGAAGTGTACAAAAATCAAGTTTTAAAAGCTCTGAATATAAACCTCGATACTGATACTTTAAACATGATAGATGACAAACCATAACTGTTGTTCGGTCCTAGAATTGAAGGAAAATACCAAGAAGGGGTTGTCCCTCCCTTTTATGTTAGCCTAAACGTACATGATAAGATCCTACACAATGCCATGCTAGACTCTGGAGCATCACATAACCTTATGCCCAAAGCAGTGATGGAAAGCCTAGGCTTAGAAATTACTAGACCATATAAAGACTTATACTCTTTTGATTCAAGAAGGGTCGAATGCTTGGGCTTAATCAAATATTTGTGTGTTAACCTGTCACAAATTCCTGCTAAAAGCCTAGTGATGGATATAGTGGTAGTTGACATTCCCCCAAAATATGGCATGTTATTGTCTAGATCATGGGGAGCCAAAGTTCAGGGAAGCCTTCAAATGGATATGTCCTATGCCACCATACCAGTGTTTAGTCAAACTAGAAGATTATATAGGGAATCCCTCATGAAATACATGGTGAGAAGCAAAGACAAACCCAACAACATGCCTGTTTATTCCACACATTCAAACCTAGATTCCTTTATCTTGTTCAATGAAGATGAAATCACCCAACAAGAAGAGGAAAATAAGCAAGAAATTAGTGCACCAGAACATTCAGATTTTCCTTTCACTCAACCATGAGATGCCTCCAATCTCAGCATCCTTGGGCAAAAAAAAGAAAAAGAAAACGAGATAGAAACACTTTGGAAAATGAGTTTTGATGGCTCTTGCAGCAAGGTCAGTTCAGGGGCTGGTGTATGGATACATAACACAAACAAGGGATACTCCTATAAACTAGATTTCCCATGCAAAAATAACATTGCAGAATACGAAGCCCTCATCCTCGGCTTACATTTTCTTAAAGACTTAGAGGTCAACAGGATATCAATCCAAGGGGATTCTGAGTTAATCATCAGGAAAATCAAAGGGGAATATTCAACCAAAAACCCCAGGCTCAGAGAATATAGGAACGCTGCCCTTGATCTCCTTAAAAACTTTGAAAAATATGAACTCATTTTCATACCAAGAGCTCAAAACCATCTAGCCAATGAACTTGCCTTTGCTGCCAGCAATTGCCAAATGCCACAGATAAATGAACAATTCAATATAAAGGTGAAAAATAGACGAGAAGTGCCTAACAATGAAGACTACTGGCAAGTGTTTGAAAATGATAAACACATAAATGATTCCTTGCAATCAAGGAATGAATTTTCCACAGCAACACCAAGTTCCAGCCATGAAAAATATTGTTGCAATGAGGAGCAAACCCCTGAAACAGGTCCCTCCTTGTCTGCTGATATAAATCAGTTTGAGCACCTTTTGAAAGCAGAGTTATTTGATAAGCCAAACCAAAAGGACTTTGAAGTCCTACAATGTAAAGGTGATACCATACCAAAAGGCCTTGCACCATTAGAACAGTTATTCGATTTCAATGACGTGGCCAAAGAACCAAAAACAGAGCCTATAGAAACTTACGTTGAGGAACATAACATAGGCAGCCCCACTGAACCCAAAATGATCAAGTTGTCCAGCACCTTCCCAGCCCATGTCAAACAGCAGTACATAGCACTTTTCAAAGAGTTCATAGATGTATTTGCATGGGACTATAAAGATCTGAAATCTTATGATACTTGCATCATCCAACATAGAATCCCCCTTAAGGAAAATAAGAAGCCTTTCAAAAAGAAACTAAGAAGGATAAAACTCATTTTATTACCTTCAGTAGAGAAAGAGATCAGGAATATGTATGACGTTGGGATCATAGTTCCTCTCAGGCATTTAGAATCGGTTTCCAACCTAGTATCTGTTAGGAAGAAGACAGGGGAGATCAGGTTGTGTTTCGACTTTAGGAATCTAAACAAAGCCTTCCTGAAAGATAATTACCCCTTGCCAAAGATGGATTAGATACTTGAGAAGGTGGTGGGGTCTAAAATGATATCATTGTTGGATGGGTTCTCAGGTTACAATTAGGTTTTGGTTCTCCCAAGTGATCAACATAAAACTGCTTTTACTACTCCTTGGGGGACATTCATGTATGTCAAAATGCCATTTCGTTTGATGAATGCAGAGGACACTTTCCAGAGGGCCATGGATATAGCCTTCTCAGAAGACATGTACTATTTTATAGTCATTTACCTTGATGATATTACTGTCTTCTCCAAAAATGATGAAGAACATTTGATCCATTTAAGAAAGTTTTTCGAGAAATGTAGAGGTTTGGATTGTCTTTGAATCCCAAAAAGACACTCTTTGGCCTTCAAGAAGGAAAGCTTCTTGGTCACATAATCTCTGAAGAAGGGATCAAAGTAGATCCGAAAAGGATTGATGGCATATTTAATATTAGCCACCCAAGAAACCTCAAAGAATTGCAATCTTTCATTGGGAAGATAAAAATTTTAAGAAGGTTCATCCCCAACCTTGCTGAGCTATTAAGAAACATCACTAATGTTCTTAGGAAAGAAGTAGGTGTTAAATGGAAAATGCAAGCTAAACAATCATTTGAACTGGTAAAACAAGCCCTCACTCAAACACTGATTCTCATTAGTCCTGATTTCACCAAAGATTTCTATTTCTTCTCTTTTGCATTTGAACATACCATAGTTGCAGTATTATTGCAAAAGAATAGCATGGGGCAGGAACAACCAATATCCTTTTTTATTAAAGCTTTGAGAGATGCTCCACTCAAATATAATATCATGGAGAAGCAAGCCTTAGCACTGGTGAAAGCATTAAATGACTTCAGGGTGTACATTTTACATTCACACATCATTGCCTTTGTACCACACACTGTAGTCAAATATATTCTAAGTCAGGACCTTGATGGTAAAAGGGGAAAATGGATTTCCACTATTCTAGAATATGACTTAGAGATCAGGCCTACCAAACTCGTCAAAGGGAAAGGATTAGAAAAACTCATGGCTGAGTCAAACTTCCAAGTTTTAGATATGAACATGGTTGATGTTTTGGAAGAGATAGAAGAATGTACAGCACCATTCATTGAAGAAACATTCATGAACTCTCCTTGGTATGCTGATATCATATATGTGTTGATTTATCTAAATGCTCATCCTTCTTTTTCAAAAAAAAAAGCTCGATTTTTCAAATAGAAGGCTTTAAATTATTGTATATTAGATGGAGTTTTGTATTGGAAAAACGTTGTGGGGATTTTTCTTAAATGTTTACTTGAGATTGATGCAGGAAAAATCATGCATGAGCTACATGAGGGATAATGTGGAGGACATATTAACTGGAAAACGATAGGAAACAAGATCCTCAGGTCTGGATACTATTGGCCCACCCTCTTCCCAGACACCCATAAGCTATTCATGTCCTGCCACAAGTGCCAAATCTTTGAGGGCAGGAGAAAACTCTTACCACTTCCTTTGCAGCCCATCAGTGTTGAAGCCCCCTTTCAACAATGGGGTTTGGATTTCGTTGGAGAAATTAACCCATCATCCTCAGACAACCAGAAATGGATCCTCACAGCCACCGATTATTTTACAAAATGGATAGAGGCCATACCCATTAGGAATGCTACTGACTCTATCATCATCAAATTCCTTGAAACAAACATACTGTCCGAATTTGGTTGTCCTAGGAAAATAATCACAGATAATGCTACTGCCTTCAAGTCCAAGAGGATGGTATATTTCTGCCTTAAGTATCAGATCACAATAGGTGATTCTACTGCCTACTACCCCCAAGGAAATGGTATAGCTAAATCCTCCAACAAAATTCTGGTTAATATTATCAAAAAGTTGTTGGAACATAATCAGAAATCGTGGCATAGTAAGCTTGTCCATGCCTTGTGGGCTGATAGATTGACTACTAAAAATTCCATCGACAAGTCTCCTTATCAGTTAGTTTACGACATGGATGCAATCTTCCCAACATCTCTGGGAGTCCCAGTCATGAAACTCCTTCAAGAGGTCCAAGAAGAAGAAAATGATATGCAAAGAAGGATCAATCAGACCATTCAGCTGCAGCAGTCAAGAGAAGAAGTATACAAAAGGAAACAAGTAGTCCAAGAGGGGATCAAGAAATTTTTTGATAGGAGGACCAAAGAAAATGACTTCCAAGTTTGAAATTTAGTTTTGAGATGGGATTCCAGAAGGGAAGAGAAAGGGAAACATGGTAAATTCGAAAATATGTGGAAGGGGCCCTACATTATTCATTCCATAAGAGGCCACAATGCATTCTTTCTGCAGGAGCTGAATGGAGAAGAGGTGTTTGGAGGAATAATCAATGGCAAGATGCTCAAGCACTATTTCTGTCAAGAATCTTAGTTTCAGATTTTTCCATCAATTGTACATACCATTGCTTAAGAAAATTAAAAAAAATACAAAAAACAATAGAAAAAAATAAAAGATTCCAAAAAGAGAAAATATGAAAGTGTGCAAGCTTAAATGCCACTAATTTAAAGAAAACACTGCTATTTATTCATACAGCCTAATCATGACTAAATAAATTTCAATTTACTGCTGATAGGTTAGTGAAAAAGATTTTCCAAACTGTTTAATCTTGGCTTATCAGTAGAATAGATTAGGATAGAAGAAAAATGGTTCAAACATGCTCAAATTATGAACCAAAGAAAAGAAAGAAAAGATGGATCTAGCAAGATCAAAACCTGAGCCAAAGAAAGGAAAAAGGAATGGTTCTAATATGCTAAAAACTTGAACCAGAAAAAGAAGAAGAGGACAACTCAAAAAGATCAAAATCAGAGCTGAAAGAGAAAGGAAGGACTCTCATTGTTTTCAGATCTTAAGCCTTCCAAGTTTTGCTTTAATTTTCTGCGAATAAAATCTCTGTGCAGCCTGTACATAAAGCCATAGACACTATAGAAAATTAGACTATTTAATCCTGGTTTGTCTGTGTTTAAATTTCTGTTTTAGAATGTAGGGAATGAAGATCTGTCAAATAGTTTAATCTTGACATATAGTAGATTAGGTAGAGAAGTTTCTGAGTCCAACTGTTCAATCTGGACTCTTGGAAGAAATCAGGGTAGCATTAGATAGCTTTATTTTTCTGTTTTCAAAAAATAATATATAAAAGAGATGCCAGTCCAAGTGCTCTCAAGAGAAGAAAAAATGCTAGGACAAGTAGTTTAGGTAGGTAGAGGTGTTGTCTTAGAGAGTTTTCATGCTGCAGGTCATTGAAGAATGGTCAAAATGCAAGGAATATCAGCAGGAAAATAAAGAAGTTTTGCCCAATGGATGAGGCACTGGTCTACTAAAAGCCAGAGATTGATAAACTGAAGTTCTTGACACCTCTAAGGAGTTGCCATCCCCAAGTGGAGCCACTGTTAGCCATAATTAAATTTTGTCACAGCAAATGATGGCTAAAACAGGTCTTGAGCCTTCAAGAGATTATTTTTCATTGAAAATTACTCATTCTTGAAACGTTATGGTGTTTTCTAAAAAAAAATCAACCTTCACTGATGTTCCTTACTACTGTTCCTTACTGTTGTTCCCTTCAAAAAATCCACCAAGTAACCCTGTTGTTATCATTAAGAAAAAACCGTTTTCTAAGGCCCCTTTTCCATCATTTTATTCCCCCATCTCATCTTCACAACTGCCTCCATATCACTTATTTTCCCCCTTTTCTTATCCTTCATTCCTTCTAAAAAGGTCCCCCTTTCCTCCCTCATTTACCTTTATTTTCCTGAAAAAACCCTTTAAAACCAATTAACCCTTCTTTATTTGGTTTTAATAATCCTGTTGACTTCACCCAGAACACTAAAAACCCATAAAAAACCTTTGAAAAAGTGTTCTGCTCCTTTTAGGCTTTAAGCCCCCTTGCTTTTTCCGCCATAAAACCGAGGCCCAGAACCAAGCGCTAAGGACTTAAGCCCCCATCGCAATCGCATATCGGTGTTTTTGGGTTCCTCATGCCTTTAGCTATTCCTTCCGTTGATTTGCGATTTGCCGATGCGCTCATCGCATCGGGCATTTTCTATCGCATCGCAACATTTTATATCGCATCGGTGCTATCATTTCCCATCGCATCGGCTCTACCACATTTTACGCATCGCTCTCTTTTTTTCCCCTGCCGATGTGCTTAGCCCCTTTTTCCTGGCCCCTGGTCCCCTTACCCTTCCACAAGACCACGTCCTAGCTCCTATTTTCAACCCCATCATCCATCGTAGATCCAAAAATCCTTGTCCCTGGATCCTCCCCTCATAAAATCACCGATCCGCCGATTCAATCTCCGCCACCCATTCTCTCCCTGATCCAACGGTCCAAATCCTTTGCGGGGGAACCTAACCACGATGGTCCCACTTCCCCAATGCTCCCGCAGTTGACCCCTTTGACCATGGAAAATCTCAGATCTACGGCTGAGATCCACTGCGGAGGCACACCCAAGAATTTCTCTTCCGTACACCTTGTCCCTCCGCGATGACATCATATCTCGAACCCACCACTAAGCGCCCCTGTTTCCTCTCATTTCCACCTTTTTCCTATGTATTTTCTCGTACATGGGTCATTACATTTTAACACTGAAAACCAAATTTTGCCTGACCTCAAGCCTTTTCGCTACGCGACAAGGTGGCTTACGTCACCCTGGCCCCACCATATGTTTTCCCGCACACCTTGTGTATTTTTCGTGCTCGTTTGTAGCCGTAGATCTGGGCCCCCCAAATCAGATGGTCTTAAGCCTTTTTCGCGTTCATTTCACAAATAAATCTGATCGACCATTTAGTACGCGAAATGGGTGGTTTTCAGAGGCATACGTGTCAGCCATTGGACTGTATCGCGTTTCCCCATGGCAATACCACTTACTACCCAAACTTCACGCGAAAACCACTGCCGGTTTTCCAAATCCACCTTTTTATTTTAACGCCATAAATCTTGCTTAAACCTTCTCTGCTTGGTTTCTACCATGGAAGCTCACCCCGTTGCATTCGCCTCCTTTGCACTGCTCCTCCGCCCACGCCCGAGCCTTCTGTTGCAGTTAAACCAAGAAACACAGCATTTCTTAACTCGTTTGTCGTCATGTGCAGGTTTAATGGTGGATTTGTCCACAGGTCTCCCATAGCCAAAGAATCAGTGTTTAAAGGAGCTGAGGGGTTGAATTTCAAAGTTTAATCAAAGGTTTTATGGACATTGATTACAAATAAAACCCTCTAGTGTGTTGAAACTACCGGTACACTGAAAAGGAGATCAGAAAGATAAAGACAAAGAGTTTAAGCATAAAGTTGAAGAATAAACGCTTAAACTCACAGTTTTAAAAGACAAAACACAGTTTGAAGACAGAAGATGGTTCGATGAAGGCATAATACAGCCTTAACAACACATTTAAAGCAAAATATCAGTGTTTAAAAAGGGTTAAAACAAGATAGATTAGCAGAAAAGAAGTCAAAGGCACATCACTGAAGCTATTATTCCACCAAAAGGACACCTGCAATTTTTTTTTCTTTTCAAAGACACTTTGACAACCATCCCCATGACAGAGTCTCATTAAAACTGTCAAAACAGTTATTAAGCAAACGTGGGGCTACAAAACCCAAAAAGGGACAGTTACTTGTTCCAGACGTCGGACAGAGTACTTCAGCCACGGTTATCTACAAAGAACACTCTTCTGAGTTATTTCCCTACCTACCAGATATGCACCAAAGACAGGAAAAATACTAAGTCAGTACCATCAGTTAATGCAAGGTTTATTAAGCATAATGAGCAAGAAATTAATGTAACATTTATGGCTCAGAATGGGCATTCGAATGCTTTTCTCCTCTATTTTGATTGACAAGTAAGACCATCTCTATCACTACTCCTTCCCATTCATCTATAAATACTATTCGAACTCTCATTGTAAAAGGTTGGTACTTGATGAATTCTAAAGTAATAAATAGACTACTGTTTTGAAGAAGAAGTGATGTTTTGAAGAAGTGTGGATGTCTTTGTTTTTCTGTTGATGAAGGAGGTTGGACCATTGGATCCCTGAGCTTGGTTTTGGTGAAGTGCTCTCTATTCATTAATTTTATTTCCTGTTTTTTCCACTTTGTTCCATAATGTTGTGCTTGCAATAGAGTAAAAATCTTAGGCTAAGAAATGTCTCCTGGAAGCACCTTATGCCTGTTTACTCTTCACTACCTATATGTTTTAATCTGCTGAAACTCTTAAGATTTTTTATTTCAGAATAATTAAATAGTTGGTATCAAAGTATAATTATGGTTTGTCCTATCTGCTTGTTTCCCCTTGAAAGCTATTTCTGAAAACATCCTTCCAAATTTATTGTCTGCAGCCTAACAGAGAGGATTTGTTCTGATCTTACCCTCTGTTTTCTTACTGAGATAGTCATATTTGAAGGTCTTCATAGTTGCAGTCTTATATGCTTGGGTGTTCCCCCTTTTATGGATGCAGCTATTTGTGGTTCTTATATGTTTTCTAATTCCTTTAAGTGAAACAATTAGAAGAAACAGAGTGTTCCTCTCCTTCTTTGTCTTACTTGAAAGTTTGTCTTCTTTATGTTGTTTGCATAAAGCATGTTGGTAGAATTCATGGATAGCCCTAGCTATTGATATTCCTTTATGTTTAGATAGTGTTGCAAGTCCCTTCGTTGAAAGGTATACATGATTAAGGAGTCTTAACAACCCTTAAAAACTCTACTTTTCCTTCCAAATCCTTGATGTTCATCTCATACCACCTATAAGATTCCAAAAATATTTTGACTAAGTTAGATTTTCCCTTTGGTTTCCCAAATTCATCAATTAGAACTGTTTAGAATTCCACATGACTCCATTGTCCAATGACTTGTAGATTTTCACACTCTATCTATGCTAACTAGATCATTTATTTACCAACCAAACACAAACAAACAAATTTTCACTTCATAGCTAGCCTAAAATCAACCTCTTAAAGGCATCAAGTTATATCCTTACAAACATATTGAGAGATCCCTCTCTGACACTAGGAGGGCTAGATCCTCGAGCTCTAAAGTTTGGTTTATATGTTGCCTTGTCATTTGGTTTGCCAATTAGCCAAATCACGAGTCACCAACAAGGAACTCGGTGGCGAGGGCACTAAAGGTTCCATGTGAAGTAGAGGGTTGCTCCATGTACCATTTCGTAGCTACTCCTATCAGAGTGCATTGAAATAGTCTCAATCAAATAGTGTCATCAATGATACTGTTCGATGAGCACCACAGGTGGAACGTCATGACATGATAACCTGGGTCTTCCGCTTGCTTTCCTTCGAACTTTGGAATATCTAAAGGGAGCTTCGTGGGCATGGAAGACCATGTAGGGTTGTGTGCGATGGGGTCATTTTTTAGCTTGTTTAAATTTGGTAGATTAAACGAAGCTAAGAAAGGTGACTAGGAGGTTGACGCCATTGCAACTTGCAAAAACACAAAGTTCTGGTTAGGAAGAGTGTTAGTCTGTGATGTACCCTGATGTGTATTCGACTCCCTTGCCGAATGGGTCGCACTCCTCTACCCCCAAGGGTCGTGGGAGGAGTGGTGTGTGGTGTGGCATTGGGAGATCGACCAGGGTTCCCAACTATGGATGACCCAATAAAGGATGAACCAATAATTGTGGTAGTGTTCCGTCTTTGATGCCTAAACGATGAAAGACCTGGAACCCCTCCTGGTAATGGGGGGAGGTCCAAAAGACTCATAGATCAACGAGGTCCCGTTGGGTCTGTTCTGGCGTCAACTAGGTCTAGTTTTGAAAAAAATTGAGGGGATAGAGTTTATGATCAATGCAAAATTCTGGTCACATACAAAAAACAAAGAAAAAATAAACTAAATTTTCCCTTTAAATAATTCTATGTGATCAAGCAATAAAAAAAGTGGTTTTTTGTTTGTTTTTGTATGATACTCAAATCCTAGAAGACCTATTCATCCTCACACATTCAAATTTAATTTGGCCTTAAGAAGATAGTTTGCAAGTGTTGGCACAATGTCTTGTAAGAGCTGGTGACGCCCCCAGTCAGCCGAAGAAAATCCACCAACGTAAGGGTAGAGGGTCTGGCGCTTGCCTGCACCGTCACCTATAGGGAAAGGATGCCCTAGATTTGGCCACTAATTACCATTGTCCCATTTGAGTGTTAGAGTCTTGGGCTTCTTGGTAAGTCAGCTAACAGTACCGAGTATCAGGCAAGTCAGGTAGCCCTGACTATACCTGGTCGCACTGCGCCTAAGCCTAACCCCCTCTGAAACAGGTTTCTGTCGCGCTCAGGTTTTCTTTTTCGTGGGCTGATAGGTGTATTTAAAGCTCCATAAACAATAAAATTCTATGTTTCATGATGAATAATAATCAAGGCGGCTTATTGGATGCCTACCCCCTTGATCCGAACTTAAACTATAAATTATTTTGTGGCCCTTTTGGGGAGAATTTAGTGAGTTTGGTTAAGTTAGTTTTAGGTGTCTTTGCTTTGCTTAGTGGGTGGATGTGTGTGAGAAAAAAGTAGACAAGCACATAGTTGTTTTAATGTGTGGATATGCGATGATCCTTTTCAAAATCCCCTATCAAACTATGTTGTATTATTCCTTTCTCAAAAGAAAAACATGTGCGGATATGGGCCGCTTTCTATTTTTCCTAGTTAATATATGTGATCAACCAAAGGGAGATGGCAAGTTGTGAATAGAGAGTGTTCATATGCTTTCCTAGGATCACCAGAGGGTACAAAGGCAGCAAAGATTACTTTCTCTTCTATCGACAATACAATCCTAGTCCCGAAATCCTAGTGCAAAAATTGAACTAAACTAATAACTTTTACACTAGAAAAAAGAAACTAGCTAAGCATGCGTGGAGTTGGGCCACTTACTTGGGCTATTTATCTAGGTGTGTTGGTACCTAAATTTGCAAAACATAATTTTTTTTCGGAATGCAAGTTATTTTGTCCCCCTACTTAAACTATGTGTGAACTTTGCAAAAATCATCTTGAAATAAAACTGGCACTAAGCCTACAAAAATCAGCTAAGAGTGAGCTTTAGCAAGTTGTGGGGTACCTCAACCAGTGCTGGCATATGTATTATGGGCTTCCAGGCACTTTACAAGTAGGAAAAGATATAAATGTGGGAGAAATTTCTCTTTCTGTCTTTTGCGCACAAAAGGCTGAAACAGGCACAATGTCTGCGCGTGGGTTAGCTCTGAATGCGCGCCCTAGGTGTGTCTGTGGGAGGAAAAAATGCACAAATTCCGACAAAAGTAATTTTTGGAGTTGTTCTACCTCAGTCTGTCACTTGGGATGAACTAGGGACTACAAGAGAAAAAATGGGGAAATTTAGCTCCACTCCACAGCACAAACAAGGGTCTCTACAAAAAGGCACAACCACGTAAACTTGGTAATAAATGTTAGTAGAGTTGAAAATCCTGTGTTGGTGCATTTGGTGCATGCATGTACAAAATCAAACCAACTTAAGCAATGTGGTTTACCCACTTAAGCTATTGGTCACAGGTAGAAAAACAAGTGGAGTCAAGCAAGTTAGTGGAACAAGCTAGAATCGTAAACATACTAGATAGAGAAATAGCATGCATATATAAACTAAAACTAAACTAAAACTAAAAAAAACAAACAAAAGATCTAAATAGAGTCAAACAACTGCAATAATCCAAACAGTGGCTCTTCATCCCCTCTTATTGAGTGATGGTATGAAATGAGGATGACACTTTAACCCTCTTTCCACAGGGACCCTAGAACATGGGTTCTAAGTCCTGATGCAAGGATATTTTTACTTCCAAGATTGCCTCGATGAAAAGTCTCCCTCTCTCTACTGTGGTGGACTAAACTTGTTGGATGACCAACAATTGAGTCCCCTCTATCTTTAGCTCTGGATCACACACTACTAGTATTGATTGGGCAATTCTGACCAACATAACAATGTGTTCTCAAGTTCTTCATCTCATGGTGGCATTATATAGGAGAATTTGAATCCTCCTTCCCTCTCTTGGTACATTGTGGATGGTAACCCAAGAGAGGGGATTGATTCCTTTGTGTTCCACAAATATTCCATTGTGTGCTCCCTTGATGTCTAAGGAGGATTTGGTGGCTATCCTTAGGCGGCGTCAAGTGAGGAATCACTATCCTGGAGTGTGCTTTTTGTGGTCTCGAAAAGTGACTTTTTCCACTCCTAGGATTGCGTGCATTTCGGTTCAAAAGGTGTGCAAAGGCACTCTTCACGAAGGATTATGCATGAAAAATCATTTATGACTTGCTCAAATTTGATTTTTTCCTCAGACCTTAGATATTTTTAAATACTTTCCAAATTATCTAATGTCTTTCGGCCCTATAAATCCTTCTGCCTGACATTAATTAATGCCGTATTTTTCTTGTACGATTTTCCAGTGTTAACAGTTTCCCCTAATGTGTGAGGTCTAGGAAGAACTGTATAGCCAAAATACATTACAGTTTATTTTTTTTATATCGTGCATAGAGAGAGAGAGACCCACGTGAATCTTAGAATTGGAAACACCCTGCACCGGTTCAAAGAATGACCATGTCCTATGGGACCCCTGTAAGAAAATATAATACATATACAAATTTATACAAGGCGGGCATGTCCCATGCTTGTGATGTTGTGGCTAGTTAAACAAATCTTTTTGACAGATACATGTTTTTTCTGTGTCACTAATATGCAAGTGATCTGGTGGTTGCCGCCAACGACTGCTGACGCCCTCCAAGGCGTTTTTTTCTTTGACAATAGGTGGAATGTGGTACCCAATGCATAAAATTGGTATGGCATATAGTTGTGCATTGTACACATAAGTGCTAACTAGGACCTTCCCGTGTAAGCATTACTGAAAGCGATGCTTATAAAGGCACGGGTCTTCGACGAATTTGATCAAAGTGCAATGGTTGTAAGGTACGATACCATCTTGACATGAAATATTTTGTTGTAGTCGAATTTCAAGAGGATCGATGACATCTGTCGGCAATGATGTCTCCCACAGTACCACCCAAGGATGCCCCTTTTATGGAGAGGGGTAATCCAAGGTATTGCTTCCTTTTTTGGAAAATAGGTGTTGAAGTCGACAAAAAAGGAAGCCTCAACCGAATGGGGGGTCGCTGACATGAGGGGTCAGGGACTTGGATGTGATGAGTTTAACATAGGCATGTTGGCGAGGGGTGACTGAAAACTGATGGTGGGGATTCACTGGCCCAAGGTCGGAGTGTACTAAGCAGCTTGGTGGTAGTCATAGTTATTTCTGATGGGGAAATCCCTGGAGTCGGTAGGACTTCCAGGGTGGGTAAAAAATGGCTATGAATGTCATGGTGGCTATGATACTCTAACCAACGGTGTTCAGGGACTGATGCCATGGGAGAAAATATGAATGAGAGGGTGGGGGACGTAGTGCACCATTTGTAGTCTTTGTACACTTACCAAAAGAATAAAATAATGGTGTTTGGTTTGTACAAAACATAGAGACGGGTGCCCCAAAACATGAAAGTGTTCGCTCATTGATGTTGTGAGGAAGGTGTTTTGCTGAGGGTGGGGGCCCCATTGGTTGGTCTCATGTGTGGGGTTGATGAAGAGGAGGAAAAAGTATCATGGCTCGGATTATGATGGTGGATGTATGGTGGGAAAAATGCGAGGCGTGGTAGTGCGCTTTTGATCTGCTTATACAACCTAGTCGTCTGGTAAGGGGGTTTTAGTTTGTATGGTAAAAATTGACCTTTATGCATGGTGGATGGATGGACATGAGGTGCTTCCTAGACTAAAGTGGTATGGCCATGGTGTCACTTTTTCTATGATATATGGTCTATCGTGGGTGACGAGCGCCATGGAGGGGAGGCTCTATTGATCAACGAGGATGTTTATCATGTGCAGGGTGAGGTGATGATAAAAACGGTCATACATGTGGAACCTGTGGTTGATTTCTGATGGAGAAATGATGTCAGGACATGCATATTTTACTAGGACTCTATCATGCTAGTGGTAGAATGATACCTGCTCTGGAACTTTTAGTAAATGGAGTTGTGAATGGTTTGCGAGATTTTCCTGCAAAAACAACTACCTCAAGTGAAAGCATCTTATTTATCAAATATTATTTAAAGTCGTGAGATTTAAAAAAGAATATGAGAGAGGGCATACATGTCGGCGCTAAAAAATTATTTTTTTGGGAGTGCGACTATGTGGCATCACCTCTGTTCATTATGGAGTGTTGATCACAGTGCAACTTATGGTTCGGAGAATGAACCTTCTGATCTCTCATTATGGTCCTCCAAAGTTTTTGAAAAGGGTGATATATAGGTGAATATGGCCCTAATTCAATTCATTTGTACTTGTTGAGTTCTTGAGAGGTCAGAGGCTTCTTTGTAGTAGTTCTTTTCGTTGTGGTTAGCCTGAGCACTAGGGATTAGCGATATCATGACTAGGTAACCTCCATGACGTCCTACACTTGAATTGTTTTAGTCTGATGGTGCTGGGGTCCATACAAGCTTGCTTTGTATGAATTTTGAGTGTTTTTTTTCCCTATATTGCGCGAGCGATTAGGGAAAAATCTCACCCTATATGCGCATTTTCCGGGGATAAGTGTGCTTTAAAGACTCTGCTCCCATTCTTTGGCCTGCCTTAAGCACACCTATGGAAAATACAGGCGCACCCTAAGTGTGCCTGTCTGAGGGACATGTGCGCAAAAGGCCGAGGAAAGAAAATTTTTGAGTTTTGCCTATTTTTGATGGTTTTTTTGTTGTTGATGGGTACCTATTTGGATGAGAGGTTGTTATGGAGGGAGCGGGATTGGCCTGAGCTCCAAACTGCATTGGCTGCTGATGCTGGGGCATGTCGTCAGCTCTTCCATTTGGACAAAATTTAACATCAATGAAAACTTATTTCAACAACATCCAATGCAAAACTCTAAAATTATGATTTCCAATGGGGGTATTATGAAATGTGGGGCTAAATGTGGAAATTTCAAACTTAATATGGGATACTATCACCTAAAAACCTATACATTTGAAATCGACATGGGTGGTTGTGATATATTATTGGGGGGAGAATGGTTATGCAATTTGGAACTGATTACAAAGGATTTCAAGGAACTCTATATGAGTTTCACTAGAGAGGGACATGTACACACCCTTTAATGGCTACACACATGTTCCCATGAAATATCCATCTCTCATCATATGGATAAGTTGTTAAAGAAAATCCACTCTACAATTATTTCCCACTTTAATTCCATATATGTAATGGATAATATGACACTATAAATCCACCTATATTTGCACCATATCCTTGAAAAGCATCTTTAGGTCTTTGAGAAACCTAATATTTTACCCCCTTTTCGAGGAGAGAATGACTATGGAATTCCCTTGATTGTAAGTATTCAACAACCAAATGCACATATTCATTGTAATGTTCCAAAATGTTAGCCTCAAAGCTAAATGGAACATTAGAGTTAGAAGCAGCTCTACTCGATGAATAAATGGGTAGAAAAGCCCATAAATATCCTAAGGAAGGATAAAAACACTCCAAGTGTGAAAGGGGACACTCTTTCTAGCTTAATAAAACACCTCCATGTGTGAACAAGGATAAAATAAATTTGATTCAGTCCACTTTAACTAAGTCAACAATGCAATTGTGGAGGAGGAGGAATCCAAGAAGGAATAACGCAGTTTTGGAGGGAGATGAATCTTTGGATAGAGATGACCTAATTGAGTGGGTCCAAGGGCAAGAAAACTCATGATTTATTTAAGGAAGAGGATGGTAGCATTATTCTTCATGTTTTAGATTATTATTCTTGTTTGCTCAGACTTTTTCTTCCTCTTGTTGTTTAGCAGGGTAGCCGTGTTGTTTATCATCGGGTGTTCCCGAGCGGGAATCCCACCTCTTTCCTTGAGGATCCTCTTGGGAGACTTTGTATTCATTTTCCACATCAGGTTTTTAGGCCAAGCTTCAGCCTACTTCATAAGTGTAGTTTATGCCATAGATTGTGCTGTGTTGCAGGGTGCAGCAGTGGAAGGGATTGGAATCCCTCTTTCTGAGCTAGTTCTCCTTGGAGGGAGATTTCCTTCACTTGAGAGACCTGTTTGGAGTGGTATTGAGCTCATTTCAGATCTATGGCATTAGGCCACAAATTTTCCCAACATTCCTAGAGTTGTTCCAGCTAGGGAATGCGTTATTTTTGGAGGCAGCTTCAGTGCATGGTCTAGTGGCTCCGTTGTAGTGTTTTCTTGTGATTGAGAGGTTCATCCTCTCATGGGAGGAAGCTCTTGAGGGATCTACATCATATAATACATCTTTCAGCCTTCTACACTCTTATGCTTCAGTTTTACAGTGGTGATTCAGTAAATTTCTGAATATCACATTTTGTATGCAGAGTGTTTAACAAGAAACCCTTGCCGGGTTCTCTTGTATTTTGTATAAGGATACTAGATCTCAGTTTGTAAGCTCGTTTATCTAATATATGAGAAGATATATTTGTTTCCTTAATTTTTGAGTTAAAACCCTCATAAGACTACGCATTCCCTTTTGTGCATTATTCCTGAGTAGCAGTGTCTGGGGTTTTTGGTCATTTTCAGCTACACTAGTGTGGGAGGTCTGTTTACCTCACCTAGTTTCATTTATTTTTTATATTCTCTTGGAATTATATTCTATATGGATGTATCTATGGGATCCAAGTGATTATTTTCATTTCTATGGCATATATTTCTGAAAATGCATTTTTAGTGCATGTTTGTTGAGCTATTCCAGATTTGGAATATCACAGTGGTATCAAAGCTTCAATCTTGGCTCAGCCTGTGGATCTCAAGCCATTATACTTCAGGGGAAGGAGAGATGGTCAGAAATCAGAAGGCTTTAGTATGTGAAGGGAGAATGGAAGACAGGCTTACAAATCTTCTTCCAAAATCTATGCAAATCTTTCAAGGAGAGCTGAAGAGGATGAGAATGGAGATGGGATCTCCAAAGGAAGTTGGATCTAGAGTAGAATCTATATTTTCACATGGTGAGTGTGAGCATGCAGCTACACACCATGATGCACAACACAGTCAAATGCCCAGATCTATCTTGAGATGGATGAGAGGAGGAAGAATGCCTAAGAGGAGAACTCTTGGTTATTTATTGCATGAGTATGAATATCAAACTGAGAGGTTTAGAGATCATACTAATTTTCCAGATTTTTGAAAGTTCCAAGTGGAGGAGATCAAACAGAAAGATGCAGATAGATTTCTTCTATCTACTTTTTCCGTATCACCTACATGTTCAGCTAGAGCTTGGGTGAAGGAGCTAGACTCCTATCTTCAGCAGCACCATATTTCTGAAGATGAGGCCATCAGAGTTGCAGCACTGCATTTCATAGGTAACGCCCATGCATGATGGATTTTTGAATCTTGTTATTTAAAAAATGCAAACACTTCCTCTTATGCAAGATTCATTGAAACATTGGTGGGAAGGTTTGGTGAAAAACTTCCTAAGACACATGAGCAAGGAAAACTCGAGAGAACAAAACCCTTGCATGTGATGGAGGAAACTCCACTTCAGAAAACCATGGGAGAATATGACATATTGCATTACACATTGCTGGAGGCAAGAACTCTAGTCCATATTACTAAACAAGGGGGCATGGGGATCTCCTTTTCACAGGAGGATCCAATTGTTGAGATGTTTCCCACACACATGAATGGAGTTGAGGGAAACAACGTTGTCACATCTAGAGCACATCGAGTGCCCCATGCAAAGGGAGGAGGAGCACATGATCCAACAGGAGGGATTCTTGTACCTTTGCAAGAAGTTCCCCAGGATCTCATACATGGAGGTCCAAGCACAATCAGTGAGGAGCATGATTGTGCAGCATTGCAGCTGGAAGGAGGAAGAAGGGAGGAAGAGAAACATCACTTGATGAGAGGCACACACCCTTCTCTATTTCAGAGAGCCAATGCAAGGAAGAGGCAGACTGATTTGCACTATAAGGGAAGGGGCAAGGTTTCCCAACTATATGAGCAGTCTACTCTTGACATTGATGTCTCACTACATGGAGGCATTCCACCAGGGATTCCACTTGATCTAGAGTTGATGGAAGACATCTTGTATTTGGATTCACCACTCTTGGATTTTGGAGAGGTGAAGATTTTGGAGGAAGACTTTAGCATGGGGGATGTTAAAGTAGCAGGCAGCAGAATGAGGAGAGCTTCACATGCCAGATCATCGGCGTTGTCTCTTAGGGGCATTTATCCCTATTGGAGGTCTCAAATTTTGGTAGAGTACTCTAAGAATATTGGTGCATGCGTGATTCTTGATGACCCATATGGAGATGATAGATACATAGTGGATGATGTGGTCATCTATTCCTATGTCAGGATCTTCTTGACTAGATCTTCTAGTCTCAAGGAGAAGCTGCTACATGCAGCACATGAGGACTTCTCTTCTATGCACTTTGATGCATATCTCCAATTGGTGGAGGAGTTCACTTGGGAGGACATCCAGCATGACATATTTCAGCATATGGAGAGATGCATAGCCCGGATGGTGATGAAGAGGAGGTCACGGCCACTTCCCTACTCATTGGAGGTGAGGGAGAAATTTCAGTTGAGCCATTTTAGCTCAAGATCTCAATTGCATGATGGAGGAGGTATAATTTCACATTTTGTATTGTACTTATTTTCCTTGTTTGAGCAGCTTGGTGTATCAAGAATAATTATATCTTCTTGCATATTGTATGATGATGTACTTGCAACTACTTGTAGCATTGGTTTTGGCTATCTTTTTGGTGGCTTGTGGGGGAAGCCACATGTTTCTTGGTGTACACCATTGACACCATATTGTAACTTCATGTTTCCATATTATGAGATGACTGTGGCAACAAACAAGTGGTTGGTAAAGCACTTGTTATTTCTTATTTTGATGCAGGCAAAGGATGCACTGCGCTGGTTCCATAAGTGGAACTATGATTCACTCTCCGGTTGTCATTTGGCAACTTGTTTTTATTGTACTTTGCTTCCATGTATTTCTAATATGTTTTTTCTCATGGGAAGTTTGGTTTGGAGGGTGGGCTTGAGATTGAAGATGCCCATTGGGAGCATGATTCTCCCCACTTTACATGTTTTACATTTCAGGAGGAACCATGGGCAAACCATGCTTGCCACATCACACTTCTTCTCTTCTTGTGGGAGGAATCACTTGGAGAACTTGAGGAGGCACTTCATGGCTGAATTGTTTGATGGGGGAACTTGGGCCATTCTTGGAGGCCATGTCATTTCAGCCCGAGGACAAAGGCAGCCCCATGTTTACCATAAATGGAGAGAGAAACCAATTGGATGGCAGGGCACCCATATGATAGAGCAGCAGAAGACTTGTTTGTATGGGGCATCATACAAGTTGACCATCATGATCTTACTCCATGGCTTGTATGAGGGAGAGATGAGGGAGCAGCAAGAGTTGTTGTTGCTGTGGTTCAACCTGGGAGAGTATGGGAAGAATTATTCCCATACTTTTCATGAAATTTCTAAAGGGGAGGAAGGCACATTCAGGGTGCAAGGAGGCTACCCTTCAGCATTGAAGGATCATGAGAGAATTCCATGTAGGAAGAAGATCTTCTCACATAGCAGCATGATGGTGGATGGTTTTTGAAAATTGAATTTCAAAGAGAGGATTCATTGAGCCTTATTACAAAGGGCTATAGTGCTGTCACATAGGAGTATGTTCTTATGGATGGAGTATTCCAAGGAGAGGATGTATCCCTTCTTCTTGCATATTTTTATGAGGAGATTCTCATGGGAGGACTCATTCATGGACCTCACTTTCATCCAAATCACTATATATGGTAAGAAATGAATTTATGTACTTGTTGATTACTCCATTGAGTATTTGTATCTTCTCACCATGTTTGAACAGTGCATTGCTCCACAAGAGAGCAAGACTATTTTTGGGTTTCATGGTCACTTTAGGGCCAATGTTTGTAATGATAGTAGCCAATCTATACATGACCTGGGGCAAGTGTTTCATTGTTTTTATTGTACACATCTGATATATATTTCTGCCTACTACTTCATAGTAGATGAGCTAACATGCATAGCTGGAAATTCCTTGGAAGACAGCTTGTCATTTGATGCTCTAAATCAGCAGTTGGAAGGACTGCAATGTATCCACCTGAGAAACCATGTGTATTATCCAAAATTGCACCTAAATTTCAGCCATTTTCTGATTTGGATGCAATATGGTGATGATGTGCCATTCATCTTGTATGGAATGGTTTGCGTTGGCATGGTTCATGATTTTGGAAGGAGGGTCATTAGAGACTCAATATTCTTCCTGCCATTGGAGGGAAATCATGTTGCAACCCGAGATCAGCATGCCCTATACACTTATCATAAGTGGAGAGGAGGAAAGTGTGAGATAGGCCTTCTATCCTATCATTTTCATTTATTCAGCCCACCTACATCTCAGGAGCCAAAGGTGGAGGAGATTCTTCATGAGTTGCCATGTTCGAGGGTGACTCACTTCATTTGGATGATAGCATGGGTGAAGGAGGCACCCATTCACCATGTTGGTCATCACTCCTACTTTGTGGAGGCCATGAGACAGCAAGCAGGTTTCCATTCACACTTTCCACCTTTGATTGATGTGGACAATTTGGCTCTGCACACTTGGGAGGAAACATTAGATGAAAGTTTACTTGCAGATTCTCTTGATGCAATGATGGAGGCTATTGATGGGAGACCACATGAGGAGAAGGGGAGAAATTTTTCTCTCCCTATGCATTTTCTTGAGGACAAGCAAATATTTTTGAGGGGAGAACAGTAATGTTCCAAAATTTTAGCCTCAAAGCTAAATGGAACATTAGAGTTGGCAACAGCTCTAGTCGGTGAATAAATGGGTAGAAAAGCCCATAAGTCTCCTAAGAAAGGATAAAAACACTCTAGGTGTGAAAGGGGACACTCTTTCTAGTTTAATAAAACACCTCCATGTGTGAACAGGGATAAAATCAAGTTGATTTAGTCCACTTTGACTAAGTCAACAACGCAGTTGTGGAGGAGGAGGAATCCAAGAAGGAATAACACAGTTTTGGAGGGAGATGAATCTTTGGATATATATGACCTAATTGAGTGGGCCCAAGGGAAAGAAAACTCATGATTTATTTAAGGAAGAGGATGGCATCATTATTATTCTTGTTTTAGATTATTATTCTTGTCTACTCAAACTTTTGCTTCCTCTTGCTGTTTAGCAGGGTAGCAGTGTTGTTTAGCACTGGGTGTTCCCGAGCGGGAACCCCACCTCTTTCCTTGAGGAGCCTCTTGGGAGATTTTTTATTCATTTTCCACATCAGGTTTTCAGACCAAGCTTCAGCCTACTTCATTAGCGCATTTTATGCCAAATATTGTGCAGTGTTGTAGGGTGCAGCAGTGGAAAGGATTGGAATCCTTCTTCCTGAGCTATTTCTCCTTGGAGGGAGATTTCATTCACTTGAGAGACCTTTTTTGAGTGGTCTTGGTCTCATTTCAGATCTGTGGCATCAAGCCACACATTTCCCTAACATTCCTAGTGCTATTCCAGCTAGGGAATGTGTTGTTTTTGGAGGCATCTTCAGTGCATGGTATAGTGGCTCCGTTGCAGTGTTTTCTTGTGATTGAGAGGTTCATCCTTTCATGGGAGGAATCCCTTGAGGGATCTACATCATATCAGACATATTTTAGCCTTCTACACTCTTATGCTTCAGTGTTGCAGTGGTGATTCAGTAAATTTCTGAATATCACATTTTGTATGCAGAGTGTTTAACAAGAAACCCTTGCTAGGTTCTCTTGTATTTTGTATAAGGAGACTAGATCTCAGTTTGTAAGATTTTTTATATAATACATGAGAAGATCTATTTGTTTCCTTAATTTTTTAGTTAGAACCCTCATAAGACTGCGCAGTCCCTTTTGTGCATTATTCCTGAGTAGCAGTGTCTGGGGTTTTTGGTCATTTTCAGCTACACTAGTGTGGGAGGTTTGTTTGCCTCACCTAGTTTCATTTATTTCTGATCTCTTCTTGGAATTAGATGCTATATGGATGTATCTATGGGATCCAAGTGATTATTTTCATTTCTATGGCATATATTTCTGAAAATTCGTTTTTAGTGCATGTTTTTTTGAGCTGTTCCAGATTTGGAATATTACATTTATTGTCACCCTTTTTCACAAAATAATGAAATAGAAAATATCATTCATGAAATATTAGAGATAGGGGTTATAATTCTTAGTAAAAACCCTTATTCATCATCAGTAGCCATGGTTTTAAATAAGAAATAAACTTGGAGCATGTGTCTCGATTTTAGGGATCTCAATAAATTAATACTCAGGAAGATTTCCCATCCTAGTTATTGATGATATTTTGGATGAGCTTCATGGAGAAAGTGTTTCACTATGCTTGATATATGTTCAGGATACCACCAAATCAGGATGAAAGATGCAAACATCCCAAACAAAAATTTCATAATACAAAGTTAATTATGATATTTTAGTGATGCATTTTAGTGTTTGTAATGTTCCGTCTAATTTCTAGAGCCTCATGAATGAAATTTTCAAACCATACCTAATCAAGATTGTTTAGGTTTTCTTTGATGATATATTTATCTCTAGTAAAGCATAGGAATCACACATAGAGCACATTGACAAGTTCTTGCAACTTTTGAGAGACAACCAATTTTTTTCTAATCAATCCAAAATTTCCTTTGGGGACTAAGAGGTTGAATATTTAGGTCACATTGTAAGTCAATAAGGAGTAAAATTTGATCCCAATAAATTGGAGGCTATGCAATACTAGCTATGACATAAAACATTGAAGAGATTGAGGGGATTCTTAGGTATTACAGGCTAGTACAGGTAATTTATAAAAAAATATCGCAAAATTACATCTCCCCTAAATTACCTCCTTAAAATTAATTCCTCTTTATGGAGTGATGAAGCCACACAAGCATTCATTTCTTCAAAGGAAGATGTGTTCACTACTCTACTATTAGCAATACCTAACTTTAACAATGCCTTTTTCTTGGAATGTGATTCCTTAAGAAGAGGTCTAGGGGTAGCATTGATGCAAGAAGGATGACCCTTGGCATTCACTAGTAAGAAATTGTGTCAATTGTGTGACTATAATTTGGGAAAATCCACATATGAGAAGGAAATCATGGCTATCATTCATGCAATGTAAAGTTTGTGACCATATCTCATAGGGAGGAATTTTCAGATCAAGACTAACCATCATAGTCTAAAATACTTCCCGTCTTTACTAGAATAACATAAATTCGTAACCAAGATGTTGATATATGATTATGAGATCATATAAGAAGGTTAAAAATAATGTTGTCGTCAATGCTTTATCCAGACAATTTGAAGAGGATGCATCACTCCTTAACTTGGCATTACTAATTCTATGATGGCTTGATGAAGTTCGTAAGGAATGTATAACAAAAGTACTTTAAGGAAACCCATCCAAAAGCTTCATACGTATCCCAAACCTTCTAAAAAATATACATGGAAACAAGATACATTAATATATAAAGGAAACATTGTTTTGGAATAATATTAAACTCTAAAACAATGAGTTTTAGAAAAGATACAATCATAACAAGAAACATATCATTATGGATTTCATAAAACTGATGAAAGAAATAAGAATTCATTCTTCTAGGAAGGCATGAAAAAATATATCCAAGATTTTGTAGCATCCTGTGATGATTTCCAAAGAAAAAAGGGGCATCTATTTAAGTTACTAGGGGCATGGAAACCTTTACTAATCCCAACAATGATTTGGTTAAACATTTCAATGGATTTGATTGTTGGACTTCTAAAATCAGGAAATACAATGATTTTGGTGGTGGTATGGCATCTTTCAAAATTTTCACATTTATGTTCCCTAACTCTTATTTTCACTCCTTCCTCTACTGCCTAGGCCTTCACGGATCATATATTTACGCTACATGGTATTCCCACTTCCACTTCTTTGGATAGAGACCCTGCATTCACAGAAAATTATGGCATGAGATATTTAAAATTCAAGGTACACAACTAAATATGAACATTGCATATCATCCTAAAACAAATGGTTAAATCAAAGTGGTCAATAAATTCTTAGAAACATATTTGAGATGCTTTAATTTGCGTCTAAAAAGCTGCACCAATGGGAAAAATAACTTCCCTTGACTGAATGGTGGCACAATACCATTTATCATGGAGCTATCAAAATGACACCATATGAAGCATTCTATTGTCCAAAACTTCCATTTTTGGAATCCTATTTACTAGGAACTTCCGAGGCTCATGTAGGAGATATAACACTTCACAATAGAGAATTTTCCATACATATCCTCAAGCACAACTTGGGTATGACACAAAATCAAATGAAACAAGCTAATTTTCATAGATTTGATTGCTAATTTGGTGAAGGGGATCAAGTTTTCCTTTTCCTACTATTAGAGGAAATTTCAGCCTAAAAGTGGTCTCCTAAGGAAACATAATAAAATAATAGTTAAAATAATAAAATAAGAGTTATGAATTTTAGAGGGAAAAGAATAAAACTACTTTTTTTAATTGTAATTTTGTCTTATCTCCTTATAGGTTTACTCAATTTTCAATTGTAGACACTCATTGGATGCAAAATTAAATTCCACATCCAACGAGTAACCAAAATGCATACTTTTGAGAAGACCAACATTGATAAAAATTGAAGATACATTAAAAAACATGTTGAACACACATTTTTAATTTATCTTCAATTTTTATCAATGCAGGTATTCTCATAAGTATGCATAATGGGTACTCCTTGGATGTGGAATTCAATTTTGCATCCAACGAGTGTCTACACTAGAAATTTGAGTAAACCTACGAGGAGATAAGTAAAAAATACATTTAAAAAAAGTAGTTTTCATCTTTTCCCTCTGTTGGGCCTTGGAATTGGTGTAATTATTCACCTTATTTCCTTAGTTGATAATTAGTTTTTCAAGATTTTTGAGCTTAGATTATAATAATTTGAATATTAAGGAGTTATAGAAAGGATTTAATAACCATTTTGATATTTTACATTATAATGAATCAATTTTAGTATCAATGATGTTATTCACTCACGATTTGGGTTAAAATATGGGCATAAAATATTTGATGTTGATTGTTGTTCCTTGAATCACTGAAGACACCTAAGCCATAAGGAAACCATTTGGACTTTTTGTGATGTGCTGAAAAAGGTTCCACACCTCATATGCACGAGACATTTGAAGAAGGGAAATAATATATTATTTTGTAAGGGATGTTGAGGATTATATAGCTTGAATCAAGCATCTTGAGAATCTTCTGATTCTAGGGATAAATTTACTATTTTTAAATTATTTGTAATATAAAAGCACGATTAAACTCTAGTAAATAAGTTAATCATTCTTGTCAAATTGTAAAAGGTGACCGACGAGACAAAATATATTAAGTTCTCGCATAATTTCTTGTAACTTATTGCCACACATTAATGAAGATTTTGGTGATCTAGTTTTAATCTAGTATATTGAGTTAATTTCAAGATGGTTAGATTTAGAGACCATGGGCCTAGTCTTGGAACACTTATTTTATTCTCTGTATCATTATTCTTTCTTACTCCCAACTTTTGAATGATTTACTGCTCCTTAGCATGAATTACTTGATTTACCGTTCCTTTGCGTGAATTACAAGATTTACTATTATTTTGCGTGAATTACATTTTGTTAGATTTACTGTCAGTAATTTCGAGTAATTTGAGTAACAAGAAATTAGACATAGCTTCCTTTATAGAATTCATTTCGTTATTGTTTTCTGCAACAAATTAAGGATTGTTGGTTCCAGAGAATTTAATGCTTTCTGATAGATTCATTTTACTTCGTTTATCATAATTATCATTTCCAAAGAAACAACCTGAATTTCTTTATAATTTCTGCATATGAATACAATGATTTATCACTATAATCATTTTGATTATAATTTAAAAATAGAATTAAGTATTTCTTAATTAGATATTTTTCTGTTCTCCTTACCTTTTAGTCATTGCTTCCAATTAGTTTTACTATATCCAAAGTAGGTTTAACGCTATCCTTGCACCAACTATTCCGACAACCTTGCAATAAAAAGACAAAATCCCAGGTTGACAATTTAATGTATTGTTCGCTAGAGGGGTCCTGACCTAGGTTCAAATTTTATCGAGAAACCAAAAAACCCTCCAACTACTAGCCCTTTCGGCAATGACCTGCTTGCGTAGATCAAATTCTCACCCAAAGAAGTATGGGGGGGTTCTGGAACGAGGTTTCCGCACCCTGAGGAAGAAAATAATGAAGTGTCCCTAAGAAGATCGGTTGCAGACTTGTATCAATCATAAAAATATTAATTCCCAATGACCTGGTTAACTGGGCATCATCTCCAGGACCGATGATCAAGGGTCTATCATTCCCTATCATCTCAGTTGCTACATGCCCTAAGACAAGAAACAACATGAATCAAAGAAGACTTTCATCAAGCAAGGGTTTCCATGGTTTGAAGCTTATTATTTAACATATGAGAGCTCACCAATGGAGGCTCTAAGGGGCCTAAGTGCGTTGCATATACAGGTAGCCCCATTCAAGGCTTCTCTGCAGAGCACTTCCCAACATTCAAAGGTGTGTTGGTCACATTAGGAGCGAAATTATCATTGTTCCGGAATCTCCACTTGGCCAGTGTCTTCTAAAAGGGTTCACATGTGTCAAGCTTCGGATCCAAGTGTCCATTTGACATCTACATGACTGGAAACATGTCTTGCCTATTTTTTGAATGCTATTGATTGCAAAAAAACCTAAATTTCATCTATAAATTGAACACAGATCTAAGTGTTTGAGGAGGAACAATTTGAGTAGAGAAATGCTGGAGAATTTTCAATTGAGAGTTTGATTTGTGGAGCTGATGCTGGAGATATTTATGTTGTGATGAGACTTGGAAACTCTACTGGAAGGTCACTTCAAATCAGTCACTAGGTTGTAACCTCTCCTTCTATCATTAATAAAGAGTACTTCTTGTTTTTCCCTACATGCATCTATGTTAACTTTTATTTTCCATAGTGTAAGATCTTGGTTGATGAATGTAGTTTATGCTTAACTGATTTAGCTAACTAGCTTGAATAGATATCTATATTATTGCATCTTCCGTTGTTTCAGTGTTCTTTCTTGCAGGAAGCATTCAACTCACAAACCGCTTGAATTTGAAGCTGTAGTGGAAGCGACAGAAAGGAGTCATTTGGAAGTGACTGAAACAAGTAAGCCTCCAATCCTCTCTGTGTATCTATTCTGAGTTAGGAGAAATGGTAGTATAGTCTTTCACCTGTTGTTCTAGACTAGCACCTATCTAGGGAAGCGTAATTTATCCGTAGATTACAACTCTGGCCCAACAAACTGGCGACTCCACTTGTGACAATTTCTCTTAGTTCTAGGTGTTTTAGTCTCTGATTTTCTTTCTAAATCCACCTAGTAGTTGTTTCACATAAATATTAGACTTTTTCAAAGCTTAATTTGCAAATTTAGTGAGCCAAACAGTATCTTTTTCTTTGTTTATTGCACCCATCGCACCCTTAGTCAGGGCACAGTGCTTTGCAGAGCACTGTCTCCCTTCCAAGCCTGCGTTGCAGAGCACTATCTCCCTTTCGAGACTGTGTTGGCTCCTGAAAGGGACCAAATTCCCTTGAATCTGACTTTGTACTTTGCTTCAGTTTTGTTTGCTGCTATGTTCTAAAAGGTTTGATGCTCAATTGACCAGTAACTCTATATACTTCTTCTCCTTTGACTGAAAATTTTTTCAATGTTGTTTTAAAAAGTTTTTCATTATCATTGACAAGTTGATTTCAAAGTAATTTTTATGGTCGCATTAAGAATCGTTAGCTTTCGAAATAGGAAATTGTCGTAAAATCTTCATTTCCTTGATAGGAGAAATTGTTATTGAAATCCTCGTTTTTACTTCAAAAGAGAAATTGTTGTTTGTATTCTTTATTTCTCGAAAGTAAAAAGAATTTCGATTATTGATCTAGTGCACCTAGTTTATTTTCTGCATTCATAACATTAAGGAAACTGAAAAGAAAAACTTGCATTTGCATGTAGGATTGTGTGTTTTTTGCAAAAGGAACATTAAGAAATCTGCATTTAGTTTATGATTCATTGATTTTGTTTTTGTTCATTTATTTTTTTCTCACAAATTATTTGCTTTCTTTCCAAAAAATTAGCATTCTCATCCCTTAGTAGCTAGGATCTTCATTGAAAAAGCTGAAAGTGAAAGTTTGTTTATCATTCTTATCTGCATTTTAGGAATTTCATATACATAATCGTGGTGAATCTGAAATGAAAATTTTTAAGCAAGATCAACATAAAATAAATCTTAATTTACTTAACAATGCTTTGGAACATTAACGATAACATTTAGAAGGTCTAGGCTAGAGACGTGTTCCGGCGTCATAAAACATAGCAGCTGTCGTTAACTTGTCTACGATACATTCTGAGTGTGATACCTCACTCCATGTATGTAAGTATATCGTAGCTCCTCCACGTACTCTTGGGTATATCGTGCAGTGTTACAGTACGATAAGTATAAAGGGGTGCTCTCACTGTGTGGTTTCGCATCAGACAACGCTAATATGGACTTGGGCCTCCACGTACCTTCGGGTATATTTGGGAGGAAAAATTTTAGGTGATATCCATCCATAGTGAACCGAGTCAGCCACCCTAAAATTGTGATATACCAAACACAACATTCGGGGAGATTAGCTGCACATACTTCTTGGTTCACCAGGAGGTATTCTGCAGTTCACAGTTTCTTGGTAAACCCTTTTGCCTAGCATTACCCTCTTTTCTTTTCTTTTTTTTTGGATAAAATAAATCAGTAATCATGGAAGAAAATAATCCTACCCCCCATCGTTCGCGTAGATTAGCTTTAAAACCACCTTTACCGTCGGAAGTTATTTCTGGTAGGCAAAGGCGATCACAATCTGCCGAATCAAGTACAATTCGTACCTCTGGTGAAACATCATCATTTAAACTAGAGTTAGCTCAAATTGTTTCCACACATCCTAGTTCTTTTACTATTGTCGAAACGGAGTCTTCACAACTACTCGTGGTCATGATCCATTCAATCGCTGAGACCATACCTCCTGGACCCGACGTTGTTCAATCACAAATTGATCCAGATCTTGTCTCTTCTTTGCCAGCAAATCTGAATCCTGAACAACCAGAAGTTGTTCCTACCTTTGTCACTCCACAAATATCTATAGCCACTGAAACTTCTATATCACACAGTCAACCGTCTGAAATATATTTTAGGCCTGATGGCGAAGTTCTTCCTCCTGGTTTAATCATAATTGAAGAAATCCCAAAACCTGATACACCTTTAAGTCAAACCCATTTTGGGGGAGACCTTTACCTGTACCAGTATTTTCCTCAATTGTTTCCATCTGCTTTTTTTATCCCATTTCCATTCAATCTCTCGTTGATTTCAGAGAGTATACATTTGGTCATACAACCATTCCTGAACCAACATCTTCGGTTGGGTCTGCTATTCCAATTACGTTAGCTCCTACCCTCGCTACTCCGTCGATGTTCACAACCTCACTAGAGTCATATTTGCATGGTGGCCCTTCGGTCCCAACAGGCTACAAATCATTGTCTGGCACTTTCTCTGGTCAATCTTCAAGACCATGGTCATTACCAATGTCATCATCTTGTGTTTTAACTAGTAGTCCTATAGTTAGTACTGAACGACTTGAATCATTACATCCATCATCAGGGTAATATCAAGTCGGTCCTTATGGGTCAATTCCTTTAATTATCATATCAACTAGACTCCCATCATTCAGAGAACAATATTTTTCGTCTTATTATCCTCCTTATCTGGGGGGAAACCTATGGTCACCCAATAAGATAGTACTCAGTCACATTTTGGTCAAACTAATGTTGACATGAATGTTTGTCAATGGCAGCCCACTCTGCCTATCCAACTACAAATGGTTGTTCAATTGTATCAACCAATTCAACCTGTTACACCCACTTCATTACCACTTGTTAATAAATCCATACCCCTGTTACAGAATCAAAATAGTGTACATCAACCTTATCAGGCAGGTTCTTCGACTCAATATCATTAAATTTTGGGTCCACAAACTCAAAATCCTTTGGTTAATTTACAAAATCCTTTGTTTAATTTACAACAACATGTATCAGGAATTATTTATTCACAAGTTGGTGTACCATTTTATGGGGTGTCACAAACGCAATCTGGTTATACATATCAACCAAATCCAACTTACACTAATTTGGGTTATAACATTGGTGGACAGAATCCTTGGCAGCCATAAGCGCAAATTCCTCAAACTTCATATCAACAAGTACCATATCCAGGTTTTTGTCAACAGAACTCTCAAGATTTTGCTATGCAAAACAACCCCTATCTGGGTTACCAACATCAAATCCCATATGCTGGTGCTCAAAGACCTGTTGCCCAAGAAATTCCATCTTATCCTGGCTATGCTCAACCTAACCTTAATAGACAATTTCCTTTTGTTGCAACCTTGGAATTACCAGATTTAAACTGGTTAACCAATGATCCCATCAATTATGCTCCTTGGTGGCCGATGATACCACATAAATTACCCTCTGACATTCCTAAATTCAATGGAAACCCTGGAGAAGGTCCATCAACTCATGTCATGACTTATCATTTATGGTGTTCATCAAATTCTTTAAATGATGATTCTGTTCGATTACGTCTTTTCCAGTGAACGCTCACAGGTCCGGAAGCTAAATGGTACATTGAATTACCTAGAGCTTCTTTCAACAATTTCACTGCCTTAGCTACTATATTTTTGACCCATTTCCAGTTATCGATCAAATAGGAAACTAAAATGGAACTCTTGACCAATTTCAAACAGACTAATGCTACTCACATCTTAGATCATATTCATGAGTGGCGTCACCATCGACGAATGGTTAAGATATTTTCCTCGATCATCTCCTTGCTAAATAGTTCATAAAATCCCTGTTACCATCTATAACAGAGGATGTGGCTAAAGGTGGTGTCGTCACAGAAGAGAAATTCATCGCTCGTGCCCATTATTTAGACTTGATTTATACTCAGTCTAACACACTCTATGATAAAATCCCAAATGCGCCGCGATCTAATTTCAATGTTCCTCCTCAAATAAAGGACTCTCATGCTGGAGACGGCTTGATAGGCACTGCAAACACACACTACACTACTGAATCTAATCCTTCTCCTACTTTCAAAATTAATTCTATGTCATTTGACAAAGGCAAAAGTGACAAGCAACTAGGAAGTAAGAAAAAGGGAAAATCAAAGAAAAAGAAAACTTCTAACCCACAGGAACGATCATCTGATCAACCGTCAAGACCACGGAAACCTTGTTATCCATGCATAATCTGTAACGAGGAACACTTTGTTAGGGATTGTCCTCACTGTGTTGAAGTCTCAAAAATCATCAAGACTTCCAATGCATCAGCTGTGTTGATAGACCCATTTCCAAATCCAGACACAAATTTGGTTGCTACGGATACAGCTCCCAGTTCCCAAGTGTTAATGTTATCCACTACAAAACTTTCACAAGATATTTTGGTATCGATGCGGAATAAAGACTATGGTAGTCCGACCACTGATCAACCTACTACCTCGACAACGAATCAATCTAATGAATTAGTACCACCTACTGTTATTCCAGAATTGACGATTAAGCCACCAAAGGGAGTAATTCATAAATCAACATATAATCCTCGAGTAAGAGCTGCACAAAATTATACTATAGTTGAAGTTTTGGATCAATCCCCTTCAAATATGTCTGCTCTTGAGGTATTACAAAATTGTCCCTCCTAGAAGCAGGCTTTGTTGTCGGCCATTGGTGGAATTGATCCAACTGATTCTAATCTTGTCGTCTTTAATCATACGGGCTATGTGTTGCAATTACCAGCAGAATTGGCATTCTCCATCCAAGTAAATGTTCTCGATCACCTTGTTCATAGCACTATTATTCATGAGGGATAATATACGTGCATTATATCTCTAAACTATTGGAAATCACTTGGTTCATCGCGATTATCGCAATCATCAACGACGTTGAAGTCTTTTGATGGAAGAACATATAAACCTTGTGGTATTATCAATAACTTGCAAGTTGAATTAGGGGGCAAAACAGTAAGTATTGATGTTAAGGTTGTTGACGGACCCCTTGACTATAATATTTTACTTGGAAGACCATGGGTATATGCGATGACTGCCATTGTTTCTACATATTTTAGAATGATTGCCTTTCCACATAAATTTACAATCATAGTCATTAATCAGTTATCCTTCTTTGCCTCCGCTTCGCAGGTAACTAGAAGCGTCTCGTTTGTTCACTTACCCCAACTAGAAATCTAGAACATTGGTGTAGGACTCTTAAAATATTCCACTCTTATGGGAACCTTTGCATTACCGCCGCCCGCGACGTCGGCAAAAATTGCAAGTATAGAGACCTGCTGCATGATCTCTTCCACTCTATCTAGCTTAAGGAAGAGTACCAGTGATTCTGATATTTCTATGTTGGATGATGTTTTAACACTCAGCTCTCTTGAGCTACAATAGCAATCAATTTATTTGGCTTGGGCGGTAAATCCGAAATCAGCGTCGCCGAGTGTTTGGGTTGATCGTTCATTATATTTTGGTACTCCATCTAATCCATTTTTCTCAAAAATTTTGACAGATGAAAATATTTTGGAAGCTATGATGTCAGAAGGAGAACCATGGGAAGATTATCATTATAATTCCCATCTTCCAGATTATGAAGAAAACAATCTCAGTGAACTATATCACCCATCCATTCAAACTTTCTTTTCGAATTCTTTTCCGATTAATGCAATTGAATCAGAGTGAAATTTATCTAATATAAAAGAAGCAATTTCTATCGATATTTTGACCAAACCTAGCATTATAGAAAATATTCATGTCGGTGTATCTTGTTCCCCATCAGAACTTGATTCATATTGCTCTCTTTTTCATGAATTTCGTGACGTATTCACTTGGTCTTACGAGGAAATTCCAAGCATAGATACTAGTATAGTTGAACACACTATTAATATGTATCCTGATGTCAAACCGGTGTGTCAACGACTTCGTCCTGTTCATCCAAAGAAAGATGCTACCATCAAAGCAGAAGTTGAAAAACTTTTGCATGCTGGTTTCATTTACCCTATTCCGCTTACTGAGTGGGTTTCCAATATCGTTCCTATTATGAAAAAACAAGGAACCATTAGAGTATGTGCCAATTATCGGGATGTTAATCATGCTTTTCCAAAAGACAACTATCCTACTCCCTTTATAGACCATATTATTGACGACTGTGCTGGATGCGAGATTTTTTCGTTCATGGATGGATTTTCCAGCTACAATCAAATCAATATCCACCCAGATGACCAACATAAGACATCATTCATCTATCCCTGGGGAACATTCACATATCAGAAACTTCCGTTTGGTTTAAAGAATGTTGGGGAAACTTTTCAGAGAGCAATGGATTATGCTTTCAACAACATCAAGCACATTGTTCAACCATATCTAGATGATTTACCAGTGCATTCACGAAATTGGACTGATCACCCGATGCATTTGAGAGCCATTTTCTTACGTTGCCGACACTACAAGATACGCCTCAATACGCAAAAAAATTTTTTGTGTTGGTTTTGGTCGATTGCTCGGATTCGTAGTCTCAAAAGAATGAATTCGAATAGACCCACTGAAGTTTCAGGCCATTCTTGATTTTCCTACGCCATCAAACTTACTTCAGATATAGAAACTTCAAGGAAAGGCTAAATTCCTGAGAAGGTTCATTCCAAAATACACCGAAATGGCTAAAGGATTTACTCGATTATTGAAAAAGTGGGTTCCCTTCCATTGGGACCAAGTTGTGCAAGCTTCTTTTGATGTTGTCAAGGACCATCTTGTCCGAGCGTCATTAATGTATCCTCCAAATTATCAAAATGATTATTTCCTATATATCGTCGCAGCTAAAACGACCATCGCTATGGTTTTGGTCCAAGTAGAAGATGGAATTGAACATCCGATCTATTATTTGAGTCGTAATATCAATGATATGGAAGTTAAGTACTCGTACGTGGAAAATATTGCCTTGGAAGCTGTTCAAGCTATCCAAAGATTTCGCCATTATATCCTGCTCTGAAAAACAACAATAGTTTCAGATTGCAACCCCATGACTTACATCTTATCACGTCCATTGCTGGGGGGAAAATATTCAAAATAGATTGTCATTTTGCAGGAATTTGATTTGGAATTCATCAAATCCAAGTCAAAGAAGTCTTTAGTTTTGGCTGAGCTTCTCTGTGACCTTCCATCTGATAGTAATGCAACTACATCAGAACCATCTATTCCAGACGAGTCTCTGTTTCTAATCACATCATCTGATCCATGGTATGGATATTTCATCATTTATCTCCAAAATCAAACTTTTCAACCTAATACCTCTTGCTTTGATCAGCGACGCATTCGATACCAAGCCAAAGATTTTCTAATCGTCGGCGATACACTTTATCGTCGTGGTGTCGATACCATTTTAAAGAGGTGCCTCACTTATGAGGAGGCCTAAAAAGTGTTAAATGATTGTCATGTTGGGGCTTGTGGTGGAAATTTATCTGGACATGCTACCGCGCAGAAGATACTCCGCGTCGATTACTTTTGGCCTACTATTTTTCGAGATTGTATCCTCGCAGTCAGAAGTTGTCATGCATGCTATATTTTTTACCATAAAATCCGCAAACCGCCAGCACCAATGCATCTTGTTGTATTTGCTGGACCATTTACAAAATGGGGTATCGATTTCATGAACCCTCCTTTGTCCGGGGGACATGGTTATATTATTGTCGCAGTCGACTATTTTACCAAATGGGCCGAAGCGATGCCTACATTTAATAACACAAGACAAACAACTACATTTTTTTTCTTCAACCATGTTATTGCACGGTTTGGGGTCCCACAAGCTATAGTTACAGATCATGGGAAGCATTTTCGCAACCATATGATGTCTGAATTGACAGCCAAGTTAGGATTGTCTCATGATAATTCTACTTCTTATTATCCACAATCAAATGGACAAGTTGAGGCTATTAACAAAATTCTTAAACGAATGCTTCAATGAATGATAGGAGTCCGTAAAAGGAACTGGCACTTGATCCTGTACTCCGCCTTGTGGGTGTATCGAACCTCAGTGAGAAACGCAACCATATTTACTCCTTTTCAATTGGTGTATGGTCTGGAAGCTATCTTACCAATCTAATGCGAAATATCATCGTTAAAACTCGCGATAGACTTGTTACCTGACACCTCAGAAGAAGAAGTGTGTCTCCTTAACCTCATCCATCTAGATGAAACGCGTCATGAAGCCCAATTGGCCAACGAAACGCATAAGAGATGTATAAAGGCACAATACGACAAAAATTTCCAGCCTTGCATCTTCTCAGAGGGCGACTTGGTCCTTCTTTACGACCAAGAAGTTGATGTAATAGGTACAAGGAAATTAGAGCCATTATGGCATGGCCCCTATATTGTCAAAAGAGTTCTTGCTAAGGGTGCCTACGAGTTAGTTGATTACGATGGGATTCCATTGGAACAGGCTAGAAATGGGTTGTACTTGAAACGTTACTATGCTTAATCATGAGCGTAGTAATTTTTTGTATTATATTGTTTATATGTTGTTGATTTGCATTCACTATCTTAATTTGTTTTTTAGAGTTTTCTTGACATTAGTAATCCGCTTTACATTTTATGGCAGATGTCTAAATCTTCGGAACCATTTGTTGGATATGCTAATGGTGCTAGTCATAGTACACGGAATCTATCCTCTACAGCGTGGGCCATTTTCGCTCCGAACGGCGAGTTAGTGAGTTTTCAAAGGATTTGTATCGGTAGATCGACAAATAATATCACTGAGTATAACACGTTGATCGAAATTCTCTCTGATGCCATTTCATTTGGTATTAACAGCATAGTCATAAGGTTAGACTCACAACTTGTGGTACTACAACTTACTAGTATTTATACTGTTAGAAATCCAACACTTCTTAGATTATTCCTACGAGTTCGACTTTTGGAGAGACATTTTGATTTCATTCAATATCAACACATTTCGAGGAATATTAACACTTTAATTGATTCATTAGCTAATCAAGTTTTAGACAGACATTTGCAACATAGGTAAAAAAAACATTCACATAATTGAATAGGATTGCGCATTAAACATAGGAAAAACCATGAAAACATATAGATAGATAGTTATATGTTGTTACAAAATTTCTGCCCAAGACACGTTGGTCATCTGACCTAAAAATGTATGCAAAAATCACAAGTAAACTAGTGGTGCTCATGATAGCACACTATAGATCTAGCAATCCTACGGAGCAACCGCATCCAACGATTAGGAACCCCAATTGTGTGTTGTTGTAGTCGCATGGGAAGCTCTTTGATCCGGCAATCTGGAATCCCGAAGGTAAACCCCTTTATGTGCTGTTGGAGCTTAGCAAGAGTCTCAGACATATCAAGGGCCTGAAGGACTACTCTCCCGACAGCCCTCTCTGCTGCCACATCTGTTTTGCGCTCTGGTTCCTCTACTATTTGAACGCGACCAATATCTGCATTACATCAAACATCTAGTTTAGTCATGGAAAGAAATCAAAATACAAACAAATTTGTATAAACCTTATAAAAATAAAAAAATATGGTCAAATCATTCTTACCTATTGCACCCCACTGAGCACCTTCTGGTAAAACTAGATCTGGATCTCCTCAAAAGTCGACGCCTGCGTATGCATACTCATCGATGGCGACGATCTGTCGTCGAAACCAGGTGATGAATGTAGTTGAGAACACAATGGTCGATTGGCCTGCATGCCAACCCATGAGCTCTACCCATCTCTACATTCGAGGATCTCTAGGACTACAAATATCCAATGTTACATGTTGTGGCTACATCAGTGGAATTCGTTCCAAAGCGAAGGAGATAAGGATGGAACCATAACTGAAAATTTTCTTCCTTCCTCCCTTTTCTTTATTCAGTTGTTCCTTTATCTGAGATAGAACAGCTTCAGACCAGTTGAAGACTGTTGGCTCTAAGCACTCTAGCGCATAATGCATATACGATTTGTTCGCTACATGGAGTGTAACGGTGCCAGCTAGTTTAGCGATTGTGAATAGGGTGGCTCTCAAAGTCAAATCCCTAACATCACAGATGTTTATTTTTCCATCTTTGCTAGGTTCTGACCTCAGATAGCAATACTGCATAACATAATCCCTCACTGTTTCTCCTCCAACGGTAGATCCTATGAGTGAAATGGGCAAACCTCTCCTCGACAAACCTGTGAGAAAATACACATCCTCAACTGTTATCGACAACACTTGATTTTTTATGTGAAATGCCTCTATCTCCGGATCCCATGCTCGAACAAGGAACTCCAATAGTTCTATTTGTTGCCTCATTCTCGACAATTTGAAGAACTTAAGTAGTCCACAATCTCTTAAGGCTCTTATAGTACCCGGATCATTCAAGGCAATCATATCTTATTCTTCATGTTCTCTTTCCCTCCATGTAATCGTCATTATTATCCGATGGGAACCTGAAAATCAACCATAAGATCCATTAGATACCATCCATTGCAAAAAACTAGGCAAATTTTGGACACATCATGAAAATAAAAAACTTAACTGCACCCAACGCACTCCCTGGGTTGAGACAATGTGTTGCATATGCAGGTACCCTTCACTGTACCTGCTATGCAACGCAGGTTTCGATGTTCAAGGGTGTGTTGCCCTCAATTTGGGCAGAATTTACCCTAGGGGCCTCAAAACCCTAAAAATTTGCAAGGAATGGGAATGAAATGAATACTGAAAAAAAGAGGAGGTTCATGCTACTAACCTGGATCAAACAGCGATGAAATTCGTCCACATAAATGACCTCAATCAACGACTGAAATTTGGGGGAAAAATCAGGTTCAGAGCTCCAAAATGAAAATGGTAACTATGGAATGGTAAAAATGAATAGTGAAACTGCTTTATATAGTCATTTAATTATGTGCAAGTTAAATTTATTGCTATGACTATGGTTTTATTATGTTTTTTATCATGAAACGGGTATTTTTAATCCATTTGATGTTGTTCTAAACAGGAAATACAACTGATGAATAGATTATTCGTGCAGATTTATTTCAAAGAAAGACTTGACCACAAAGCATAATTTTTCTCCTTATTTTTTGAGCTTTGATAAAAACGAAAAATTATTTGAACCGCACTTTCATCTCTTTTTTGAGCTTCGATAACAACGAAAAAGGAACCCTGGAATCTTCTTTTAGCGCTTTTTAGACTCTGATAATGTGAAAATATTGCCGAGCACTTGTCATTTCGAGCTCATTAAATTAAATGAATTGATATCTACTCAGTATAAGTTTAACCTTTTTCCAGACTGAGATGGATTATTTACGAAAAAGGAATACCTTGGTTAAACATGACCAAAGAGGTTCTTTCAGATATTATTTTACACTTTTTCAAATATGAGAGACACATTTACGAAAAATTACTTTTAGAGTTCTCTTTCGTCCTCTTTTTCAAACTCTCTAAATATGAAAAAGGATCGGGCTATCACTGTTGTTAAGCTCACTAAAACATAAAATAGCAATGGTCTTGTCGATCATGGCAAGAATCGAGTTTCATTCATCGCTAGACTTGTTAAATTATTAAATAGCGATACTTTATTCGCTCGAAGGGTTGAATTATAGATCAAGAAAATGTTATCCTCCTCAAGCTTGTTAAAAAATAAAGAGGTATTGGTCGACAAATGACTGGGGAAAATTTGGGAAAAGAAAGTAAGGTTTCTTTTTGGTAGCAAGTCGCTCTTGAACATGACACTTCTTTCACTCCATGCACGTGATTGTTTGGGTTGGGTAATCATCTTGACAGTTCATTCACACCTATGGTTCATCGTACCTTCACTTCGGTTTTGGGTCAATGCTGCAAACTCATCACAGTGTCGCTGATATTTTCAAGAGAAGTCATCCAGTGATTAAGAACTCATCCATCTGCAATACTCATAAACCTTCATTTTCATGACCGTCATCCCTGAAAATTGCTATATCAAGTCATACCCTTGTCTCCGAAATCAGTAACTCTTGTTTTGCAATAAGGTGACTTCCTGTCGACAACAAATCAATATCTAGGAAGTTCACTTAGAAACATTAGATTCCAGTACCATGAAGCTTGTTACAGCATCGACAAGATGCTCACTTCCAGACTTTTGACCGAAAGATTTTGTTTGGCGTTCGACATCAAATCATCTATTCACGCCTTATGAAATGTACTGTAGTACCTTGAGGGCCATTGACATTAATGGTGGTTCTCTCGTGTTTGTTAACAGCTCACATCATTGGCTAGTAATCAAACGATTTTTTTCCATGCTCGATGACAAATCATATATTTGCATGGCTAGACTTGTACCTGAATGATCGAGTGAATGATATAAGAAGACCCCGGATCTAGTTTCATCCATCTGGGCTGCGATTTCAGGATTGTTGTACACATCATCTGTACAGTGACCTTACATATAGATTGTCATTCAAACATGGGCCTATATCTGTAGGTGTGTCTGCATCTAGGCAACATTCCAATGTAGACGACTTTCTGAATTATGTACATCTTATTAGATTGTTTTATGTGCTGACTATGGGAATGCCTACCCTCAGCAATTATGATCAATAGAGGATATATCATGATGTAATATATTGTAAGATTGATGCAGGTGACCACTCCACTTTGTTTCCAGGCTCATTACAGTGTAAAGCATCTCAATCAAATGTTCTTATTATTTGGATCTCATGCTTTAGGGGGAAATTGCTATAGGTCAATTTGGGCACCATTGCCAATGACCTGGTTAACTGGGCATCATCTCCAGGACCGATGATCAAGGGTCTATCATTCCCTATCATCTTAGTTGCTACATGCCCCAAGACAAGAAACAACATGAATCAAACAAGACTTTCATCAAGCAAGGGTTTCCATAGTTTGAAGCTTATTATTTAACATATGAGAGCTCACCAACACAGGCTCTAAGGGGCCTAAGCGTGTTACATATGCACGTAGCCCCATTCAAGGCTGCTCTGCAGAGCACTTCTTGACATTCAAAGGTGCATTGGTCACATTGGGAGCGAAATTCTCATTGTTTCGGAATCTCTGCTTGGCCAATGTCTTCTAGAAGGGTTCACATGTGTCAAGCTTCGGATCCAAGTGTCCATTTGACATATACATGACTAGAAACATGTCTTGCCTATTTTTGGAATGTTATTGATTGCAAAACAACCTACAATTCATCTATAAATTGAACACAGACCTAAGTGTTTGAGGAGGAAGAATTTGAGTAGAGAAATGTTGGAGAATTTTCAAATGAGAGTTTGATTTGTGGAGCTGCTGCTGGAGAGATTTATGTTGTGATGAGACTTGGGAACTCTGCTGTAAAGTCACTTCAAATTAGTCACTAGGTTGTAACCTCTCCTTCTATCATCAATAAAGAGTACTTCTTGTTTTTCCCTACATGCATCTATGTTAACTTTGATTTTCCATATTGTAAGATCTTGGTTGATGAATGTAATTTATGCTTAACTGATTTAGCTAACTAGCTTGAATAGATATCTATATTATTGCATCTTCTGTTGTTTCAATGTTCTTTCTTGTAGGAAGCATTCAGCTCACAAACCGCTTGAATTTGAAGCTGTAGTGGAAGTGACAGAAAGGAGTCATTTGGAAGCGACAGAAACAAGTAAGCCTCCAATCCTCTCTGTGTATCTATTCTGAGTTAGGAGAAATGGTAGTATAGTCTTTTACCTGTTGTTCTAGACTAGCACCTGTCTGGGGAAGCGTAATTTATCCGTAGATTACAATTTTGGCCCAACAGAAACAATGTGATCTTAAACATAACAGAAACAGTAGATAGGTAACTCAGATCAATAACACAATAAGTTCACCAAAATCTATCCTCCATATTAACTTCATATATTTTCAATACATCAGACTTTACTGTTACACATAACCCTTCTGCGCACACAACCAATTGAGTTCACACACAACCAGGACTAGGTCTCCATGCACAGAGCCAGTAGGAGCCTTTCTACCCAACCCAGAAAAAAACCCTTACAAAGTATTACAGATGCATAAGTACCTAGATCCAAAACATTACATGACCTCTTACTTAAACTCGATCTATCTATTTATATTCTTCTCGTGCGCAGATACTATGGTCTCAAACCATGGTTTGAGGCCCATAGTTTACCCTTAAACCCATTTACATCAAAATTAGGGACTTTGACCCACCCTAAATTCCCTTGACTCATTCGCGCTTATAAAAATATTATACAAAATTACATCAAAAAAGTGTGCCCTAGGGGACCCTACTCCAATGGACCCCCAATACAAACATGTCATTGAGGCGTCTTCTACTTTAGCTTGGCTTGGAGCACACTGGCATAATATTTCAAAGGGAGCACCATGTCCAAAATTTGTGCTGCAACTTCTTGCACTTGCTAAACTAACATCTCTGTGGTGGGCCCTTCAATGGCCATTTCTATGTTGCATTGTGTCTGCTGAATAGTCTTCAAAATGTTGTCCATCATTTGTGAAAGCTGGAGGGCCTCCTCAGCCCATGGTTGCATGCGTGCTTCCAGCAGCTGTTATTTTTGGTGCAAGTATTCAATTTCTTTATTTATCATTCGACACTCCTGCAGATGAGCTAGGCGATATGCAAGGACTAGGGTTGGTGCCATTGTCTGGATCTCTTCAAATTGTTGTTCCTTTCAATACAGCTCGTCGTGCATCTGCGGAACTTGGTTCATTCTGCATGGAATTGCATACACCCATAGCCTCATATAAGAGACTGTCACATTGGGTGACTGCAGTTGCAGTACTATATCTAGCTTGCTTTACGTTGGCTTCTCTTTGGGCATGAACCTCTCGTGGAGTCTCCGGCTGCAAATTTTTTTGCAGATATACGATTTGATGTTCATATTCGACCCTGATGGTCTTCACCTTTACGCGTGATTCCTTCAAAGCTGCAGCCAGTCCTTCCAATTTTTCTTCAGCCATAGTTGTGGCCATGACTACTTGAATATCGTGACAACTTGATGGATTTTTTCCTCTAGCGCAACGCGCTGAGCTTCGGCTATGCGATATGTTGCTTCTGCTGCTTGTTGTTTTTGGTGTGCTTCTTTGGCCTGCTTCTGAGATTCCATTGTAGTTTTGTGAGAGACAACCTCTATGAACTAAGTTCATCTGCGATCATTGAATGCATCAAGTGCATATTACCTACAGGTAGAACATAAAGATTAATATTTATATCACTTGTACTGCCGAATTGAGCGTGTTGGCTAGCGTCCACATGAATGGTGGACATAGGGATTTGGACAAGGCGGACATCCCCCGTGGAGGGAAATAGAATATATAAGGGTTGCGCACTTGTGACTTGCTCACTAGTATGCCTCATTTGAGCTACAGTCGCTTGTATCTGGCTCACCTGCATCTTCAGTTCTTGTATTCCTAGTTGAAAAATCTCCAGCACGATATTTTACTGCACCTCCATGTTGATCTAGCAATGTTGGGTCGTAGGCATGACTATGTTAGAAATTTCATGTAGGTCTTCCTCTATCAATGTCAATACCTCTTGCCCGACATATTTGGATCACTTTCTCTTTTTTCTTGATCCATCAGTGGCCTTGGTTCCCTTAGATGTTTCTTCTTCGCCTGTCTTTCGGTGCATACCCATTCTTCTCTAGTTCCATTTCTTTTTCAAGGTCGATTGTTTTGCCAGTGGTGGTTGGCGTTGCTTATTTCTCTGTCACTTTCTCTATTGTTTTCATGGGCTGGATGCCAATACGTGGCTTCATCGATGTTGTAGGGGAAAACCACATTGGTGGGTATTCTTCCGTTACTCTGAGAAAATCATCCTCTGTCACTAAGTATGGTAACTCGTACCAAAACTCCTTCCATGACGCATTTCATGCGGATATGCATGTTGTGGAATGTGCCTTGAAGTCAACTACCATCTTGTACTGATCATATAGCATGGGCGATAGTCATGGCTTTGATTGTACATCTTGATATAGGGTAACATCATTAGACCAAAAATATTTTGTTCTCCTTGGCGCGCATCGGGTTTGAAGAGTTCCATAATGTGGAATAGTGTGCAACCTCGCATATCTGAGCCTTAATCTCTGGAAATTGGTTTTCCTTGAGGGTCTTCCATCCAATCAGTGTAATCAATAGCAATAACCAAGCATAATGGACATGCTTGCCTTCCTCCTATGCTTCGCACACATTTTCTAGGAATTATTTGCACAGATAGCTAGACCATTTATAAATAACTCCCTTCTTGCATTGTCCAACAAGAGAAATGACATGCATGGGCACATCCTTTGGTCTGAATTTGTGCATCATCTTGTGGGCCAAGATGAGCCTGCCAAATTGAAATCTTGGGTCGTTTATTTTATTGACAATGAAACCTCGGTTCTTGCCTGAGAATTGGTATTTATTTTTAATTTTTTGCAAAAGTTTTCTCTTGGGATTTGCTGCCGAAATCAGCCATGGGGACGACTCCTTTAGCAGGCATACCAGTGATCCTATGGATCAATGCAGCATCAGTAAGGATGCACTCTCCCAACCACAGTGCATCATCGTGCACTATCGTGAGCAACCGCCAGATGGAGATGTCATTTATGGGTTTGCATCCAAAATGAGGGATTTGCAGTAAGTTGAGTAGAGATGCCTTGTGCAGACCTAGCACCCATCTCTTTGGCTCAAGGCGTACAATTCCTCCTTCATATGTGACTCGATCTAGATACAACTCTGGTGCAAGTTCTGGAAATTTATCTACATCCGTAATGTCCCAGTCCTCCAATATTAGTTGCGGCACTTTATAAAACATGTTCCCTTACATTGGGACGTTTTCAGGAATTAATGGAATTTGAATACTTGTGCGCACCTTATCCAGATATTTAGGAATTCATACTGAGGGTTTTCATGGCGTAATATAGTTCAACAGCCCCAAGAATGGGGCCACTTCAACCACATCCTCCTCTCCTTCCATAATTTTTCCAGGGACCTCAGTCATAGGCCTCTTCATCCGCTCAGCTGCAGTAGAGCATGACTTTGGGGTCCTCTCCCTAATTGATTTTCTTGTACCAGGATTCCTCCCCTTCTTAGACTTCGAGGGTGCAGGCATTTGACTAACAGGGACTTCAAGCATAGCAGGGTCATCTCCAGGTCTCGTTGTAATGTCCCATAATAATTATAAAATAACAAATAATTATAAAATAATAAATAATATATAAATAATATAATATAATATAATAAATAAGTAAATAAATAAATATTCAAGAGAGTAATAAATAAATAATAAATAAAACATTAAACAATAACTGGAGTTCTAAATAAAATAGTAAATAATAAACTGGAGTCCTGAAACAATAAACAATAAGTAAAGTTAAAGAAAGAATTAATTAACAAAAGTAAATAAATTAACAAAGAGTTAAACTAAGAAACTAATAGAAAGAAAGTTAAACTAAGAGAACACTAAATTAATTAAAGCTAAAAAAAAGTAAGAGAACACTAAATTAAGTAAAACTTATGTTGCATGTTGACATAGTGAATGTGTGCATGTGGTTCTCATTCCATTGTTTGGTCTATTTAATCGACATTGAGGAAGATTCAAATATTATTCTTTCTTCCATCTATTCTCTGGAGAGAAAGGTATTGTGAGGCAAAGGATACCCTAGCAGTAGTACGTTGATTGAGGGCTCGAGGGTGGCCAGTTGTGGAAGGATTACTTCCAGCTGAGCCTACGTTTGGGTGGAGAGTTGTTCCCAAAAATTTGTTGCGGTCAGCACGATCCAGATAGCGTTCAACTTTGGAGTCTCAAGAAAGGAATATCGCCATTGTAGGTAAGTCATATTACTCATGTTTCTGAAAATTCTATGATAATTAGTTAAACAGTTTTTGGGTTGATTATTAATTGTTTATGTGATATAATTAATTGCCTGTTAAATTTGGAGTTGTTACATATGGTATCAGAGCGGGTTTCCACTTTAGGTGACCTCTAGGTAAAGGTTAAAACTTGATATTAATTGTGATGATGAGCAAAGAGCTCGTGTTTAGTACTATAGTGATTATAAATTTTATTATTATTAAAGATAAATTTGATAATTTATTTTTTATGTAATTATATCGATGATTGTTCTTAAATTTTGTTGGGTATGTGTTATATTCTTTCCACGACTAGCCCCACACACTGTACGTTGCGTCGGGCGCAACAAGGGGGTCACAAGGGGGGAGGCAGCCCCCACTGTTGGGGTCCGGGGCAACGCCCCGGCGAAAATTTGTTTGGTGTGCGGACCTACTCATAAGCGAACCCACCCATGTTTTGTGCATGATTTTGCACATGGTTTTGGGATACAATGTGCAAAAATTCTGGGACTGGTTTATTTGTTTTATGTTTTATGCTCTCGCTATTGTTTATTTTCTGTTATAAGATTCATGTGTAGATAATTTCTGTTCAGGGTTAAAACCTACAAATTTAGGATTAGAGTTTTAAATTAAAAGAAATTTTATAAATCTTACAGGTTTTTTGCATGCACCTTTCTTTTAAATAATATATATGCATGCACATTTTATATATATATATATATATATATATATATATATATATATATATATTCCTTTTAAATAAATATATATATACTATTAATATTTTTCTTTTGCACTTTTGAGTTAGTTAGTTATGCATATGCCAAATTGTAGAATTAGAATGTTGAAGTTGAGTTCAAACTCATGCTTTCACTTAATCATTTAAGATTATTTCCTTTTAACATAAATTGTATTTAAAAAAATAAATATAAAATTTAGAATTAAGTTTCATAACTAAATTGTTATATCTGAGTTATTTATCATTAAGAAAAAAAATATATATTATTTTTCCAAATTAAAAATATGTATGCATGTTAACAAACATTAAGTGATGTCATTTAATAGTTAAATGATTTATTTATTTATTTTGAGCTCTTATTTAACTTTTAATTGGAACAATTTTAATCCAATAAAGAAGTAGTTATGAGTTATGTTTTTTTTTAATATTATTCCATTACATAAAAATTAAAAATTAAAAAAAAATTTAATTAATTAATTAATTAAAAATTTGATCAAACTAAGAGTGTTGTCTTTCAAGCCGCAACACCTGAATCCCATGCAAAAATATTCCAGTTAAGACCTATTTACTGTACTTGCTTTCTAGAATAATATATATTTTACAATAACGTAAATTTTGAGGCATCCTATAAACAAATCAGCATCAATTCAATAATACATTATATCTTTTTTTCACGAGAGAAAAAACGCTGTTTTATTTATATTTGATGTGAAAACAGTCCATAAGTCAATACAAAACATAATGAAGAAAGTATCCCAATTCTCCATCCAGAGAGAAGGGAGACCCATATCAGACAGAGTAATAAATCCTAACTCACCTACAGGGGCTTGATATACGCCCAATGATAATCCACATGAACATACTTAATACAGAGAGGCATCCAAAATAGCCCAGGCGTTGGATAGAAGTAATCCCAGTAAGAAAAAAGTTTACAAAAGAGATCCGGCATGCAGTGACATCCGAATCTCAGAGTATCCAAAAACTTTTATGCCAAAAACACTAGTCGAGAGAACTAGTGATCCGACCAAAATAATATTGATATACCATTACTGAAAGCATCCAAGAGGGTTAAACATCATAAAGCCAGTTCCAAAAGAGAGGTCTGTCTCTCTTGTTCCTGATAAAGACCATATCAGAGACAAAATAAAACAAAAATGAGCTGGCTCGCTTGTTCCAAATAGATTAACCCACTGTTTGCTTCCGATTTGTATGACCAGGTTCATTTTCAGTTCAATAAATTGTCCCATGACAGCATCTATCCCTTGCGCAATTGATCACATTAACCCTTGTGCCCAGCATAAGATACCTCCAGTAGTTGCATACACCCCTGTATCCAGCATAAGATACCTCCAATAGTTGTCCCGGCATGTGGAGAAGATCAGGTACGATTGCTCCTTATGATATCACCCAGCAACTGTTCCGGAAGGAATATGAGCTTTTGTTGCACGCAGTATATTGCCAAAAGTACCTGTAAACAAAAAAAAACAGAGCAAGCCCCATAGTAATGATCCTATAAAGTGATTCTGAAGGATGCCCTTTCCCTGTTTTCACTGTAATGGATGACTGAGATAAAACCATTTTTTTTTTCAGAGAAAAAAAAAACGCTGATTATATTAATATATAAACATTACATTAACATATATGATCTCGTCAGTGGTAAGAATACAGCGAGATTTCCATCATAATATGGCCATATTATAATTGCTCATTAATAGAGAGAATGAGCAAAGGTAATAGGCCGGCCTCCATATCTGGGGTCAATATTCCATCCCTTACAACTAGTAATCATCCTATGAACAAAGGGGTACTATTCTAGTAAAAACGAGTTAGTGGGGTAAGGGAGTACATTCACTAATATCTGTGATAAAAGCTAAAAGATAAGTGTGGAAAGGCCGAGTAAATGGAAGATTGTAATAAATCTGTGTTAGACTGGATCCTGTTGCCCGTAATTTCCCCTTCTAGAAATATACAAAATATGTTCTATTTCTGATCTATACTAATTCCAATTAAGTTTCAGGCTCGCTTGCATAATATAAGCTGATAAACACATCATCCTCATATTCCAAAACTAACTGTTATGTGATCACCTCCTTGTCGGCTCGCTTGTCTTGCTTAAATCCAGGTACTCTTGCTTCAATATTTCATGCTTCCTTGTGCTAATACCATATGCTTGTTCCAGCCCCAACTTTGATAGCGCATCCGCTCTCCTGTTTAAATCTCTGTAAATATGATGGAGAGGAGCTCTCTGAAATAGTGATAGAATACGGTGAATGCGATCAACAATCTCTGAAATCTACTTCGATTATAGATCTCGCTCTGAATCTTGGAGTGCACCCAAATCCCAAGATTTAATTTGGAAGAGGCATCAAAAGTTTTAACAGCTGTGGGATTTCTGTTTTAATTGGGGGCATAATCGAGAATTGACAAGTGAACATAGATCACTATTCATTGTTTTTTTTAATTAGTTTTAATTACTGCAAATTTCTTTTTTTTAAATTAATTCTAATTACGGTAAATCCGAACCAACCATTCGATTTTATGTTTACAAAAGTAAATCTTGCAATCTTGACAAAGATGTTGATATAATCGGGAATAAAAATCTAAAATCTCACCCTACATATTATACCATAAATATGCACAACTTAAGTTTACCTTGACATTATATTCATCATGCTGAATACTCATTTTATTAATAACAACAACCAGTTCAACCCCAATATGCCAACGCACGCAAGGATAGCAACAACCAGTTCAACCCCAATATGCCAACGCACGCAAGGATAGCAACAACCAGTGCAAGGAACTTCCGTGTTTTTTTTTTTAAATGTATGTATTAATAATATATAATTTTTAGTTATTTTGTTTTAAGAACAGTTACTTAACGTTTAGTGTTGAGAACATGTTAAGTGGTATGACTTATTTTAATGTATTTTAGTCCATGTAAAATTAAAGTTAACAAAAATAATATATATTAGTTAATGATATGTATTATTTAAGGAAATTGAAAAGTGAGTAAAGTTAATTCTTTTATTTTTTTTATTACATATTATTGTAATTATATAAAACATTAATAAATAAAATGTAAGAAAATAAATATTAAAAAAAATAAAATTGAGTAATTATTAATTGAACGGATTTAAACCATTTTGCAATTTTATTAGAATCTTATTGTTTATAATTAGTATATTATCATTTTTTATTTATTTGTCATTTTTAATTTTTGTATAATTAATTTTAAATACAGAATTTTAATATTATTTTAGGATATGTTTGAAAATTATATTAAAAAAAAAGGATTTTAAAATTATTTATATATATATATATATATATATTTCCCTTAATTTAATTCTCCCTCCCCTTTTAAATTCAACCTTTAAATTTTTTAATCCATTTCCTTTAAGTTTGCCATATATATATATATATATATATTTATTTATTTAAAAGGGATTAATTAAAAAATATAGGGAGGGAAAAAAATTTAAAGGGAGGCCGAAAGGCCGAGGGAAGGCATTATGGAGAGGGGGGGATTGAGCGTAGGTAGGGGGCGTGTAAGAAGAAGTAGTTGCAGTGAAGAGGCGGTATTATACAGCCAAGTCGTGGTAAGAGAACACTTTGTGCAGGGGAATGGTTAATGCGTAATGCAAGGGGAGGTGGGGGCAAGAATGGGGTGCGGCGTAAGAAAGGAGGCCAAGTGTGAGCAGGTCGTGGAGGAGGCCGCGGGGGTGAGCGAGGGCGGGGTTAGCAGGTGAGGGCGGAGTGGGAGTTTATGAGCGTGGGAGCGTGTGAGCTGCGGCCATGAGGGAGGGCGCGTGGAATGCAGCCAGGGGGAGATGGGAAGCGGTGAGAGGATAAGATGTGAGGGTTTGGGTAGTGTAGGGCGCAGTTAAGGGGGTCGGGTGGGTAGCTTAGGAGATAGGCAGTCGTAGAGCGGGTAGAGGGGTGTTTGCAGGTGAGGAAGGGGGTATGGGGCGAGTGTTGTGAGGTAGCGTATAGTAAGGGGAGGGATTGTAGGTGGAGTGTTGAGGGAGTTGAAGGGTAGGGAATAGCGTAGAGTTTAATGGGAGAGGAGGTTTGAGAGCGGTAGGCGAGATGTCGGAATGTGTGGAGCGATAAGTGGTATGACAGATGTAGAGTGGAGCGATGTGAGCAGAGGGCGTGAGAGGTATGTGAGTGAGGTCGAGTGGAGGGTTAAGGGGGATAGTGTAAGGCGTGGGGAGTCCGAGTAGAATTTTTGGGGAGCGTTGGAGTATTGTAAGGGGGATGGGGAGTGCGTATGGTGAGGAGTGTATGCATATTGCAGAAGCGAGTGTATGAGGTGGTGTATTGTAGTAAAAATTGCAGGTTGGGAAGGGGGACCGAAAGGTCTGAATCAATTTTTTTTTTTTAAATTACAGCAGAGAGGAGACTGACTTTAAAACTGCAGCAGAGAAATGCAGTCCAGAAGCTCAGAAATTTTCACCAAAAACTCCAGAATTTTTCAGAATATTACATAGGGCGATATAGCAATAGAAAATTGGAGAATTTGTGGAGTTAGAGAACTCAGAAATCTCAGAAATTTCTTCAAAAACCCTCTTTAAACTATTTTCCAACAGCTTAAAAATGCAGAATTTAAAAGTCAGAAATTGCAGGAAAAATAAGCAGTGAGAAAACCTTCAGATGCACAATGCTGCTCTTCTCCAAACCAATGTCTGAGTGCTGCCACGGATTTTGAATGATGCTCTTCTCCAAGGTAAAATTTCTAAATGCTGCAAAATCACTGCTGCAGAAATCTCTAAGTGCTGCAAAAATTATCAAATTTTTTGCAGATTTGCACAGGCCATAAACACAAATGGCTCACTCAATTTGGAGTAGGGCCAACAATCGCCCGCTCTGATACCATGTTAAGCACACACATGGTGTATGAGAGAGATGAACACACACACACAAGAGACTCAACACACAATGAAGGATAAGCGTGAGGATTTCTTATTTTCCATTATACAAAGATGTACATTTATAGTACAATGGTGTGACTCTTGGTTTCATATTCCAAGGTCACTTGGACTCCATTGTGACTTTTCGCATTCCACACCTACCCATAGAGGATTAGGTGTTCCAACATAAATAAATAAATATTCAAGAGAATAATAAATAAAACATTAAACAATAATTGGGATTCTAAATAAAATAGTAAATAATAAACTGGAGTCCTGAAACAATAAACAATAAGTAAAGTTAAAGAAAGAATTAATTAACAAAAGTAAATAAATTAACAAAGAGTTAAACTAAGAAACTAATAGAAATAAAGTTAAACTAAGAGAAAACTAAATTAAGTAAAGCTAACAAAAAGTAAGAGAACACTAAATTAAGTAAAACTTAAGTTGCATGTTGACACAGTGAATGTGTGCATGTGGTTCCCATTCCATTGTTTGGTCTATTTAATAGACATTGAGGAAGATTTAAATATCATTCTTTCTTCCATCTATTCTCTTGAGAGAAAGGTATTGTGAGGCAAAGGATACCCTGGCAGTACTACGTTGATTGAGGGCTCAGGGGTGGCCAGCTGTGGAAGGATTACATCCAGCTGAGCCTACGGTTGGGTGGAGAGTTGTTCCCAAAAATTTGTTGCAGTCAGAAAAATCCAGATAGCGTTCAACTTTGGAGTCTCAAGAAAGGAATATCGCCATTGCAGGTAACTCGTCTTACTCATGTTTCTGAAAGTTCTATGATAATTAGTTAAACAGTTTTTGGGTTGATTATTAATTTTTTATGTGATATAATTAATTTCTTGTTAAATTTGGGGTTGTTACACTCGTGGTTGTCATACTTCCAGGAATTACGTATCCCAACCCTGCGTGACACAATGCTTCCTCGAACCTCATATCCAAACCAGGCATAGACACATTATATGTAGCGGAAATTAGTGAGCTCAAAGCAAAGAGTTCACTCAAACAACCAAGGGAACTATTGCGGCCCCATAGGTCATATTTATACTTGTGGTGTGTCTTCAACGAATCCTTTTGCATTAATGTGTCTCCATAAATGACAAAACGATCCCAAATCTGGCAAAATCCCTTCATTAAATGTTAACTTAGATGCTCCCATAAATGGTAATAAAGCTGCATTTTCCAAATTTATTGCTCCAAGCACTAGTTTTTGACACCTCTGTGACCCAATCAACCTCCTTGTGTAGCTACCATGCACACGTCACACCTTGTTGCACATATACTCTAGAGCTAATGAAAACCATCTGCGGATATTCCCCCCAACACGGGCTTATTGATCATGTAATTCAAAGCATATCAGGCAGTGTCCATCGCATCTCTTAATAAATGGAAACTCCTATGACATTCGTTATTCCAATTGAATTTCATACCTATTCTGAGTAATTTAGTCATGGGCGCAATGATTAACTCATAATTCAGAATATGCTTCCTATAGTATCCAGCAAGGCTCATCATGGAACGAACTTGTCTGACATTTTCAGGGGGGAGATCAAGGTTCTAGTTACTATGTGTTGTTCCCTATATTCCACAATTGCCAAATGTCTGTAGTTCATAGTCTCCTTCATCGGCACATTAAGGATTTCTTGAATTAAAGCTTGGCCAATCTTATCAAATCCACTCTCAAAGCTGAAGGTAAAAATAAAACTCTCTATCAGCGTAGACCATTCACGAGTGCCTTAGCATAGCTCTGTCTCCAAGTACCACTCAGTAGGCACCTTCCCCATTGTGTGAACAAACATGTGGAACCATTCAGGTCTAGATTATACGCCCCATACATTATTCCATCCCACCAAATGTATGCGTGGATCCTCTTTGCCAGAGTACACATCTTCCATTTTAATGACTGGACATTCAAACCGAAACCTCATCATGCGTGCACATTACTCCCAATTTCCCATGTTCTCCTTGTGAGTTTCCCACCATCTCACTCGAGTAGCGTGCAAGCCGAGATCCAAAGCATGGAATATCTGTCCTTCAGGCACAGTCCTTTCAAACTTCCCTATAAACATGTTTATATCAGTTAATCCATCATAGTGCAGCAAATCACGTACCTCAGAAGCTATACATCATAGAGACTGGGTCACGCAATTACAGTGCAACACATATACCTCATATAGTATGTTTGTCTAGTTTTCTAGTTCTTCATCATAGTCTGAAAAACAAGAGCTCTCCTTCTTCCATTTAAGATTTCTATCTGCTATTGGATTAATCCAATCTTCCTCGTGAAAGGTTAGCTTATAGATTTGATCAATCGCATCATCAACGCACACTGCTTCAGCATATATTTCTCCTTCTTCAAGATCTAGACGAATGATTACCCTGACTCCATTGCTTTCAAATTCCATTCTCCTTTTCTTCAGATTTATGACACCATCCATGTCAATATCCCAGTCCAACCCTAGTAGCGCAGGATAAGGATCAATATCATCTAAAATTTGGATGACTTCAAAGTCTTACATCACCTTAACACCCTCTATACTGACCACAACTTGCGAAAACCTTCCCAAAGGAATGATCTTTTGTTGATTGTCCACGCACAGTTGAATGGTAGACCACTCCAGCTTTGGTTCTCCCATGCGCTGCCATGTTTTCTTAGGTATAGCATTAGGATCCGATCCTAGATCTATAATAACTTGGTCCATCTCATAAGCACCAATCTGTGTGGTCATACACATATACCTACCCTTTCTCTTCTTATTCTTTTATATTTTTTTGACCGCTCGTTGTTCTACCATCAGTTGTTCCTTCTCTACACAATTATCTATCAGAGCTTGAATATTTTCTACTGCCTTTTTGTTGCGCTGTAAATTTATACATTCTTGTAGGAATGGTTTGGTCTCTTCATCTCCTCCTGCTTCCTTCATTGGTCTTCCTAATGTTGACGCGCTTCCTTTTGCAAATTCCCTCTGCGCTTCAACAAAGGTCTCCTTTTTGCGCTAAAGATTAAATCCTTCCTTGTTCTCAGGTGCTTTACAGATCCATACATCAGTGGTTGGTTGCTTTCCATTATTTTCATTGGTTGTTGCACCACTCCTGGTCACCACATTCACACAGGGATCTTCTTCACGGGATTCTGCTCAAACCATATGAAGATTTTTTGTTGGAGTTTTCTTCTTCTTTTCCTGCATTTTAGCAATCAATACAATACAATATTCTATTACATGATCAAATTTCCTTCAATATCGGTAGGACTGTCATGTTATATTAGGACAAATAATGACCAAAATATCTGCAGTTATATAGAATGACTTGTCCTCTTCCTCGACCAGCTGATCCACCCCCTTGGCCTCTTCCTCTACCCTGAAATCCTCCACGCCTAGAAGGGGATGCTGGTGATGTCAGCTCAACATGAATCCTATATATTTCAGCTTTATCTAACATCATATCATAAGTGTGACCATGCTTCTCATCATTCCCTAATGACGAACAAAATATGCAAAACAACTGCTTCAATAGGTTGATACTTGCCGGTCCTTGGACAAGAATCTGTGTCATCTAACCCAGTTATTTGGTAGATTGTGCACCATACAGGACTCTTCAATGGACTAGGACCTCCAACATTCAGATAATTATTGAAGATAGGAAACTGATATTTATGGTGCATAGAGGATTTACATTTTATGCACCAAACCTATGTACAAAACTCCTTGCCCTTGTCCTTGCGCAATATTTGAATCTCTAGATTCATGGCTTCCAACTGATTATGTATATGTTGTGTTCCTAGCGCAACAGGTGTTGGAGTAGCCTCTATTTTTATTGCAACCTCCACATCCTCGGCCTGTGTGGTAATCTTTTGCTGACCTAAGGGTTGGCGCAGATGTGGGAGCAACATAGCAATGAACCATTCCTTATGTTGAGTATCATCAATGAAAAATACACCATCTCTAATGATGCGCTTCAGTCTCTGATCGGCCTCCCATACAGATTCATTAACCTCCTGAAGAACCTCTTTCATTTATGTCACTAGCTGCGCATATGACTTAGGCTTCTTAAACTGCTCTTTTAGGGCATGTTTTATTTGTTCCAAGGTGGCATTAGAGTTTTATTGAGCATCCCTGATGTACCAATCTAATGCACGATCTTGGAAATCAATAGCCAGTTGTGCCTTCCTCATATAAATATTGTTAACCTGCTGAGCCTGCCATACGACCTCAGTCACAAACCAGAAGTGTTCAGTATCCTCATTTCCAATACCTCTGAAATTAGGTAACTTCATTGGCGCAACCATATGTACTTCTAGGGGAGGTGGAGGTGGTGGTGGAGATGGACTATGCGGTGGAGTGGGTGTTCTGTGATGTGAGTGCAGAAGTGCGGTGGATGGGGTTGGAAACAGACTCAAGGGCTTCTGGTGTGATGAACTTTCTCCTTTAGAGTCGCTAGAGCTACTCATTTTTGGTTCAACTTCACTGTTATATCTAGGGTTCATAGGGCTATAATTAAAGTTTTATGAACCTTCGTGGTAAAATTTTCCACTATGAGTAGTCGGGCCTCTTCGAGGCATTCAAGAAATATGTTCGAACAAACAGCCCTGTTCACATAATATCATTTTCAGCCACCATTTCAGTGAGCATAGGAACTTACCTCTAAGGACTTTGAAAAACCTTCTTTCTGCTTCAGAATATGACACAAATTTATCAATGGAAAATTCAGTCACAAATCCTCCCAAGAGGCAATCGATCCAATGATTTATCGTGTGGGTGATCTTATTGTCTAGTTGCTCTACTTGTTGGATCAATTCAAGATTCCACTCAGTGATTGTATCGTCATTTATGCAAGTATTGAATTCAGCTAAGTGCGACAACCACTCCTGCAGCTCGTGTGCAAAGGAGAAAAATAATATTTCATTCACTTCTATATAGATGTATTTCTCTAGCCACTTTTCATCAGATAGCTTAGTACTTCGATTATTTTGGAGTGTGAATTCAAGGATATTTCTATCCAGCCAATCTTGCAATTTGTTTCACGAAGGATGCCATAACATCAAATCTCCCTCAAAATGATCCCAATCCCGACAACAGAATCATTTTTTGGCTTGAGGGGTCCTAACCTAGGTTCAGATTTTATCGAGAAACCAACAAACCCTCCAACTACTAGACCTTTCGACAATGACCTTCTTGCCCAAAAAAAAGTCTCACCCAAAGCAGTATGGGGGGGTGTTGGAACTAGATTTCCACACCCCGAGGAAGAAAATAATGAAGTGGCCCTAAGCAGATCGATTGCAGACTTGTATCAATCATAAACATATGTGCGCAATACTTAACAGAATAAGACATAATAATAGATCGCTTTAGCATAGATAAAGCATAACAAAACCAGATCTAGATCTAAACAATGTGTAATTAATTAATCAAATTTATCGACCATCAATATGCATAAATAACCATAACAAATATCTTTGCGCAATAATAAATAAGCAACACAGAAACAATGTGAACTTAAACATAACATAAACAGTAGATAGGTAAATCAGATCAATAACACAGTAAGTTCACCAAAATTTGTCCTTTATATTAGCTTCAGATATTTTCAATACATTAGACTTTCCCCTTACACATAACCCTTCCGCACACACAACCAACAGAGTTTTCACACATCCAGGACTAGGTCTCCGCGCACACAGCCAGCAGGAGCCTTTCTACCCAACCCAAACAAAAAACCTTATAAAGTATTATAGACGCATAGGTACTTAGATCCAAAACATTACATGATCTCTAACTTAGACTCGATCTATCTATTTATGTTCTTCTCGCGTGCAAATACTATGGTCTCAAACCATGGTTTGAGGCCCACAATTTAACCTTAAACCTATTTACATCAAAATTAGGGACTTTGACCCACCCCAAATCCCCTTGACTCATTCGCGCAACGCGCATATACAAATCTTATACAAAATTACATCAAAAAAGTGTTCCCCAGGTGACCCCTCTCCAACATGTATAGAGATTTGAGTTAATTCAATAAGAACAATTTAGCACCCAACATTTTGGCATCATTGTCAAGGAGGTTGTCAAAGAGTGTTAGTTGTGTCTCTAAAGGGTTTGGTTTTGAAGATGGAAGGTAAGAACCTACGCATGCACAGATTAAAATACTTGTGCCATTTCCTACCCTTAGTCGATGCATTTAGAGTATGTAGGTATGTATGACTAAGAAGAATCTTATGAACCAGGTAGTGGTAGATCAAGAAATTGCACCAAAAACCACCAAATCCCAAGGTCAGGTTGGCCTTGGAAGAACAAACTTCATCGACGATATAAATAAAAAATATGAATCTCAAGCATTAGTAGGTCAGCGAACAATATCCGAAAAGTGATCTACTATTTCCCCTTGTGTGGTATAATCATCTGTTACAGCTCATGCTAAGGTTCATGATAAGACTGAAGGATTTGAAAAAATCTTTCAAGATACACCCATTAAACACCTCATTCCTTCTAATAAATACGAGGGGAATTTCGTCAACTTAAAAGAGGGGGAAGGTGAAATGAGTGGAGAAGATCCACAATCTCCAGAAACAAACTCACAATCTGTTGAAACTGAAACTCTTGCAACTCCTGTTGTAGGGAAGGTACCCAAAATCCCTAATTTGAATTGTGTTGTGAGACGTATTCCTGAGTTAAACACTAGCAAAAGCCCTGACCCAAACACTGGCCCAAGTCTTCATGCTCAAATAGTACCTCCTGATCATGAAATTTCTAAAGGATATTGACATATTTTTTACCAGATGGAGAATGCAATAACATAAACGTATACCTAAACCATAAAATATCCTATATTCGACCCATTAGCCAATGCACCAATGAAATTCATTCCATTACAACACATCCCAAATTTTCATGGAATGACTTCTGAAGACCTTGATGCATTCCTGTTTGAGTTTGATGTCCTATTCCGAGGTTATGATTATACTACTGACACACAAAAACTGAAACTATTCCCTTCAACCTTGAAGGGAGAAGCTTTATGTTGGTTTATGCGGTTGTGAGGTGGTACCATAAATTCATGGGTTGAAATGAAAAATTGTTTCCTTACCAAGTATCAAGATTATTGTCGATCTAGAGACTTAAGAGAAGAATTTTTTAAAATGATGGCTAAATATGGTGATATTATATAGGAATACACTGAAATATTTCAGTATAATTTACAGAGATCACCTTACACTACTTTACCTAAAGAAGTGTTGAAAATTGCTTTAATTAAAGGCATGAAATATGAGTGGGTAGAAACACTTAAATTAATGGGGCAAGGTGATATTTCCAAAGAAGAGTATGATGATATTATTAAACTGTGTATCAGGTGCTCGCGAGGAAGTACATGAACTAGATCTAGGATTCGAGATCCTCTTAGTAGGACCAACAAGACTACAGGAGGAGGAGTAACTCGAGCAGAGATTGGTAATCTCTTAGAATATTTCAAAACTGAAATTTTGATCAGATTGGATAAAAAATTGGATACTTTATAGGTTAAACAAAAGCAGGTTGAGGCAGAGCAAGCTTTGGCTATTTTCTGTCCTTATTGTCGGAAGAAGCATAGCCAGAGAGAATGCCCATTGGATAAGGTTGAGACATGCACCATTTGCACTATCTGATAGAGCAATGTCCCTCACTCCCTGGATTAAAATATGTATTCAAATAATACGAGGAAGATCCAAAGCCAATATATCTTATGACACAATCATGACAATGGTAGACTCATCCTTCATGTATGATGCATGACCCTTCTCTATTTTATTCTGGACAATATGCTCAACAATAGATTCCTGGGTCAACATGGCAGGGTCAACAATATTTTAATCCCACTTGGAAATATTAGCCATACTCTACAGCACCCTAGGAAAACTAGCCATTCACTGGACATATATGGCCAAATCAACAGTATTTCAACTATTCATGGCAAAATCCAACAAACAATCCATACCCTTCACAATGGGAAAATTCATCTGCACAAGGATCAATGTGGACTCAAAATTGGAAGTGTTTTGCAGGACCAGTAAACCCATCTATTGTAACAATACCTTAGTCAAAACCATCATTGAAATCTCCATTCTAATATCCCCAAAATTCTCAACCTCCAGTGCGTCTTCAATTAATTGCTCAACTGAATCCCAATCCGAACAGTAGGCTTGCCCAATGGTTAGAGATCGTTGAAAGTTCAGATCATGAATATAATTCTTTTGAATGTAATGAATTGCAGCTGAGATATGGACGAGTTATATTTCCAGAATATAGTGAAGCCAATCAAGAATAGGAAGATAATGAAAAATCCATTAAAGAGCAACACTTAGTAGAACATATTTCTCCAACTGTAGTCGTTTATGAAACTGAGGCATCTGATGTGTCGAATAAAAAACAAGATCTTGTCAAAATTATAGTTGATTATCCCCCATTCCCTGAAAGACTCACAGTGATAAAACTGACAGTCCGTTCTGATTTCGATCTTGTAAGGGAATTAAAAAAATTATGATCTCCTCTAGGCCATACGAGACATTCTAATTTATGCTAAAAAAATTAAAGACGAGTGTGGTAAAAATATCGGGAGGAAACCCAAAGACCATCCTACAGTCCATGTCTTAGTGACGATTTTTTACCTTATATTATGTAAACATATACATGTTAAGTATGATGACCCTGGGAATCTAGTAGTCGGTTATCACCAAATTGAGTCATGTTGGGTTGCTACAATGGTCAACTTGGAGTAACTATTTAAAACCAGCTTTTGACTAAAGATTAGCCTCTTCAGCTTGAGAGGGCTTTCTCAATTTATCAAATGATTTGCAATGAAAACTCTACTATATGGCTAACTCTATGATTGTAACTTGATTTTGATTGATTGCAGGTTGAAAATGTAAAGGAATTTCTACCATTGGACTCATGGAGCCAGTATAAACCTTAATTACAAAACAACAAATGTCATGGAAGCCAAGGAACTTATATTATTATCAAATCACACATAAAGGACAAAACAAAAACTAGATGTGTACAGTAAATTGGAGCATATTATTGAATTCCAAGTGATTACACATGAGCCACAGCATAAATATCAAAAGTAATAAGATAAACAAGCATAGATAAGAACATACAATGAATCTTGGGTTTGAAACAAGCTGCTACAAAAGTATGTTACTGATAGTGAAAGATTACAATAGTAGTGCATACCTAACATCTCCCAACCTCTTGCTTCTTTGATGTTTTGTCTATAAATAGAAATTATTTACAATATGGATGATTTTTCTGGCTAGCTAGATCTTCAAATTCTACTCTGATACCTATCATAACTGAAACCACTAACTTGAAACAGAAAAATGATAGTTATCCTTAAAGAAAACAAGCTCCTAATAGGACTCTATCTCCTATTTATTAAATTCCTTTATCCTATCTCTGAAACGGTTACATAATGGTTACATAATGAATGTCACATGCTCGAAAGAAAGAACACCAAGTTCGCCACCACTTTACTGTTGGAAATGTTGTCATTGATGGCAAAGGAAGTAGCAAAGAAGGAGCATATGAACAACAACAAGGCAAAGAGAGATAACAGAGGCAGCAAAGAGACCAGCAGAAAGAGAAAAGAAACAGAGAGGAAGCAAGGAAGATAAGGAACTAAGGCAGTAGACAACACAAAGACAGTGAATAGAAGTAGAATGCATAATTGAAGCAGAATTGTCCAGAGACAGAGTAGGAGAAAAAGGCCATCTAATAGTAAGGAATAAGTGAATGGTAATCTGTGATAAGTAAGAAATCCATTGAAGGAATTAATGGTTGCAGAGATATGATGAATGTAGCGAAGATTATAATTGCAATGGACGATAGTACAGTGATCAGCTTGCGGAATCAAGAACTTGAATGTGCAGTTAAAAGCGGAACTGTGACAGGATAGAGCTCCGAACATGCAATGGAAGGTTGATATATTATATATATCATAGCATAATTGAAGACAGAGTGACATTGTGTTGTGTCGAGGTCGGAAGGCAGCAATCGGTGTAAATAATGTATGTTAAAAGACTCAAACGAAATTGTGAACAAAGCGTTAAACTTAGCAATGGAACTGTAATAGAAGGAAAAACCTTAAAGCGCAACTTAATTATAATAATACATTGAAAAGGCGACGGAACCCTGCGTGGAAGAGTGGAACCATGACCAAGTGAACAGTGAAGGCGGTTTACGGTTTTCATCGCACCACCTATGCGGAGTGAGCAGTATTTGAGGAGTTGGGAGCGATTCCATAAATCACTCAACACGTGGCAAGGAGGACCCACGGAAAACCGCTTGTCACTGTGTGCCATCGCGCATTATAGTTCGACCCAGGAGGCCCAGCGATATTGTTGTGCGTCGTTGATCTGGAGGGAAGCCATCGGATGGTGGTCGTATGAGGAAGGTGCACGAAGAATAACCAAAGTACGGTGGGCCATCACACGTTAACGTTCGGCATCGGAGGTCGAGCGATATGCATATATGCCGTTGATCTAGAAGCTTGCTATCGAACGGTGATCGGACGCTGGACTTGCGCGAAGTTTACCTATGGTACCATGCGCGTACTTGATTGGCTATTGACTATATTTGTGGGCTCGGGGTCAAAGGTTTACCATATTGTTTGAAAGCATTAAAATGCGAAGGGTTAACCTTAATCCTAAAGTTAAGTTCAAAAGTATTAAATTAATTACCAAGATCAATAGAACAATGTGAGTTATGGAAACCCCGCTGGATTATCTATTTTGACCCTGTCCAAGAATACCATTAGAAATTGAATGGTTTTGACCCAAGGTTTTAATAAAGGAGAAAACTATATAAGGTGATGAGAATCATGAAGAACAATGTGCATGCAAAAGGGTTGATAATAAACGAATCTCTTTTAGAGATATCTGTATGAATAAACTCTGATATATCTGAATCTATGGTGCACCTGTGAATATGATGATTGATCAAGATCTCTAGATCAAATGATGATTAATTCCTGGTTTAATTGACTGAAGAAATCATGAAGAACGTATGCATGAGTAAGGGTTGTGAATGAATACTTCACTCTAAATTATATCTGTATGGAATGGGTAACAGATTGCTGAGAGATCTGAATTAAGGATGCACCTCTAAAGAAAATAAATCTGGTGGCCTGCAAGTTATGTTGTGTGGAAGTGGATGAAACGTGGTACGCAGTAGATCTGAGGGTTGAAGCCTTCAGTGAGGGGGTTGTAGCTCCCTTCCAGTGGTAGCTGGTAAAGGAGAGCAGGGGGTTGTAGCTCCCTTCCAGGAGAGGTTGGTAAACAAGAGAAGGTTGTAGCTTTCTGCAGGTGGGTGCCTGCATGCTAGTATGAGTCTGCACCAGCATAAAATTGTAAGAAGTTTTATTTATAATAAATATTGAAGACTGAGATAATAGCAGTGGTGGTTTTCTCCCGATTTGGGTTTCCACCTTAAATCCTGGTGTTTATATGTTGCTTATGTTTGATGGTTTGTTCAGTTATTTCTGTTCATGATTACTGCTTATCTGATGAATAAATGATGCAATGATCTAAGTAAAGACATAATAAGATCTATAGACATACAAGTTGGATGCAGTAAAGTAACATATGTTTTTAAGAGAAAGGAAAACTAAAAATTGTCAGTCAGCTCTAAATACTAATTCACCCCCCCCCCCTCTCAGTATTTTTTCCAACAACTGGTATCAGAGCAGGTCCTTCTGAAAAATCTTAGCCGCTAGAAGGAAGATCAAGCAAGATGAGCAATCAAGATGGAACAGCATATATCAGGCCTCCACTCTTTAACGGAAACAATTTAATCTTATGGAAAACAAGGATGAGATCCTGTCTTCAGTCTCTGGGAGTGGAGGTATGGGAAATTGTTGAAGGAGGATATCAATATCCAGCTGCAGTACCAACAGATCCGACGGAAAGAAAGAATTATGAAACAAATGCAAAGGTGGTCAATGCTCTATTGGGAAGTCTAACTGAATAAGAATTTTTCAAAGTCATGCAGCTGAATACAGCAAAGGAAATATGGGACAAAATCATTATAATTTATGAAGGTGATGCTAAGGTAAAAAGTGCTAAACTCCAAACTCTCATAATTCAATATGAGAATCTAAAAATGGATAATGAGGAGAGCATTGCCAATTTCTTTTTACTTCTTGATGATATTGTAAATCGTATGAGAAATCTGGGAGAAACAATAACCGAATCTACTTTGGTTGAGAAAGTCTTAAGATCACTAACGACAAAATTTGAGTCAAAAGTTTCTGCTCTTGAAGAAAAGAAGGATCTTCAAAATATTACTGTGGTGCAACTTCATGGCATACTAACTGCATATGAAATGAGAAGAGGAGGACCATCTGAAGTTAAAGAAGCAGTCTTTAGAACTTCTACAAAAGGGAAGGAATTACAAAAAACAGAAGGATCAGGATATATCTCAGAAGAAGATGAGATAAACTTTGTAAAGAAACTTCAACTTGGCACAGGACAGTTTAGAGGTAAGATTCCTTTAAAATGTTTTGATTGTGGATGAGTTGGTCATTATGCTGCTAAGTGTCCTCATAAAGAAACACATAAAAAGGGGAAGGAAGTAGTAAGAAGGAATAAGAATCATTACAGCACTAGAAAAAGTTACTATACTCATGAAGACAGTGATGGGTTATCTGATAGTGAGGAAGAATGTGAACAAGATCTTAGACTTCTCATGGCATTTGAAAAAGAATCTAGAGAAGAAAATGATACTTTTGTGGATGCTCTAGAAGACAATTATTTTCTTGATGAGAGCAATCAACTCAAAATTTGCTTAGAAGAGAGTAAAATAATCATAGAAACTCTAAAAAATCAGCTTGAAGAAAAGGAGAAACACAATGAGAAATTAGAATGTGAAGTAGTAAGTCTAAGAAAAGAACTTGAGAAAGTAAAGACTCTGAATCTTAGATTTGCTAAAGGATCTGAAACCTTAGATGAGATTATCAAGGTACAACGTTCTCCCCTTATAAAGACAGTTCTTGGATATATCGGCGAATCTTCTCAGGCTTCAACACCAAATTATCTAAAAGCAGCTACTGCTGGTATACAACATGCTGCCACTCAGCAAGGGAATAAAGAATCTTTGCAGGTAAAGCATGATCATCTCAATTCAGAGAACACTAACAGGAATATCTTTCAAAGAAACACCAATCAACAGGTAAATTCATGAAGGAGATTTTATGATCGTAGAAATTTCTTCTTCAATGGACAATGTTTCTCATGTCACAATTTTGGTCATAAAGTTGTTCAATGTGTAGCACATAAAACCATCATGACAAGAGAAGCAAGAAAGAAAATGATTGATATTGAAACAAAGAAGAATACCTATAACAACTTTTCTCCTCTTCAAAATGAAGTTGAATGTGCTTATTGCAATAAATTTGGCCATGAAGAATCTGAATGTAGGAGCAAAGTTCAGCCAAAAGAACATTTTCCTTCAAGCTCCAAAGTATGGAAAAAGAAGGAATTACAGGTTGAAAATTGTGGCATAGAGTTATTTGTAGAAGATGAAGAAAACCAATGGTACATTGATAGTGGATGCTCAAGACACATGACAGGTGATAAAAACAAACTTCTTGCATATAGTGCTCTAGAAAAGGAAAAGAATGTTACATTTGGAAATGATACTCCTACGGTCATTAAGGGAAAAGGGTCAGTTTTTCTAAAAGAAAAGGTGAAAGCTAATGAAGTCATGTATGTGGATGTATTAAAGCATAACTTGTTAAGTGTAAGTCAAATGTGTGATCAAGGAACTGAAGTTGTCTTTAGTTCAAAAGAATGTGTGGTACATGATCTTGATACAGGTAAAGAAATTATAAAAGGAAAAAGAACTCCAAACAACCTGTATATATTGAAGAACCCCAAAGAACAATGTTATTTGAGTAAATCTTCAGAAAATTGGCTATGGCATAGAAGGTTGGGGCATCTGAGCTTCTCTCAAATCAACAAATCAAACAGACTTAAAGTTGTTCGTGATCTTCCCAATATTACTCTACCTGAAAATATCATATGCAAATCTTGCCAATTCGGTAAGCAAACCAGAGTACAATTTAATGCCAAGGAAGGATCATCAAGTAAGCCTCTTGAACTCATTCATATTGACATATGTGGACCTATGAGGAAAAATTCACCACGTGGTGAACAATACTATATCTTATTTATTGATGATTTCTCTAGAATGTGTTGGATTGGGTTGATTAAACACAAAGTGAAGCATTTGAGAAATTTTAGATCTTCAAAGCACTGGTTGAAAATGAATTAGATCTAAATCAAGTGTCTTAGATGCGATCGAGGAGGAGAATATACATCCAATGAATTCCTTGATTTTTGTGAACAACATGGCATAAAAGACAATTTTCTGTAGATGGCACTCCACAACAGAATGGCGTAGCAGAAAGAATGAAAAGAACAGTTCAAAAAATGGCTAGAGCTATGCTTGATGATTCCAGAACACCTTACACATTTTGGGGAGAAGCAGCACATACAGCAGTAAATATTCTTAACAAGGCACATGTTCGTGTAAATAGTGATAAAAATCCATATGAACTCTGGTATGGTAATTCTCCTACTGTAAAGCATTTTAGAATTTTTGGAAGAAAATGTTTTATCAAAAATAATGATGAAAAACTTGGCAAGTTTGAACCCAGAGTAGATGAAGGAATATTTCTAGGTTACTCCTCTAGGAGTAGGGCCTATAAATGTTACAATAAAAGACTTCGGAAGATTGTTGAATGTATATATGTTGTTATTGATGAGTCTCTAGTAGCTCCAAAAGAAGAAAAACAAACAACAAATGAAGACGATGATGATGACATATATCCTTCTACATCAAATAGTAATGATACAAACAGTGAACCCAATGAAGAACCCAAAGATGATTTGTCTAAAAAGGCTTCATCCAGATATGTTCAAAAGAATCATCCAGAATCTCAAATTTTGGGAGAAAATGGATCAGGTGTGCAAACAAGAACAACTCAGGATCTCTAGCAATCTCGCATTTCAGTCTAATTATCAACCTCACAATGTCAATAAGCTAAGAAAGATGAATGTTGGATTCAAGCCATGAATGAAAAGCTTGATCAAATTGAAAAGAATCACACTCTGGAAATTAGTACTAAGACCTCATGACAAAAATGTCATTGGAAACTAAACATGGATATTCAAAAATAAGTTAAAATGAGAATGGGGACAAGCTAAGAAATCAAGCTAGACTTGTTCAGCAGGGGTATGCTCAACAAGAAGGTATAGACTTTGAAGAAACTTTTCTCCCTCGTAGTCAATTTCATAGCCATAAGAATGTTTCTTGCTTTCTCAAGCTATCAACGAATCAAAGTTTATCAAATGGATGTTAACTCTGCTTTTCTTAATGGTGATCTAGAAGAAGAAGTATATATAGAACAACCGGAAGGATTCATTTTGGGAAATGATGCAAATCTTGTTTGTAGACTTAAAAAGGCTCTATATGGTCTCAAACAAGCTCCAAGGGCTTGGTATTATCGTCTTGACAAATATTTTCATCAACAAGGATTTTCAAAAGGGTCTGCTGATAGCAACTTATACACAAAAGTTGAAAATGACAAACTATTGATTGTGGTTGTATATGTTGATGACATCATTTTTGGGAGTAACGAAGAATCTATGAGTCAAAAATTTGCTTCTGTCATGCAGGAAGAATTTGAAATGTCTTTACTTGGGGAACTAACATTCTTTCTTGGCTTGCAAGTGCATCAATCTGCAGATGGTATATTTCTATCACAAGCAAAATATCTTAAGCAAATTCTGAAGAAGTATGGCATGGAAGAATGCAAACCTGTAAGTACACCAATGATAACCTGATGCAGTCTCAGTTCTAATGATGATTCTCCCACAGTGAATCAACCAGAATACAGATCGATGATAGGAAGTCTGCTTTATCTCACCGAGCCAAGACATAATCATGACATGCTGGGATTGAGTGACGCATTCCAAGCTAATCCAAAAGAGTCTCATCTTCAGTCAGAAAAGAATATTCAAATATCTACAAGGAACTCAAGACTTTCGACTATGGTATCCAAAGAATGTTGATCTTACTCTTCATGCATACACTGATGCAGATTGGGCTGGAAGTGTTGATGATCGGAAAAGCACTAGTGGTGGTGCATTCTATATGGGACCCCGGTTAGTATCTTGGTTTAGCAAGAAGCAAAGCTCTATTGCCTTATCCACAGCAGAAGCAGAATATGTGGCTGCCGCATCATGTTGCACTCAACTTCTTTGGATGATGCAAACCTTACAAGACTTTCAAATCAAATTTTCACCTCCTATCTCCATTATGTGTGATAATACAAGTCCCATCAGTATCTCAAAGAATCCTGTTATGCATTCCAAGACCAAGAACATTCCCATCAAATATCACTTCTTACGTGAACAAGTGCTTGAACAAAAAGTGAAATTGGAGTATGTTTCCTCCAAAGAACAAGTTGCTGATATATTTACCAAACCTCTACCTAGGGAAGCGTTTGAATATCTCAGACAGAAACTAGGAGTAGTCTCTGCCATGCAGAGGATCAGGTCTACTTAAATACAAAAGATTAAATTGGTTGTGAGGTGTTGTTAGGCATCTCTGAATGCACAGGCTCAGGGGGAGCATTGGTCATATGAAAAGGATGAATTGTTGGTCATATTATGTTTGAAGATGCAGCATGATCTCAGGGGGAGCATGGCATTTTCGGTTCAAAGGATCTTGATCAAAATCTTTTCCATTGATGTCAAAGGGGGAGGAAAAGCAAAAAAGGGCTTCTATAAGACCATCAGAGGAAGAGTATTGCCATCAATGCCAAAGGGGGAGATTGTTGGAAATGTTGTCATTGATGGCAAAGGAAATAGCAAAGAAGGAGCATCTGAACAGCAACAAGGCAAAGAGAGATAGCAGAGGCAGCAAAGAGACCAGCAGAAAGAGCAAAGAAGAAGAGAGGAAGCAAGGCAGATAAGGAACTAAGGCAGCAGACAACGTAGAGATAGTGAATAGAAGTAGAATGCATAATTGAAGCAGAATTGTCTAGAGACAGAGTAGGAGAAAAAGGCCATCGAATAGTAAGGAATAAGTGAATGGTAATCTATGATAAGTAAGAAATCCATTGAAGGAATTAATGGTTGCAGAGATATGATGAATGTAGCGAAGATTATAATTGCGATTGACCATAGTACAGTGATCAGCTTGCGGAATAAAGAACTTGAATGTGCAGTTAAAAGAGGAACTGTGACAGGATAGAACTCCAAACATGCAATGGAAGGTTGATATATTATATATATCATAGCATAATTGAATACAGAGTGACATTGTGTTGTGTCGAGGTCGGAAGGCAGCAACCGGTGTAAAGAATGTATGTTAAAAGACTCAAATGAAATTGTGAACAAAGCGTTAAAATTAGCAATGGAACTGTAATAAAAGGCAAAACATTAAAGCGCAACTTAATTATAATAATACATTGAAAAGGCGACGGAACCCTGCGTGGAAGAGCGGAACCATGACCGAGTGAACAGTGAAGGCGGCTTACGGTTTTCATCGCACCACCTATGCGGAGTGAGCGGTATTTGAGGATTTGGGAGCGATTCCATAAATCAGTCGAAACGTGGCAAGGAGGACCCACGGAAAACCGCTTGTCACTGTGTGCCATCGCTCGTTATAGTTTGACCCAGGACGCTTTGTGCGCCGTTGATCTGGAGGGAAGCCATCGGACGGTGGTCATATGAGGAAGGTGCACGAATAATAACCAAAGTATGGCGGGCCATCGCACGTTAACATTCGGCATCGGAGGTCGAGTGATATGCATATATGCCATTGATCTGGAAGCTTGCTATCGAACAGTGATCGGACGCTGGACTTGCACGAAGTTTACCTATGGTACCATGCGCGTACTTGATTGGCTATTGACTATATTTTTGGGCCCGGGGTCAAAGTTTTACCATATTTTTTGAAAGCATTAAAATGCGAAGGTCAACCTTAATCCTAAAGTTAAGTTCAAAAGTATTAAATTAATTACCAAGACCAATAGAACAATGTGAGTTATGGAAACCCCGCTGGATTATCTATTTTGACCCCGTCCAAGAATACCATTAGAAATTGAATGGTTTTGACCCAAGGTTTTAATAAAGGTGAAAACTATATAAGGTGATGAGAATCATGAAGAACGATGTGCATGCGAAAGGGTTGATAATAAACGAATCTCTTTTAGAGATATCTGTATGAATAAACTCTGATATATCTGAATCTATGGTGCACCTGTGAATATGATGATTGATCAAGATCTCTAGATAAAATGATGATTAATTCCTGGTTTAATCGACTGACGAAATCATGAAGAATGTATGCATGAGTAAGGGTTGTGAATGAATACTTCACTCTCAATTATATCTGTATGGAATGGGTAACAGATTGGTGAGAGATCTGAATTAAGGATGCACCTCTGAAGAAAATAAATCTGGTGGCCTGCAAGGTATGTTGTGTGGAAGTGGATGAAACGTGGTACGCAGTAGATCTGAGGGTCGAAGCCTTCAGTGAGGGGGTTGTAGCTCCCTTCCAGTGGTAGCTGGTAAACGAGAGAAAGGGGTTGTAGCTCCCTTCCAGGAGAGGCTGGTAAATGAGAGAAGGTTGTAGCTTTCTGCAGGTGGGTGCCTGCATGCTGGTATGAGTCTGCACCAGCATAAAATTGTAATAAGTTTTCTTTATAATAAATATTGAAGACTGAGATAATAGTAGCGGTGGTTTTCTCCCAAATTGGGTTTCCACCTTAAATCCTGGTGTTCATATATTTCTTATGTTTGATGGTTTGTTCTGTTATTTCTATTCATGATTACTGCTTATCTGATGAATAAATGATGCAATGATCTAAGTAAAGACATAATAAGATCTCTAGACATACAAGTTGGATGCAGTAAAGTAACATATGTTTTTAAGAGAAAGGAAAACTAAAAATTGTCAGTCAGCTCTAAATAATGATTCACCCCCCCCTCTCAGTATTTTTTCCAACATTTACACCTTTAAAGCACCCTTATATCTGTGGACCATAACCTTGCTTTTTAGGAATTGATGACCTTCATCTTTAACGTTGTTTTGACTGATGATCTGGTTGTATGGTACTCTCTTTGAGTCATTAATATCTGCTAATAAGGTCCACTGACATGCTAGAGGTCTCCATCTAGCTAATGTACTGCCAAGATGCTCAAAATTCTTCAAAAATTACTCGCTACGAAAACAGGGCAGTTTTAGACAGTTTCATAGCGAGTTTTAGTAGCGTAGGAAAAATGGATTTTCCACCTATCTTTTTGACTTATTTTTTGTTCCAAAACCTTCATTATGTCATGAAACCTTGCAAACCATCGATCTCCCTCCATAAAACATGCCAAAACTGAGTTTTAAAGCAAAAAATCACCTACAGGAATTTTCGTAGCATATTTCATTTCACCATCCTCTGCCACCTGTTAGCTCTCTTTGTTGATGTGGACATGTTTTTTGGGTTAAAATAACTAAATATTATCAATTTAACTCCTTAAAATATTATCTCCTTCTATCTAGAATCTTCATTTGAAAAACATGTATAAAACATGAATATTCTGTTTTCTGAAAATAGGTCCCAGAGACATCTTCAAATCTCCAAACTGGTAGCACCTATGAGAAAAGTGAAAGAGGTTATTTTTCCTTTTCTATGCTTGAAAATAGCCTCTCTTAGTATTTTCAAATTCTATCAAGGATTCGGAAATATGAGTTCATTTCTAAACTGAAACTCTGCCTTTTTTAGGCAGTTTAGTAGCGTGCTTCAGGCTTGAAGCACGAAAAACACTACGAAAATTTCTGTAGGTGCATATTTTCTTTTGAACCCAATTTTCTAAAGAGTTAAGGAGGTAAATTGATGATATTTAGTTATTTTAACCTAAAAAACATTTCCACATCAGCAAAGCAAGCTAACAGGTGGCAGAGGATGGTGAAATGAAATATACTACTAAAATACGCTACGAAAATTCCTATAGGTGATTTTTTGCTTTAAAAATCAGTTTTTGCATGTTTTATGGAGGGAGATCGATGGTTTTCAAGGTTTCATTACATAATTAAGGTGTTGTAACAACAAATAATTCAAATAGATAGGTGGAAAATCCATTTTTCCTACGCTAATAAAACTCGCTACGAAATTGTCTAAAACTGCATTATTTTTATAGCAAGTAATTTTTGAAGAATTTTGAGCATATTGACAGTACATCAGCTGGATGGAGAAGTCCAACATGTCAATGGACCTTATTAGCATATATTCATGACTCAAATAGAGTACCACACAGTCATCTCATCAGTGAAAAAAATGATAAAGATGAAGGTCATCCATTCCTAAAAAGCAGGGTTATATTCCACAGATCTAGGGGTGCTTTAAAGATGTAAAGTGGTGGTGAACTTGTGATTTGTACTTCAAGAATGTGACATTCATTATGTAACTATTATGTAATTTTTTCACAGATAGGATGAAGGAATGTAAAAAATAGGAGATAGAGTCCTATTAGGAGTTTGTTTTCTTTAAGGATACTTGTCATTTTTCTATTTCAAGTTAGTGGTTTCAGTTATGATAGGTATCAGAGTAGAATTCGAAGATCTAGCTAGCCAAGCATATCATCCATATTGTAAAGAATCTCTATTTATAGACAAAACATCAAATAAGAAAGAGGTTGGGAGATGTTAGGTATTCACTACTATTGTAATCTTTCACTATCAGTAATATACTTTTGCAGCAGCTTGTTTCAGAGCCAAGATTCATTGTATGCTCTTATCTATGCTTGTTTATCTTATTCCGTTTGATACTTATGCAGTGGCTCATGTGTAATCACTTGGAATTCAGTAATATGCTCCAATTTCCTGTACACATGTAGTTTTTGTTTTGTCCTTTATGTGTGATTTGATAATAATATAAGTGCCTTGGCTTCCATGACATTTTTTGTTTTTTAATTGAGGTTTATACTGACTCCATGAGCCCAATGGTAGCAATTTCTTTACATATTCAACCTGCAATCAATCACAATCAAGTTACAGTCATAGAGTTATCCATCGAGTAGAGTTTTCATTGCAAATCCTTTGATAAATTGAGAGAGCCCTCTCAGGGTGAAGAGGCTAATATTCAGTCAAAATCTGGTTTGAAATAGTTACTCCAAGTTGACCATTGCAGCAGCCCAAAAAGACTCAATTTGGTGATAACATAGTCATTGTTCAAATTAAAGGTTAAATTTCCAAAATACATTGGTGGACTTAGGAGCTTCTATAAACATCTTAACTGTGGAAACCTATGCTACCCTGGGGATCAAAACCTTGAAATCAACTTCCACTTTATTAGAACTAGCTGACAGATTGGTAGTCAAGCCAGAGGGCACTCTAGAAGATGTTATTGTTTCTATGGATTCTTGGGAATACCCAATATAATTTCTGGTTATCAATCCTATGAATAGACTGGATGTGCATCCTCTGATACTTGGGAGGCCATGGTTAGAAACAACAGATGGATGCATACATAGGATGTCGGACAAGAAATTTGATGATTACAAAAGGTACTACTGTCAAAAATCTTGTCTTATACCTGCCTGCTAAACCCAACAAACCTATTGAATATTATCATTTATTCATGGACAAATACCAGGAGGAAAACCTATTCTCTCCTCTTACCTTGGATGAAGCTCTTGCATTTAAAATCTAGACCAAGGATGACATAATTAGTGGCTTTATTGACAAACTATCTATTTTTGGGAATCCAACATGTAAAATTTTGAAAGCCATAGTTGATAATGAGGCCTAGGAAGACCCACTAGAGGTTTTGAGTGATAACCATATACCTACAAATGTTTTCCATAACAACATTCATATTGAAATCGAACCAGGTAAAACCTTGAATATTAATTCCAATCTGGAATTAACAACGTGCAAATCTAACTCAGATTCTCTGGCAATACAAACACACTTTTTATTGGGAATACTCTGACATGAAGGGCATCAATCCAAAATTATGCACTCACCACATTTATATAGGAAAAATATGCCTGTCATATTATACAATTGCAGAGAAGACTAAATACACACCTTAGGGATGTAGTAAAATGAGAACTGCAAAAGATCCTAGATGTCAACTTTATATATCCTATTTTAGACAACCAGTGGGTTTCACCATTAGTTATCATCCCTAAGAAAAATGAAAAATGGATAATTTGTGTGGATTATAGGAAATTGAATAAGGCTACGTAGAAATATCACTTCCCCCTTCCATTTATAGACTAGGTCCTCGACACTCTTGCTGGGAAGAAATTTTTCTCCTTTCTGGATGGTTTTAGTGGTTATAATCAAATCCAAATCACTCCCGAAGACCAAGATAAGACCAAATTTAACTATCCCTGGGGAACATTTGCATATATATTCTTACCATTCAGGCTGTGCAAAGCACCAACCACTTTCTAGAGGGAAATTTTGAGTATCTTCTCCGATTTAATTAGTGAAGGACTTGAACTATACATTGATGACTTTACTCCATATGGTAACGAGTTTGATCAGGCCTTACAAAATTTAGAAAAAATTATTGAGCGATGCATTGGCAGAAGATTATTCCTTAGCCATGAAAAATGTCATATGATGATGACTGAAGGCATACTTTTGGTGCATTATATTTTTGTTTAGGTATTCAAGTGGATCCAACAAAAATTGAGGTAATTATTATGTTTCCCACTCCTCGTACGGAAACTGAGGTACGAAGTTTCCTTAGATATGCTAGTTATTATCATATATTTATAGAACATTTTTCAAAAATAGCAACACCACTATATGTTTGATAGGAAATGTTGAATTTGAGTGGACTGACAGATGTGATGTTGCTTTTGCAAAACTTAAAAAACTAGTCTCAACAACTCTTGTGTTAAGAGGACCAAACTAGAAATTTCCTTTAAATATTCCATCAGACACATCAAACAAAATGACAGGAGTCGTCCTTCGACAAGAGGAAGACAAAAATACCTATGCCATTTATTATATTAGCAAAAACCTTACACCGGCAAAATTAAATTATACAATGACAAAAAATGAATTCCTAGTCGTTTTATATTCCAATAACAAATTTTGTCACTATATAATGGGATATCAAATCTTTCTATATATTGAGCATTCCGCTATTATATATCTAACTAATAAACCTATAACTAATGGTATAATAACTCGATGGTTGCTTTTATTGTAGGAGTTCGATATTACCATAAAGGATCGCCCAGTAAAGGAAAATACCATTGCATAAATTTTGTCTAGAATACCTAAAACAAACGATCCTTCACCGATGGAAGATAAATTTCCAAACAAACACTTGTTTTTCGTAACAATCAAGACACCTTGGTATGTCGATGTGGAAAATTACCTAGTAGCAGGAACACTGCCTGCGCACTTTCCACATAGGGATAATAAACTTATTATTCAGCGCAGTGCATGATTTTCGTGGATTGATGGATACCTCTTTCATATAGGGTCCAGTTTTCATATACTCAGATGCATCAGACAAGATTTACAATGTTCTCATAACTTGTCATGATGACCCCTGTGGGGTAAATTTCGCTAATCGGAGGATTGGACATAAATTTCTCCATATGGGATATTATTGGACCACGATATTCAAAAATGCAAAGAAGTATGTCCAAAGTTGTGATAGTTGTCATAGGATGGGTCATCCCATTCGAGATGATGAGAATCCCCTTCAGCTGCACCTTGTAATAGAACCCTTTGAAAGATGGGCATTGGATTTTGTAGGTCCCTTTAACCCACCATCGAATCAAAAAGTGTACATTCTGGTTTGTACAAATTATGTGACTAAATGGGTGGAAGAATTAGCTATTCCAAAAGCTACAAAAGAAGCAGTAATTAGCTTCTTATTTGAGCTATTTATGTGATATAGACTGCCTAGAGAAATAATAATAGATCGGGGATCACAATTCACTGCCCATAAAAAATTTTCTACTTTACAGAAGTACCACATTAAGCACAAATTCACTTCTTACAATCCTCAAGAAAATAGACAGGTGGAAAGTACCAAAAAGTTTTTGGGGGAAATTATTACCAAAGCAGTATCTACAAATAGCCAAAATTAGGTAGCCAAACTTCTGGAGGCCTTATGGGCCTACTGAACAACATGGTGCAATACTACTAGTCATTCACCATACCACCTTGTTTTCAATAAGGAGCCTATTTTTTGTATTGAATTCAAGATTAAGATTCACAAAACTACAAGAGAAGTGGGACTGGACTTCACATAAGCACAAAAGAAAATTTTGCAACAACTTAATGAATTGGATGAGATGCGCCTATCAGCCCTGTAATGCACAACAATTATTCATAAAAAGTGGGACAAGTGGAAAAGTGGTTGTGTGCTATTGTACGAATATCGATTTTAAGATTTTATAGGAAAGCTTTAGACAAGATGGTTAGGACCATATGAGATTCCTAAAATCTATGAAAACGGTACAATTACCTTGACTACTATTGATTTTTATGATGTCTCTTTTCTTGCTAATGGATATCGACTCTGCCTATATCGTCAGCTGCTTATGTGAGTCTTTTTCCCATCAGATAAATAATGATTCTAATTTACAAATCGTAGCTAATTGGGGAGGTAACCCTAAAGCCACATCTACCTAAAATTTTCAAAGACTCCTTTTATTTTTTACATAATGTATATATTTTTATGAAATGTATGTTCCTTTTTTTTTAATTCTAAATATATATATATATATATATATATATATATATATATAATACTAATAGTAATAATGAACTAAAGGAAAAAGAGGGGGTTGATATTATTTTTATTTATAGTTGTTGTTCCTTTGGTTGCAACTATTTTTCCCTTAGTCACGGTTGTTGTTCCTTTGGCCACAGCTATTGCTCCCTTAGTTAGAGTTGTTGTTCATTTGGCCGCAACTGCTTTTCCTGCACTGTTGTTCCCTAGTCGCAACCATTGTTCCCTTTTATTATGCATTATCCATTTCCTTTGTTACAGTTGTTGTTCCCATTAGTCACAACTTTCGTTCCCTTTGGGCACAACTTTTGTTCCCTTAGTCACAACCGGCATTCCCTTATGGTTGCTATTTTTTGAGTTATGCTGATTTCGAAGAAATTTTCCCACATCATGGTGACAACAATTATGTCGTTCCAATAATTACCATAAGAGAATGTTTTATTGGACTTCTAAAAGTTTATAAAAAAATTTAACAATCCTAATATTGTTATTCTATAAATTGTTCATGATATATGTCCTCAATTACCATCAGAGGAGTTTTTTTTTTCCTTCCTTATAGTCTTGTGACCTCCTTAAACAAATAAAATTTTGGAAGTCAAATAGTGAATTAAAAGGGATAATTGTTATAATACTTTTTATGCCATACCTAACTCTTAAGGAGTTGATAATCCACCTCATACACTAATCCTTTATCATAACGAAATAAGAAAAATTTATTCAAGAAAAAAAAAAATTAGCATAAGGATAGGAGGTCTCATCACAAGTTGACCTACCATGATCATAGGAATCAATAAGACGACACTACCATTATGGTCACCAATCTAGGGTAATGGACTTCGACACTTTATTTAAAGGACAAGAGGTCTCATCACGAGCCGACTTTTTCGCCTCGTAAAGATATGGTGAGTGGCATTGTTATTAACTGGCTACCATCCTAGAACAATGCCCTTTTGACAAAAATAATTTTTAGCATAATTAAGTTGTGAATCCTTTTTAGTAGAATGAGACATTCGCATATCAACGAGATAAGAGGAAACCCTGTCGAGGCTATGGATGCCTGTTGGTAGAAGAGGCTATTCCTGTGGTATTGAAGTATATTTGAAATCCCCTTATAAATATTTGTCTAATTTATCTTCCCTTTCTAATAATAAAGGAGAATCACCGAACTATTATGGAAATTTATCATATCACGAAGGTGGTAATGCGAGTATATATGAAAAAATAGTTATTCTAATACATCAGGAATGTAACTTTAAAAACTTTTCCTAAGTATGCCTTTAATTTATCTCTCTAATGGTATTCTTTTGGTGTGAATTCACTTTAGCCAGGACTAGATTCTTTTCTATGCTTCGAATTTTGCACATATTCTGTTTTGTCAACATATCTTGGCATTTAATACACCTTCTTATCATGTCGCGTGCCCTTGATTGATACTCTGATTATTTCATGCTTTCCCATTATGGTCATTAAATTGTAGATTATGTCGTCGATTCACCATATCATTGCAGGTCATGGCTGACCTTTGCTTTTATGGTGGGATGGGGGGGGGGTTGAAAAGTCACACATATGACAAGACTCTCGCACATTTTACAAGACACTTATTTGTTGCAGTAACTCTGCTTACATGTGCTTATATTCATTTATTGTTAAATGATGAATGTCATTGATTTTTTTCATTTTGTCATTGGCTAAACCTTGTTGAACACAATTTCAAATTACTCACTGATAAATAACAGAGATGGGTGATCGATCGATTCGTGGTGAAGCATCACAATTAATAATCTCTTAACAGACATGCAACATCTTAGAGCGAGTGGGTTGGATGGCATATTTTTCTCAATTACAAGGATTTGATAATGAAATCGTTGTGGAATTTATACAAAATTTAAGCAATGGGACAACTATAGTAAGGGGAAGGTGAGTGCAATTTAATGAAGAAATATTTTCATAAGTTAAAGCCTTCCCATGGAAGGCGAAAAATGGGTTGACAACCATATCGCGTTGTAGAGCACAACATTTATATTCACATGCCCCAGAAAGGAACTGATTCAAAAAGGCAAGGGATATAATCCTGCTTCATTTCCAAAACCTTGGAAGGAATTAGAAGAAGTAGTGCAAAAGTATATCACCTATGATGTTCGATACATTGCATTCAAGGCTCAACATTTGAACTTGATGGAGACACTTAAGTAGAAGGTAACTTTAAATTTATCCACATTTTGAATTCACTTATGCATGAGACTGCTATAATATTTGGTAAATCTAAATAGCACGCTTCGGTGGTAAGCCAACATTGTCTTATAAAACTAATATTTGTCAGAGAATTGGAATGAGTTCACTTAATTTGGAATGAATTTGTGGGAAACACTGAGCCTCCACTACGAATTGAAATACCTATTGTGGAATTTGAGAGACCACCATAAAATGAAGAATCCAACATGACAGGGGAAGGAATTACACAGGGACAGGCCCAGACCTTAGCTCCACAAAATATGACTAGGCCAAAAAGAGAATAGCTTCCCTTCTAGTCTCCCTCCCGCTAAATAAAGAAGGTCATCTAGATTGTTCAAAATGAGAGATCTAACAGATTCTAGTGTGCAACCGATAGAATAAATTTTATTTCAGAGATCACCTGATACATAGGATACCCATCAAGGAATTTCACCCCGAATTGATGAAGAAGAGATAGCTCAAGTATTGGAAGGGTTGGGAACCTTTTTTAGCTCTGAGAATCTTGACAAAGAAGCGGATTATTTGGGAAAATTGCCAGAACGAACCCTAACGCCTAACTGTTTGTGCTCAACCTAGTCTCCTAAATTAATGAGTGTGTTTTGGATCTCAATTCCATTGATGTGAATTTTAACAACTGGATTTCCTGGGTCTAGATACTTTGGAATAGCAATATTACCCATCATAATGTCTGCTATTTTTCCTGCCAGTTGAATTTTCTTTGTCTCTCTTATTCTTTTTCTTGTTTTCTTCATGCTCAACTCCTTTATTTTCTTTGCTAAAATTGGAATTTCCTTGATGGCTTGTAATAATGGAATCTTAATGCAAACATTTCTTAGCTCATCTAGGAAATCATAATTAGGCACCATAATTTGTTTTTCTACACCTCTATCAATTTGTAATCTTTCTGGAAAGGGAGGTGTAAGAGTGGATGTTGATGGCTGCTCTAATACAGGAGTTGAAATTATTAGTTATTTTTGTTTTGATTTTTCAATGTTTGGGTCCTGAAAAGTTGTGTCTTCTTCAAGACTTTTATTTTCTCGTAGAGAATCTTCCTCAGAGTTGTCTTGTTCTTGTATAATCACAGAAGGTTTCCTCTTTTCAAGTATTCTTCCAGACCTAATTTGAACATCACTAAGGTCTAGAGGAGTAATTAAATAAGTTGGAAACTGTTGATCTTCTATCATGTATGTATTCTGAGGATTTTTATTGTTGGGGTTTGGTATGGGTTGAGCAGGCAATTGATTTGATTTTTGAGGAAATGGTAATGGAAGTGGTTGATTTTGATGTTGTAGATTTTGAGGATTTTGTTGTTGAGGAAAATGTGGATATGGTGGATAAGATGGTGGATACTGATAGTACTGAGAGTATCTTCCATAGGGATTTTGTGCCCCTTGTGCCCAAGCTTGAGATTGATTTTGAAATTGGGGCCAAGGTTGTTGCCAAGAATTCCAATTTGGTGGAGGTTGATTATACATTTGATCATGAAATCCTTGTGTTTGAGGTCCTTGCTAAGGTCTTCTAGAGACAAAATTGAAAGATTCTGTGGAACTTGTAGGAATTTCTTCTTGAAAGACAGCTTTAAGACCAGGAAGTGAAGGACAACTCTTGGTCTCATGTTTTTCTGAACAAATGGCACAGGTCTCTACAACTTTTGCATCCAAAGGAAATTCTCTCAGGGCATGCTTCTTTCTACATCTGGGAAAAAATATTGCTAAGGCATCAGATTCAGCTTTTTGCTTGTTTTGTAACTTAAGGGTGTCTATTTGTTCACTAAAACTCCCTAGGATGTCGGATTTGAATTCATCAAGCATATGCCCTATCTCTGCCCTACTTACTATCCCAGAAGCAGACTTGCTTACCCTTGCAAGAGCAGGGTCTCTTGGACCTTTTACAGTTTTAGATTTCCCTCTTGAAAGGTTGATACATAACTCAGCTATTTCAGGTAATGTGAGCTGAGATATATCCCCTTTTCCCATCATGTTAAGGATATCCAACCATTCATCCCTAATTGTTTTCAACAAAAGAGCTTTTAAGGTGTCTTGATCTAAGTTTTCCATTTTTGTTCTTTTGATGTTGTAATGAAATCTCTCCAACAAATCTTCCAATTTTTCATCTTCTTTTTCTAACATCTTAAAAACTTCTTCCTTATGATTGACCGGCATACAATAATCCAAATACCTCTCTAGAAATGCTTGTTTCATGTCTTCCCATGTCCTAATAGAACTGTTGATCAAACTCATAAACCACTTCAATGCTGCTCCTTTCAATGTTGAAGGAAATAATTTAAGTTTTTGAGCATCTTGTAAGTAGTCATAAGTTCTACATAGAACTTCAAATTCAAATAGGAAGGTTTCAGGATATTCATTTTTAAGTCCATAGAAGTTTGGAAGGACAGAGGGTGAAATTTTTTTCATGGTTGTATTGGTTTCTTCATATACTATAGGAAACCCAAAAGAGCTTCCCATTTCTCTTCTACCTCTTCCTCTACCTCCTTCTCCTTCTGCACATCTACCTCTACCTCTACCCCCTCCAAATAATGTGTGTTCTCCATTAAAGACTCCTCCTCCCCCTTCTTCTGCCATAGTTGATTCTTCTGTGGAAGTGGAAAAGTTTTTGTCTCTAGAAAGGGTCCTTGAATCTTCTTCTAAGGCAGGTTAAGTGGATAAAGTGGAAGGTCTTTCTAATGGAATATCTGATCTTAAGTCCCCTGGGAGTCTAGGATCAGTAAAGGATGGATTGTGGGTCTGACTTGGAGGTGTACTGGCTCTTGGTCTAGGTGAAACAAGTGGTGTTCTATGAATCAAGCTTCTGCTTCTACTTCTTATGAATCTACCCCTTGAGTCTCTCTCTCTACGCATATAATTGTTTTTGGGAGTTTAAGAAACAAGGCTACCTAGTTACACTTGCCCGGCAATGGCGCCAAAATGTTTATGCTCAACCTAGTCTCCTAAATTGAGTTCATTAATTGTCAACCAGGGTTGGTAAACTGCTGAAGTGTGGTGCACTATATGTGCCTAGGTATTTGTTTCTCACTACGTTGTGTCTAGTGTTTTATGACGTTTTTGGTTTTTTTTCTTTTTATGGTTTTATGTTCACAAGGGAAAGAACTAAATGCTGGTGAAAAGAAGCTACTGGTTAAAAACAGAGTGAAGCCTAAATTATGGATGGCAAATGACAAATGAAAATACTGAAACAAAACAAAGCCTAAACTATGGCTAGCAAAATACAAAGCTTGATAATGACTTCAAGGAAATAAATCACAATATGAGCTTAAACTTGTCCAATTCATTCATTAAAGATGTTTTGGAAGAGCTTGAGAAATGGGCAAGTTAAGTGTAAATGAAGTTCTCCTAACTAAACAATCAAACAATCAACTTACAATGTTACAACATCTCATCCATGTTTAAAGATCTATTGGAATATATATTTGGAAAAGAACATTTGTAGCATCATAAGATTTTTATTCTAAACAATCTTCTAATTATGTTCTGAAACTCAATTTAACACCACTAGGCCTCACTCAGAAGTTATAGATTTCCTTTTTAGAATGGTCTTTTGAGAAAAGGCTTGTTTGTGAAATGGTAAAAAGGTTGCAAAATACTCTAGGTCTTAGACTGATACCAACTCCTGTCCAAATGATTATGTATTAATATGAGGTTGGAACAAAAGAAGTTTTGTAAATAATGAAGACCATGGTATTTAAATTTAACAACTAATATGATTTAAAATGCAATGGATGGCAACTAAACTGGAGTGCTAATACAGCAAGCTAACACTAAACTAGAGTGCCACTAGTCTATTTGAAGTACAGTGAACAATGTTAAAATAAAAATCCATTATCAAACTGGAAATGAAATGACAGAGTTGAATCACATGCATTCTACCTCCGGAGTGCTATAACTAAGTTAACATGCAACTAACCTAAGGAATTCTACAGCCCATCTCGTTCAGTATGAATGATGTTTTGGAAGAGTTTGTGAGAAAAAGTATGGATGTATTATTCAAAGCAATTGAACATAAACACAAGACTGAAAGCAAATACAACTAAAATCTAAGACACCACAGCTACTTCTTACTCATTTTTATGATATTTTGGAAGAGCTTTGTAAGAGTAAGATTGGCTATGCCACTTAGTGTAAACTAGCAACTAAAACCTACAATACCACAGTTATGCCTTATTCATCATAATGATATTTTGGAAGAGCTTATTAGAGTAAGTCCAACTGTGATAATTAACGAAAGAAAATGTAATAAAAACCTAAAATACCACAGCTATGCCTTATTCATCATAATGATATTTTGGAAGAGCTTATTAGAGTAAGTCCAACTGTGATAATTAACGAAAACAAGTATGAACATAAACTTCAGAAACTTGCCTAAACTAGAAATAAAAACAAGACTAAAATACTTATCTACAATATAAACAAGGCCACTCAGGAGGCAGGGGCCCTCTACCACCAGAGTAGCAAGAAATTTAGTTCAAGATCGACTCAACGCGTTCAAGGAAATGCTGCTTCTTTCATTAAAGAGGAATCACTTCAAAACAGAGTATTCTCGGACTTCAAAGATCTAGCAGTCAACCATAAAATCTAATAAAAATCTAACCTTGTCTCTCGGTTTCCTGAGCTACATTTATAGCAAATTTACATAACAGAACTTGAGATAACACAGGGATTACTATCTTTCCATATTAAAATCGAACTAGAACTCTAAAGGTGGCATCGTAATATGACAAAGGACATCTGGACTGTCCTTGTCCTATTAGGAGTCTATCTCCTTGTTTGAGTTCTCACGTGCATAACCACGTACAGAATTTCGTTCAATCTTCATGGAGAGCAACAAATGCTAAAGGTGTGATGTGGAATATGACCATGTGTGGTTTTCTCTTAGAGGACATCTAGAACCTGCTTAAACATGAAGATGGCTGTAGAATTGGCAACTAGCTACAGAATGTCTGCATTCTGTAGCTATTCCTAGTTCAAAAAGCACTATAATGACGAAATCATAAAAACATAGCAATTTAGTCATAATATACATTCTTAAAGCAAGTTTAACTAATTTCATTGATCATTTGAGCCTGGGATTAATAATGGAAAAAAGAAATGGAGTGGAATGTGGTGGAAGAAAGAACATTCTTGGAGCTCAACACTAACTCTCTTGTCTCCCCTTCTAATTCAATAGCTACTATTCTTCAGGAATTCTCAGAAGACCCTGGAGACACTTCTCTCAAAGAAAATTTAGTAGATTCCATTTCAACTGCTATGGAACCTTGTTCTCCTCCTGAAGAAACAACTTTACGATCCCCTCTGTGACAAGAGACTAATGATGATATTTCAAGTTTTCCCCAGTCTGATAAGGGCCCTATAGATCCTGTAACCACCGCCAAAACTGAAGAAATTATAGTTGAAATACCTAATATTACCATTACTACTCTTTCTACTCCAGTTGTTTAGACCAGGAAACTTGTTGAACAAAGAAGAAGAACATAAAATGGCCATGAAATAGAATTTTCTAAAAAAATAAAATCATATACTACGAAGCAAAGTAAAGAAACTGAGAAAATGGTTAAGAAACAACAGAAGAAATTACAAAGGAAAGCGAGAAACCCAAGCATCCTAGGCCTAGAATGAGATTTTTTCTACCTCCGCAAAAACTCAAACGGAAGAAATCCTTGTTGTTACTATAGGCACACAAACTGACTTGGATGTTTTAGACATCAATACAATGAATTCTAAAGCGGCTACTCAAATAGAGTTATTAGTTCTTATTGACAGAACTACTCAGACGGATCTTGTACCACCTTATACCCCATTAATTTTCGACGCTACCATTCGGGTGCTAAATAAGAAATTGGAAGAACAATAGGAAACTATAACATGACATCGAGAAGAAGTAGTGCCCCAAAAGGAACATAAGGAATTAATGCAAAAAATAAAAGCATTAATAGTGATTGAGGATGACACTTATGCTTAATTGAGGGAAACAAAGAAAAAGGGAAATACCTTACAAGGTCAACTCGAAAAAGCCCAAGAGCAGACAAAGAAGGTATGTTCCATTTATTCCGATATTCCATCCCGCATATGCCAAACTAAAAAATATGCTTTGTTTTTATTAAAGCAAAATATTTTACTCATGGTTAAGTTCATTCGGTCTTGAAAGTCTTATGAATTTAATAACGTTTCTGATTTTATTAAGTCTTTTCAGCAACATTATGCTTACAAGAAATATTTCTTTTTTGAATTATATATTCATAACTTCTTTTTGGAAGAGAAAAGGGATGAAATTTGTCTGCTCAATTTAGTGTTCCTAAATTGATGTCATAAATTGTCAACCAGGGCTAGTAAATTGTTGAAGTGAAGTGCACTATATGTGCCTAGGTATTTTCTTCCTACTTCGTTGTGTTTAGTGTTTTTATAGTGTTTTTGGTTTTTCTTTTTTTATGCTAAGAGGAAAATAACTAAGTTGTTGGCAAAGAGAAGTTATTGGTCACACTAAAACAGAGTAAAATCTATTCTAGACTATGTATAGCACCTAGGAACAAAAAATTCTAATTCACCGATTGCAAAAATTGACAAGAAAAATAACTCATAACATGAACTCAGTCCAATTCATTTCATTAGAAGTATGTTGGAACAAATTGAGAAAAGGATAAGTTTAATGCAATGAGGTTCTTCTAAGTAAAAAACAACTTACAATATCATAGAGAAAATCTCATCCATGGTTAGAAATTTGTTGGAACACATTTGGAAAAGATTATCTGCAACATAGTAAGGAACCCTACTCTAAATTAACTTATGACACTAAAATTAATCCATTCTGCAACTCAAAATGTCACTATTAAGCCTCATTCAAGGGTTAGAAATCTTTTGGAATAGTTTTGGAAAAAGGCAGTTTGTAAAATTGTGAGAAATTGCAAAATAGTCAAGACTTCAAAATGACATTACCAATTCTTGTCCCTATGATAATGATGTATTAGCAGAGATTAAGAACAAGAGAATTTTTTAAATAATGAATGCCTTTAAGTCTAATGTAACAGAACTAGAATACAACTAGCTAATAAAACTTAAAATACATTAAACAAAACCGAACTAATATGCAATTAACCTCCGAAATACTACAGCTGAACTAAAATGCAATTAATCTCTGTAATACTACAGTTCTATCTCATTCAGTGTTAGTGATATTTTGGAACAATTCACAAGAACAAGACTGGCTGTAACATTCGATGTAAGTGAGCATAAAACATAAAGTTCAGAAAACTGCCTAAATTAGGAACGAAACATAGCTAAAGTTACTTATCTAAACAATATGCACAGAGCCTCTCGGGAAGTAGGGGCCCTCTACCACCATATTATCACATGAATCTCCTCAAGATTGCTTCAGATCATGTATTAAAGTTGTTCTTCTTTCATTAAAGGAAAATGCTTCAAAAACAGAGTATTACGGTCTTGGACAACTTAACAATAAAACATCAACTAACTAACTATCTCTCGGTTTCCCGAGTTATTCTTATAAGAGAAATACATAACCCGCCTTGAGAAGAAATAGGGATAAGTGTATTTTTCAATTAAAATCAAATTAGAACTCTTGTGGGGGCCTCGTACTTTGCTGAAGACATCTGTATAGTCCTTGTCCTGGTAGGAATCTACTTCTTAGTTTGGGTTTCCTCCACGTGCATAACCACTTGCAGATTTTTGCTCAGACTTCGTAGAGGGCAAGGAATGATGTAGGTGAGTTTTGGAATTCAACCATATGTGTTTTTCCTTTAAGTGACACCTGTAACCTGTGTGAACATGAAGATAGTTGCAGAATAGACGACTAGCTACAGAATGGCTGCATTCTGTAGCTAAGTCTAGTCAAAAATTACTACAACAACAAAACCATAAAAGTATAGGAATTCAGTCATTGTATGCATTCTTAAAGTGACTTTAATCAATCCTATTGATATTTTAAGCCTATAATTGATAAAGGAAAAAGGAAATGAAGTGAAATTTGGTGAAAGGAAATGACATCTTTGGGGCTCAACATACCCCCACTGCAAAACTTTTGCATGTCCTCATGCAATCAATCCATGTATTCTGAAACTTCTGCTAGGACATCTAACCTCCTTTTTCTGCTTTTCTTGGTGTTCAATGGCATCCTAGGTTTCCTTATGACCAACTTGAATCTCAAATTTATAAGTGCCCTGCTCAACTTTTTGTTTTTCTTCTTCAGATTTTCACTAGCCTTGTACAATTTTTCCATTTGCAGAGAGAGAGTTGTGTTCATGTTACTCTTCAACTTGACTTGTTCCCTTAAAATTTCATTTTCATTCTTTACATTCCTATTGAGTACTTCTAATTCATATTTGTCTCCTTTTAGTACTTCAATTGCAGATCCTGGTGGACTAGGAGTTCTTCCTCTACTTTCTGAGGCTCTCTTTTCTAATGACTCAACATAATTATAGATTTGTTGTTGTGCTGGGTCTATCTCCGGATTTCCTTCATCAAGATCCTCTTCGTACTGGTACTCAGGAGATCTATCAGTTGGTGTCTCTTCATCTTCAATGTCTATGATGCATGTTTGCTTAACTCCTGTCTTCTTCAATATGCCTCTAATCCTATGGCTTCGTCTTAGTTTAGATGGTCCCTCACCTCTCTCCTTGGCATACTTTCTTATTATATTTTCCTTTTTAAGTTGTTTCCTAATTTCAGCCAATTTCTCAGAGATAATATCCTCACTGTCCTCTTGTATGGACTTACCAGTTTTAAGTTCAACAGATTTGGAAATTTTCCCTCTCCTGCTTCTTCTTGCAAGTTTGCCTTTAGATGGAGATTCCTTGGGTTCTTCAAAGTGATTCCTCAAGAGGAACTCATCCCAATTGTCTCCCACCTTTCTCAAATGATGCTCAATTAGGATTTTAACTAGGCCATGGTGATACAAGGTGGTTTTTAAAAATTGAACCCTCTTTTGGACATTAGAAGCCATTATCTTTAGGCTATGAAGTAAGAAAAAGGGTAAATTGATTTCTTCATCTAGGAAATGCATCATAAGCCGAATGTGATAAACATATAGGGTACCAAACCTTCCCTCACAAGTTATAAACTTTTGCAAAATGAGCAACATATTTCGCCATTTATTCTTCAGTGCTGAGCTAGGAATGCCCTTCTTAAAAACTGAAATATCCATACCTGGTGTTTTGAGCATCTGCCTCCATGCCTCATTGTGAAATTCCTTGTTTTTGAACCATCGTTCACCTTGCCTTGGTAATTTTGTTGCTTCTGTAATGAAGGATTCTGTAATAGTGAACTTGACATCTCCTATTTCAACTTCTGATCCATTGAATGACCATGCAAATGTCTTGGTTACTTCCTTATGAAAACCATTGAACTTTTCCAAAAAATGTAACCACCCAACCTGCTGTAGCATCTCTCTAATATGTGGGTAACCCTCTAAGTATTTGGTTCCGACTGGTTCGGACCTTACAATGAGACCCATGGCTTCTTTTCTCAACCTTCAATTTACTGCTCCATTACTGCTCTTCTATTCACAGAAAAAATGGTTGTAGAGAGTTATTTTCACCCCAAAGATGACTTCTATGTTTATGCAGCAAGAATTGGCTACGGAAAGATGACATGAAGTGGTTATGGGATGAGTGAAATATGGTGAGGGTGATTCACACAAATTAATGATTTTAAGAGCTGTCATGGAGGAAAAGACCGCGGAAAAATCTTGTGAGAATTTCAAAATCATCACTGAATACTTCTGGTTAGTGATGTGACCTAATAGGTCACTTCAGTACTAACCGTTAATTTTTAATAAATATGATTTGGTATAGCAGAATGGAAGGGATTTTTTCCAAGGATTTTATGATAGGCTTAATAGGCTTGATCAACACGAATAGTCAAAATAACTTTATGAAACATACATGACTTAACCATACTATAACTTTCATAATTTATTATCATAATAATTTCACAACTTTACCTTAGCCTTTCCTTTGGTTTTTGTGGTTTTAATATGCTTTGTCTTCCTTTGAAAATCATTGATCCTTCAGTCTTCATAATCCCTTTAATTTTGCTTGTTGACATAGGTGTGCAGGATCAATTTGCTGTTGAACAAGTGATTACTGGATAGTTGCCTTCAGAATATCTGGCTGCAGAATGTTTGGCTGCAGAATATACCTGTAAAAAATTTGAAACATGGAATGAAATGATTTGAACATGGATGGAATGTTGTATGAAATGAATTAAAATGGATCATGAAATATGGTGGAATGGAGCATGGATGAATGGAGTGAATGAAATATGAATGAAGTGAGACATGATGGAGTGAAATGGATCATAAGTGGAATATGATATATAAAATGGGTCTACACTTATGATTTTGTGATAGCTGCTTGCAGGAAAAGAACAAAATTGAAAAGCTAAAGTGTCAGAAGGATTCTGATTTTCACTTTATCTTTTCTGTATAAACATGCTAATCAGTGATATGTTTTCATGTTTATACTTTATTTTTATTTTTATTTTTTTTCATGCATTTTAATTCAGAAAATTCAATTAAGTTGATGAAGAAGAAGAATTCTTCTTCATTAACTTCACATCACTGTTTCCCTGAAATCTCTTGACAAATTCTTCTCTTGAAAGTGTCTTATGATATAGCTTCAATCTATGACCATTTACAAGAAAAGTGACCTTCTCTTCATCTATTGTCCTGATTTTTATTGCTCCATTGTCAAAAAATTTCATAATTTCATATGGCCCAAGCCAATGTATTTGGAATTTACCTTGAAAATATTTGCACTTTGAATCAAACAAGAGGGCCCAGTCACCTTCTTTGAATTTCTTTTCCTTGATATACTTATCATGCCATCTATTCCTTTGTTGTTGGAATATACTTGTTTTCTGGATTGCATCTTGTCTGATCTCATCCAATTCATTAATCTGCTCCAATCTGTGCTTTTGTGCCTCTGTTAGATCAAGTCCTAGCTGAACTGCCATTTTAAAAGTTTGAATTTGAAACTCTATGGGAAACAAAACTTGTTTTCCATAAACAAGTTCATAAGGAGTATGACCTGTTGTGCTTCTCCATGTAGTTCTATGGGCCCACAAGGCTTCAGGAAGCCTGTCCGCCCAATATCTTCTATCTAAATGAACAATATTTTTTAGGATCCCTTCAATGACCTTATTAGTAGATTCCACTTGACCATTTGCTTGTGGATGATAGGGAGTATATTTTCTATGTCTGCTTTTGTATCTCTCCATCATTTGTTCCACTAGCCTTGATGTGAATTGAGCTCCTTGATCTGTAACAATTTCTCTTGGGACACCAAAACGAGTAAAAATATCCTCAAAAAGAAAATTAACTACAGATAATTCAGTAGTAGAAATTAATGGCTTGGCCTCTACCCATTTGGTAACATAATCAGTGCAAACTAATATATATTTCTTTTGTCTTGATGGAGGACTAATAGGTCCTACAAAATCTTAAGCCCATTTCTCAAAAGGTTCAATATGTACCTGAGGCTGCAATGGCATCTCACTTGAAGGAGAAGGTTTCCCTACCCTTTGGCAACTGTCACACATTTTGACATACTCTTTAGCATCTTTAAAAAGAGATGGCCAATAGTATCCTAAATGAAGAACCTTATAAGCTATCCTTTTATCAGCAAAGTGTCTGCCACAAGGTTCATCATGACATGCCTTGAGGATCTCAGGCATCTCATCTTCCCGAACACATCTCCTAATGATAAAATCTGGACCTGTTTTGTATAACTCATTAGCAATCCATGAATATTTTGCACTGTCATAAATGATATTTCTTTTGTCTCTTGCATTCGTTATTGAAGGAAATTTCGCTGAAACTAAATAATTAGCAATGTCAGCAAACCAAGGAGTTTGAGTAGAAATTGCAAAAAGATATTCATCAGGGAATTGATCTTCAACTGGAGTATTGTCTTTGATGTTTTAGAGTCTAGATAGGAAATCAGCTACTGTGTTTTGTTTCCCAGGCCTATCTAGAATCGTAATGTTGAATTCTTGTAAAAGAAATAACCATCTTATGACTCTGCCATTAGTAATTGATTTTTTCATTAGATATTTAATTACAGAGTGATCTGTGTGAAAAAAAGTTTCATAGCCTGTTATATAGTGTCTGAATTTACTTATGGCATGAACAATAGCTAAGAATTATTTTTCAGTTACAGTATAATTTAACTCTGAAGGAGTCAAATTTGTAGAAATTTGCTGAATAATGATTAATTATCCACCGAGACTATCCTGATCACATACAATTTGAATTTATATGCAACACATAATCTCTTCCACTCAAATCATCAAACATGCGGAAATAAAACAAGCGATAGCACATCAATTCATCATACACATTAACACAGTATGTATGGGGAAAGCTTATAGCTAAAAACCCCGCAGCTATTGTGTATATTATAATGGAGAAATCATGTAACAAACTCAGTACAACACTCCTCACAAGTACTCAGTACTTTCTCATAAAGTTACACACAAACTAGCTTGGTTTTGAACAGGTTACTGGTTCAAAACTCACCGCTAATTGCCTTGCCTCTATTGCGCAATCATGGCCTGTCTATATAGAGATCTAAGGTTCGAATCTCCTTGGCTTTACAGCACAATAATCATGGGAAATTCCTCCAAGTGTGGTGCAAATCTCATGCACAACTGATGTCGCCACTGATAGCTAACTCCACCCTTTCATCTACCTCTTTCACTGGTCTCCACTGAACTGTCCATGCACTGTAGTGAACTGATGTGTTCTTGAGTTGAATAATGAGTTACTAATTAATGAATTAAATAATATTTAATTCACTCTACTCATAACTAGTTGATTAGCTAGTTAAACTAATCTCAACCAATTCAACTAAATTAAACCGAACACAACTCCACTAGTTGTCTCATTAACTCCACCAAACTTCTGCCACTGAAGTCATAACTGAAGTCAATCATGCATGTGCTCACCAAACCCTTGGGAATAGTGTAATTCCTCTGTCAGATGCATGAGCCACTTCCAAGGCTCGAACTGAAGTGCTCCAAGAGAGTAAACTGAAGTTTAGAGTCCAAATATTATTAAGGGTAAATAATATTTGACTTCCCTATTTTTAGGATAGGCAGCCTAAAAATAGACTTCGACCTATAGGTCCAAAAATAGAGGTCCATCTATTTTTACTAACATGACAAATACTCCAAGAATAACATACTGCAATCCCCGGACCATGCTCCATATGTCTAAAAATAGACATAGTCTAAAAATAGACTTTGCGCCAGAATTTGCCTGCGGGCCCACTTAGTGAAGGCGACTTCATTTCACTAAGCTCCATCATCTTGCTGCATTCTCAACACTCCCTCTCAGCAAGATATGGATTATCTGCAATCCCTATCCTACCTCTATGGAATTCGAACTTGCTCCTGGTGAGCGCCTTCGTCAGGATGTCGGCATCCTGATCCTCCGTGGGAACATATGAAAGCATCATGATTCTCCGCTAAACACAATCTCTGATATGATGGTACCTGATGTCGATGTGTTTGGATCTATCATGAAATACTGGATTAGCCGAGAGTTTAATGCAACTCTGGTTATCACAGTAGATCACTGTAGGCTCCAAATGCAACCTGAACAATCCTGCGAGGATCTTCCTCATCCAAACAGCCTCGCATGCAGCCAAGCTAGCTGCCATGTACTCAGCCTCTGCTGAACTGAGTGCCACGGATCTCTGCTTCCTGCTGTACCAGGAAACTGCTGTCGACCCAATGCTGAAAACTCCTCCAGATGTGCTCTTCCGGTCCGTTGGGCTCCCTGCCCAATCTGCATCAGTGAAGCCAGAAAGCTTCGCTCCATCCTCCCGTCTGTACCATAGACCATATCCCGATGTGCCTCTAATATAGCGCAATACATGCTTTCCCGCCTTCCAAAAGAGCTTGGTAGGCTTAACCATAGCTTGCGAAAGCTGGTTAACTGCATAGCATATATCGGGTCGTGTATTGACCAGATACATAAGCGACCCCACCAACCGTCGATAGACAGTGGCATCCACTACCTCCGCTGAAGTAGCATCCTCCTTCCTCCAACCACCAGGAAGAGGAGTGTCAACAGGCTTGCAGCCTTGCATGTTGAACCTCTCCAGAATCTCCCGGGCATACTTGCCCCGAGAAACAAACAGTCCTCCACTGCGCTGCCAAATCTCCAATCCCAGGAAATAATGAAGGATGCCCAGGTCCTTCATCTCAAACTCTCGTGCAAGATCATCCTTGCATGAAAGTATCAACTGCTCGTCGCCAGTCAAAATCAGATCATCTACATATAGTACAATGATCAACAGCTTCCCCTCCACCACAATCTGGTACAGGTTTGGATCCGCCTCACTCTTGGAGAATCCAAGCCCGGTGAAGTAGCTGTCTAACCGAGTGTACCAAGCACGAGGTGCTTGCTTCAGCCCATACAGTGCTCTCTTGAGTCGGCACACATGCGACTCACTGCTGAAGATCTCGAAACCTTCAAGCTGCTCTATGTACACCTCCTCCTCAATAACTCCATTGAGGAACGCAGTCTTCACATCCATCTGATGAATGTGCCACCCCATCTGCGCTGAGAGAGCAAGGATCGTCCGTATGGAAGAGTACCTTGCGACAAGTGCAAAGGTCTCCTCATAATCGATCCCCTCGATCTGTGAGAAGCCACGGGCGAAAAATCTCGCCTTGTACTTCTCCACACTCCCGTCAGCCGCCTGCTTCACTTTGTAGATCCATCGCGAACCCACCACTGATTTCCCCACCGGTCTTGGGACAATCTCCCATGCACTGTTCCTGACGATCGAATCATATTCTTCGATCATGACATCAACCCATGCGGGTTCCTCCACAGCTTCCTCAAAAGAGGATGGCTCCGTCACAACACATTGACTCACAAGAGCCATGTATCCAGTGTACCGATCCGGTGACTGTCTCTGTCTGCGCTGTGCTGTAGGTGGTCCTACAACCTTTTCTGCATCCCGAGCCAGTCGCTCAGCTTCTGTAGTGCGCATGCGCCCTCTGATGGTTGGCGCTGCCTGGGTGGTTTCTTCCACCTCCAGAACCTCCTCTTGTGGCTGATCCACATCCGGAAGCTCCTCCTTAGGAACTAACAGCTCCTCATCTGCATGCAAGTGTAGCTCCCTCTCAAGCGAACATTGCATGGCTTTCTCCTCCTGAAATTTTATATCCCGTCGCACAACAGTCTTGCGACTGTCTGACAAATACACCCGGTAGTTGTGAGGTGTATCAGTGTACCCCACAAATATTCCAACCTCAGCGGTTGGATCCAGCTTCCTTCTCGCATCCTTCGTCACATGCATGTAGACAAGAGAGCCAAAGATCCGCAAATGGGAAATATCAGGCCTCTTGCCAGAATAAGCCTCCTCCGGTGTACTCATGCCAAGAACCTTGTGAGGACAACGGTTCTGCACATACACTGCTGTATTGCATGCCTCAGCCCACAAGTGAAGGGGTAGGCCCCGATCATGCAACATCGCCCGTGCAGCACCCACGATCGTTCTGTTCTTCCGCTCAGCCACCCCGTTCTGCTGTGGGTTATGGGGTGCGATGAGCTCTCTCCGAATCCCTTCTGCGCTGCAGAACTCCTTGAATTCAGCCGAGATGAATTCACCACCGTTATCACCCCTTAGAGCAATCACCTTCTTCCCCGACTCCTTCTCGACCAGTGCTTTAAACTCACAGAACTTCGCGAATGTATCGCTCTTCTTCTGCATGAAGAAGATCCAGCACTTTCGAGAGAAATCATCAACAAAGATCACATAATACATGTGCTTTGCTGTCGAAGCAACTGAGAAAGGACCACACACGTCTTTGTGAAGTCTCTCAAGGATCGTCGTGGCACGACTATCCTTCTCGTGAAAGTTGGCTTTCACATACTTCCCCAAAGTACACCCCTTGCACTGATCTGACTGCACAAGAGTGCCCTTAGGAAGCCCAGTAGAAATCTGCTGCACGATCTTCAAAGCTCCATGGTGAAGGTGGCCCAATCTCCTGTGCCACAGTTCGCCCTCATCATCCCGGCTCACCACTTCTCCCGCCTTGCATGCCATTGCTGCGCAGCCATCTACTTGCAACTGATAAAGGTTCTTGGTTTGAACCCCTATCTTCCGGGTCTCTCCAGTAGTCTTACTGCGCAGGAAGGCTTTCCCTTCGCTGAAGACCACATCATACCCTTTATCCTCCAACATCGCCACGGAGATCAAGTTCTTCTTCAATCCAGGTACATGCATGACATCCTTCAATACAAAGGGTTTACTAGACTCCCTCTGAAAGGATATGGTACCGATACCAGTCTCATTGTATCTACCATCATCGCCCATCTCGATGTGCACACCCAAATATTTGTCCTCCAGATCTGAGAACAAATCTCGATCTTCTGTCATATGAAATGACGCACCGCTATCCAAGAACCATACCGATCCCATCACACTTGAAACCAAGCATATGATCAGTGAAAAGTCAAGCTCGAACTGTGAAGCCAAAGCTTCTCCATCTGCAGATCTTCCCGCTTGATTATTCTTCTTCTTCTTTGGACAATTGGTAGCATAATGTCCATGATCATGGCAGTGAAAACACTTCACTTTCGCCATATCCTGCTTCTTGCCCTTTGCACCGAAATGAGAAGGTTTCTTACCCTTCCCCTTCTTTGCTTTGGCCACCAAAGCGCAATTTTCTTCATCAGCTCCCTTTGATGAAGATCCATCACGAGTAGTCCTCCTTATCTCCTCCTGCATGAGATCCGCCCAAAGGCGCTCCCATCCTGGCGGCTTCTCCCGACCATTGACACTATCTTGATATGAGTGCCAAGCCTTCGAAAGACCAAGGAGAGCCAGGTCGACCATGTCCTCGTCTTCGACAGTCACCCCCACACTTCCCAGCTCATCTCTGCACTGAGTGAACTTCGTGAGGTATTTGGCGATACTGTCACCCTTCTCCATCTTGATGTTCCTGAGCTTATCTTTGAGCGCCAGCTTCCTTTGGTTGCTCTTACTCTGGAATAGATCCGTCAAATATTTCCACATTAAATATGGAGAAGCCTTTCCATGCAGGCTGGATACAATATGATCCTTGACGCCCTCCAACAGGATCCTTCGACATTTCGCCATCTTCTTTTTCCATGCTTCGACTTCAGCAAGATCAGTGGGCCTTTGGACATCCGCATCCACGAACTCCTTCAGTCCATTATCTTCTAATACTGCCTCCATGTGATCCTTCCATGCAACATAATTCGAACTGCCTTCAAGAGCATATTCGAGTCGCAAATCGTTGAAAGACATTTTCAACACCGGCACGAAGAAAACAAAACTGCTGCAAAATTTTGAATTCCACCTCAAAGCTCAACCGCTCTAGATCTGTGAGAAAAAATTATTTCTAGCACAAATATCGACTGCAAGGGGCATTTACCATACCTTTCACTTTCCGAAGAAAGATGAATCCGGAGGCTACCTGGCCCGCATGCAGACTCTGTCTACCGAAATAAGTTTGTAATCACTGTGATGATCAATCTTTGCTTCAATAGCTCCGATACCATGTAGAAATTTGCTGAATAATGATTAATTATCCACCGAGACTATCCTGATCACATACAATTTGAATTTATATGCAACACATAATCTCTTCCACTCAGATCATCACACATGCGGAAATAAAACAAGCGATAGCACATCAAATCATCATACACATTAACACGGTATGTATGGGGAAAGCTTATAGCTGAAAACCCCGCAGCTATTGTGTATATTATAATGGAGAAATCATGTAACAAACTCAGTACAATACTCCTCACAAGTACTCAGTACTTTCTCATAAAGTTACACACAAACTAGCTTGGTTTTGAACAGGTTACTGGTTCAAAACTCACCGCTAATTGCCTTGCCTCTATTGCGAAATCATGGCCTGTCTATATAGAGATCCAAGGTTCGAATCTCCTTGGCTTGAAAGTGCAATCATCATGGGAAATTCCTCCAAGTGTGGTGCAAATCTCATGCACAACTGATGTCGCCAGTGATAGCTAACTCCACCCTTTCATCTACCTCTTTCACTGGTCTCCACTGAACTATCCATGCACTATGTGAACTGATGTGTTCTTGAGTTGAATAATGAGTTACTAATTAATGAATTAAATAATATTTAATTCACTCCACTCATAACTACTTGATTAGCTAGCTAAACTAATCTCAACCAGTTCAACTAAATTAAACCGAACACAACTCCACTAGTTGTCTCATTAACTCCACCAAACTTCTGCCACTGAAGTCCTAAGTGAAGTCAATCATGCATGTGATCACCAAACCCTTAGGAATAGCGTAATTCCTCTGTCAAATGCATGAGCCACTTCCAAGGCTCGAACTGAAGTGCTCCAAGAGAGTAAACTGAAGTTTAGAGTCCAAATATTATTAAGGGTAAATAATATTTGACTTCCCTATTTTTAGGATAGGCAGTCTAAAAATAGACTTCGACCTATAGGTCCAAAAATAGAGGTCCATCTATTTTTACCAACATTACCAATACTCCAAGAATAACATACTGCAACCTCTGGACCATGCTCCATATGTCTAAAAATAGACATAGTCTAAAAATAGACTTTGCGCCAGAATTTGCCTGCGGGCCCACTTAGTGAAGGCGACTTCATTTCACTAAGCTCCATCATCTTGCTGCATTTTCAACAAAATTTTTACTTGTATATTAGATGGCATAAGGAATCAGGTCTTTTTGTCCCAATACTGCTCCTAAAGCTGTATTTGAGGCATATGTTGAAATATGAAAAGGTAACTTCCAGTTAGGTCCCCTTAAAATAGGTGCTTCAGAGATTTTTGTTTTCAGGGTCTCAAAGGCTAACTGGAAATTAGGATTCCACTTGAATTCACAGTCCTTGGTAAGTAATTTTAAAAGTGGAGATGCTATCTTGGTGAAGTTTTCTATAAACCTTCGATAATATTCTGTAAATCCTAGAAAACTCCTAACATCTTTTTGACAACTTGGAATAGATAAGTTAGATATGACTTCAACTTTTGATTCATCAAATTTAATCCCATCCCCTGAAATGTGATGCCCCAAAAAAATTCCTTCAGTAAACATCATAAAACACTTCTCATGATTTAGTGAAAGATTTTCTTCTTTACATCTCTTTAAAAAAATTTCCAAGTTTGCTAAGGCTTCTTCAAATGTGTTTCCATAGACTGTAAAATCATCCATATATACCTCTATACAATCATGTATTAGATCTGAAAATATTCCTATTACTGCCCTTTGAAATGTTGTAGGTGCATTGCATAGTCCAAATGGCAATACTCGGTAAGCATAGGTACCCCAAGGACAGGTAAATGTGGTTTTGTCTTGATCTTCAAGTGCTACTTGAATTTGGTTATAACCACTAAACCCATCTAAAAATGAAAAGTACTTTTTGCCAGCTAATGTATCTAACACCTGATCTATGAAAGGTAAGGGAAAATGATCTTTAAGAGTAGCTTTGTTTAATTCCCGGTAGTCAATACATACCCTCCATTTACCATTTTTCTTTGGCACAATTACCAAAGGAGAAACCCACTGAATATCTGAAATGGGATAGATAAAGTTGACATTTAACAATTTCTGCAATTCTTCTTTAACAATCTCCCTAAGATTTGGATTCATCCGTCTCTGAGGTTGTTTGATTGGTTTACAATTTTCCTCTATGTAGATGTGATGAGTGCAAGTCTTAGGGCTTATCCCTTTCATATTAGTGTACTCCCATGCATATGCAGAAGAATGTCTCTATAATATCTTGACTAGCTTTTCTTGTTGAGATTTCTCTAGGTTCTTGTTTATGTTTAAAGTTTTACCTGGAAATATCTCAATTGTAGAGCTGCCAAATTTATCCATGGAATAAAGAGACATCTGTCTTGATGATAAAAACTCAATGTTGGATTCTTCTTGAAATTGTTCATGTTTGTATTCCGAAGAGGATTCAAAATTTTCTAAGGTATTCAGGATTTGGTTGTCTTCACTAATTTCTGAAATTGTGAAGAGAGGTTGTATGTCTTCTTCATCCTCAATCCATTGAGTATCATCTAATTCTGTAATTGTCTTTACTGGAGGACACAAGGTAAATTTCTTGGTTGAACTACCATTAGAGATGTACATATCACTGGATCTACAGCTAATGAAAGCATCAGCTGTAGCTAACCAACGTATTCCTAATATAATAGGATGCCCTCCTAGATTATTCTTAGGAGTTAGGATCATAAAATCCACAGGATACTCCCAAGAATCTAGGGACACTGGAATGTCTTCTATTACCCCATCAGGTTTGATTACAGATCTGTCTGCTAATTGCAATAATGTGGGTGTAAAAAGAAGATTAGGAAGCTTTAGTTTATCCATGATTTTTCTACTCATGATATTGATTGCTGCTCCTAAATCAATAAGTGTGTTTTGGATCTCAGTTCCATTGATGTGTATTTTAAAAACTGGATTTCCTGGGTCTAGATACTTTGGAATGGAAATCTTACCCATCATGATATCTGTTATTTTTCCTGCCAGTTGAATTTTCTTTGTCTCTTTGATTCTTTTTCCTGTTTTTTTCATGCTCAACTCCTTTATTTTTTTTGCTAAAATTGGAATTTCCTTGATAGCTTGTAATAATGGGATCTTAATACAAACATTTCTCAGCTCATCTAGGAAATCATAATTAGGCACCATAATTTGTTTTTCTACACCCCTATCAATTTGTAATCTTTCTGGAAAGGGAGGTGTAGAGGTGGATGTTGATGGCTGCTCTAATATAGGAGTTGAAATTATTGGTTCTTTTTGTTTTGATTTTTCAATGTTTGGTTCTTGAAAAGATGCGTCTTCTTCAAGACTTTTATTTACCCGTAGAGAATCTTCCTCATATTTTTTTTGTTCTTGTATGATTACAGAAGGTTTCTTATTTTCAAGTATTCTTCTAGACCTAAGTTGAACATCATTAAGGTCTAAAGAAGTGATCAAATAGGATGGAAACTGTTGGCCTTATATCATGTATGTGTTCTGAGGATTTTTATTGTTGGGGTTTGGTATGGGTTGGGCAGGCAATTGATTTTTTTTCTGAGGAAATGGTAATGGAAGTGGTGAATTTTGATGTTGTGGATTTTGAGGATTTTGTTGAGGATTTTGTTGAATATTTTTTTGAGGGAAATGTGGATATGGTGGATAGGATGGTGGATATTGATAGTACTGAGATTATCTTCCATAGGGATTTTGTGCTCCTTGTGCCCAAGTTTGAGATTGATTTTGGAATTGGGGCCAAGGTTGATGCCAAGAATTTCAATTTGGTGGGGTTTGATTATACAGTTGATCATGGAATCCTTGTGTTTGAGGTCCTTGCCAGGGCCTCCTAGAGACAAAATTGAGAGATTCTGTGGAATTTGTAGGGGTTTCTTCTTGAAAGATGGCTTTAATACCAGGAAGTGAAGGACAACTCTTGGTCTCATGTTTTTCTAAACAAATTACACAAGTCTCTACTAATTTTGCATCCAAAGGGCACTCTCTTAGGGCATGCTTCTTTCTACATTTGGGACAAAAGATTGCTAAGGCATCAGATTCAACTTTTTTCTTGTTTTGTAATTTAAGGGTGTCTATTTGTTCACTAAGACTCCCTAAAATATCAGATTTAAACTCATCAAGCATATGTCCTATTTCTGCCCTACTCATTGTCCCAGAAGTAGACTTACTTACCCTTGCAAGAGCAAGGTCTCTTGGTCCTTTTACAATTTTAGATTTCCCTCTTGAAAGGTTGATACATAATTTATCTATTTCAGGTAATGTGAGCTAAGATATATCCCCTTTTCCCATCATATTAAGGATATCTATCCATTCATCCCTAATTGTCTTCAACAAGAGAGCTTTCAAGGTATCTTGGTCTACGTTTTCCATTTTTTCTCTTTTGATGTTGTAGTTAAACCTCTCCAACAAATTTTCCAGGTTTTCATCCTCTTTTTGTAGCATTTTAAACACTTCCTCCTTATGCTTGAATGGCATACAGTAATCCAAATACCTCTCTAGAAATGCATGTTTCATGTCTTCCCATGTCCTAATAGAACTGTTGATCAAACTCATAAACCATTTTAATGTTGATCCTTTCAATGTTGAAGGGAATAGTTTAAGTTTTTGAGCATCTTGTAAGTAGTCATAATTTATACATAGGACTTCAAATTCAAATAGGAAGGTTTCAGGATCTTCACTTTTGAGTCCATAAAAGTTTGGAAGGACAGAGGGTGAAATGTTTTTCATAGTTGCATTGGTTTCTTCATCTACTATAGGAAACCCAAAAGAGCTTCCCATTTCCCTTCTACCTCTTCCTCTGCCTCCTTCTTCACCTCTACCTCCTTCTCCTTCTGCACCTCTACCTCTACCTCTACCCCCTCCAAATAGTGTATGTTCTCCATTAAAGACTCATCCTCCTCCTTCTTCTGCCATGGTTGATTCTCCTGTGGAAGTGGAAAAGTTTAGGTCTCTAGCAGGGGTCCTTGAATCTTCTTCTAAGACAGGTTCAGTGGATGAAGTGGAAGGTCTTTCTGATGGAATTTCTGATCTTAAGTCCTCTAAAAGTCTATGATCAGTGGAGTATGGGATGTGGGTTTGAGTTGGAGGTGTGCTGCCTCTTGGTCTTGGTGGAACAAGTGGTGTTCTAGGAATCAAGCTTCTGCTTATTATGAATCTACCCCTTGAGTCTCTTTCTCTACACATGTCATTGTTTTTGGGTGGTAAGAAACAAGGCTACCTAGTTACACTTCCCCAGCAACAACACCAAAATGTCTGCTCAATTTAGTGTTCCTAAATTGATGTCATAAATTGTCAAACAGGGCTTGTAAACTATTGAAGTGAAGTGCACTATATGTGCCTAGGTATTTGCTTCCTACTTCGTTGTGTTTATTGTTTTTCTAGTGTTTTTGGTTTTTTTTTTTTATGCTAAGAGGAAAAGAACTAAGTTTTTGGCAAAGAGAAGTTATTGGTCACACTAAAACAAAGTAAAATCTATTCTAGACTATGTATAGCACCTAGGAACAGAAAATGATAATTCACAGATTGCAAAACTTGACAAGAAAAATAACTCATAACATGAACTCAGTCCAATTCATTTCATTAGAAGTATGTTGGAACAACTTGAGAAAAGGATAAGTTTAATGCAATGAGGTTCTTCTAAGTAAACAACAACTTACAATATCACAGAGAAAATCTCATCCATGGTTAGAAATTTGTTGGAACACATTTGGAAAAGATTATATGCAACATAGTAAGGAACCCTACTCTAAATTAACTTATGACACTAAAATTAATCCATTCTGCAACTCAAAATGTCACTATTAAGCCTCATTCAAGGGTTAGAAATATTTTGGAATAGTTTTGGAAAAAGGCAGTTTGTAAAATTGTGAGAAATTGCAGAACAGTCAAGACTTCAAAATGACATTACCAATTCTTGTCCCTATGATAATGATGTATTAGCAGAGATTAAGAACAAGAGAAGTTTGTAAATAATGAAGGCCTTTAAGTCTAATGTAATAGAACTAGAATACAACTAGCTAATAAAACTTAAAATACATTAAACAAAACCGAACTAATATGCAATTAACCTCCGAAATACTACAGCTGAACTAAAATGCAATTAATATCTATAATACTACAGTTCTATATCATTCATTGTTAGTGATATTTTGGAACAATTCACAAGAACAAGACTGGCTGTAACATTCGATGTAAGTGAGCATAAAACATAAAGTTCAGAAAACTGTCTAAATTAGGAATGAAACAGAGCTAAAGTTACTTATCTAAACAATATGCACAGAGCCTCTCGGGCAGTAGGGGCCCTCTAACACCAGATTAGCACACGAATCTCCTCAATATTTCTTCAGATCTGCATGTATTAAATTTTTTCTTCTTTCATTAAAGGAAAACGCTTCAAAAACAGAGTATTACGGTCTTGGACAACTTAACAATAAAACATCAACTAACTAATTGTCTCTCAGTTTCCCGAGTTATTCTTATAAGAGAAATACATAACTTCCCTGGAGAAGAAATAGGGATAATTGTATTTTTCAATTAAAATCAAATTAGAACTCTTGTGGAGGCCTCGTACTTTGCTGAAGACATCTGTAGAGTCCTTGTCCTGGTAGGAATTTACTTCCTAGTTTGGGTTTCCTCCACGTGCATAACCACTTGCAGATTTTTGCTCAGACTTCATAGAGGGAAAGGAATGATGTAGGTGAGTTCTGGAATTCAACCATATGCATTTTTCCTTTAAGTGACACCTGTAACCTGTGTGAACATGAAGATAGCTGCGGAATAGGCGACTAGCTACAGAATGGCTACATTCTGTAGCTAAGTCTAGTAAAAAATTACTACAACAACAAAACCATAAAAGTATAGCAAGTCAGTCATTGTATGCATTCTTAAAGTGACTTTAATCAATCCTATTGATATTTTAAGCCTATAATTGATAAAGGACAAAGGAAATGAAGTGAAATTTGGTGAAAGGAAAGGACATCTTTGGGGCTCAACAAAAGCCCCAGTCCTTTTATCGGTGATGTGAAATTTCAAGCATTCATCTCTTTTGTCAAAAATCAGATAAAATGGTCAAATCTCATCATATATTTCAACAGAGAGAAAATTTCCGACCTTTGGGTGAAGGGAGAACCGAAAATACCTCTTTGCATGCATATTAAACACAAGAACCTTATCGATCAACCTGACGTTGTTACTGCCCTAGTGCACATCCATAATGATGTTCTACAGTCTGGACTGGAGTATTTTGAAGAAATTAAAGTGGAAGCCCTACAAGTTGCTAAGCAGAGGTGGAATATGTCCACTAATGAATTTAAAAACTGAGAACCTTTTAATTACAGGAAGTTCCAAGAAGCAGTAAGTAGAATGCAGTATTATACTCATCTGGTCCTGGCAGAAAGCCCTAATTAGCTTGGATGTAGGTATAAATTTCCTATAATATGGTATCCTAAGCAGGTAAGTCCAAATCATTCTAAGGAATCAAAAGAAGGAATGGATTCAGACACTTTGGTGAGCGTCCTTACCCAACCTATTCCTTAACCCTATATCATAGAAACCATATCTTTGCATGAGGTCATGCAAAAATGTAAGCTAGGGGTGATGTTGGGCCTTGGAATTGGTATAATTATTCACCTTATTTCCTTAGTTTATAATTATTTTTTCAAGATTTTTGAGATTATATTATAATAATTTGAATAATAAAGAGTTCTAGAAAGGATTTAATAATCGTTTTGATATTTTAATTTATAATAAATCAATTTGAGTATCAAATATGTTATTCACTCACAATTTGGGTTAAAATATGGGCAAGAAATATTTGATGTTGATTGTTATTCCTTGAATCACTGAAGACACCCGATCCATAAGGAAACCGTTTGGACTATTTTCAATGTGATGAACAAGGATCCACACCTCATTTGCACGAGACATTCAAAGAAGGGGCATAATCTGTTATTTTGAAAGGGATGTTCAAGATTGTATAGCTTGAATCAAGCATCCTGAGAATCTTCTGATTCTCAGGATAAATTTACCTTTTTAAATGATTTTGTAATATAAAATCACGTTTAAACTCTAGTAAATAAGTTAATCATTCTTGTCAACTTGTAAAAGGTGACTAAGGAGACAAAATATCTTAAGTTCTCGAAAAATTTCATGTAAATTATTTCCATGCATTAATGAAGATTTTGGTGATCTCATTTTAATCTAGTATATTGAGTTAATTTCAATACGGTTAGATCCCAGATACCGTGGGCCCAGTCCTGGATCACTTATTATATTCTTTGTATAATTATTATTTCTTACTCCTAGCTTTTGAATGATTTACTATTCCTTTGCACGAATTACAGGATTTATTGTTCTTCTACGTGAATTACCTTTTGTTATATTTATTGTCAGTAATTTCAAGTAATTGTAGTGAATAGTGATTCGACAGAGCTTCTTTTACAACATTACATTTCGTTATTGTTTTCCATAGCAAAGTAAGGATTGTTAGTTCCAAACAATTTAATGCTTTCCGATAGATGCATTTTACTTTGTTTATCATAGTTATCATTTCCTAAGAAAGAACCTGAATTTCTTTATGATTTCTACATAAGAATGCAATGATTTATCTCTGTCATCATATTGATTCTGATTTAAAGATAGAAATGATTATTTATTCAGTAGAGATTTTGTTGTTCTCCTTGCCTTCTTTTCTTTTCTTCCAATTAGTTTTAAGAGATCCAAAGTAATTTTAACGTTCTCCTTGCACCTATTGTGCCGACAACCTTGCAATAAAATGATGAAATCCCAGGTTGACAATTTAATGTATATAGGTTTGAGTTGATTCTTTCAGAACAATTTAGCACCAACACCCGCCAAAATATTTACATGTACCTCTTTTTAAATGTAAATTATTTTGATTGGTTTACATATTATGACATGGAAATTAAATGAAAATTTCATGAGCACTTTTAGGCTAAATTTTCCTCTAATGATCATTATAAAAAGACATGTATGAAGGATAAATTTCCCTAGAAAGTAGCTCTTAATTTTTATGGACCCTTTCAGATCATACAAGACATTGATCAAGTCTCCTACAAACTGTCTCTTCTAAGCCACTCCAAAATTCATCTTGTATTTCATGTGTCTTGTTTGAAGAAGTTTGTGGGATCAAATTGTAAAGTACATACCAATCTACCTAAAATTGATTAAGAAGGTTCCATTTTGGATCCAACCAAAAGCAATATTGGATACCAGAGAACACTAATTATGCCAACACATTATCAACGAAGTGTTGATTCAATAGAAATTATGCAACCATAAGATGCCACATGAGAACCAATAGTGATTCTCCAACAATTTAATCATCTTCATCCTTGAGTACAATGCTTCTTTAAAAGGGGGAGGTCATGATAGGGTCCCATCCTAAACCTCTTACCTAGATACATTATTAATGTATGTGTCCCATTAAATAGTTAGTTAATAGTTATTCATTGTAAAAAGAGTCTTCTTTGTTAATTATAAAACCCAAATTAGTTAGTAGGTTCTCATTAGAAGTGAGCCCATATGTAGTTAATATTCTCCATGGGTAGATATATAATGAATAGAAGGTTGTGCATTTTTTTTGTCAATAATTATGATTGTATTTACAAAAAATCTCTTTGAGGTTCCCTCTTGAAGAGGCAAGTGAACATAACTCTCTTTTTTTTAATCAAAGAGATATTTCTTTGTGTTTATCTTTTTTCTTGGGTTATTGGGCTTCATTTCACACTATATTCATTGGAATTACATAAAAACAAAAAAATTAGAAGATTGCGAGAGTAGATAGTAAATGTTTGAGAATAATAATCCTTCCAACTAGGTTAAGCCAATGGGCTCCTCATTTATTCAATTTTCATTTCAAAATTTCCAAAATCAACTGCTACGAAGAAAGAAGGAATGATTTTAAATTGGTAGGATTTCCTAAATATCTATAGAAGGACCCATCCTCCTGCATTGGGATTTGAAGAATTATCTATATAAAAAAATTTCCAATATTGTTTCCATTCCAAGTGAGGAGGAAACTTTTCCTTTTTTTATTAAACCTCCCAAGGATTTAGTAAATTGGTTTAGGGTTTAATTGAATCTTGTTGGTTTTATTGTAGAGGAAATTCCCATTAAAAGGGTATCATATGCAAATTTAGTATGGCTTACCTCTTTCAACCATGGTCAATTATTGACCCTCGAAGGTTTCCTATCCTTCTTTAATACTATAATTTCTTACTAAGGGAATGAACCATAATATTATATACAAGAAAAGATAATCGACATCCTTGTATGAGTACCCTAGATGCTTTGAAAAAAATATTTGATTTTCCATTGACCATGGGAGAGATCCAAGGAGAGATAATACATGAAGATATATAGGAAATGAATTTGGAGCCAAAACCAAACCTAAGAAGGAAAATAAAGAGGAATTTGTGGTAGAACTGGTCAAAGGCATTTTCCATGTCCAACTTGATTAACATACCTTTCTCACCTCTAGCTTTGCTTGAATTTATTGATTCTTGAACCAAAATAATACAATCTAAGATCTCTCTTTTTTGAAAAAAATACTCTCTGATTATTATCCTCAAGAGGAGAGGTTTCAATATGTTGGCAATGATTTTTGTGGTAATAGTGTATGAAACATTACACAAGGATATAGCGTAGAATTTGTTGAAGGATGAATGATTTAATATTTTTTAAACTAAAGTGAAGAATGATGAAGTTATTCCTCCACTCATTTTAGAGGATTGCTCAAAAAAGTAGATCATTTATATTGCGTCCATTTTTATTATTGGCCAACACATTTTGTAGAAATGAACAAAGAACCCATCAAATCCAAGATCTTGGTCCCATTCAAAATAGTTCAAGGCTTGGATGAAGACCATATTGTGCATATACCTCCAAAAACCCCTCTTGAACTGATTGCTTTTGCTTCACTTCTTTTCCATATTATTTTTATCTCGAGAAGGATGATATTTTACTCCAGTTTGGTATCCATGAGAAGAATTATTTGTGGGTTCTTTGTTTTGATCAAAATTTTGACTAAGTTCCATTTTTCTTCACTCCCAAAACCCCCTACATTTCCATGAGATAGCCTTCATCATTTAATAACTATTTTTTAGGATCATACTGGTGTGGAAGCTAAACCACCTTGTATTTTTGAGCTTCTTCTATTATAACATCCTTCCATGGTGTGCTATGTACCCATGCTTTTGTCTTTATCCACTTATTATTCTCTCCTTTCTTTGCGTAGTATTCTCCCTAGTTTCTTTATAATGTTGCTTGTTTTTTAATCCTTTACCATCCCCGCCCATGAATATTCTTATGTCATCTCAACATCATTGAGAACTAGAACTATGAAATACCTTGGAGTTCCCAATATTATAAAGACAACCAGGATAGCTTCTTAAGGGAAACTGTTGTTTCCATTGGGTGAAAAAAACATCTTCAAAAGGGGGCATTACCCCTTCTTTCTCTCCATCAATTTCCCCGCCATCATTATTTTTGGGGAATTTCGACTGGGAAAAGGCCTAATAAGGTTTGGATGAGGGGGAACAAGTTTAGGAAGGGGTTTTTGTTTATATATTTAGAGGAGGATGGATCTTGAGAAGTAGGGGAATTGAGAAGGGAGTCTTTTTGGAGAGGGTCATGTCTTTCTCATCTCCTTTTTGGTTGTTTCCATTGCTATCTAGCTTCTATCCATCTCTATTTTGTAGCTATTTTTGGATATTTTCTTGTGAAGTGATCATATTCATGGCAAGATTTACATTTGAATGAGATCTAGTCATATTCAACTTGTTGAATTGAAACTATAGCTCTATAGAGAGAGAGCTGGATGGCCTCTGGTAACCCTTTTTATAGATACAATTCAACATATATTCAAGCAGAATCATACAGTACATATTTAGGCTTAATTTATCAAAAATTCCCAGTGTTTTCAATTTTTTTGAGGTCATCTTCTTTCAACTAGTGCAGAGGGAGATTGACCTAGACTAGAACTATTGAGGGAATGTAATTTCCTAGGTTGAAGTTAGGATATCATTTGTTCAAATATAATCCTTATGCTCCCATGAAGTAAAGCATGTTTTTAATTACTAGGACCTTATCCTCTTTTTCTTAAAAGAGAGTTAAATGAAACCTCTACAACAAAAGGAAAGATGGATTTTACCTTTTATTGGCAATTTCCAGTTCTTGTCAACCCATATTGGTAGAATGCAATGAGAGGGCCATATTCTTGTAAAATGGCTTATGAGGCTATGATATATGAGTCAAAGAGCCATAGTTAAGGATTTAGAGGCATGAAATGCAACTTTTGGGATCTCATCCAAACACAAGAAAAATTTGGATTGAGAATGATTCCAGGTTCTAGCTTGGGCAGACACAAGAGAATTGAAAGAAGGGATATTCGATGGAGGAGGGGTAGGAGGAGGTAAGCTTTCTCCAAGAGGTTGAACTATTGTGAAATAAATTAGATTAAGGTTTTATTTATGAAGAAGATCCATGTGCACAACAATATAATATGTAACTTATCACATCAATATTATTACGTGTAAGGTTGGGTCAATTATTATAGAATAAATGTCTATTGAAGTTTTTTTCTTGCTAAGTTATGTGAGTCCAGAGATGATTGCACGCTTAACCTTTGGCTTGAGAAATCACAACCTAAGGGGAATTTAAGCCATTAAAATCACTTAGGGATCACACCCAATTTAGGTCACGTCAGCCTTTAACATGGCTATTTTTTTCCCATGGAGTTTCGAACTGATGACCTTCACATCAAGAAATGGCTTAATAGTACACCACATCACTATCTATTCTATGCCCCATGGGAAATTTCTAGTGAATTTTAAAAGTAATTTTTTTGTTTTATTTTATTTAACGGTTAGGATTAGAAAATTTATTTTCCATTTTAACATATTATTGTTATTATTTTTAAACAGAACGGGTACTTTTATATTCAAAATCTGGATTTACATGACCAAAACCATTTTTACAATATCATAGAAAAACTGGCCTCGTTTTGAATTGCTATTTCCATATCCCGTACATCCATAATGTAGAAATTATATAGAAACTCTATATACCAATGGATTCAATCCTATCATGTAATGTACTAAAACAAGATACTAAATCCTTCTACTATATTTTCATAATATAAAACATGATCGCTCAATCACACAACACAAGATGTATCTGGGGAAAGCACCTACTCAAAACCCTTCTATCATATATTGTACATAGTCAAATAATAATGAAACAATACAATGCTTTCTCACACCGAGAAAATCTTGCACTCTACCAATCGTCTCACCCTGATCCTGCTCAAAATGAACTAGAAATTCTTAGGAAAAATTGACCAAAGCTTAGCCAGTTCTCATCCCTTACTTATCCCAGCCTTGCTCACGCAATCCCTAGGAAATTAATCCATATTAAATAGTTTATAAACCTTCCTTTACTACGCAATCCCTATGGAGCCTTCCTTTGAATTTATAATTGCACTCGGGCAATTTGCTAATAATACAACTGATAGTTAACTTTCCTTTAACCTCTATCCCAACTGGGTCATCAGCAGAATTGACATGCATGAAAATATTAATAGCGAATCATCAATTAATTGATATATCAGTACTTTTGAATTAAATCTAATTTAATTCACTTGACCTCTCACTAGCTCATCACTTAGTTAGAACTAGTTAAACTGATTTTAACTCAATTAATTTGAGTTAACTGATTACGCTCACACCGCACTAGTGCTACAACTACAACTAGACCCTTAAAATAATAGAATCACTCTACATGCCTCACCTTTGACCCTCAACTCTAAATTCTTGAGTTAAAAAAGTCTATCTCACTTATTTAACTGATAAAAGTTGTTATGAGATGAAGTTACAATTTAATTTCAGTTTAATTAAGTGATAATTAAATCAAAATCCTCACATGGTAGCCATTTATGGGTTCCATTTTCTGGATTTTATTTCTAGTTGCCAATTTCATTGTTTCTTGTTGTAAATTTCAACACATAATACTATCTTCTTCCCCCTAATTTCCTTAAAAAATATAGAAAAATACTGACACTTCCCATAAACCCAAAGGAAAAGACCTAATGTCAAAGAAACATTACCAAAGCTAGACTTCCCTGCTTCCTTGCTAGCCTCTTTGCCTTGATTTCTCGGCCCTCTCCTGAGGCCCCTTCTACTCCATCTTTTCGCAGATGAGCTACAACCTCCTTAGGAAACCCTGCAACAATATCTTTCACCTCAACGAATACATTGTCACTGATCAACTCTGAATTATAGGTGAGAAAGTTGCTATCCATTTTCATGATATTTCTCTCCAATAATGCATCCACACTCTCGAACATTTCATTGATGCACTCAACGTTGGTTGCACAATCCTGCTCCAATAGTTCCACCTTGTGGTTGATGAGGTCAAGCTTACCCATAAGTAATTTGAATAGAAATTTGATGGCCCTTTGCCAGTGGGCCCGATCCTCCCAAGGGGATTTCCTATCTCAACCTTCCCTCAGATCCATGAAAAAATATTTCCAACCCGCACTATTGTCGAGTCATCCCTCTGAACTTGCTACAATGAGAAACTCAGGAGGAGAATGCATATCTGTAAATACATAAATTCCCTCCTGCTCTTCATTCTCAATTCCTCGTGCCATAATAAACTAGAGATCTTCAATCCTTATTCCCATTAAATATGCGTCCTATCCAAGGGATATTCCAAACCAACCTTGCATCCATTTCACCACGTAACGAGACGATTTCCATCTATTCACCATTAATTCTCCAAAAAAAATAGACAATCCTTCTTCCTCCCTGAAATGACAAGTTCTATAAAATTTCTAAAAGCTTAGTTATTATCTTGTGTATGCCTTGCAAGGTGATAATCTGGGGATCCGAGAGGAGACCATGCATTGAAATCATTCTATCATTTCCCCACCTGTCCTTTGTTCTAGTTACGCTTCCCTTCCTCATCCCTCCATCAACAATTATGAGGAGGAAATTAAATTCTTCCATGACCAACATTTTATTAGGGTATGGGTAGGTGGCCCATATCACTCCCATCAACCTCATACCTACCTTCGCCCAAGGTCACACCGTGACTCTCCAACTTGTTGGCAGTCTTGTTTAGATTCCAAAGGATATGATATAGCGCAAATTGTTCATTTATTTTAGCTTCTAGTCTATAATTGAACTAATAGAAGGCCCGATATAATGCTTATGAGCATTGGAAGTTGTGAACAATCTTATAACTAACAAGGATTCCCCCACCACTTTAATTTTCTTTATTCCAAGAGATATATCAAGGCTCAAACCTTTCCACAAGGCTAGTAGCTATGCTTTATTGTTAGTGGCCACTCCTAATCCCCATGCATAACTTATCTCATCATGTTCATTGGGGCAACAACGTACCCCTCCCGCTCCTGCTGCCCCTAATTTTAACATATTATTGTTTTAAGTATTTTAATATATATATCATTATAAAATTATTTATTATATTTATTTATTCATAAGTTTTATGTGATAATGCAAGATAAAATCGTAAAATTATTGAATGAAGAGAGTTGGAATCATTTTATATGCAACTATCTAGATTCAATTTTTACAACATTGAAACAATTTTTTGTTGCATTAAAAAAGGTATGTTGATTTGTTTTTATTAATTTTATTCAGTATAGGTATATAGATATATGTTTGTCTATTTCATTTAATATTCCAAAGAGGAATACATATGGATTACTAGATACCTTCAAATTTTATTTCCAAAATTCCAAATTTGAAAGACAAAGAAGGCAATGTTTTCAAAATGTTCAACTTGATGACACCCTTGATCATTATATTTGGAATGGGCTTGACACTATTCAATATCAAGTGATATTAGGTGATTGAGAAAAAAATGAAAATCTTGTTCTTAAAAAGGATTACTCCCTTGTTACTATAGACATCTCTCATAGTTACTATCGATGGATTTAATTACTCAAATATTCAACATCAAATTTTCAATCAGGATGTTCGTAAACTTCAAGATGTTGCATTTTATGTGCAGAGGTCAAGGCATTGATAGTATTCCTATCATATTTTTGTATAATGGAAACAAAAATAGGTAACACACAACTACCTAAGGACACTTGTGTGGGAAGTAAATCATTTGTGTTGAAAGTAAATCACTCATTCATAAAGTAAATGCACACCAAATCAAATTAAAGATAGGGAAATGGATAACAACTAATACTCTTCACACAAACCACACTATTGTAAGTATTGAAAGTAAAGAAGAAATAAAACTAGCCACAATCTATCTATTGCATTAAAAGGAAATAAAACTCAACTATTTTTCATTGTGGAAAGGAAAGTAAAAGTAATTTAGTCCACCCATGATCTAAAAACACCAACAATCAATACTTCCACTAAAGAGAAATATTTAGCAATTACATAACTAGCATCTCCAATGATCAATAATATCTTCATTGTTGAAAGATGAATGGTCTAACAATCCTATCTAGTCTCTATAAATAATTGGAAACTTCCATACAACTCTACTGCAACCTCTCCCCCCCCCCCCTCAACTACCATTCTCCCATATCATGCCCATACATTTTATAAAAAGAGGAAAAGGGGAAAATTGGAACTAATTCCCCCAACTATAAATTGTCAAAGCTATGGACATATTTATAAAATATTGTCTTGATGTGTTTTTAGTGGATATTTGTTAAATAATAGGTCACGATCATATTTCGTTTAATCCAAATAACATACAATCAGGTGAGAATAGGTTTGATTCCGTTCATTTGATAATTATTTGCTTTGTTTGGGATGTATTATTCCAATGGCCACAACAAGAAATGACCATTTTAAAGAACCATGTATATCTCCCAATCCATGAAATATTCCGAGAAACCACTCAAGGTTTGTTAAAAATGGCAACAATTAAAGAATTAGTAAATGATATTTTTACCTCAACAAATTTTTTTTTACTAATTAGGAAATTGTATAATGATAAGAAATATGTACTAATGCCTATTTATTAAAATATTGTAGCTCGAGAGGAAAAATGCATCAAAGAGTCATTGTTTGACCTTGATTAATAAAAGTATTCCAATCCCTTGCCCCGTGGAGGTTTCCTTAACACACTCTCAGGGTTTCACCACTAATATTTGTGTCTATGTTTATGAATTCAGTTTCCTATATGTTTATGATTTTTTCTTCTAGTTAAACTAAATTTAGTAGCTAAAAAATCCCAACAAGTGGTATCATAGCCATTTAGTTGTGAGGGTTGTGAGAAAAAGAGTAGATGTGAGGAGGGATGAGCATGAATTATCCAGAAATACTTATTATCTGTGAGGCAAGACATTGAGTTGTTGTAGAGAAGATAAATCCATGAGGCGGGCCATTGAGCCATTACAGAGAGAGAAAGTTGTGAGAAGGGACAAGTGTGCATCCACATAAAAAAAATTATTTGAATCTATGTGTGGGCCCTACTGACTATCTACATATATATATACATATAAGCCTTTTGCGTTGTGAAGAGATTCATGCACAATAAGATCAAACTGTGTCTTGCGCTTAAAGAAGTAAAATATAATTTGAGCACAAAAATAAATTGAGATCTTTGTGAAGAGTGAGAAAACCTAGCCACCATTGTAAAAAGGAGGTGGGTCAAGTGTGAAAGAAGTCTGGTCCAGGGCATCGGTGGAAGAAACTGCATGCAAGAAAAAATGAGGACATGCCGAAAAAAAGATGACTCTGTCTTGCAACCAAGAGAACAAATATGGGCCTAATCTTCTCATAATTAGAAGCCATGAAGCAGAAGAATCTATGAACCAACTACCATGTCAAGGAGGTCGGAAAATAAATTATAAACCTTCATAATTTTCTAGAAAGCGAAGGAATTTAAGTCTGGTGGTTTATTTTTTCTTGCAATTTTTTATGAGTTTAAAAGCAAACAAGTGTACGTATTTTTTGAAAAAAGGCAGAATATTTTTTTAACCCTACTAAAAAAATTAAAAAATTATAAAACTCAAATCAAGGAATTATGAATTGAAATAAAAGTAAAAAACCCAGTTTAAGGATTCATATCAGAACTTCAAAAGAAACCATAAATCAGTTTTTGAAGTAAACAAGGGTAGTAGTTTTCTTTTTAAAAATTTTATAAGAGCCCATTTAGTGTGGAAAAAAAAAAAAAAACTAATTCCAAGTTTGAGGTGGAGAAATTCACTAGTGTAACAAGGAAGCTTAAGGTATCGAATTTACTAGTGTAACAAGGGTTGCACAAAGCAATTAAATGGGGCAAGAAAGAGACTTTTGGCATGACCAATTTGGGGTGGGAGGACCTAGATGCTCGAGCTCTTAGTACCCTCAGGTTGTGCTTGGTGGATGAAATTATATTCAAAATTTTTGAAGAGATATTAAAAACATGTTTATGGAGCAAATTGGAGACTATGTATTACCAAGTATATAACCAGCATGATTTACTTGAAGAGGAAGTTTTACAACCTCCAGATGTAGGAAGGAATTAAGATTGCATACAACCTAAATGTATTTAATACTCTTATTTTCTAGTTGACCAATATGGAGGTCAAATTTGAAGAAGAAGATAAATATGTTACGTTTCTATGCTCCTTTCGCGATTCCTAGGACCCGTTTATGACTTTTATTAGTTTGAGCACAACCAATTCTCTAGATTTTGATTTGGTTCTGGGAGATAATTTATTTGAAGAACTGCAGGGGAATTCTATCATTGAAAATTCCATGCAAAAAGTCATGATAGCCAGAGGTCGGTCCAAGGAGAAAGGGGGAAAATATATAGGTACTTCTAGGTCAAAGTCAGGAGGTAATATGGGTAAAGTGAGATGTTGGTTCTACAAAAAAACATGGCATCTCAAGAAGCACTGCTGGAAAAGACAAGAGTCAAGTGAAAAATCAAAGAAGGAAGTTAATCAAGTCGCGTAAGGTATGATAGATGAATTTTTGTCCATTTATAGTGTTTCTCAACATTTTGAAGATTGATTGTTAGATTCTAGTGCTTCTCATCACATGAGTTTTCTTAGAAAGTGGTTCACTTCATATCAAGTTGTGGATGGCAGTTTTGTGCTTATGGGTAATAATGTATCTTGTTAGACTATTAGGGTGGGAAATTCTAGAATAAAAAATATATGAAGGTACGATAAGAACATTGACATATGTCAGCCATGTACTTGAGTTGAAGAAGAATTTTATTTATTTGAGAGTGTTAGATTCATATGGTTTCAAATTCATAGGTTAAGATGGAGCTCTAAAATTTTCAAAGGGCGCTTTCGTTGCTATGAAGGAAGAGAAGATCAAAAATATTTACAAACTTAAAGGAAGTACTCAGGTCAATGAGGCAATGAATGTATCTAAGGAGGTAGGAGAAGTTAGTCGCCTATGGCATCAACAACTAGGTCATATGAGCAAGAAGGGACTTCAAGTACTAATGAATCACAAATTACTTCCGAATTTAAAATATTTGAATTTGAATTTTTGCAAGCATTGTGTATATGGAAAACAATGTAGAAAAAAATGTAAAGTGGGAAGTCATAATAGTAAAGAAATTTTGGGTTATATTAATTTTGATCTCCGGGGACCATCTACTACAGTGTCTTATGGAGGTCCATCATATTTTGTAACATTTATTGATGAATACTATAGGAAATTTTGGGTTTACATGTTAAAAATAAAGGTTGATGTATTTAATGTTTTAAAACAATTTAAAGTTATGGTGGGAAAGAAAACATGAAAAACAATTAAATATTTCAAAACTGATAGTGGTGGTGAATTCACTTCCTTAGAATTTGAAATATATTGCAAGGATGAAGGGATTGTTAGACACAAAACCAATTTCCATACTCCTTAGAAAAATGGAATTGTTGAACATATGAACATGAATCTTATGGAAAGAGCTAGGAGCTTGATCAACAATGATAATTTTCGGAAGGAGCTCTGGGTAGAAGCAGTGACTACTACTTGTTATTTGATAAAAAAATCACCTTTAGTTCTTATTAACTAGAAAATCCTTGAAGAAGTTTGGTTAGGTCAGTATATGAGTATTCAAAATTATTTTTTGTTATTGTGATGCCTATGCTCTTATTCAAAATAATTAGTGTTCTAAATTAGACCCAAAAGAAAAAAATATTTCTTTGTTGGGTATGGTGATGTTGTAAAAGGATACATGTTGTGGGATCCTTCTTCGCACACGATCATCATCAATATACATGTAACGTTTGATGAATCTTCTCTTCTAAAATGATATGTTGAAAAAGTTGAACATGAACATGTATCGCATGATCAACAAATTATAGAAAATCTAACCAAGGGATTCAAATGATCTTGTAATGTACCAAAATAAAATACTTAATCCCTCTACAATTTGTGGAAACAAAACACGATCGAAAAATCACATAACAAGAGAAAGAAATTATAAATTGCACAACACAAGATGTATATGGGGAAAGAAACTGATCAAAACCCCTCTATCTCTATATTTCATATGGACAATATCATGAAAAAACACAATGTTATTCCTCACACTGAGAAACCTCCACACTATGTTGACTGCCTCACTCTGATCCTGTTTGAATTTGGCTTGAAATCAAAGCAAGTTTGGTCCAATATTTAACCTATTGCTTGCCTCTTCCTTATCTACCTTCCTTAGGAATTCTTGGGATAATTGAGCCCCTACTAATTATGAAAAAACCAATTAATGATTGTGAAATACTTCAAGGCCTTCCTGATGACCTCATGCATGACCTGTACAATTTTCTAATAGTACAACTGATAGATTTCTTCCCTTTAACCTCAGTCTCAACTGGGCCTTCCTTAGAACTGACATGCAACAACTATTTATAGTGAATTATCAGTTAACTGATTGATCACTACCTTTTAATTAAATTTAATTTAATTCAATGGAACTATCACTAGCTCATCTCTTAGTTAGAACTAGTTAAACTGATTTTAACTCAATATCTTGAGTTAACTAATTACAACTCACAAATAACTGTAACTAGACCCCCTAAAATCATGGAAAGTCCTCTACATGCCTCCTCTTTGACCTCTAACTCGAATTTCCTAAGCTAACTAAGTCTTCCTGACTTAGTTAACTAATACAAGTTGTCATGAGATGAAATTACAATTTCTCTTCCAATTTAATTAAGGGAAAAGTAAATCAAAAGTCTCATATGGTGCCACTTTCATTGTTTCTTGTTTCCAATTTCAACACTCCCTCTCAACAAGAAATAAATTCAATCTATCATGATTCGATACCTTTGGAATGTTCTACATGAAACACTCCTCTAGTGTTGTTTTCTCCTACAACTCCTGAAAATGAAAAGCCTCGAAAAAACTGAATCAGTATGATGAATCTGTCATCAAATTTTCTGACTGCTACCGGTTACTGCACTATCTACTTAAAACTTTTCATTGATGCTGACTCTGCATTGCTTCCAAATCTAAAATGTACTCTAGTATTTGAAAATTTTCACTTTGATTTTTTTCTTTCTGAAATCTTACTACATAAATCCTACTGATCCTTCCTGCTACTATGTACTGTGGGCTCCCTATAGCCAAGTATGATCCATGAGACAAGCCATCTCAATGTACCCTACCCAGATTTATTCTATTTGGATTATGTATTCACATCATCCCACCTCTCACCTAGAGGTATGGTTGCATGTGCTCCCTCTGCCCATCTAGCTTGAAATTTCCCCCTCTTGGAGGTCTCTTCTTGATTGGACACCTCGACTCTGTCTCCTCTCTGCTTCTCCAATTGTGGCTACTCCACAACCTTATAATACTTCTTTTGAGGCTACAAGTTGAGAGGTAATTTAGGCTCCCTCTCAACCACCAAGTCACTAACCTCTGCTTTGCTCCTCAAATATTTGCATGCATCTTCGACCTCAAGATTATACATGTTCTTGACTCATACACTAATCTATTTCACCTGTCCCATGGTGATGTGTCTAAGGATCACCTTTCATTTTCTATATATGAAATCATAACCACAATATTCCAATGTCGCTATGGAGACAAGATTCTTCTTTAGTCCTGGAATATAAAAAACATCTACCAATATGAAAGGGGAGCCAGACTCGCTCTAAAAGGTTACTGTACCTATGCAAGTCGCGATATACCTCCCATCATCTCAAAACTATAAGTTCTGCTAGAGGTCCTTCTCCTCCAAGTCACTGAATATATCTCTATTCCCTGTCATATGGAATGAGGCATTATTATCTAGCTACCACATGCATCCCATTACAATGTTGGCCATGCATGAAATGAGAGTAAAATCAAGCTCAAACTGTGAAGCTAGCGCTTCACCCGCTGCAACTACAGGCTCCCTCTTGCCTGCATTCTTATGTGGAAAATTCAAGGCATAGTGCTTATGCTCATGACAGTGAAAAAAATTGATCTTGGAAAAGTCTCTCTTGCTCTCTTCACCTTGGGACTTCTTTCCCTTGGATTTCTTGCCTTTTTTGACGAATGAAAATTATTATTCTTTGTCTTTTCCAGAGGTCCCATATTTGGTGCTCCACCTTATATTTTCTATTACCAATTCGGACCATAAACACTCCCAGTCTGGTAGCTTCTCCCTTCCATTCACAAAGTCCTGGTAATTGTGTCAGCTCTTGGAAAGGCCTAGAAGATTTAGGCTCACCAAATCATCCTGTGTTGTTGTCACACCAACACTTCCAAGCTCATCTCACATTAAGTGAATTTCATTAAGTATTTTGGTGCCATCTCACCCTCCTCCATATTGATCTTTCTAAGCTTGTATTTCAGCGCCAACTTCTTGTGGTCGCTTCTATTCTGAAACAGATTTGTTAAGGCCTTCCACATAGCATATTGAGTCACCTTCCCATGGATACTCGAGACAATATGATCTCAGACTCGTTATAATGAGATCCTTCTCTCCTTTGCTACCTTCTTCTTCCATGCATAAAGAATTTGAGAATCTACTGTTGCGGGCTGGGGAATATCATTATCTATTAATTCCTTCAGTCCATTGTCCTCAAGAACTACCTCCATAATTTCCTTCCATGTTATGTAATTCTAATTTCCCTCAAGGTCATATTTGAGTCTTAAGACATTGAAATACATATTGATCTGTTGTTGGATCCTGAAGAATAAATCTGCAAATTTAAACTTGTTTAAAAAAAACTCAATTTATTCTCTTCTATTATGCTTCATGGCGCTTTGATGCCATGTAGAAAATATAACTAAGGGATTTAACTGATCTTGAAATGTACTAAAAAAAATGATTGAATCCTTCTACAATTTTCGGAAACAAAACACGATCACACAATCACATAACAAGTAAGAGAAAGAAATTATCAATCGCACAACACAATATGTATCTAGGGAAAGAAAATTCTCTAAACCCCTTTGTATCTATATTTCATATGGTCAAGATCATGAAACCATACAATGCTCTTCCTCACATTGAGAAACCTCTGCACTCTGTTGACTATATCACTCTGATCCTACTCGAATCTAGCTTGAAATCAAAGCAAGTTTGGTCCAATATTTAACCTGTTGCTTTCCTCTACTTGACTTTCCTTCCTTACGCATTCTTGGGATAATTGATTCCCTATTAATTAGGAAAATACCAATTAATGATTTCACAATCCTTCAAGGCCTTCTCGATGACCTCAGGCATGACCTGTACAATTTTCTAATAGTAAAATTGATAGATCTCTTACCTTTAACCTCAGTCTCAAATGGGCCTTCCTTAGAAATGACATGAAATAACTATTTATAGAAAATTATCAGTTAAATGATTGATCACTACTTTTGAATTAAATCAAATTTAATTCACTGGACTTATCACTAATTCATCTCTTAGTTAGAACTAGTTAAACTAATTTTAACTCAATTTCTTGAGTTAACTAATTACAAGTCACAAATAAGTGTAACTGGACCCCATAAAATCATGGAAAGTCCTCTACATGCCTCCTCTTTGAACTCTAACTCAAATTTCCTAAGCTAACTAAGTATTCTTGACTCAGCTAACTAATACAAGTTGTCATGAGGTGAAATTACAATTTCTTTTCTAATTTAATTAAGGGAAAATTAAATCACAAGCCTCATATGGTGCCATTTTTGGATTCCATTTTTGGATGCCATTTTCACTGTTTCTTGTTGCCAGTTTCAACACAAATTCAGTTAGATATTATGCAATTTTCAAAAAATTGGAAGCAATAATAAGCCTATGAACAAAAATATGAAGAAGAGATAAAGGAAAGTGTTGAATTTCAACAACCAGACACTCTTAATATGTCTACAAGGGAAGGAGATACTCCCAAGAGGTATGAAGGTTTTACTTCATCTATTGCCTTGATTACTAAGGATCGAGAACCTTATTGTTATTAGGAAGCAATGAACAATGTGGATAGTGAAAAATGGAAGAAGGCTATGGATGAGGAAATGGACTCCTTGGCCAAGAACAAAACTTTGGACCCTGTAGAGATTACTAGAGATAGAAGTGTTGTTGGATGTAAATGGGTATTCAAATTGAAGAGAGATGTTTATGGAAATATTTAAAGATATAAATTGTGGCTAGTAGAAAAATATTATTCTCAGGCTTAAGGTATTGAATTTCATGATATTTTTTCGCCAGTTGTAAAACTTGTTTCTATGCATATGGTGTCAGAACTAGCTACATTACTTGACCATGAGTTGGAGTAGTTATATGTTAAAAGAAATTTTATTCATGTATATTTGTATGAGGAGATATATATGGAACAACAATGTTATCATATCAGGAGATTTATAAGCTCAAGAAATAATTGTATGACCTAAGAAAATTACCTAGGAAATGGTACAAGAAGTTAGATTCCTTCATGGTGAGCCAAAAATTCACTAGAAGTGAATATGGCCATTGTGTGCACTTCATAAGTTTCAATGGTATATTCATTATCTTGGTTTTGTATGTTGATGATATGTTTTTTGCAAGCAAAATCATTGAATAGATCAACAGGTTAAAGGATCAACTTGCTAAGACATTCGATATGAAGGATATTGCAACCGCAAAATAGATCTTAGGCATGGAGATACATAGATATAGGAAAAGTGGAAAGCTATGGTTATCACAACAAGAAGTATGAGGAGAAAATACTTGAAAATTTTGGGATGAACAATGTCAAAGCTACTAATGTCCCTTTCACTTCCCATTTTAATATTTCTATAGGTTTATGTCCTAGTATCAACGAAGAAAAGGAGTATATGTCTTGTATATTGTATGCTAATGCAATAGGTAGATTAATTTATGTGATGGTGTCTACAAGTCGTAGAATTTCACATGCAGTTGGAGTTGTCAGTAGGTTCATGGAAAATCTAGGAAAATAACATTAGCAAGAAGTGAAATGGGTGCTTCCTTATTTGAGAGGCACAAGTGACCATTGTATCGTCTTTAGTGGTTGCAGTGATTTATTTTGCAGATATATTGATTCAGATTAGGATGGTGACTTAGACAAGAGGGGATCTACTTCAGGATATGTCTTTACTCTTATAGGTGAAGTGATCAGTTAGGCGTTAAAGCTTCAGGAAACAACTATTTTTTCCACTACAAAGGAAGAGTATATAATTGCTTCACATGCTTGTAAACAAACAATGTGGTTGAAGGGTATGTTGGGAGAGCTTAGAAGGATGCAGAAGAAAGTGAATGTATTATGTGACAATCATCATGCTATTCATTTGGCTACTAATATGACTCATCACAACAAGACTAACATATTAATGTAAAATACCATTTTTTAAGACAAGTAATTGATGGCAGCGAAGTAGCTCTCAAAAAGGTTCACAAAACCAATTATGGTAGAAAATTCGTGGTGGTGTCTGCCTTGCCTTCAGTTGCAGAAATTATGGTGAATGGGAATGGGCAAGGGATTAGGGAAATTGTTTTCAAGGTGGATATTTTTAAAAATGACAACAATTAAAGAATTATGTAAATGTATTTTTTACCTTAGTAAATCTTGTTGTATCGATCAGGTGGTTGTATAATGATAGGTAGTTCGTAATAATGCCTTTTGATTAAAATATTATCGCATGATATGCAATATATATTGAATAGTCATTATTAGACCTTTAGCAACAAAGGTATTCCAATCCCTTGCCATGTGGATGTTTCCATGACATGTTGTCAAGGTTATACCACATATATTGTGTCTTTGTTTATGAATTTAGTCGTTTATTTTTTTATGCATTTTTCTTCTTGTTAAACTAAATTTACGAGCTCAAAAATACCAACAATATTCACCTAGCTGGGGATGTTTTGGACAAAACCCATGTTATAGATTTTCCATATTCTTCTTCATTTATCCAAAAATGGCACCCAAATTTTGTTACTTGGTTTTTTCTGATACATCTGAACTGTAAATCATGAGCTAGAGGCTTTTGACGTTTATTTGGGTACAAATTAGGCAACATAAATCGATTTCAACATTCCTAGGAACAAAAACAATGTTGCATAATTTTTCTAAGAGCTGCGTAGTTATGACAACCACAAAGGCTAGTTAGAAAAACTACATATAAACTACAAGAACTAAGCTATGAAAGCCATCATTAGTAGAACCAGTAATAATCATTTCTAATTTTTCAAAATAAAGGAAAATAATGATAATTCAATATGTTAATCGCTGATAAGCTTATTGTGGCACATTTACGAGGAAACACAACAAAACATGTAACAGATGGGAGAAGGAATAAGGTGAAATTATTTAAAATAGATGTTTTGGTTGGTGAAAAAGATGACAATTAAACAACTTGAAAATTACAATATCCAAAACATTACATATAATAGTGAGCTTTATACTTACCAATCTTTCAATAAAGTGTTTACACGATTTTTACAAGTTACAACATCACCATTTTTGAGATTTTTTGTTTTTTCATTTAAACACACAATCATGATTAATACTACCAAGATTCAAGGGAAAAGTGAAATTAAGAAAGAAACTTGTTTGGTAGGACAGTTAAACTATATGCTTGGTGATTAAAATTAAAATTAAATTTAATTATTCTACGTGTTAATTGGTTTTTTACTAATTCATATTATAGGCAAAAACTTAATATTCATACCTCTAGTAGTGATCCATTCGCGAGTGATATTGTAAGTATACATGTTGCATGTTGGGAAAAACATAATACTTATGATTTTGTTCTTGTCAACAAAAATATGGAGAGAAACATAGTCAATTATTGGTTAATAATGTTGTGACAAAAAAAATTGACATATGAAGGAAATTATTTGAAAGGAGAGGTTGTTAACATCTATTAAAAGCCACAAGCATTGATAAATTATCTTATAGATACATATTCAAGTGGTGGAGGTTGGGTTTTTGATTTGTTCTCAAGTTCAAGTAAGATTTTTGATATGATATATAAGGAATCAAACTTCAATATTTATTAAATTTAATTTATTTGTGTTTATATTAATTCATTTAATTTTATTTTTTATTTTTTTTGTATTTGGTGATCAGGCACAACACTATAATGTTGCATACAAAAAGGAAGAAATTACATTATAGTTGAGAATGACCCAATGCAATGAATTTTTATTCAAGAAAAAAATTAATTCTATTCAAGCTCTTCCAGAAAAAAATGCAAAAAGCTAGTTTGAGGAAATGAGATTTTAGTGAATTATGTGTTAGTAGAAAAATTTCAAAAGAACCTCAACCACATTATATAGATTGTTTGGAAAGGATCACTTTGAGGGACTTGCAAACATTAAATATTCAATGGAAGAGAAAAATGACCCAATAGAAGGACAAAATGACACCAAAGAAAACGATGATAAGCCTCCCAAGGACGATGAACTTGGCATATATGCTATTGTTAATTAGTTTTAAGTTGTCCTTGAAAAACATACTAAATTTCACAAATTATTAATATTTTTTTGTCCCAATTATCCCCATAGAAAATTTTGTATTTGACATGTCATTTTAAGCAAAAAAAAAAAAAAAAAACTTTCAATATGTGTATGTTTTTTAATTATATCTCTCTTTGAAATGCATTATTTTTTTGGTTAAAAGTTTAAAAATAATATTCTTCAACAACAACTATTTGGTGTGTATTTAATTAAAGATTAAACATGTTTAAAATACAATTTTATATTGTACATACAAGATATGATACCCTATATTAATTAATAATACATAATTATATAAAAATATTAATTTTAAAAAATAAATGATATATAACATCTTTAATATTCTATTTTTTTTAGAAGATAGGTAGGTGTCATATTATATTAGATCAAAAGATATTACATATTGAATGTCTTTGTGTGACTAGTCTACCACTAGGGAAAACATACTAGTGACACATCAAAATTATCATAGTCCATTGAAATTGTTTGAATATGAAATAAAAATTGTAGCAATATTGAATACTATATCTACTATAATTAGCTTTTCCATCCATAGACCATATATTATTTACAGATAGATGCAAAAATAAAATAAATATAGAAATATATTTTAATAGCATGGCCAATAGAATGGTTATAGGTGGAATTTTATATTTCTTTAAGTTAGTAAAATAGAGATTCACCAAAGCATGAGCTATATTTGTCACCCTATGATCAAGCTTCCTCATTTGCCTTTGAGCCTCATCTAGACACAAAAGAATTTCTTATTTCTCCTTGGATCACTCCACTAAGACTCTTCCCATTATGGTCTTAAATTGCTAGTAAATGCCAGTTGCATATATACAATTTGTATTTCTTGTCCTTGTAGTCCTTGTGTCTGGAATCCAATTTCCCATTTATGTAATCACTTATTTGTTTGATATGAACCTATGCTATATCTTAGCTTCTTCTTCTTCTTTTCTATTTCTTTGTGGACAAAGAAGGGGTGGTATTGGTGCAATAAATTATGGAAAATTTCTTAGCATCCTTTTGAGCTATAGAGGCCCCCCATCCATCCATGTGGCCTCTATGATGTCAACCTCCTCCGACCCTCATCATGGAAATGGTCTAAAGGTAAAGAGACAAAATACTATTGTAATGGGATAAAGAATCATTAGATAAGAAATAAAAAAGCAACAAACCAAAATACAAAAGACAAGGGATTCTTAGAGAAAAGCTCGTGAGTGACCATTAATAGAGTCCCCTTGGAATATTAACTGAGATAAAACCTGCGGTCTCCCACAGATAAGAAGGATGAGAAAGACAAGCCTTTGGGGGTCAAAAATTGACTCATTTACCTGTAAGATATCCAAATGGATAAAATGTATATTGTATTAACATAGGAGTACCCTAACCAATTGATACTAGAGAGAGGTGGGTAAGTCCCTAAGTTCAGAAAAATGCCAAAGGCTATAGGCATCAAACCAGAAAGAAGATCAAGAGTTGGTAAAAAAAATCCAAGAGAGAATATGTAAACATAAAGAATCTAGCCCTTTATCAAGCCTAAAGATATATACTCAAACTATGCACCATTACCCCCATGTAAGGAATGAGACCATAAAAGAATGAGTGAGTGAAGAAAAAAAATCTCAAAGCATAAACTTTATCAAAATTAGGACATGAAAAATGAAAAGGAAAAAATGATGAAGAATGTAAGAACATCTGGTATATAAGCTAGGAAATTGATAGTGGCTCGTTGTCCTAGAACAATCCTTTCCTCTCATTTCCTTGTATGATTTCTAGAATCCTCTCCTGGCCTATGTGGAAAAAATCAAGCTCCAAGGTGAACCCAAATATGGACAAAATGAGCCAATACTCCTTTGGTCTTGTGAATTGACTTTCTTTCCATTGAATTGTCATACCCATTCTCCCTTTGCAATAGTCTCGAATGGTTGGGGTGGTGGCTTCGGTTATTGTGACTGCTCCTTGATTATCACCTAGGCTAATAATATGTTAGATGGAGGGTGTAGTGCCCTCCATTACCTTCCCCATATGATACACCATCTTACTCATTAATTTTAACTTGAAACACTTATTGTGGGGAATGAATGTCTTGTTGAGATATCTCCAAGCATCAAGATATAAGTGGTTCTTGGTGAAATTACAACCATGAAGAGTCCAAGTATCTACCCCCCATAGAGCCACCATCATTAGCTAACCTATATACTATATGGTTACCTTTCCTTCTTACATGATAGTTGGTTATCATTGGAATTTGTTGAAGAAGATTACGCACTCTCACCAATCGACCTTCTAGTTGCCAATTGTTCATGGCTTTGGATGTAGAAGTCCCATGTAGAATTTTCTTGATTATGTTGATTATAAGTAGAGAATATCCCTCTATTATTATATTTTTGAAGCCTCTCCTTAGTGCAATGTTGATACCTTGTTCTAGGGAAAACATTTCTGTAGAGTTTCTTGTACTTGATCCACATATCCAACATAAACATGGATAATTATCTTAGTGGTGCTGAAATATTATTTCATAGTTGGATGGACTTGGGATTCCTTTATACTCCCCATAAAAGTTCAACTTGAGGGAACCTACTGGTGGGAGACTTCATTTCTCTTGGCTTCCGCTTCTTGACTATAAAGGTTGAATAATTGTAATATTATTTGATTGAATAATGCCTAGGTGGTTGAGAATTTCTACTTCATGCTCATTATTCTTCTAGCCTTATGAGGACCATTTTCCCAATAAGATTGTTTCTTGGATTTTTTGGGAGAACTATATGCCATAGTTGATTCATCAATAGTTTACTATTTTTGAATATCCTCCAATTTCTTCATTTCCATGTTTCCCATAATATGAAGCTTGATAACAATTTCCATGGCCTATTATTGATCAATTACTTAAATGTTGAGTCTCTCCGTTTGGTTATTATTTTTAAGATGGTATGTTGGACTCTATCATATTTCCTGAAAATGGTTTATCCTTTATTCCAGAGGTTGGAAAAATAAAAACAAGAGACAAGAATTTAATATGTTGATTCCTCTCCTTGGTTACAAATATGGAAATACAAGGGGCCAATAAATCCTCTTGCTTGAGGCATGTCCCAAGTTATAATTTTTAGGTTCGTACTTGCCATAAAATTAGTGTAGTATTTGGCCAAATTTTTAGAGACCATACCTTGTGCCAGATTAGATTCTTTGGAAATTGGTCATAGAAAATCAAAAGATTGTAGGATTCCTTAAGTGTGTAGCATATTTGTTGTTTTAATTCCCATCTTAATTTGTCTATGCATGTGTGAAAATTAATTTTCGTCTGATGAAGATTCTCCCATAGATTTTCCACAACTTATGTTCCATTTTGATAAGCCTATTTCTCTATCAAAATCCAATTTCTCCATTGTCATGAGTGTGAATGGGGCTGCCAATAATTGGCCACTCTTCTTTTTCCTTGTTGAATTAATCCTATTCTAAGATCATGATAGTTGTTATCCTCTTGAAGCTTGAGCATTTGATTCCAAGAATCATCCCATAAGTAAACCTTGTTTCCTTCTCTGACTCCCTAAAAAATGTGATCCTGAATAAGGGAGTTATTTTTCCAAGCCTTGATATAAATCTTTAATATTATTACAAATCAAACATGTTATATTTTCCATTTTTTAACATTGGCAAAAATTGGAAAAAAAATTAGAAACACCTTTTGTAAAAAAAGAGAGGAGAATAAGCCTTCTATACAAAATTAAGAAGTTTAAAAATAAACATTTGTAAATGAAACATTGATAATTTATATATAATAATATTTAAAACATAAAAAACAAACTCCCCTCCCCCCTGCCCCATCAAAAAAAGAGGTGCAACCAATAACATCAATTTTCATAACGAGAATTTAAAAAACCACTAAATGTGACATTTAAAAAAATGAAAACTCAATAAAGTTCTCATTAAGTTGGTAACTACATTTCAAGTGTCCCTAATCTATAAAGACACAATTCTTTAGGAGTTTACTTAGCCAAATTTCCCTTTTTCTATGGTGGTTTGGGCACACACTCTAAGCTGTGAATTTCCTTGTCCATAATATTTTTCTTATGGCTCATGTTTTATTCATGGAATAATTTGTTGATGTTTTCCTATCATACCTGCAATTTAACCTGAACTCATATGGTTTAGGAAATAAATACTAATGGTTTCACTATTACAAAGAAGCCCTAATTCCAATGTGAGTGTAATATATAGCTACATTGTTCAAGAATTCCCATATTTATATGTGTGCCACCCTTGCACTTTCTTGAATTGGAATCTCTTGTGATCTAGTTATATTCTTCTACCTTTCACACACATGTGATTTCCTATATCATGCATCTCAATCTACCTTCACCTATTGAAGCTTGTTATAGTTTAAGTCTCCCACTTGGTAGTTTAGATATCCCTTTAATGAATTAGTTGGTTCCAACTTATGATGTTTTAGCTCAATTTCTATTCATGCTTTGGTCAACTCTCATCCCAACCTCAAAGGAAGCTTCAAAACATTGTGCAAAGGTGCCAACCTTCTTAATTGAGGGCATAAAGTTCACTCATGATATTCATATATAATGTTAGATCCATGATTTTGTGTGTTTCTTTCTTGAAATCATTACATTATTTTGGAGATAGATTATCATAGCTTGTTCCTATAGAGTAGACTTGTTCCTACATGATTGCCTTAGATCAATTTAGAGTAGCTTAGTATAACATTAAACCTAGATAAGGGTTAATTCTCACCTAAAAGGAAAATAAAACCTAGGATCCCTTCCCATTTTCTTGCTTACCATTGCAAATTTAGTGATAAACATATTGTTTGTTATTCAATTTCTTAAATTAGGCTCATAGGGTTAGCTAGAATACACTTAATGTCATTTTCCTTCATTTTAAATACATTAAGTAGAACACCAAAAATATCCAAATAAAACTAATCTTGTATACTTTACTTTTCCAATTTAAATAGTTTCGTATTGTTATCATCAATCAAATTTAATCTCATGTATAAATCATATATGAATCACATAATTATCCATCTATGTGATATCTCAATGGAATGCACCTATCTTATGGCATCTTGGAATTGCTTTTATGATTATAATTTTCTCTCCATTAACACTTTACAAAACCATATGTGACCAATATCAAATTTAAGAAAATTGCGGAAGATGAATGTGTAATATAAAAAAATCATTTAATGTTTTCAATTATATTCAGTGGAGGGGGGCATGGAAAAGTGAGTCTCAAATCTTAGCTTTGTTCAAGGGTTTATTGGAAAATAAGGTCTATATAAGAATCTAAGACAAGAGATACCTTCCATGTTTTCATATTTGAAAATTATAGTCACAAAATCTAATATTTTTTTGTAATTTTGAAATGGTAAAAATAGGTCCACATAAAACTCCAACCTAAAATTTTATAATTTTCTTCTTGGTATGATAGTGAGAGGTGGTTTAATTTTGGCAAAAGCTTTTGGATCTACATGGTCAACAACAATACCTTAGTTAATAAGAATGTAATTCTCTCCCTTTCATAAATGTAACATTGATAGTACAAGCCTTTTTTCTTAGAAAAATATCATGATGGACCACATTTAGAAATTTTGACCATATTGTTGGAAAATGCAATATGGAAACTATCAATTCATATTTTCCTTTTTCCTTAATAATTTCTTGTGAACTTTAATTATATTCTTGTGTTTATTTATTATATATTTTCATCAAACACATATCAATATCAAAACAGTGAAGACAATGGACATAGATTTTAGGCTCCAAGCCAAGGAAAAACCCATCCAAGGGGAAAACCTAGAAAACCTCTTCTCTTCTTATAGAATTTTCTTCAAATAAGACAACAAATACCCAAAGCCTAGACCAAGTCCTCCTCCAAGTACCAAGTCAACCCTTCAAGAAATCCTTTCAAGTATATTAGATCAACAAATCCTGATCCTGCTTCAACCAACTTCCAGCTACAACTTCAACCCCAGCTTCGTCCCTGCAAATTTGACCTGTAACTTCAACCCTTCAACTTCGTCCTTGTAGTAGCTGCATAAACTCTAATCCAAATTTGCAAGAGATCCTCCTTTGAGCAAGACAAATCCTTCCAATATCAATGTGTCAACATATAATATATGCTCTTCTAGCAACTTGATACTGCAACTCCCTCTCCTGCAATTAAGAATTTCAATTTTGGCCTTCCTAGAAGCTGCATGAACCCTAGAATTTCACATGTGTGAGAGAGATAAAGACAAAAAACATATATTATTTCTTATTCTTGCCTTCTAGACCTTCACTCCCTTTTTCTTCTTGCTTCCTAGCTACATATCAAACTTCTTCCTGATAGATCAAACTTATGAGTGAGTGAGTATGAAATGAGGTCAAATATGCTCCTTTATATAGCCTTTCCAAGGGGTTTAATTCCCTCCTTTAGGCCAACTTGTAGCTGTCAGGGTTGACTTTTACTTTGGAGGTTTATGGGACTTTTTAGACACAAAATAAATTATTTTACAAATCACATTTTTCCCGGAAGGGTCTTATTAACATAATGTTGACTCTCTTGACTAGTGACTATATATTAGATGACCTAACAAACCCTATAAGCATGAATAACATGCTTTTACGTAGAAGACCATCAATAATGAGCACAAAACCCATGCTTTTAAAATAATGATTTTTTTTCTTTTATTTGTTACAAAAGATACATATTGAAATGAGTACAATAACAATTATGAAGACTTAAACTAGTTACATTTCTAACATTCACTCTTAACTAGGTAGGTATTCAGAATTGTACAACCAGTACAATATCATTCTCAAAATGAAGAGTTATGATATGAAGAGGCAGATTGATAAGCCAATTGTAAGAATCAACATTATGACCATCACTTTATTTAAGGCCTAATTATACAAGATCAATTTCATTCAAGAGAATTATGTTGGCAGGATTTACATATGATATCGCACTACCTCTATAAGGCACATACCCCATCCAGATGTTCACAAGGTATGTCCTTTTAGGAATATTATTATCTTGGATTCCCAATCCTCAAATAATGTATGTCCTCTTTGACCATTCTTATCTTGGATACCTGTCCCATCCTTAAAGAGTGTAAGTACCTTTCCTTTCTTGGATGCTTTATCCTCAAGGAAACCACAAATTCTTATCCAAACCTCCACCATTCTCTCTCCAAGGCCTTCACTTAGAATTGAAATTGTTATTCTTGTTCAAGTGCTTGACACATGAAGAAGAGAATTCACATGTGATGTCCAACATCACTCCCTCTTGACCAGAGATGATATCACCCTTCCCTCTTTATTTAGGGAATAGATCCTTTCTCCTATTCAATGAGACATTGTTGCTTCCTCTCAAATCTATAGGAGATCCAAACTTCCTTTATATTTGGGAAGTCACACAAGCATTATAGCTTATCTTCATAAGATCATCAAATACTTGTTCTTTGTAGCTGCATGGCTCCCTCTTTCCTTCGCATCTCATTGTATTGAGCTTGCTTCCTTCCAGGGTATCATGGAGCCATATTATTTCTTCAGTCTTGTGACAGGATCTAGATTATCAATCTTGCACATAACTTTCATCTTGTAATTATTAATGAAGGCATTGTATTGAGCCTTTCCAAACTTCAAGCTGACCATAGCTTCCTTATGAAAGTGATCTCCTTGTTGTTGTACGAACTTAGCCTTTAGGTTATATTCTCGCATTACTACCTTTTTAATCCCAAGATGAAAACATCTTGAATTCATGATTTCCAAAACCATATACTAAATTATTGAGTTCAACATCCATAGTTTAACTTGCCTCAAATGTCATCATGCATTCCTGCAATATCCTTCCAGGTAGAAAAACAATATGTTAATCAGATAATCAATAACATAAATATCAGACTTACCTCATCGTGATAGCTTTCTCAGCAAATCAACATCCTCATGGTCCATCTTCATAAGAGTCTTCCTTCATGCATCGAAGTGCCCAAGGATCAAACTTTATTACCAAGTTACAACATTCTTTCGAAGACTATACAATATGTTGATCATATTTTATATAATCTAGAGAGAAAGTCTTAATCCTTTATACATTCTAGAGTAATTCAACTTCTTATTTTAAGCATCATATAACCATATTAAGCATATTTTATGACCAACCTCTTTTTATAGGATTGTATTTGCATGAATCATACCCACGAGTTACTTCAAATATGTATTTCTATGATTTCATTCAATCATATAGCTATGTGCCCTAAAAAAGAGCTTGTAACTTGACCAATTGCATTCCTTCATCCTTCAAGAGTATTGTTTCCATGCTACATGGAATATATACTAACCTTGTCATAATGCTTCTTCCAAGAACCTTCCAAAATTATGGCTCTTATATGATCTTAATGATCCACCTTAGAAAAATTAGTTCCTCTAACAAAATGTTAGACAATGTATGAATGAACACAATGCAAAATGGTCCCAACCTTCTCATTCTTGAAAGAATATATGATGTTGTTGAATCCTCGAAAATCACTGCTTCAAACATCGGGGGATAACCACCTGGTCAGGACCTTAAGACATCTCCTTTTCCGTTTGGGATGGTGGCTCCGACTGGATTTATAGGACCAGTTTCCTACTAATTTGAATGGGTTGGTAATGGAATGGTTGGATGAAGGGAAAATGGGACTAAATGACTAAAATGAAAATACTAACTAATCTAATTTAAATACTGATAAAGAAATTCTAAAACTAACCGGGGCATCATATGTGAATACAACTTTAAATTGTTTCAATTTAACACTAACCATAAAAATGTATTACAGCTTAATTGAAATGTGCAGCAACAAATAAATATAACTCTGTTTAAGAAATTAAACAGAGTTATATTAACATATTGTATTCATCATTGTATATCATTTGCATATACTATAAAAGATAAATATTTCCAATATACTCAGAAATGATATATATATAAAGAAATATTGTGAAATGAAGTACATATAAATGATAGAAATTTAAAAGAGAATATCATATAACAAAAGAAACTAACAGTGAATAGATAGAAATACCATATCCATCTTGAGACTTTCAAATGCAATCTGATATTCTAATCCAGCAATTCCAATGTAAAATCAACTCCAAGGTACAGAAATGCAATTCTTAAAGATAATTCTGCACAGAATCACCAGATGTGATCCTTTATAAAAAAATATAGGAGTAAATGGAGTACATAAATGTAATCCCCAAGTCAAAAATATTACAAATTAAGGACCCTTTCTAAATGCATGAAAGGGGTTTAAATAGGTGCCTAAAAAAAAATAACTAAAACTATTCCTACAATCTATCTAACATATTAAAAAAAAAAATCTAAAATAGAAATGCGAGCTTGATGAAAACCGACTCATTGATCATCAGTTGAGGTGGATGTACGAAGGTGGAAAATTTTGAGCATCTCCTTTACTTCTTCAGGATGACTAGGCTTCAAATGCAACCACCCTGTATATGTGGCATCGGAAAACTTGGGAATGATGCAATCAATGACACTTGAGAGAAATTTAATTGCTATTTGTTGACTATGTGGCTTGATGAGATAAGTCCACATTGAATCCCATGATATTCCCTGTAATTGGCCAATTTGTTGATTTTTATTAATGATCTCTTGTTTCCATCTAAGATTAGTTTCCTTTACTCTGGGTAATTGGGCGGGACTACAATCTGCAATTAAATTGATTGCATATAAATCATAATTTACCATCTGTGTTACATTGTTCATTATTCCCTTAGCTCTGGACGTGGCCCTTTCTACTTTGATCAAGCGATGTTCCCATTCTGCAAAAAAAAATTATTTGTCTCTCCATAATTTTGGGAAGACCTGCTTTTTTCCCTGTTTCTGATTCTTGCCATAAAAGAAAATCGGAGATCTTTTCTTCAGCTTCATCACATTCAATCTTAAGAGTGATTCCTTCATCTATCAGGGAGGATGTTAGTTCACATAAAGACTCTGCTTCTAAAATCTTTAGACAAAATCCATTTAATTGTTGAGACAGCAATTTGTTTGTCTCCAAAGCTTCATTTTTAAATTGATCCAGAGTGGGATAATTCTTGAATTTGTCTAATTTAGATTGAAACATTTTTTCTTGTTCAATCTTGAGAGTTTTCTCATTTTGCAGAAGGGTTTGTAACTTTGCAATCTCCTGATTAAGCTGCTATTGTTTTTCAAGGGTTTGCTGATCAATCTTTCCTTTTTCAATAGCCAATTGTTCTTCTAATTTCTTAGTTCTGAGTTCTGCATCATGTAATCGCTTCTCCAACTGAATAATCTTTTGTTGATTTCCTGCAACCTGTTCTTCAAAAATAGAAATTTGCACATCCTTTTCTTTTACCAGTTGTGTAACTTCGGAAGCTTTATCTATAGTGGTAGCACTATAGGAACCTGCATACTGAGACAATTTGGTGATATCCTCAGATGGATCCACCTCAGCATTTTTATAAACAATATTTAGAAATCCCCCCTGTGATGCCAAAAGTGCATCTTGATCCGTTCTCCTCCTTTTCCTCTATTTTCTCACCACAGCCCTATGTTTGGGACTGTAGAATATATCTAAAGAAGGGATTTCTTCTATATTTATCATAATTTCTCATGTGGGGTTTTCAAGAATGATTTCTACATCCTGATCTTTGGGATTATCAACTTGAGGAGTGTTTTTCTATCCTATCTGCTGGTAAAATTGTTGATATTGGCTCAGCAAATGAGGAGAAACAACCAGTTCAGTATCTACTTGTCCTCCAAGTTGAGAACCTGCATTATTGTTTATATCATTCTTGGGTGCCTATTCAGTGTTTTTACTTTTTGTGCTTCCTTTCTCAATATGTACATGAGCATCAGTACCCGTGCTCTCTTTTTCTGTTTGAACTAAAGACTTCTATGTATCTTTTTGAGCAGTTGTTCCTGTCTTGGCAGTGTCAGATTTGCTGCTGTCATCCTTTTTCCCCAGAACAGGATCAGCTCCTATTACTTCTTTACTAGAAGTACTTCCTGCTTCTTTCTGTTGTGATGATTTCTCCTGTGTGGGAGCTCTCAACTGATCAAGAGGCACTTTAAGTAACCTCTGACTTCTAAACAAACAAACAAAAAATTCATGTCCTCGGCCTGTAGCTTGGCCTTGGCTAAATCAAAAACTTGGGATATATCATCCACGGAAACAAATAAATCATCAAAAATGTCTGGTTCATGTTCGAACCGAGCAATCGAAACAGAGGTAGTAAATCATGTGCCACTTGCCTTGGGTCATACTGCCTTCCAGTAATTGTTGAAAGTTTAAGATAAAAAATCTTACCAACTTCTTTCTCAGCATGAGCAAAACTATTAAGAGTATAGTCACCACACTTAAAAGGGAAGGTAGGCCACATAAGATTTTTATTGATTTATAAAATTCTAGACATTCCTTCTACTGTCAGTTGATAAGAAATCTCCTGAGCTAACAGCTTATCTGGAACGTATAGGGGAAGGATATGTGGCTCAAAAATACTCCCAAAAATCCTGATATAAGTGAATTTTTCTTCTCCAAACCAATCTCCGATATAGGACAAATCAATCTTGACTTTATTGCAAAGTCTAGGAGGAAAACGACCAAAAATGATTTGGTAAATTGGAATGAGAAAACCATGGTAGACTTTGTAAATATGATGTTTGAAATGTCCCTTCCATAAGAATTTGTGGTATATATGAATAGGAACAGGTTCTTTTGGAGTCCACTTCCAACCTAACATGGGGAATTTAGAATTAAAACAGAGGGCGTCTAAGATATAAGCACAAAAATGGAAAGGGGTGGAATTTCCTGAATTCTTGTCTCTTCTGTACTCAAGAATTTGATTGGCTATCTTATCAGACAAAATGATAGCCCAATCCATAATTTCAGAACTAACAGCAAAATGAATTAATGGGACCATTTGAATAGAAAACCTAACAGAGTTATCGTTTCCGAACAACCTACACATCATCGTTGTGGCATAACAATATGGAGGCAAGAGAGACTCTATAGAGTACATACTTGATGCCTCATGCTTATGCTTCTTAGGGTTATTCCTCCATTCTTTGATTGGCTCTGCCTGGTTTGGATGTTCTGCAGCGTATTCCTTAAGGAAGTCTTTGTTGTAAATCTTTTGTAGGTTGGGGAGGTGGTACATTGCTTTAATATCTTCTGCCCTGAATGACTCGAACATTGATCCAGAAGCAGAAACAAAATTCTTGTTTTGAACGGTCACATTTTCAATGACCCATCTGATAACATCATAGTAGGGAAAAATGTTTGCTCGGGCAGAAATTCGGTGTAAAAATGAATTTTCCAATGCACTGAGATGAGATTCAGAGTCTGAGTCTGAATCAACTTCATCGAGAACAATTGCCTTGGGCACAAAAAACCTAGGTTTCTCTTTTTCAATCAAATTGTATACACCCTCCCATGTCATTTTCCCCAGTCCTTGACAAGAGGTATATGTGACTAGCTTGAGCCTCGCAGGTTTCTCCTTGGGCGGCATGGTTAATACAGGGGCTTTTGCAACAAAAGAAGCTTTAGATTTTCTACTTCTCTTTGACATTTCAGTGTCGTGCAAATTATCTCTAGTTCTGCAAATGAAAGGATTTGAATTTTTGTTCTGCAATTCAAATGAATGCCTTCAGCCAAAATAAAACACAATAATGAGAACAGCTATCCAAAGATCTGTTTATTTAATTACCATCTAATCTCCCCGTATTTACAACATAAATGCCCTCCAAGGGGTCACATTCACGTATTGAAAACAAAATAACCCATGATATTTTGTCTGATTTTCAATTAATGGTAACGTACAATCGGAGATCGACGCATCCTTGGAATAAATGTTAAAATTCACTTTTGATTCTTTGCGATGCGATGAATAAATATAAATGAAAAGTAAAAATTGCATCGCAAGTCTTCAATGGTGCACAAAATAATACAACATAATTCATGTCGATTTTCCAATTGGGAGAATTGCATCGCAATTCGTTTGAAAGGAAATGCAACAACGCTTTCTACCAAATCCCGATCGCATCGGAGATTTAAAATGAAATGGACTGTTTAATACTATCTCCAAAAATGCGATTGCGATTAAGCACAATCACATCGGAATTTACAACGAAAGGAATGCAATATTTAACTTTATTCCAAAACGCGATTGCGATAAATCGCATTGCATCGGTCATAGATAGAAAAATGCAATACTTAACACTAATCCGAAATGCGATTGCGACTGAGAACAATCGCATCGGAAATTTTCAAAGCAAAAACAACTCTTTAAAAGAACTTCTCCAAATTTCCAATTGTGATTATTGTTCATCTTAACATATTATTAAGTATAAAGTCTTTCTAATATGTTCAAATATGTTAAAAGGTCTTCTAACTCATTGGATCGGAAAGTTTTTTAAAGTTTGTACACTTTGTGAATAAAAATGTGATATGCATCCTTTTATCCATGAATCTTTTATTTCTATTTAGGGAAAAAGATATATAAAAAGGGGACCTATTTTTAAATGGGATTTATTCTAAAATTTAAAAATGGGGAGGGTTGTTGTACAGTACAACAATTGGCGATTCACTGGAAGAAACAGTTATCTTTGAAAAAATGAAATGAATACTATATTTGTAGTAAGTAAAAATTTGTAAAGATAATGAAAATTTTTCTTAAGATAATTCAAATAAAATCTAACTGTGAAAAAAGAATAAAAATCACTTATAATTTCTTTCTAATTCTTCAAGGATAAAAACATTTTTGGGTTATCTCAAGCTTTGATTAGTTGATAATAATAAAGTAAGTGGATTTTCTCAAGTTTAGCTTATATAATATACTCCATTATCATAGGTATTGCCTTTGCTGCCAGCAAATGTTCATAGTCTCGACAAGGTTACATTTTAACCATGAACCATTCATTGTCCCATCCAATTAAGATTATGACTCGTTAAAAATAAATTCATAAGACATATTTTCTCATATTTTTTGTCTTTTTATTTATTTTTCTTAATTTAAGAGCCATTGTCCTGGTTTGGTAGCCAATTAGTAACAATGTCATTCACTAGTTGTAATTAAATTGAACAAGCTAGCTCGTGATGAGACCCCTTGTCTTAATTTATAAGCCATTACCCTGTTTTGGTATGCAGTATTGGTAATGTCAGTTTTATTACTTCCTATGATCATGGTAAGCAAGCTCGTGATGAGACCTCTTATCTCCTAAATTTGGTCATATAATTTCTTTAGAATTACATTCTAAAAAATCACAATCGAAATAGATGGGGTGAAATAGTTGTATCCTTAAGAATAAATGGATGACAATTCTCAGAGTTTTTTGTTTTCCAAAGCTTGAAAAAGTCTTTACTTTTTAAAGATAACCTTTCTCTGCTTAATAAACTTATAATGATTTACATTTTCCTCAAATTTTCATAAGATCATGCAAATGTTTTAAACAAATTTTCAAAGTTTAACATTTTATTTTAAACTATCTAAAATTGTAATCAATTCCCTAAAAATTCTTATTTACTTAAAATAAGTATTTATAACATTCTTTTCAAGACAACTTTCTAATAGCAAAAAGTCAATCAAAGACTTTTAACAACCTTTATTTACAAAAATAAATAAAAATTTGCATAAAGGAATATGTACAAGTAAGAAGGAGTTACCTCCTTATGAAAAGAATTTCTTTAAGACAAGCCCATTTACAGGAAGAGATTCTCTCTTTCTTGTTAAATCTTGAAATATGAATGTATATGAGCCTATCTTTTCAGCAATCTGAAATGGTCCAAGCCACATCTTCTGAAATTTGGTATGCTTACCTTTTTCTTCATTTGATTTATCCCATTTCAGAACAAAATCACCAATTGACAAATTTTTTGAGCCGGTGGAATTTGAATCAAAAAAAGATTTAACAAGTTGTTGATGTTTTTCATGAACAATTCTTGCTTTCTCTGTATCCTCTTCTAATTTTAGGATTTGATCAAATCTCAATTGAATGGATGAGGAAGGATTTTCTTTAATGAATTGCACCAGGGCTAATGATGGAAGAGCTAGATTTGATGGTATTACAACTTCTTTACCATAAACTAAATTGAAAGGTGAAGTTCCAATAGAAGCTTTAAGAGTAATACGATCAGCCCATAATGCAAAGATTAAAGACTTGTGCCAATTCTTCTAATTTTGATCAATAGTCCTTTTAATTATTTTGATGAGATTTTTGTTAGTGGATTCAACTAAACCATTACCTTGTGGATAATAGTTTGTTGCATATTTCAATTTAAACCCTCTCTTAATTGCAAATTCCACTATGCTATTACCATAAAAATAAGATGCATTATCAAAGACCAAAGCGTTAGGTACACCAAACCTGGTAATGATGAATTGACCGATAAAATCAATAATTGCATCAGAATTGGCTACCTTTAGAGGAATTGCTTCTACCCACTTTGTGAAGTAATATGTTGTTGTGAGGATGTACTTATGCTGCTTGGAAGAATGAGGTATTATCTCACCAATAATATCAAGCCCCCATTGCTCAAATGGTTGTTCAATGTTTACTAGCTATAGAGGAAAATTTGGCTTCCTCTGTCTTCCACTAGCAGTTTGGAAAATCTTGCACTTCCTCACATAATCATGAGTATCTTTAAAAAGGGTAGGCTAATAATATCCAGCATGGATGATTTTGTGAGCTGTGGTATCACCTCCAAAATGCCCGCCTGCTGGTCCATCGTGTAATTCCTGCAAAACCTTCTATGCTTCAGTCTTTTCAAGACATCTTAGTAAGATTGAATCACAATTTTTTCTGAATAACACATCATCAATGATTTCATATTTAGTAGCCTTCAATCTTAAAGCACGTTTATTCTTATAGCTGATATTAGAAGGAGCATACCCATTTTTCAAGTAAAAGATCAGATGAGCATACTGCGATTCAGAATCGGTAACACTTATCTGACTTACTTGAACAACATTTTCTGGATCTTGATTTTTTGGTATGTTATGAGCTCCCGCTAATAATCTGCAAAAACCTTGTCCTCTAACAATCTTTGCTGGTTTAATATCAATATCATATTCTTGCAAGGCTGTCACCCAATTAGCCCTTTTTTCTCCTACTTCTCTTTGAATTAGTAATTGTCTTACTACAGAAAATGGGGCAATAACCTTTGTGTGTGTTTTTAAGAGAAAAGGCCTAAAATGTTTAATTGACTTAAATACAGCGAAGGCTTGTTTTTCAACATCGGAGTAATTCAACTCAACTCCTTGCAGATTTGAGCTAAAGAAGGAAATCGGTGCTTCAACTTGTTGATCATTGAGCTGTGTTAAAACATCAACATAGGATGTTTCGGTTGCCAAAGTATACAGAATAAAATCATTGGAAAAATTGGGAGTGTTTAATGCAGGTGCATCAATAATTTCATTTTTGATTGCCTCAAAGGCTTATTTTTCTTTATATCCCCATTTGAACACTGAATTTTTCCTAATCATATTCTGCATGGGTAAAACAATTTGAGAAAAATTTGGAATGAATCTTTTTACAAAATTAATTTGACCTAAAAATGATTGCATGGACTTTTTATTATGAGGCAAAGAAATATCAGAAATTTATTTAACTCTTTCAGGATCGATGTATATACCATCTTTCGACACAATAAACCCTAAGATTTTTCCTTGATCAAGAGCAAAGAAAGATTTCTTTGGGTTTAAGGAAATACCAAATCTTCTACATCTTTCAAATATTTGTTTCAAATCATGTAAATGATTGGATCTCCTTTTTGAATAGACTGTTATGTCATCAAGATAAATAACAATTGATCTATTAATCAGACCCTTAAATGCTATGTCCATGGCTCTCTGGAAAGTAGCTCCTGCATTCACTAAACCAAAAGGCATTTTCTGATAAGCATAAGTTCCCCATTTGGTTCTGAAAGTGGTTTTCAGCCTATCATCTGGATGTACTAAATTTTGATTATACCCTGAAAAACCATCAAGGAAGGACATTAGTTCAGAACCAGCTAATTTTTGGAGAATTTTCTCCATAGTTGGCAATGGGAAGTTGTCTTTTTGACATGCCTTGTTTAAATTCCTGAAATCAATACAGATTATAATATCGCCATTTTTCTTCCAGACAGGTACCATATTGGAAACCCAATTGGAATGCCTTACAAGAAAAATGATTTTGGCTTTCAAAAGTCTGTTGAGTTCTGTTTTGATTTGATCTTCAAGATTGGTATGAATCTTTCTTAACTTCTGTTGCACAGGCTTAACATCAGATAGCATTGGAATTGTGTGTTGAATTACAGAAGTATCATAAGTCTTTAAATCCTCGTAACTCCAAGCGAAGACATTTTTATATTAACTCAGAAGTTTAATGAAAGCAAATCGTTCTTCTGGAGTTAAATTGAGACCTAGATTAACATTCTGAGGTTTAGAATCAGAGCCAAGATTGACTAATTCAAACTTCAAAGCTGAACTTTGAATTTTAGCATTAGTAGCTTTCTTGAATCTGTCTTTAATATCATAAATATCCTCAAGTTCAACAACAGATTTGGGAATCGGATTTTCATTATTTCTTGACGTAATTTGCAGATCGCGATCATCTTCATCAATAATTTGTTCATCATATGATTTCTCAGAAGTTAAGAAATTCAAAATATCTTGATCATGGTAGAATACTCTCCAGTTAGTAATATTGTTTGTGACAGATGGGCGAAAAATAAAATCTACTGAAAATCTATCAGGACTGCAATCTTCAGCAGGAAGGAGTTTGGACGCAACATTAGCTAACAAGTCAGCTGATGTGTTTTGATTTCTAGGAATGGAAGAGATTTTAAAGGCTATAAACTGAGTGGTAAGGTCTTGTACTAGGGTTTGATAGTGTTTAAGATGCCCTGAAAGACAATGGATGGTATTCCTTACTTATCTTATGACAATTTCAGAGTCTCCATATACTTTCAAGTATTTTACATTTAACCCTATGGCCTTATAAAGCCCTTGAATCAAAGCTTCATATTCAGCAGTATCATTAGTACACTCAAATTCTAATCTACATGATAGCATAGTCTTCTCTCCATTTGGATCAATTAGGATGCATCCTGCTCCTGCCCCATCATTAGATTTCGATCCATAAAAATATAATGACCAAAATAAATTTTTATCTATAGGTTTATCTACAAATGAATCAGAAATATTAACAATTCTAGAAGAATCAGATTGCGAAAAATTCTCAATTTGATAAACAAAAGTATTTCCAGAAAAAAGTGATTATGGTGCAGTAAAATTTCCAAGAAATGACTCAGCAGAGTAACCCCCAAGAATATTATTGTTGAAAGCTACAGGTTCGTTAGGTTGTTCAAACTCAGTCACAGTGTGCATCATATGTTTCTGTCGCTCGATTTTGATTTGATTTGATTTTCCCTTGTAGGGAAGCCACATATGTGAATAATCAGTAGCGATTTAACCATTAAGTTTCGTAGACCAGTCCTTGCTTAAGACTAACACATATAATTCCGGAATATCTGCAATCAGAATATCGATTCTTTGGACAATCCTAGGGTTAGAAGCTAGTCTAATAGTAACTGAATTGATTTCTCCAATAACTTGAACCTTGGAGCGATCCAATTGTACAATGTGAACAGCAGAATTCTGAGGTTCGATATTCAACTTAGCACAAACTAAAGAAGGCATTATGTTAGAAGATGCTCCCAAATCAATCAAACAATTATGCAAATTCTTATTGTAGATTTCATAGGTTAGCAGAAATGGAGGTGTTTGTGAACCTGATCTTTCTCCAATAAAAATAGTGTCGGATGCATCTACTTTGTCTGGTGTCTTACTAGTCCCTTTAGCTGCTTTAGCTACTACACCACTTGGTAGAGGGGAAATAGGTGTAGCATTTAACTCTTTTAATAGCAGCTTTTTTTAATGTTTAAGTTTACTGTGCTCATGTAATGAGATGTTTGCTCTAGTATTTTTCATGTCCTCAATGATATTATAATCCATCGTATCTAATACTACCATAGTTTTGGATGATGATGTGGGAGGATTGGAAGATGATGGTTGATTCTGAGTGGGTAATGAAGAAGTATTTTTTGCAGGAGTTTTGTCTTTGGTACCTGGAGTTGTATTTTTCTTCTTCGGAATAGTTTGAACAGGTTCTGATGTAGATTTTCTCCTTGTACTTACAGGCATAGCTTCTTGTTCCATGTCACTATCTGAATTAGGGAGAATGAAATCCCACATTCCATTTAGTTCAACTACTTCTTCCCTTTCATCTTCTTTGTCTGATATTAGAGGATTCTTTTCTTCTTCATCATCTTCTGATTCTGCATTGGAAATTGCATTGGGAGGTTTTGATTCAGTTTGATTTCTCTTGAAATTCTTAAATGGTCTCTTTGTAGAAGTCTCTGCTACCTTCTTTTTGATCTCAACCATCTCATTAGACATGGTTTTAAGAACTTTCTGTAAACCTTCCATGTCATATGGATCTCTTGGTGTCTTTTTCTTGGAATCATCTTTAAAAGTGACTTTCTTTGATTTTCTTTCATCAATAGCATTTTTCTTATCTAGAGTAATCATTCATTTTTTAAATGAAATAACTTCTTTCATATTCTCAACTAAAGTCGGTTTTGCAGCTCTATCTACGAAAATTGCTATGTTTGAGGGCAAAGCATTAATGTACCATTCACTTCTAACTTGTTCACTAGGCTTAGATATTGCAGGGATCTTATTCAAGAGTTTATTGAATCGAGAATTAAAATCTTTAATGGGTTCTTTGGGCTGAGTCTTTAAATTGGAGAGATCGTTAATTAGGGTAGCAACTGATCTATCATCTCCATATTTAGTTAAAAATTTCTCTTCAAACATATCCTAATATATGATAGAATCAGAAGGTAAGGAAAAGTACTAGGATCCTGATGTTCCTTGCAAAGTATAGGGAAATAATCGAACTACAACATCTTCATGCACTACTTGATTTAAATTTATAGCAAGCATAAATTTATTGATATGTTCTTCCGCTTGTATACCAGTTTCTAGACTAAAATTTGGGAGACATTTTTCAGGATGATCAGGTAGATCATGCAAAGGTGCAGCCATATTCACAGCTCTTGGTCTGGTCCATGGTATTTGTGCTAGTTGTGCCATTCTTGTGATGATAGTAGATGAACTAGAAGGGATAACTGGTATATGAGTAGTAATTGTTGAAGTACCGGAAGAGACAATTAATGTTTGAGTAGATGTAGTTTGAGGAGATGAAGATTGAGTAGATGAAGTTTGAGTAGAGGAGGAAGATTGAGAAGATGTAGATGAGACTACTGTACTTTCCTGATTTGGAGCTTGGGAAACAGATGATTGAATATGCGATGAAGAACTAGTACTACTTTCTAGTTCTGATGGAGTTTTTCTTTTTTTGACTCTACTAGGTATAGGAAATTATTTTGGGGAAATTCCAAGTTTTTCACTCTGTGACCTAGTAAGAGGTCTGGAAGAAACAAACTGCGAAGTGACACTACCTTCAGATAATTCCGAAACTTCTAATGATAATGAGAATCCTTGAAGTTTATGGGTCAAGGCCTCAACTTTAGGGGACTCAGGAGTTGGATTATCTGATTGATCTGAAACTTTGGTAGTGGGTGTTTGAATAATTTTCTCAATTTCTTCTCTTGTGATTTGAGATGTGGAAGAAATTGAAGGTGTTGAGGGTGATGTTCTCTTAGAATGGCTTTCGGATTTAGATTTATCTACCATTAATAGCTTATGGCCCTCCTTCTAGTGCCAAAAATGTTGAAGCCTCGAAAATCGCTACTTCAAACATCGGGGGATAACCACCCGGTCGGGACCTTAAAATAACTCCTTTTCCATTTGGGATGGTGGCTCCGACTGGATTTATAGGACTAGTTTCCTACTAATTTGAATGAGTCGGTAATGGAATGGTTGGATGAAGGGAAAATGGGACTAAATGACTGAAATGAAAATACTAACTAATCTAATTTAAATACTGATAAAGAAATTTTAAAACTAACCTGGGCATCATATGTGAATACAACTTTATATTGTTTCAATTGAACCATAACCATAAAAATGTATTACAGCTTAATTGAAATGTGCAACAACAAATAAATATAACTCTGTTTAAGAAATTAAACAGAGTTATATTAACATATTGTATTCATCATTGTATATAGTTTGCATATACTATAAAAGATAAATATTTCCAATATACTCAGAAATGATATATACATAAAGAAATATTGTGAAACGAAGTACATATAAATGATAGCAATTTAAAAGAGAATATCATATAACAAAATAAACTAACAGTGAATAGATAGAAATACCATATCCATCTTGACACTTTCAAATGCAATCTGATATTCTAATCCAGCAATTCCAATGTAAAATCAACTCCAAGGTACAGAAATGAAATTCTTAAAGATAATTCCACACAGAATCACCAGATGTGATCCTTTATAAAAGAATATAGGAGTAAATGGAGTACAGAAATGTACTCCCCAAGTCAAAAATATTACAAATTAAGGACCCCTTTCTAAATGCATGAAAGGGGTCTAAATAGGTGCCTAACAAAAAATAACTAAAACTATTCCTACAATCTATCTAAAATTTAAAAAAAAAAAAAAATATATATATATATATATATATATATATATATATATATATATATATATATATATATATATATATATATATATATATATATCTAAAACTGAAATGCGAGCTGATGGAAACCCACTGTACATCACGTTTAGTGGAAAATAGGAGGGAAAATTTTGAGCATCTCCTTTACTTCTTCGGGATGACTAAGCTTCGAATGAAACCACCCTGTATATGTGGCATCTGAGAACTCGGGAAGGATGCAATCAATAGCATTTGAGAGAAATTTAATTGCAGTTTGTTGACTATATGGTTTGATGAGATAAGACCACATTGAATCCCACGATATTCCTTGTAACTGGCCAATTTTCTAAGTTTTATTACTGATCTCTTGTTTCCATCTAAGATCAGTCTCTTTTAATTTGGGCAACTGGCCAGGACTACAATCTGTAATTAAATTGATTGCATATAAATTATCATTTACCATTTGTGTCACATTGTTCATTATCCCCTTAGCTCTGGACATGGCCCTCTCTGCTCTGATCAAGTGATGTTCCCATTCTGAAAAGACAATTTCTTTATGCCTCTCCATAATTTTGGGAAGATCTGCTCTTTTCCTTAACTCTAAATCCTGCCATAAAAGAAAATCAAAGATCTTTTCTTCAGCTTCATAAAATTCAAACCTAAGAGTAATTCCTTCATCTATCAGGGAAGATGTTAGCTCACAGTGAGACTCTGCTTCTGCAATATTTAGACAAAATTCATTTAATTGTTGGGACAGCAATTTGTTTGTCTCCAAAGCTTCATTTTTAAATTGATCCAGAGTAGGATAATTCTTGAATTTGTCTAACTTAGATTGAAACATTTTTTCTTGTTCAATCTTGAGAGTCTCATTTTGCAGTATGTATTTGAAGCTTTGAAATCTCCCATTGTTGTCATTTTTCAAGGGTCTGTCAGACTGACCTTCCTTTCTAATACTGTCAATTGTTCTTCTTAATTTAAGCTAGTTCTAAGTTCCGCATCCTGTAATCGTTGCTCCAACCGAATAATCTTTCGTTGATTTTCTTCGCAACTTATTCTTCAAAATAGCAATTTTCACATCCTTTTGTTTTACCAAATGTGTAACTTCGGAAGCTTTATCTATAGTGGCAGCAATGTAGGCACCGCATACCGAGGACAATTTGGGGAGATTCCTCAGACAGATCCAGTGTAACTTGAATACTTTTTATAAACAATATTTAGAAATTCCCTCTATGATGCCAAAAGTGCATCTTGATCCGTTCTCCTCCTTTTCCTTTGTTTTCTCACCACAGCCCTATGTTTGGGACTGTAGAATATATCTAAAGAAGGGATTTCTTCTATCTTTAGCATAATTTCTCCTGTGGGGTTTTTAGGAATGATTTCTACATCCTGATCTTTGGGATTATCAATTAGAGGAGTGTTTTGCTGACCTATCTGCTGGGAAAATTGTTGATATTGGCTCAGCAAATAAGGAGAAACAACCAATTAAGTATCTACTTTTCCTCCAAGTTGAGAACCTGCATCATTGTTTATATCATTCTTGGGTTCCTGTTCAGTGCTTTTACTTTATGTGCTTCCTTTCTCGATATGTACATGGGCATCAGTACCCATGATCTCTTTTTATGTTTGAACTAAAGACTTCTGTGTATCTTTTTGAGCAACTGTTTCTGTCTTGGCAGTGTCATATTTGCTGCTGTCATCCCTTTTCCCCAGAACAAGATTAGCTCCTGTTACTTCCTTAACAGAAGTACTTCCTGCTTCTTTCTGTTGTGATGCTTTCTCCTATATGGGAGCTCTCAACTGATCAAGAGGCACTTTAAGTAATCTCTGACTCCTAAAAAACAAAAACAATTTCATGTCTTCGGCTTGCAACTTGGACTTGGCTAAATCAAAAACTTGGGATTTATCATCCACGGAAACAAATAAATCATCAAAAATGTCTGGTTCATGTTCGAACCGAGCAATCGAAACAGAGGTAGTAAAATCGTACACCACTTGCCTTGGGTCGTATTGCCTTCCAGGAATTTTTGAAAGCCTAAGATTAGAAATCTTACCAACTTCTTTCTCAGCATGAGCAAAACTATTAAGAGTATAGTCACCACACTTAAAAGGGAAGGTAGGCCACATAAGCTTTTTATTGATTTTCAAAATTCTAGACATTCCTTCTACTGTCAGTTGATAAGAAATCTCCTGAGCTAACAGCTTATCTGGAACATATAGGGGAAATATATGTGGTTCAACAATACTCCCAAAAATTCTGATATAAGTGAATTTTTCTTCCCCAAACCAATCTCCGATAGAGGACAAATCAATCTTGGCTTTATTGGAAAGTCTAGGAGGGAAATGGCCAAAAATGGTTTGGTAAATTTGAATGATAAAACCATGGCAGACTCTGTAAACATGATGTTTGCAATGTTTCTTCCATAATAATTTGTGATACACATGAATAGGGACAGGTTCTTTTGGAGTCCATTTCCAACCTAGCATGGGGAATTCAGAATTAAAAAAGAGGGCGTCTAAGATATAAGCACAAAAATGGAAAGGGGTGGAATTTCATAAATTATTGTCTCTTGTGTACTCAAGAATTCGATTGGCTATCTTATCAGACAAAATGACAACCCAATCCATAATTTTAGAACTAACAGCAGAATGAATTAACGGGACCATTTGAATAGAAAACCTAGCAGAGTTATCATTTTCGAACAACCTACACATCATCACTGTGGCATAACAATATGGAGGTGAGAGAGACTCCACAAAGTACATACCTGATGCCTCCTACTTATGCTTCTCAAGGTTATTCCTCCATTATTTGATTGACTCTGCCTAGTTTGGATGTTCTGCAGCATATTCCTTAAGGAAGTCTTTGTTGTAAATATTTTGCAGGTTGGGAAGGTGGTACATTGATTTAATATCTTCTGCCCTGAATGATCCAAACACTAATCCAGAAGAAAAAAAAAAATTCCTGTTTTGAACGGTCACATTGTCAATGACCCATCTGATAACATCATAGTAGGGAAAAATGTTTTCCCGGGCAGCAAATCGATGTAAAAATGAATTTTCCAATGCACTGAGATGATTCTCAGAGTCAGAGTCTGAATCTTCTTCACCGGGAACAGTTGCCTTAGGCACAATAACCCTAGGTTTCTCTTTTTCAATTAAACTGTACACATTCTCCCATGTCATCTTCCCCAGTCCTTGACAAGAGGTGTCTGTGACTAGATTAAGCCTCGTCGGTTTCTCCTTGGGCGGCATGGTTAATACAGAGGCTTTTGCAACAAAAGAAGCTTTAGATTTTCTGCTTCTCTTTGACATTTCAGTGTCAGAAAAATTCTCTCTGGTTCTGCAAATGAAAGGATTCGAATTTTTGTTCTGAAATTCAAATGCATTCCTTCAACCAAAATAAAACACAATAATGAGAAACAGCTATCCAAAGATATGTTTATTTAATTACCATCTAATCTTCCCGTATTTACAACATAAATGTCCTCCAAGGGGTCACATTCACGCATTGAAAACAAAATAACCCATGATATTTTTTCTGATTTTCAATTAATGTTAACGTACAATTGGAGATCGGTCCATCCTTGGAATAAATGTTAAAATTCACTTTTGATTCTTTGCGATGCGACGAATAAATATAAATGAAAAGTAACAATCACATCACAAGTGTTCAATGGTGCGCAACATAATTCATTACCAATTTTCCGATTGTGACAATCGCATCACAATTTGTTTGAAAGGAAATGCGACAACGCTTTCTACCCAATCTCGATCGCATCGGAGATTTAAAATGAAATGGACCATTTAATACTATCTCCGAAAATGCAATTGCGATTGAGCACAATCACATTAGAATTTACAATGAAATGAATGCAATGTTTAACTTTCTTCCGAAATGCGATTGCGATAAATCGCATCGCATCGGCCATATATAGAAAAATTCAATACTTAACACTAATCCGAAATGCGATTGCGATTGAGCGCAATCGCATCGGAACTTTTCAAAGAAAAAACAACTCTTTAAAAGAACTTTTTTGAATTTTCGATTGCGATTACTGTTCATCTTAACATATTATTAATTATAAAGTTTTTCTAATATTTTTGAATATGTTAAAAGGTCTTCTAACTCATCGGATCAGAAATTTTTTTAAAGTTTGTACACTTTGTGAATAAAAATGTGATATGCATCATTTTATACAACGATCTTTTATTTCTATTTAGGGAAAAAAATATATAAAAGGAGACCTATTTTTAAATGGGATTTATTCTAAAATTTAAAAAATGGGGAGGGTTGTTGTACAAAGAGCACGTATTCCTACAAAGTAATTGAATCAAGTAGACTCTAAATATGCTATTATCACATGCTTATATCCATGATGCCATGCTTTTACAACAAAAACCTTCTAGAGTAAACAACAATGCATGTTATTCTAAAGCAAAGACCAACTTCCTAAAGAACCTGACAGGGAGGATGTCTTCTTCAATAGTAAATATCCTTAACATCTTCTTTCTTCGACTTCTTCACAGGTTCTCCCATCTCCTTAGCTGTGTGAGCTTCGCTTCTTTCCTTTCTTTTGTTGTTCTGCTTGTTTGGACAACCCCTCTTAAAGTGTCCATATTCATTGCACCCAAAGCATTGAACCTTGGACATATCTAGCTTCTTTTTGGACTTTCCAAATTTTCCCTTCTTCAACTTCTTGGTCCTCACAATAAAGGCTGGACACTGTTCATTTGATTTGATATCATCCTTTGCCTTTATTCTAGTTTCTTCCAAGATGCATTGAGCCCACAACTCATCAAAAGGAGTTGAATCTTTCTTAGAGTAGAAGCTCGTTGCAAAACTGCCCCATTCTGGTGGCAGAGCATTTAGTACACATATGGTCATTTTCAAATTAGAAATTGTCTCCTCAAGCCCTTGTAACCGATCCCCTATTTGAGAAATCTTAATAAGCAAGGAAGCCATGTCCTCATCCTTCGACTTCTTCATTTTATATAGTTTATTTCTCAAAGACATTTGTTGTCCTGATGTACTTATAGAGTACAAATTTACTAGCTTGTCATATATAGCCTGACAAGTCTTCAAGTTAGCAACAAATGGAACAAGATGATCCTTAACAGATTCCACAATGATCCTTTGTGCCCTTACTTCCCCTTTCTTGTATTTCGTTAGTTCTTGAGACTTGTCGTTGCTAGGTTCAGTAATTTCACCGAGGACATATTCCAATACTTCATGTTTTGTAAGTGTCAGGTCAATCCTTTTCTTCAATGCTAGAAATTTGTTGAGCCAACGAGCTTATTGTTTTCCTTGCAAAAAGAACCCATATGACATGTAGAATCAGACATAGAATAGCAATATGATACGTAATTGTCAATCAAGAGTCTTTCCATTTCTGATGATGTCTCCAAGTATCTCGAGGATTTCAAGATCTTTAATGACACTATGATGATGTCCCAAAAAGGTGCCTTCTAGGATACCTTCAGCAATGGCTTTCAAGAGTGATGAATAATGTCAAGATCCTTTGATGCTTCCTTCAAAGATGTATTTCAATGAGCCTTTGAATACAGCTCCTCCTAGGAGAGATCAAAAACCTTCTTATAGTCTTCCTCTTCAGGCTTTCCTTTGATAAGGGCTTGATGTAGTCTTTTGCAAGTGATTTCCCTTTGAAAACCTTTATTGTGTCCACAAGATGATCCTTCTAGCTACTTTCTTGTTCACCTTAGCTCTAATTCCATGTTGGCAAATGCAATATGACAACTATCAATTCATATTTTCCTTTTTCCTTAATACTTGCTTGTGAACTTTAATCATATTCTTTTATTTCTTTATTAGATATTTTCATCAAACAAATATCATGATCAAAATAGTAAAGGAAATTGACACAGATATTAGGCTCTAAGCCAGGGAAAAACCCTTCTTATAGAATTTGCTTCAAATGAGAAAACAAAGACCCAAACCCTAGACCAGTTCCTCCTCCAAGTACCAAGTCAACCCTTCAAGAAATATTTTCAAGTAGATCATATCAACAAAGTTTGAACTTCCGAGTATTGTGCATGCCAAACAGAGATCATATGCCAAAGTTACGTCCATGGGAAGTTGATGTACCAATTTACCCAAACAAGGCCCATAGTTTTGGTGCTTCATCTCCTAGGGTTAGGCTTTTGGATGTTTAGGGTTTTCCATTGTTTCTCAAAAATAAATAGACCTTCAAGCCTCATTGTAACATAGTTCAGAGGCCTGTAGCTGCCACATCTCTTCTCAGAGATAAGCTACCAATGCCCTAGCTATTTTATTTCCATTATGTATGTAAGATTATTTCAATTATGTGATATTAATGAAATAAAGTCTTATTTCCGCTGCATCTCTGCATTTATGTGTATTCATGTATTTTATTTTGTTCCTGCATAAGTCTGAATTAGTGGTATCAAAGTGGTCTGATCTTTCTCGATCCTTCTTTACATGTCTGACGAGGTCGGGGTATAAGGAGTTAGGGCTTGATTTGGTTGAACCTTTTCAATATCAGCCTCGCAAACCTCGACGATTTCCCATGGGGGACAAAAATAAATATGAGGGAGCAGGAGATCATATCAAAATATTGCTCGAGGAGGCCCTTGAGAAACAAAGGAACGCGATGATGGAAAAATTTGCCCAAATTCTTCAATGACTTCTCACTAGCGACGCATCTTCATCTAGCATCCACTCTAGAGGCGTAACTCCTTTTAAGGTACAAGTGAACTTTTACATTCCCATATTTGAGGGCCAAATATATGCAGATGTCGTAGATAGACGGTTGAATCTATTAGAAGGGTATTTCTCGGTTCATGAATTTTCCAATAGGGAAAATATTACATTTTCACTCCTCAAAGCCGCCCTCCCTGTCAAGGACTCGTTGAAAACCTACTGTGAGCAACAGGACAGGAGGAAACCCTCTTTGTTTTCGGTCGCACCCACTTGGAATTATTTCCGAGATGCCATCAAGGAACAATATTATCCCGTGTGGAGCTATGAGGACAAGTACATACAATGGACAACACCGTGACAAAGGGATCAAGATGTGCATGAGCTGATGAATCTATTCCATACCTTGCACACAAAATTGGGTATTAAAGATTCAAGGAAAAAATTGGTGCTAAAGTACCATAGTTGTCTACACATACACATTCAGGAGGAAATGGAGTTCCTCGACATCTCCTCGCTTAGCGCAACATATTGATATGCTTCCAATATTGAACAGAAGTTCAAACAAAAGAAGTGAGACTTTGGATTTGCAAATCAGAAGTAAGGGCAAGGTTCCCCCAAACTGTTGAATAAAGGACAAACCCAAGGCAGGATGGCCCACGATAACCCACCAAATCTGCAAGAAAATCACAACACTGTGAAGCCGAATAAGGACATGGGAAAGTGGTGTGAGTTTCATAAGAGCTCCAATCACAACACAAGTGAGTTTCGGGCCAAGCAGTCACTAGTGGCCGAGCTGAAGGCTTATGAATTAGATGGATACTCTGACTCTGAATCAGAACCCGACAAGGGGAATGATAAAGGGAAGCAGATTGTCGATGTTGATCCCAATGCCACTGTTTCCACCATGAAGATCCAGAAGGAGGAACCGAAAGATCTAGAGGAGGGGGAGCGCCTCTTCCATTCCCAGATGTGGGTAAAGGGTTCCTCGTTGCAGTTCATTTTTTACAGAGGGCACCAAAAGAACCTCATTTCAACAGAGGTTGTGAAGCATTTTGGCTTTCCAACCACAACACACCCACATCCATACACCATCGTATGGCTTCATCAAGGACGAGATCTTCACATTAGCCAACAATTCTACCTTCCCTACAACATCAAGCTCTTCGCGGATGAGGTATTATGTGAAATTTATCCTCTTGATGTTTTTATGTGTTATTAGTCCAACCATACTTGTGGAAGCGACATGTTGTGTATGAGTCTTGGTCTCATGTTGTTATTGTTAATTTGGGAAATAATTTGTACATGATACAAGAGGTAGCACCACCTGCCACCATCTCTTTGGTTACTGCAAAACAATGCAGTAAGCTCATTTCCAAAACTGGGAAATTTGTTTTCCTAATAATCTGCCCTCAGGGAAAGAACAATATTGTGGCCATGACCTCCAGATAGAGCTCCTCCACACAACAACAACAGATGGACAAGGTCATGGAGGAGTACAGGGACCTATTCACCTCACCCGCAGGGGTGCTTATGCACTTTCAAGTCAAGCACCCCATCAATCTGTCCCCAGGTGCTTCAATGCCCAATGGACCAATCTATCGGCGATATGTTCTAGAGAATGAAGACATCAAGAAGCCGATTCAGGAGTTATTGCAGAATGGCCACATCCAACCAAGTTCATCGCCCTGTGGGAGCCCGATCTTGTTGGTGTGAAAGAAGGATGGGACTTGGAGACTTTGTATTGACTATCAGGTGCTAAACAAGATCATTGTCCGGAATAGGTACCCGATCCCATGGATTCATGACCTTCTGGACCAACTCAAGGGGGGGAAATATTTCAGCAAGATCGACTTGAAGTCTGGGTATCATCGAGTACTAATCGAAACCTTTGATGTATGGAAGATAGCCTTCAAAGCCAAGGAGGGCCTTTTCGAATGGCTAGTCATGCCTTTTTGGTTGAAAAAAGTTCCCACAACCTTCATGAGGCTGATGAATGACATATTATGGCCATTCACTAACTCATTTGTAGTAGTATACTTGGATGACATCCTGATCTTCAACCAGAGTTTGAAAGAGCACCTCCGCCACATCCGACAGGTCCTCCAAACACTGCAACAACAAAAGTTGTGTGTGAATTTGGAGAAGTGCACTTTTGGCATGACCCAGGTTCATTATCTGGGATACATTATTAATGAGCAGGGGGTGCATGTGGATCCAGACAATATCCAAGTCATTTGATATTGGCTAGCCCTAACCACTCTAACAGAACTCCGCAACTTTTTGGGCCTTGCCAATTTCTACCACAGGTTCGTGTTGGGATTCTCTTATATCACTTGGCCCTTGAGCCAAGTTACCAAGGGAGGAGTGAAACAAAATTATTTTGGCCTAAATCTCAACAATAGGTGTTCATAGAGTTGAAACATCGCCTCTGCTCTGGCCCAGTGCTCACATTACCAGACTTGCAACAACCATTTCAGATTGAGACAGATGCCTCTGACTATGCTATTGGGGCAGTTCTTACTCAACAGGGCATCCAGTGGCATATCACAGTGAGACATTGTCTGACACAATCTGGAAGTATCCCACTTATGACAAAGAGATGTATTCCATTCTATAGGTTTGTCGACAATGGAAGCATTACACTTTGGGGAAGGAAACAATCATCCACACAGACCACTGACCCTTGTATTTCATAGAGACACAAGGGAAGTTGCAGAACGATCGCCATTAGAAGTGGTCCACATATCTGCAAAAGTTTCATTTGAGCATCAAGTACAATAAGGGAAGCACCAATAATTTTGCAAACTACATCAGTCGATCGCCGATCATGGCACTAACCACTGTGCTCAACTCTTGTGGGCACGAGACTTCTGATTGGCCACTTCTCTACAAGAGTGATCTAGAATTATGCCACACATACAAGACGCTCTTAGAGGGTATGAAAGTTCTAATTTTTCACCTCCATGATGCACTGCTATGTCACCTGGGACACCTTTGTGTTCCTTCAAGCGAGTGTGCCAAGATGATTTGGGAAGCACACTACAGTCGGATCATTGGGCATTTCGGGGTCGAGAAAATAGTGGCAGTACTGCAGAAGTATTTCTATTGGCCGAACCTTCGACATGATGTCGGGAAGTACATCGGGTCCCATTTCCAAACTGACCATTAATAAGCAAGGCCTCTATACTATGTTTCCTATCCCTAGTCAACCTTGGTAATCTATCTCCATGGATTACATGTCAGGCATTCTTTCTACTAAGCATGGCAATGACTGTGTTTTTTTGGTCGTCGACAGATTCTCGAAGATGGCCATTATGACAGACTGCAAGAAGAATATCACAACAAAAGCCACTGTTAAACTCTTCTTTGAACAAGTGTGGGTACACTTTGGGATCCCATAGTCTATCATCTCAGATCAAGACAGTAGGTTCCTCACTACATTCTGTTCCAACCTCTGGTCGATGTTGGACACCAAGCTTAACAAGTCCACAACTTTCCATCCCCAAACTGATTGCCAGATAGAGGTCATCAATAGGATGATCGTACACATTATGCGCATATACAACTCAAAGCATGCATGAACTTGGGATGAGAGCCTCCCCTATTTAAAACACAGCTATAACCGATCTCTCCACAACTCAACTAGCCACATCCCCTTTCAGGTGGGCTTGGGATTCTAGCTACGATGTCCCATTGACGTAGCCATGCCATTTGCGACCACTCAGGCAGATTCAGCTCGTGTCCAATCTGAAGCTTACAAGGTGAACAACTTCATTGAGCGCATTCAGCACATTTTCCAACAGGTTCATGACATATTGGACAGAGCGAATATTAAGTACAAGTAGCGACATGATCAACATCGGGTGCTACACAACTTCTAGGTAGGCGACAAAGTGTGGCTACATTTGCAAAAGGAGTGCCTCATTGGACCCCACCGCAAGTTTCACCCGTTCCGATATGGGTCATACACCATCACCACGACTATAGGGGAAAATGCCTTCGAGCTCAGTATTCCACCATTCCTTGGTATCCATCCAGTGTTCAATGTGGACCGCCTTCGGCCCTACTTTCCACCTCTAACTAGACACATCGAACATGGCAGAACAACTGACACCAACATAGTTAAACCCAAATTGCATGGAACAATCCACCACTAAACAGGTCATAGATACACAGATCAATAACACACGACAACAAAAGGATCCAACTATATCGAGTTTTCAAAGCAGGCCAACTCCTTCACTAAGGAAATTGGCTCACCAAGGACTGAGTTCAACAGAAGTTCAAGAACTCAACGCAATGGGGACCATTTCTTCCTAAGGGGGGGGAGGGGGGGGATGATCCAGGTAGATACTGGTGGCCACCCACCTATTCCACTTGTACCCCTACCATTTTTTCTTTCATTTTTTTTAGTTTCCTTAATTGTAGCACAATTTACTATTTTTAGAAGTTTTTCGGGTCCTGAACTTCCAGAGTCGTTTTGAGGCCTAAACGACGTTTTTTGGGAAAACCAGGAACAAGATTGGTGTTTGATTGATTTTTAGTCCTCAGTTAGATATTTCTAATGAGGTATTGTGCACGTAAAATGGAGATCGTATGCCAAAGTTTTGTCCCTGGGAAGTTGATGTACCAATTTATCCAAACGGGGCCCATAGCTTTACGGGGCCCATAGCTTTAGCGCTTCATCACCTAGGGTTAGGTTTTTGGATGTTTAGGGTTTTCCATTGTTTCTCAATAATAAATAGGCCTTCGAACCCCATTGTAACACAATTCAGAGGCCTGTATGTTGAGATTCAACAAGATGATGAGCTTAGTGAAAATCAGTCACCTTCACTAAGTGGGCCTGCAGGCTCACCTTCACTAAGTGGGCCCGTAGGCTATTTTTAGGTGTAAGTATATTTTTAGACTATGTCTATTTTTAGACATGGTGATCATATTTCAGAAGTTGCAGGATGCTATTTGTGGATGGTTGGTCAAGTTGGAAAAATACATGAAATTCTATTTTTAGAATATTGGGCGAAGTCTATTTATAGATCGTCGATCTAAAAATAGAAGTGTCGATTATTATTAGCTCTTAATAATAATCTGACAATAAACATCAACTTATTCTCTTGGAGCACTTAATTTCAGTGTACGGATTTTGCAAATCAGTGGGCTGAAGAAATTATGCAATTACTAGGGTTTACTGGTGGTTCATGCATGGAGGACTCAGTTAAAACTGAAGTGGCAAAGTTATGACAGTGTTGGAAGAGTAGTTCATGGAGTTGTTATTTAGTTTAACTCAGTTAATGGAGTTAAAATCAGTTGAGCTAGATGTATCTAGTCTAACTGAATGATACACTAGTGAGAGTGGAGTGAATTAATTAGTTAATTAATTCACAAATAATAACTCATTAATAAACTGAACAAATGCGCATTAACTGCAAGAAGGCTACCCTCTAAAGAATCATGGGAGAGATAGGTGAAAGGGTGAGATGGACTATCTGTTGTGACTATAGTGATGCATTGATTGCATAACACACACATTGGAGCTGCCAATGAGGATTGCGCAGTCAAGGCAAGGCCAATTTGAATTCATCTGTATCTTCTTCAAAGAAGATTGCGTAATAATGGCAACCTAGCAAAAGGCGTAAAAATCAAAGGTACATTCAAAAGTATTTTTTGATTAGTGTATGACGATTGATTGTACTGAGAGCTTGATGTACTAAGATTTTTATGAGATTTTTACATGATCTCCATGATACATAATATATGATAGTTGGGGTTTTCAGCTTCAAGCTTTCCCGTTAAACAACTGTGTTATGTGTGATTGTTTTTATTGCTTCATGTGTTTGCAATTGAATTTTAAATTTCCGCAAAAGATTAACAGTGGAAGGATTCTGTATTTATCAAGAAGATAAATATTGTTAGATCAGGAGAATCTAGATATATACATGCATCTTGTATATAATTTCTACATGGTATTAGAGCAGTGTTTATTCTTGAAGATTGCAATTGTGAAGAATTGTTGAGTTTGTGCTGGTGGACAATTCGAATTTGCTGCAAAAAATTCTTGGTGCGACAGTTGAGTATACATTGAAATGTCTTTCAGTGGGTTGCGATTGTAGTATGTCCTTGATGGCAGCTCGAATTACATAGCCTGGAAGGATAGGATGGAGGCGGTGCTGAAAGATAATGGACTAAACGAGTTCATCGATAGCAATGTTCCTAAGACGAGATCTAGTGATGTTGCATTACTTGACGCATGGCAAAAGAAGGTAGCAAAGACAAGAAGAATTCTATTGGAACGTGTGAAGGACCATATTGTGTCCAACCTTCATGGGAAAGCCACTCCATTTGAAATGTGGAAGGCTTTGACATATTTATTCCAAAGCAGCAACGACCAGAGGAAGTTGGCGCTGAAAGATAAGCTCAGAAAAATAAAAATGGAGAAGGGCGACAGTATTCCAAAATATCTCACAAAGTTTGTCCACTGTAGGGATGAACTAGGAAGTGTGGGGATTACTTTTGATGATGAAGACTTGGTGAGCTTGGCTCTCCTTGGGCTTCCGAAGAGTTGGCATAGCTATGAAGACTCTGTCAATGGATGGGAGAAACTGCCGGGATGGGAGCGACTTTGGTCGGATCTTGTGCAGGAGGATATAAGGCGAAGTACTAGGGATGGCTCTTCATCAAAGAATGAAGATGAAGAGAATTTCTCTTTGGCTTCCAAAGCAAGGAAAGGGAAGGGGAAGAATTTTCCTTCAAAATCTGAAGCAAAAGGCAAGAAGCAAGATTTTTCCAAGGTGAAGTGTTTTCACTGTCATGAACATGGGCATTTTGCCACTAACTGCCCACAGAAGAAGAAGAACAAGAAGGCTAATGGAGCTGCAGTTGGAGAGGCCTTAGCCTCACAATTTGAACTTGATTTCTCTTTGATCGCATGCTTGGTTTCAAGCTCTATGGGATTAGTGTGGTATCTTGATAGTGGTGCGTCTTTCCATATGACGGGAGACAAGGAGTTGTTTAGTGACTTGGAGGAGAAGAACCTTCAAATGCATATAGAGATGGGCGACAATGGTCGATACAGTGCGACCGGAATTGGGACCATTACCTTTGAGAGGGAGTTAGGTAAACCATTTATGTTGAAAGATGTTATGCATGTTCCAGGTCTGAAGAAGAACTTGGTCACGGTCGCAATTTTGGAAGAAAAAGGTTAAGACGTTGTTTTTAGCGATGGAAAAGCTTTCCTGCGATATAAAACAACGGGTCAAACCAAGAGGACAGGGATTCGAGTTAAGAATCTCTACAAGCTAGAGGTAGATGGCTACGTTGCAATGATGGGAAAAACAGAAGAAGTGGTGAGACGGGATGAGGGCGAATTATGGCACAAGAGATTGGGCCATCTTCACCATTGCGCTTTGAAGATTTTGCAGCATATTTCTACTGGAATTCCCAAGGGTACTCTTGCGTAGTCAGATCCGTGCAAGGGATGTACTATGGGTAATTTTTTGAAGACCACCTTTCATGAGAAGGAGAACCGTGCTTCGGTGATCCTGGAGAGAATTAACACAGACGTGTGTGGACCTTTCTCGGTTGCTTCAACAACAAAACACAGGTATTATGTTATATTTGTTGATGACTATTCTAGTAGATGCTGGATCTTCTTCATGCAGAAGAAGAGTGAAACATTCTCAAATTTCTGTGAGTTTAAAGCATTGGTGGAGAAGGAGTTGGGGAAGCAAGTGAAGGCTCTACGGATTGATAATGATGGTGAATATATCTCAAGTGAATTCAAAGACTTCTGTAGCAAAGAAGGAATTCGAAGAGAACTCATAGTGCCTCATAACCCACAGCAGAATGGGTTGCAGAGAGGAAAAACAGAACGATCGTGGGTGCTGCACGAGCTATGTCGCATGACCAGGGCCTACCGATGCACTTGTGGGCGGAAGCATGCAACACTGCGGTTTATGTGTAAAACCATTGTCCTCATAGAGTATTTGGCTTGAGTACACTTAAAGAAGCTTTTACTGGTAAGAAGCCTGATATTTCTCATTTGAAGATTTTTGGCTCATCTATTTACATTCATGTGACAAAGGACGCTAGGAAGAAGCTGGAGCCGACTGCAGAAGTTGGGATATTTGTAGGGCACACAGAAACACCCCATAATTATCGTGTGTATTTTCCAGACAGTCGGATGACTGTGGTGCGATGGGATATAAAATTCAATGAGGTGAAAGCCATGAAGTTGTCGCTTGAGAGGGAGCTACACTTGCATGCAGAGGAGGAACTTCTTGTTCCCAAAGATGAGCCTCTAGATGTGGATCAACCACAGGAGGAGATTCATGGAGTGGAGGATTCCACTCATGCAGAACCAAACATCAGACAAGGCAGAAAGCGTACCACAGAAGCTGAGAGACTGAAGCTTGATGCGGCACAAAATGTAGGAGTCCCTACATCACAAAGAAAGGCACAAGAGACAACATCTGACCATTTATCGGACATGGCTCTGAGCAAGCATCGGTGGATAGAGCCATCTTCTTTGAAGAAGGAAGCAAGGTGAGCCCACATGGGTAGATGCCATGGTGGAGGAGTATGACTCCATTGTCAGAAACAGTGCTTGGGAGATTGTTCCAAGGCCGGTGGGAAAATTAGTTGTAGGATCAAGATGTATCTACAAGGTAAAGCAAGCTGCTGATGGGAGCGTCGAGAAGTGTAAGGCAAGATTTTTTGCCCGGGGCTTCTCACAGATCGAGGGGATTGATTATGAAGAAATCTTTGCACCTATCGCATGGTATTCTTCCATAAGGACCATCCTTGCTCTCTCAGCGCAGATGGGTTCGCACATTCATCAGATGGATGTGAAGACTGTGTTCCTATATGGGATCGTTGAGGAAGAGGTGTACATTGAGCAGCCTAAAGGATTTGAGATCTTCAACAGCGAGTTGCATGTGTGCAGGCTCAAAAGAGCATTGTATGGGCTAAAACAAGCACCTCGTTCTTGGTACACACGAATCGACAACTATTTCACTGGACTTGGCTTCACCAAGAGTGAGGCAAATGCAAACCTGTACCAAATTGTGGTAGAGGCTAAGCTTTTAATCATTGTTCTTTATGTCGATGATTTAATACTAACGGGTGATGAGCAGTTGATACACTCATGCAAGGCAGATCTTGCAAAGGAGTTTGAGATGAAGGATTTGGGCCTCCTTCATTATTTCCTTGGATTGGAAATATGGCAGCACGGAAGGGGAACCGTTTGTGTCTCAAGGCAAGCATGTCCGGGAGATAGTGGAGAAGTTTCACATGCAAGGCCGCAAGCCTATCACTCTCTTAGGAAATTGGAGGAAAGAGGATGCTACATTGCGCAGGCAGGATGCCACTGTTTATTGACAATTGGTGGGTTCGCTCATGTATTTAGTTAATACAAGACCGGACATATGCTATGCAGTGAACCAGCATTCACAAGCGATGGTTAAGCCTACCAAGCTCTTTTGGAAGGCAGGCAAGCATGCCTGAGATATCTTAGGGGCACATCTGAGTATGGATTATGGTACAGATAGACGGATGAGGTGAATTTGCATGGCTTCACGGATGTAGATTGGGCAGGCAGCCCAACAGACAGAAAGAGCACATCAGGAGGGATTTTCAGTATCAGATCTATAGCAGTTTCTTGGTACAGTAGGAAACAAAGATCCATGGCACTTAGTTCAGCAGAAGCAGAATACATGGCAGCAAGTCAAGCTGCATGTGAGACTATCTAGATGAGAAAGATCTTGGTTGATTTGTTTGGTTCACATTTAGATCCTACAGTGATAGATTGTGATAATCATAGTTGCATTAAACTCTCGATTAATCATGTGTTTCATGATAGATCTAAACATATTGATATCTGGTATCATCATATCAGAGATTTTGTGCAGCAGAAGATCATGTTGCTTCAGTACATTCCTACTGAAGATCAGGGTGCAGATATTCTGACGAAGGCACTCACTAGGAGAAAATTTGAATACCATATAGGTAGGATCGGGGTGAAGGATAATCCCTATCTTGTTGAGAGGAAGTGTTGAGATTCAACAAGATGATGAGCTTAGTGAAAATCAATCACCTTCACTAAGTGGGCCCACAGGCTATTTTTATGTGTAAGTCTATTTTTAGACATGGTGATCATATTTAAGAAGTTGCAGGATGCTATTTGTGGATGGTTGGTCAAGTTGGAAAAATAGATGAAATTATATTTTTAGAATATTGGGCAAAGTCTATTTATAGATCGTCGATCTAAAAATAGAAGTGTTGATTATTATTAGCTCTTTATAATAATCCGACAATAAACATCAACTTATTCTCTTAGAGCACTTAATTTCAGTGTACAGAATTGGCAAATCAGTGGGCTGAAGGAATTACGCAATTCCTAAGGTTTTCTGGTGGTTCATGCATGGAGGACTCAGTTAGAACTGAAGTGGAAAAGTTATGACAGAGTTGGAAGAGTAGTTCATGGAGTTGTTATTCAGTTTAACTCAGTTAATGGAGTTAAACTTAGTTGAGCTAGTTGTATCTAGTCTAACTGAATGATACACTAGTGAGACTGGAGTGAATTAATTAGTTAGTTAATTCACAAATAATAACTCATTAATCAACTGAACAAATACAACAGTTAACTACAGTGCATGTCAGTTCTAGTGGAGACCCAGTGGAGAGATAGGTGAAAGGGCAAGATGGACTATCTGTTGTGACTATAGTGATGCATTGATTACATCACACACACATTGGAGTTACCAATGAGGATTGCGTAGTCAAGGCAAGGCCAATTCAAATTCGTTCAGGGGTCTTCTTCAGCAGGGATTGTGCAGTGGAGGTAGGCTATCAGGTGGCAAGAAATCAATGCATGGATTTGCAGATTTCTTCTGATTAGTGTGTGACGATTGATTGTACTGAGAGCTTGATGTACTAAGCTTTGTATGAGATTGTTACATGATCTCCATGATACATAATATATGATAGTTGGGGTTTTCAGCTTTAGGCTTTCCCGTGAAACAACCGTGTTATGTGCGATTGTTTTTATTGCTTCATGTGTTTGCAATTGAATTTTAAATTTTCGCAAAACATTAACAGTGGAAGGATTCTGTATTTAGCAAGAAGATAAATATTGTTAGATCAGGAGAATCTGGATATATACATGCATCTTGTATATAATTTCTACACTGTAGCTGCCACATCTCTTCTCAAAGATAAACTACCAACGCCCTAGCTAGTTTATTTCCATTATGTCTATAAGCATATTTCAGTTATGTGATATTAATTAAATGAAGTCTTATTTCCGCTACATCTCTATGTTTATGTGTATTACTGTATTTTATTGCGTTCCTGCATAAGTCCAGATCATTTTATTTTCAAAAATTCCATGGAATTTAATGAATAAGCATTATTATGTTTGTTTAATATCTATAAAATAATATTCGAGACCTAACCATCCATCCATAAACCCCTTTGCTTGCTTTCTTTCTTGCTTACATTGGCGTTGGATTGAAAATAGCATATATGCATGCTTTTAAACTAAAGCGACCCTGAATATTAATATCCAACTAAATTGAGTCTCTTGGTGCCTATCAAGTTAAAGTTAAGTACGTTTTGTTGATCCAAGTAAAAAATTTCATCATAGAAGAAGAAGATGATGGTATTAATTAAACATGCCATTATAAGTAATTAACCATAAATCCATACACATTATAGGATTTTCCATTAACATCATATCAATAGCCACCACAAGCCAAAGGTGGTCTAAAGGGGATGACAACAATACCTAAATATAAAGAGAAGGTTCATGTGTTATCCTTATGACCAAGCCATAGAGTTAACTTGCCAATGCTACCTCCATGTCCAACATTGGCCTCCAATAGTTGAAGATAGAAAGTTGATGAATGGTAGCACAACTAACAAGTGACTAAATGTCATTATGCTATCTTTAAGGAATCTTCCAATGTTTAGATAAAGCCTAAGTAGCAACTAATGTATTCACTAAGTATGTGAATAATGGGTGAAGACCTCTTAATAACTTGAATGTTCTAGCAAGGAAGCAACCCTCATTAGTGCACTTGTAAATTCTTTGTTGTGTTTCCTTGAAGAATTGGAATGACTCCAAACTTTCTTCTACTACAAATAATTTAATTATTATTAAATATAATCCAACACTCCCACTGAACCATTATCAATGATTAAATTATTCACAACATTTAAGTGACTTCCATGTGCCTTGAATTTCTCATAGAGAAGGGATTTCCGTTAATAGATCTACTACCACATATGTTTTGTGTTATAAAAAGGCGAATTAGATGCTAATATGGAGCTGCCTAATTTAATTCTATTAACATGGAATTTACATTTAGAGTCATATACTCGTGAAGATTTTCCATTTGATAAATGTGAAGAAGAAACTCTTGAATCTCAAGTTCAAGAAAAAATACATGAGCCCAATAATGTAAAAGTTCTTTGTTAGTAAACAAGAGTAAGGAAGCCTTCCCTTTAGCTTCTAGAACCATTAGAAGATTTTATGCATCAATAATTAGATCATCTCAATATAGTGAGTTATGAATAATTGAATTATTCACAACATAGTCCAGCCTTATTGAAAGAATCAATAACCATGGATCCCTTTTAATTATCATGAATAGTACAATTTCCCAAGCAGTTATCTCAACAAGTTGTTATCAATGTTGTTGGGCATTTGGTTAGTTTCATATTAGCATGTGTCTGGTTTGAATCCACTAGGTGAGGCACACTAGCGTATGCCAATGGATTCACTAGTAATGTTACCTGTGAATGTGGAAAAGCATCCCTTCAGTTTCTCGCAAAGTTTTCCTTGAAAAAATATTAACAATCAACAACTTGAAATTGCTAAATAATTTTGGTTTGTCCTGGCAAATCTCACCACACTATTTCTTGAGAGGTATACATTGATTGTGTATGGATTTTCAATCATTGTAAGCGATTAATAATCAATGGTAACTGTATATTAGAAACAATGCATAATTGCAAGAAACAATTAGATAATGAGATGTAAATTCGGTTGAGTAACCCTCCTGTAAAGTCATCTAATCTTGGAGAACAATTGAAAGACAATTGAAGAAGAGGAACCCTAATGAGCAATGTCAGCGAGATTCACACCATACAATAGAACAAAGACTGAATTAACTGATCCTTATAGTTAAAAAAAACAATCATTAATTAAGACACCTATCTTTTCCTTGTCCAAGACTAAACTAAATAATTTATTAAGAAGGTTTTACATTATTACCAAATGGAAAAGGAGAGTATTTACATTATAGCAAATGGAAAAGGAAAAAGTATTTACATCACACCAAATGGAAAAGGAAAGTACAGGGGCCAACTTTAGTGCTTTGAGCCGTTCAGTGTTTTGTAACAGTGACAAATATAGCGCATCTCATATATCCATCCACCTCAAACTTATGATTTGGGCCCATCTATCTCAAACTTTCTGATTTGGGCCAAAACGAGAATGGCATTAGACAATAACACCCAAACTTGTGGATGTGGAAAATAGAGGAAGACAAAGGATATGAGTCAAAACATCCAAATTTTGATGGGACCTATATGCAGAGTTATTGAAACTCCAGGCAATGCAACTCCATGCTTACAAGGTATCAATGCTCTCACCATGGCTTGAAAGGTACCCATGAATAGATATAGAAGAATTGCAATATGTTATAACTTATCGTGGTATAGATATAGAAGAATAATCAAAAGCAGCATCGGAGTACACTTCTTTGAAGCTTACTGAACTCATCCCATCTGTACTGGTGGAGCCATTGTCAGACATAAGGTCTCTCCTCATATCCTTGTAGATGTTTGGCAAACCTTCCTCCATAATTTCAATCACTGATTGAGGCATTGGTGGAACTTTCACTTCAACTGAACCTTCTAGCATTTTCACAACCAGGCCCATGGATGGTCTCATGTTCACATCATCTTGGATGCACCAGAAAGCCACACGAAGAACTCTTATCAATTGAATCGCATCCAGCTCTCCACAAATCCTTTTGTCCGCTGCTTTTGATGCATTTCCCTTCATCATCTCCTGCAAGCAAATCAAGAAGTATGTTTTGTCAGAACTAATGCACTGCTACCATTACTGCATTTTCAATTTGGAAATTTGGAAGATGGGCCAGCATAAGCAAAAGCAAGCATATACCTCAAAAGCCCATCCGGGGAAGAAGAATTTTTTAGGTCCAAGTGACATATCAAGATTTCTTCTTCCTCCTATGATTTCCAAGAGGACCATGCCATAGCTGTAAACATCAGCCTTGACAGTGATAGGGCGATTGGTGACCCACTCTGGAGCAAGGTAGCCTCTGGTACCCCTCACCATTGTCATAACATGGGAATGCTCCCTTTCCATCAGCTTTGCCAGCCCAAAATCAGATACTTTAGAGCAAAAGTTCTCATCCAGCAAGATGTTCTCAGGCTTGATGTCGCAGTGTATGATCCTATCCCTGCATTGCTCGTGAAGATATGCAATTCCCTGAGCTGTAGCTAAGGAGATGCTGTAGCGAGTATCCCAATCTAAAAACCTTGGCTCATTTGAAGATGAACCGAATAGCCATCTATCCAGGGATCCATTTGGCAGAAACTCATAGACAAGGAGCCTACAATGAGTAATTTACAAGTTAAATTTCAGTAGTAGTTCTGTGATTCACACTTTAGCAGGGATTTGTTACCTTAACATGTAATCTGGGATTCTGGCCTAATCTTTGCGAAGATGATGTCAAAAATTAGAAGGAATGCGAGCAAACACTCACCTTTGTAATCCCTCAGAGCAATATCCACAGAGGCGGACTAAATTCCTATGGTGAATGGCACCAATCGTTGTCACCTCTGTTTCAAATTGCCTCTCTCCTTGTGGCAGCAGTCTCTCCAACCTTTTAACAGCAATCAAAGTTCCATCTGAGAGTGTACCCTTGTATACAGTTCCAAAACCACCTGCCAAAGCGGTCTCCTATTAGTAGAAAGAAATTTCAAAATCAAAATCCTTATATTCTGCAGATAAATTGTTAGACTTTCATACCAGTTCCAAGCCTCTCTCTGAAGTTGTTTGTCGCAATCTGTAGATCCACGAAGGAAAAATTCACAGGAGTCCCAGGAACAAAAATGTAAGCATCCAAGCTTCGTCTATTTTTTATCATAAATATGCTGCTACTGCAAATAAGAATAAACACGCACACCAGAAATACAGCACCAAGAATAGTTCCTAGAAGAAGCATCTTCAGATGGGATTGATATTTCGAATTCTCGACAGGGTACTCATTTGAGTATCCCATTCCGCTATTATTAATGAGGCTGACTTTCATGAAAAATGTGTAATTGGGATCTTGCAAACCTCCAAATAGAAGGTTTCCTAGTGTCCAACAGTAGGGTTTCATGTTACAAACCCCATAAACAGAAGCTACACATGAGCAATTAGACAAGCAGAGATCCCGACATGCAGACATTGCAGAAATATTGCTGTAATTGAAAATGACTGAACTTCCACCATAGTAATTTGTTTGCGGAACAGTCAGAATCCTGTACATTGAAGGCACATTATTATTATCGTTGCTGCAATCTGGTGAAGAATTTAGAGGGAAACACCCTAGATATGGTTTACTTGAATCAACTAGATTTGATCCAGGTGGGCAGGCGCAATTTGGGTTACCCTTAGTATCAAGGCGACAGATACCATTCCCACAGACCCCGGCAATACTATATGGATCCGAAACTGCAACCCAATCTACAATCCATCTGGAACTGACATTAGCATCCCATCTGTACAATATCAAATTGCCATCATGTTCGAGAGTGATCCGCCTCAACGCTCGACCATCCTGAGCCAAATTATTTCTGTTATGATATATATATACCAACTCCTTTGAGGGCTCACCACAGCTCATGCTAAAACTTCCAGACAGATTGAGGAAAGCAACCACAGAACCGGTCGTGTTATATATCTTGGGCCCTGACCAGTATGAATAATTGAAAGATTCATAAGGGATATTGTAATTCAATGCAATCTTCAGAGATTCTGGCTCTTGCATCATTTTGAGAAAGTAACGGCCTCTAGATACATCAGTAGAAGAATTCCAGCTGGTGAGGTTTAAAGATTGTGTCAATTCTTGTCCTGGTAGTAGTGTGTCTGTTGGAGATGCAAAACTTTGCCAAACAATGTTTGAGTCGGAGTTGTAGAGAACAAAATTGCCCGAATCTTGCATCTCCCCTGACTCAACAGACAATCCAGTGGTTTCAGCCATCCAGATTGTTGATTGTCCATCTCCCAGTTGAAGATTTCCATCTTGACCAAGAGTGAGGAATCCTTCTTCACTTACTGGCTCGTTTCTGATAAACCCAAAACCGCAAACCTTCAAATTTTACAGATACATAAATACAATAATAAAAGTCGATCATCACTGCAATCCAAGAACTTATGTATCCAAAAAGGAAATTTCACAATATAAAACCATTACCGTAACATATATGAAAGATGAGTCGGCTAATACAAAAGCAATGCAGTAACAAACATAGCAATATAGTAACAAACATAAGAGACGAACATAAAAATGCAAAAAACAGAGGATATATTTTTGGGGGCTATTTTTCCATGCATTCCAATTTGAACATTGCTGACTAATGTCTTTCCATGCATTCCAATTTTAACAGACTTAAAAGACACTACCTTAACATATATGAAAGATGAGCAGGCTAATACAAAAACAATACAGTAACTAACATAAAAATGCTAAAAAAAAAACAGAGGGTGTATTTTCAGTACGGTTTATTTTTCCATGCATTCCAATTTGAACATTGCTGACTAATCTCTGTATTTGATGATAAAGGTATTGGGCTTCCCATTGACTTTATTTGGTAATTTTTGGACATTAATATATTTTTTTTTTCTGGTTTCGGTTTTTTTAACATTTTACATATTTTTACTACAAATATTAAACACTATGCAATAAGTCAATGATTCACTTACCGTCTTTATATCTTGTCTTTTAAATAAAAATAAAATAATATTCAGTGAACAGACTTACTACATAATGTTTAATATTTACCCACACTCAAAAGTGCTAAGTCCAATGATCACACCTTGATGAGGAAAAAGAACAGCTTGGCTGACATGGCCAATGAACACACCTTGATGAGGAAAAAGAACAGCTTGGCTGCATGTCAGCCAAACCACAGGAACGATCTTCTCAAAATCTATGATTAGGATCTTATGCTAAATGCAACGACAGAGAGTTTTTGAAGGCTGGTGTAACGTGGCTGGCTCCTCAGATGCTAAATTCAAATCCTGCTCCTGAAGTCTCCATTCATTCAAATACGATTGAGATAAATCTCAGGAGGAGTAAACAAGTGAAATGGGCAGGATGGGGCAAAAAGGACTGCAAGGAATTGAAGGACATCCTCGACAAGATGTTGAGGCTACACAGGTACCAGGTTGTCCTGGATGATGTTATGGTGAAAAGGAGAGACAGCTATAGAGGAGATGACTCAGATGGTCCAAACTAGCAAGCTACACAGCAGACAATCACCAGGCCTTGGATCCTAATTGGTGGGAGTTGGAGGGTAGACTTTCTCTGGTACAGGTATCAACAAGCAAGAAGTTCAGATAATGAGTTATGAGCTCTGGCCTGCTGTTCTCAGATCTTTGTAATTTTTTCATCTCCTAAGGCCTGTACTGAGCTTCACGAGAGAAGTAGCAACACCAGACTTGATGATACTCTCCCATCATTCCGTGTAGTGAGCTTCACGAGAGAAATAGCAACACCAGGCTTGATGATTTCCAATCGTTTTTTTCAAATTTTTGAAATAAGATTGATTAGCAAGTTGCTTATGCTTAACTCTTAACTATAAGCTAGCAATCTTTATCTTAATTACACATTCCAGACATCCAAAAGAGAATGAAGCAAAGTTAACTATTGGCTTTGCTCCATGCCTGGATACCGGCATATCCAAGCTCAAAGAAATGTAATACTGTTTGAGTTTAGATCAAATTTAAAAAGGAGAAACTACTTTCATTTGGCTAAAGTATCACCGGGACTTGCAGTCAGTCCAAATAACATATTCTTGAGGGAATCCAACATTTGGCAGGTGGCAACATGCAACACAACAACCCATCAATAAACATATTATTTTGATTTTATGTGGGGGAGGTTTTCTCTTAGTTTGTATGATAGTCTGAAAGGAGTTATTCACCATTGGCTGTATCTCATGAATCTTAATAGCATGAAATCTCTTTTAACGATAGCGACAAGCACACAAAATGTTGCAAATAAAAATGCAGAGTTGAACATACCTATTTGCCATCCAAACAGGTTTGTTATTATTGCCCGGTATGCATACATACATGATGCCCAACACATACAATTGGCCAGACACAGGATAAAAGCCTAATGCAAAGGTCCCATTCTTGGACATCCAGAACTCCTGCCCCTTCACCGAAATTGTGGAATTGAGGGAAACCCGACCCGCCGTCATCTCACCCTCAAATTGCAAGGAGGGTGGTATGCAGCTGGTTATCATGAACGTTATTAGGGCCAAATATGAATACATTCCTGCTACCACTGAATCAGTAAACAATGATTCTAATAATAACGGCCTCTCTATCAATGCAATTCCCACTTCTGTTTCCTCCTCCACTGCCACAACATTTATCACGCAGTTTATACATGTATATATAAGAATCATAACCAGAGTTTGAGCTGATTCGGAAGCAATGTCCAATCTGATCCCAACTTTAATTCCAAAAGGTCAATTTTGAATTGCATTAAATTGGATAGGGGGATTTTGATCATTGGGCAGGCGGGGTGTTGTACCAGACATGATCCTGAATTGCCCTCCATTGTCAAATAAATGTGACGTGGGGTCTGAGACACAGAAACCGCCCCATGTGGGCAGGCTGCTTGGGCTACGTGCCCTTTATTAGAATGGGCCTGAAGCTGCTCGCAATAACCTGGATGATTGCTCTGTTAACCAATGAAATGGAAGAAACGGATAAGGATGTGACTTTTAGATTGAACAGGCTTCTGCCAGGCAATGCATTTTATTTCGTGTTATACATCAGAAACAGATTAATCAAATAACCAGATTGATTGAAGGACAAAAGGGGCCACGGTGGGCTGTGGGGTGTATACGTCTGCGGTTTGGTGAATGCAAAAAGTCTTCAGTTAGGTGGAATCGTCGGCAACCATGAAAATTGATGTCTGTATGACTGGATTGCAAGATCCAACTGCCGTAGTCTAAAAAAATCCATAAAATAATTTAAAAATTTGGGTAAGAATCTGAAATTTCTGTTATAAATCTTTAAAAATTAAGATTACAACAGTCAAATTTTAAGATTTTGAGTTTTTTTTGGGAATTTTTGATGATGCTAAACCATTTTATTAAAAAAAAGGAAAAACAAATACTCTAACAAACTGATTTTTTTAAATTTTGTTTACCAGATTTAGGCAAAACATGAAGTTCAATCTATTCTACTGGGTCCGTAGACAAGCTGCCAAGTGGAATAAATGCACTTATTTTGAGAAGTGGTCCGAAGGTTTGTCTTCCGGAGCGTGATGTCAGCTTGCATCAGTAGAGTAGGTTATCATCTCGTGGCCCTTCAAGATTGTCCTGCGCTGCAATTATTGATGATATTAAAATAAGGGGATTTTCATTACTTTCCCTGCAGCTATTGATGATATTAAAATAAGGAGTTTTTTAATTTCATATCCAGTTTCATAGGAATCAAATTTGGTTTTGAAGTAATAAAAATTTATTGATGTTTTTTATATTGTAACAGAATTATAAGTTTGTTTTAAATTAAGAAGGTAGTTTCTTTATCAGGTAACAATTTATATATGGTGTTTTTGAGAGTTTAAGGTAACAATTTATATATGGTGTTTTTGAGAGTTTAAACTTATGTGATATATATTTAATTTATCATAATTTTTTAGAAAAATCACATTATTATTTGAGAATTGATGTCTTTCCACTATTTCCTGTAGTTCATCATCAAGAAACACTGATATGACTGATCTAGATCATTCATTATAAATAATGCAGAAATGCAACGATCAATAAAACAATGAATGATCAATAATTGACAGTTGCATTTCTGCATTATTTATAATGAATTCTCCAAATCAAACATATTATTATTCTCTGATAATGAACTACAGGAAGTAGTTCGAAACATTCTAAAATGATAATGTGATTTTCCAGAAAATTTATAATAAATCTATATATAATATAATTTCAAATAATTTACCATTTGATTTGAAAAATAATAAAAAAATTGATATGATTTTAAAGAAATTTAATTTAAATTTAGATTAAAGTTGCAAGATTTTGAATAAAATTTTTAATGAAAAAAAACTGCACTCCAAATCCTTTGAAAATTTTTAAGCCAAATTCCAATAAAAAAATTTGAGTTCCAATCAAAATTATTACCAGTTCGACAAACACCATTATTTATTTGATATAATTTTTCTCAATTGAAAAATAACTTTTTATTATTAAATATTTTATTTTATTTTTTTAAATTAGCATATCATTTCAAATATTTATTTAAATTTTTAAATAACTTTTTATTATTAAATATTTTATTTTATTTTTTTAAATTAGCATATCATTTCAAATATTTATTTAAATTTTTAAATAATCAAAATTATATTGATCTTGAAGTACATTTCCCCTCTCTTAAATATAAAAACAAAATTGAAAAAACAAACTAATTTTAATAGATATTAATTATCATAATTTATAAATATACTATTTCATATTTTTAATATTTAATAATTTAAATTTTAAAATATTATATAAATTTTAAATCATGATAAAATTATATTAGGTTAGGATTACCGCATTTATCGTAACAGAAACATCATCCGAAAAATAATATTTACCTTTAATAGCAATTATTTAATTAGGTAAAGATCGCAATAATAACAAAAATTAGTCAAATAATGATAATAAAAATACTCGAACGCAATAATAATATAAAAAATTTAGAGAAAAGGGAATTTTGAAAAAGGAGTCGGGTGAACAGTAGCGAATTTTTATTTTTTCGAATATTTTGAACTTGACGTGTAATTTCAAGCAAGATGGCATAATGGTGTTTGAATTAATTTAAATCACCGTGATTCTTGGCTATTAAAATCTTTGATCTTTCCCATCATTTCCTAGTGATTCAAAATCCGACTTAAGTCACATGGGGAACCACTATTTTCCACTTCCCTTAATTGAGGGATGTTCAGTGATAGACGGATACAAGGGAAACCCATTGGAGTGTAGGAGTCTAAATTTGACTTGGTAGCTTCCAGAATGACATATTAGAATGATATTGCTTAAAGCCAGTAACTGCAATGCATACACATTAAATATAGCTAGAGCACTCAGACGTGATCTGAGGTAACATTTGAACTCTGCGTTTACTGTTGCCCCTCGTGTTCTCCCCTGTCTCTTTTTATATTGTTTTTAAGAAGTCTGCGTGCTGCATGCCCCTTTAACGCGTGCAGGTTTGGGTTTGGGTTTGGGTTTAGCTAGCCAAAAGAAATCCTAGACCCCACAGGTACCTTGAAGTCCAAGGTCAATCCATGTTAAATCACTGGCAGTGGTCTTTGAGCATTCTCGGACAGAACAGATAGCGGACAATGAATACCCATACAACAGACAACAGATAGTGAATACCCATACAGCGGACAATGTAACAATGGACAATGTAAGCGAACATTGTAACAGCAGACAACGGACAGTGTGGAGCCACTCAACAAAGTGTCAGTGACGACAGTTTGTATGTCAATTGTTTGACAAAATTCCCTGAGAACAGACAGACGATCTACGCTGAATTAGGCATACAGATTTGAGGATTTTCTCATCTTAAAATGGAAAGCAAATCAATAGCAAACGTTGAAACTGGCAAGGAAATATAAGGTTATGTGGAAACCAACCATTTAGGTCAAGTCAAAATTGTTTCAACATACAAAACAGGGAAGTGGATTTGGGTAAATGCAAAGCAATATCGGGCCATTTCAAGGCGTAGACTTGCCCGCCTCAAATGGGAACAAGGACAAAGACAAAGAAAAAGAAAATAGGGCCAGAGAAAGAAAATAAATAAGGGCAACAAAAATAAAAAAGAGTCAACCATTTACAGTGCCACATCCACACCTCTGATTTGGTCATCAGATCTCTATGTTGAAGAATTGATGAGGGCTAGGACAAGGCTAGAGATTTTGGAAGCCAACGAATAGGAAAGGGACCACAAAATTTCAGAGATCACATTTGCAAATCGGTGTTTAATGGAAGGTAATATAATTTTAAAAGAACAGGTAAAAATGTTACAAGAGGCTCTAGAGACAGGAAACAAGAATGGAAAAACATGAAGACATCGTGGCAAACCATGACAAGGGCAGCAGACAAGGATGTGATAATTCCTAAAGCAACTCAGCTAGATACTCAAGTATCACAACCAACAAATATTTCAAAAGAGAAGACAAAAAAGAACAATATGGATGGTGGTCCAAAAGAAATCAAAGATAGAGTTGAAGACGCTAATGGTTACATAAGGACAAGGGAAGAAAAAGATGCAAGTGCTCATAGAGCACAAGAAAGAGAACACAAAGAAAGAAAAGACAGGGAAACAAACTTTATTATCAGAGGAATAAGAGATTATGGGAGGAATGAAAGTACTCTCAATTTGGCAAGGGACTTTCTGAAAGAGAAACTACATTGGAAAGGGGAAATTTTCCAAGCAAGGAGGGTGGGGAAGATATGTGAAGAGAAGCCTCATCCCATAAAAGTCACCATGGCAACCGTGCACAACAAACACCATCTCTTGATAACAAAGAAACTCTTGAAAGACTCACACTTCTTCCTAGATGAAGATTTAACCATCAAACAACAAGAGGAGAGAAGGGAACAAGTGAAGAAAATTAGGACAGCAAGAAATGAAGGGAAAAGGGCATGGTCGTACAATGGTAAAGCAGTTATTGCAGTGTTTGGGACTCAGGACAAAACAGGGAAACAAGCTGACAGTAAAGAAAAAACAGAGAATTTGATAATAGGGAGGAAAACAACAAGAGCAACATGGATGGAAAGGGGCGAAGACTCAAAGTTGAGTCTTATGTGTCAAACAACGTAGCAGTCAAATCCTACCCAGGTCTACCTAAGTTTAGTTTGTTGGAATTGTAGATGTTATCCTTGGAGGAGGGGACCTAGGTTAGGGCCTATTGTGGAACGTAGAGACATAATCTGTCTCACGGAATTTCATGAACATGATGGTTACAAAAATCCTGTGTTTGACAGTTATTTGAAGTTAGCAGTTTGGAACAAGGTAGCAGAAAATGGCAAAGGGTATGGGGGAATATTGGTTTTAGTGAAAGAAAAGGAAGGTCCTCACATTCAATTGGTGAAAGAAGATGAAAACAAACAATATTTATGGTTCAAAACATCAGAGAATGAGAATCACATAAGAATTGCAGCGTGCTATTTTGCCTCTCAAATCTCAAAAACTTACAAAAATAAGGGGATTTCTAAATCGGCCCATGGATTGCATATGCACCTATATGCCCTTGAGAATTTTTGTAGAGCAGTGGGAATGCAAGTCAATATTAGCAAGACCAAGATAATGATTTTCTCTAATAAAAAGAAGCAAAGTCAGCATACATTCTTCTTTGATAATGATTTTCTCTAATAAAAAGAAGCAAAGTCAGCATACACTCTTAAAGAAGTAAATGAGTACAAATACCTCGGGATCGATTTCAACAACAAACTTAATTTGGAGGACTGCAGAAAGAAGAGAATCTTAGGAGGGTGGAAAGCATTGTATGCTCTTCAAAACATATGTAGAGAAGCAGATTTATGGGATTGGAAAACGATTAAAGTGCTTTTTGGACTCCTAGTTTGTCTAGTGATGCTATATGGGTGTGAATTGTGGGCTAGCAGCACCCCTATCTCAAAATGGAAGCAAATTGAGAAAATCCAAAAATGTTTGATCATGAGCAAGTTCAAAATAAAAAGTTCTGTACCTTATGAGATAATGTTGAGTGAAATAGGAACAATTCCCATCGAAGCAATTGCTATGGTGCAGCTCATAAGATATCTAAAAATAATTGAGCAAATGAAAGTAGGTAGATGGCCTGATGTTGTCTTCAAGGAAGGCATGAGTGAAAGAAAGAAAACATGGATGAGACAAAACTACACATGGATGCAAAAATGGAATATCTACCTCAATGCTTGTCCCACAAATAACAAAGAGCTAAAGAATTTTGTTATGGATAAATTTCATAAACAGGTATGGGGAAAAGAGTTGGGTAGAAAGAAGAAGTACTACATCGAATAATTCAACCCTATGTATGATATCCAACAAAAAGAGTACATTGGAGCTACCATTCTGTGGAGAGCAAAGGTTCTTATTGCTCGATTAAGAACCAAATTGCATCATCTTCGGTGTGAAACAGGGTGGTGGAAAAGGCCTAATTAATCTTGGGAAGAATGAGTGTGTACATTTTGCACGTCTGGAGCAGTGGAATCAGAAAAAATTTTTATTTTGGAATGTGATGCGTTCAAAGACATCAGAGAAAGTTATGGGAATATGTTAGCATCGATTTCTTGGTATTATCTTTTCAGCGATGAGATAGTTGGAATGTTGGGCCAACTCATCATCAATTTGAACAAGAAGAGGACTGAAATGCAAAAGGCGAAAACAGGGAACCCATAGTTCCATAGGCTATTTTTAGTCTCTTGGACGTTAAAATTTCAGTGATTCATCCATTCATTGTGAAGTTATGTTTGAAGACTTCGTAAAGTTAAGTTTGAAGATTTATTTTATTTATTATTATTATTATTTATTTTCATGAGAAGAAAAAAATAATTGGTAATATTTTAAATATTTAAAACCTATATATCTTTGTCGATTATGGGATCATCATAGTGTCTATCTATTAGTTTTTGAGCACACCTCATTCAAAAAATATAGAGTAAATTTTCTTGTTGTAGCCATGTATACTGAAGTAGTGTCTATCCATTAGTATATGAGCACACCTTATTCAAAAAAATATAGAGTAAATTTGCTTGTTGTAGCTGTGTATATTGAAGTAGTGTCTATCCATTTGTATCTGAGCATACCTCATTTAAAAAATATAGAGTAAACTTGCTTGTTGTAGCCATGTATATTGAAGAGGCAGAAACTGTTTTTAATATCCTAAAAGAATTTTTCATATAAATATCTAAAGCACTGCTATGATGATTATAGAGTCTGTATCAACCTCTAATAACATATCCAAAAAACAAATCTCAAAAAATGTAAATGGTCTATCATTTTTAAGGTGAATCGACGATTCCCATATCACAAATAATCCCACCCAGATAGTGCCAGTAATTTATGGTGCCTTCTTGATCATTGAGATCGACTTTAGATAGAGTATCTGCAGTGGTATCATCTTCCCTGTAGACATGGTGTATGCTAAAAATCTGGAAAGTTTTGATGAGGGATTTAATGCAAGCCATCCAGCTCTGAAGATCTGGAGGATCATATGATGTGAATTCTTGGCATCCATCAATAACAGTCTTCAAATCCCCATAGAAATGCAAGGACTCCAATTATTTCTCTTTGGCAAACCAGAGGAGACCCCATAGTGTGCATGTCTCTAGTATGGAGTTTGTGCCATTTCCAGCAAACCAATGTAATTTGTAGTGTTCCCTTACACCGATCTCGAGCCAAGCCCCGCAAACACAATGTCTACAATGCCCAACCCCATCGAAGAAGCCAAATGCAGGTGAAAAAAATCTGACTGTTAGATCTTTTGTGTGGTCGGGGCGAATATCTTGTGTCTCCAACCAAGTGATGATCTCTGAGCATATGCGAAAGGTGTTGACCTGGATCCCCTAAAAAATGCATTTGTTTCGGGCTCACCAAACCTCCTAAAAAAGAAATAGGGGGAGATAGTTGTGAGCACCATGAGTGGAAATCCACCATCGGATGCATTCTTCCACATAGTCGAATTGACAAAAGGAGAACCTGCAATAAGAGAGCACCTGCATCCATATGTGTTTGGAAATATCACAACATAAAAGGAGATGTGTTATAGACTCACTCGTCGTACCGCAGAGGGTGCACCATCACGAACCATGAAAACCTCATTTGATGAAGTTATCCCATATAAGAATCTTGTTCTAGCAAGCTAATCATGCGAATAGTATGATCTTCAAAGGAATGTTCCACTTCCAAATGTAGAGTAACCAAGGGGTCGTGATAGGGTTGAAAATATTGTCCATAATGTACCTGTAATTTCCAGCTACCTCGACGTAGCCCTTTTGTAGAGTCTTGCTCCACATCAGCGTGCCACCCCTCTGATTCTTACATATTCTGGCCCGTTTAAGGTCTAGTACATATCCATCCCATTCTAGTGTGTTGTTTCCGTGAAGATTAATCTCCCTCACCAATTTCCATATAGGATGGATCCTGTTCCAACTGCTAATGACATATGCGAGATAGAACAATCCCCTATGATGAAGTGCCTCGATGGTTGTGTCAGAAAGGCCCGAGTCTCTGCAAACCCCCATAATATTATCCCGTCCAATAACGATGTTATTACCCAAACCGAAATACCAATGAACCATTTTAAGGAACCATGTTTTGATATTTCGAAAACTCAACCATATGATCGATCCACCCTTCTTGCCAATCTCGTCGAGCCTGAACCAATTCAAGAAAGAATTGTATCTGAGATACTTTTCTTGTTGGAAATATTGTCATTGATGGAAAAGGAGCAGTAAGGAGCAACACCAGAATTATCATTAAGGACAAAGGAACATATCAAGATCAACTGGAGTATAAAGGAGCTATAAGGCAAAGTAGGAAAAATTAAGTGGAGAATCATAAGAGAGAGGCAAAGGAGCAGCAAAGGGTAAAAGAAAGGCAGAGGAGCAGCAAAGAGTGGGCAGAGTTGTGAACGTGTTAAGACAAGTAATGAACGCGTTCAACAAATGGAGAAAGTTGTGAATGCACGGGTCAAGTCGGGCTAGTTTGCTTTCAAAGAAGTGCACGAGGGTGCGTACAGTGTGTGCATTTCTGTGGGAAAAGTCGGGTAATTTCGAAAAGAAAAGCGTTTAGAACAGTGTTCAGAGGCCTGATCGCAAATCGCAAATAAATCTTAATATGCATGTACATGTTGAGATGGACAGTCAGAATCTTATCGCAAAAATAAAGGTTGAGAGATGGATGGTTAAGATCAAATCACAATATTGAAGTGGAGGATGGACGGACAAGATCGTGCTACAGAGTGAAGCAGATATTGACGATCGAGATCATATCACGAACATAAAGTAGGAGAACGGATGATCCAGATTATATTGCATTCGGCCATAAGATTGTTAGCGCACATCACTATCGGCGATTTTTATATTTATATGTTAAGTTATCACAAGTTAATTGTTTTAAGTTGCGATGCGATAAGAAGTGGGGTTTGTGATGCGATGTGATCAAATATCGCATATGATAAGAGGAACCTTGTTATTGCTATGAGCTAAATCTTGCAAAATGCAATAAGAGTATCAGATGCAATAAGCTTCAAAGCTAAAATCTAAAGGATTTAAATTTCGGCTTTGGGACCCAATCGCATATCGCACATCGCAAGCTCAGGAGGATAAGCACTCAACAATCATGTTAAAATGTCGAAGTGCAAAGTGCGATAAGAGTACCAGATGTGATGTAGTTTCAAAGCAAAATTCTAAAGGAATTCAAATCCGGAGGTATAAGTTTTCCCTTTGAGAAATCGCATCGGGGTTTGGAAGAGATATGCATAACAAGAAACACATGAGAATGCCAAAGTGCGAAGTGCGATAATGAAGAGGACGCGATGCAGGTCAACGTTGAAGCCTAAAGTATTTCAAGTCCGGGAGTATGGGTTTTCCCTTTGTTAAATCACATCGGAGAGAAAAGGAGGATTATAACATAAAACAAAGTTTGAATGCAACAAAAGGAGACTCGGGTCAGTGACCCGACACAAAGCAAAGGAGAAGGTGAAGGCTGAACGATGCAGGCACAAGCAGAAGAGGCAGAGTTAGGAAAAATGAGCATATGGTGGCTTTTGTAAATGCAACAGCTAGGTTAATTCGAGACAAAAATATAGTTATGTAGAGCTGTGTTGAATGTAACAGCAGAAACAAAAAAGATAGCGATGGAAATAGAAAGAACAAATGAAAAACGAGCCAAGACCTGAAAGATATGAGTGAAATATTGTTGTAACTGTAAATGAAAATTCATTGATTATTTTATATTGTTTGTTATGCAAAGGCAAGTCTTCGTAGGCATAGGAAAAACTCCAATAAGTGTTGTAATGATTATTTCTGATGTAATAACCTGAACTGAAGTGTAAGGAATCGAATTGGTGGAAGGCATAGGGTCAGGCCTGTTCACTTCGTATTCCCTGTAGAATACAAATAGTCATGTACTTATCTGTATAAAACAAGTAATATCCATGTGCATAGAAGCGAAGAGGAGAGAGATCAGCGAAATGGAAAAGAGCTGAAGAATGTAAGAGAGTTGCGGAAGGTTAGAGAACGAAAGAGTCAGAGAGAACTGATACAGATGTTGTGCACATCAGGAGTTGATATGAAGTAGACATGAAGGTTGAAGAGGCAACAGTGGAGAAGGAGTATAACAGCGCTGATATCCAGGTAAATCAGCATTATAGTTTCATGTTTAGTGAGGGGATTGTAGTCTCCTTTCAAGTTGTAGCTTGATAAATTTCCATTTGGAGTTGGGTGAGGTAGGAGCCTCCTATAGGTTGTAGCCTGCAGAAAATTTATGAGAGTTGGTGCTTCCTTGCAAGTTGTAGCTTGCAGAAGTTGAGGTAGGAGCCTCCTGTGGTTGTAGCATGTAGAAAGTACATGGGAGTTGGTTCTTCCAGTTCAATTTGTAGCTTGATAGATGTACAATTGGAGCTGGGTGAGTTAGGAGCCTCTTGTGGGTTGTAGCCTGTAGGTGGATCTTCCTTGCAAGTTGTAGCTTGCAGAAATTAAGGTAGGAGCCTCCTGTAGGTTGGAGCCTACATAAGATCAGTGGTGAGAGGGAGTTGGAGCTTGCCTTTGCATCACAACAATAATAAGATGTGATTTTCTCCCTTATGGGTTTCCACTTATATCTGTTGTCTATGTGCATGATGATTATGTGTTGAAATGTTGTTTTAATCTGCTTAATCACTGGTTATCCACACATTCATTTTGTTGATTCCTTATAAAATGAAGTAGTTAATGGGCGTAAAGAAAAGAGTTTTAATTACCATGAATGTACTAAACTGATTCACCCCCCGCCCTCTCAGTTTAGCTAAGGGTTCATCAATTGGTATCAAAGTTGGTTCCTTTAGTAATAGTTTCACAACTGGAAGGAGGTCCTAGGTCCCCAAAATGGCTAGCCTAGAAGGATGCTCAACAAATAAAGCCCCATTGTTTACTGGCACAAACTATGCTTTCTAGAAAATAAGAATGAAGACATACTTAATGTCTCTAGGAATAGAATTTCGGCTTGTCGTGGAAAAGTATGCACCAAAGGAAACTGACGCTGAGAAAGAAGCCAAAAAAAACTTCATAGCTAATGCAAAAGCAATGAATGCACCCTTGAGCGGTCTGAGTGAGTCAGAAATTATCTAAGTAATGCACAGTTAAATTGCCAAAGAAATCTGGGATACATTAGAAAATATTCATGAGGGAGATACAAAGGTGAAGATGGCCAAACTGCAAGCACATAGAACTCAATTTGAAAACTTAAAAATGAATGAAGATGAAGATATAGCTGCATTATTATTAATAGTTGCAAAAGTTGTGAATATCATGATAGGCCTAGGAGAAGAAATTAAAGAAAGTGTTGTAGTCCAGAAAATATTGAGATCTCTACCATCCAGGTTTAATCCTAAGGTTTCTGCCATAGAAGAAACAACAGGTTGGGAAACCTTAACTAGAAACCAATTACTTGGGAACCTAACAACATATGAGATGAGACTTCCTAAAGGGAAGTCAAACTTGAGGGAGGCAACCTTCAAGGCAGAGAAATTCATAAAAGAGAAGGAAGGTACATGCTCATGCTCTGATGAAGAAGAAGCCAAATTTGTCAGAAGACTGGACAGAGGCACATATAAGTAAAAAGGTAAACTTCCATTCAAGTGATTTAATTGTGGAAGAGTGGGGCACTATGCTTCAAAATGTCATCATAAGAAAATAGAGAATCAGTCAAAAGGGGAAGAGAAAAGAAATTTCAGCAATAGGTAGAAGGGGAACATATTTAATAGAATAACATTCTATACTCAACAAGACAAAAGTGCATCCGAGAGTTCAGATGAATCCCCTAATGAAGAAGGAACATAAGAATTAATTTTGATGGCCAAGGAATATCTTGAGGAATATTTCCTGGAATTTGAAGAACAAGGTAAGATAGACCTTGAGGGGGAGTTGGCAAGTGCTTTAAAGGAAATTGAAAGGCTTAAACTTAAGAGTAAGAAACAAAAGGAAATCCTTCTGAAACATGTAAAGGAAGAACCAAACTCTGAAGATTTTATTAAGTTGAAAGTTGAGCTAGAAGAAACAAGGAAAGTAGAAGACATTCTGCTGCAGCAAATAAGGGAGAAAAGTCAGAAACGTTGAAGATTGGAAGAAGAGGTGGTGAGTCTGAGGAAGAAATTGGAAATGGCTCAAACTGATTTAACAATGAACATTCAACAGTTAAAAGGTGCTGAAAATTTGGACATGATATTAAATGCACAAAGATCTCCTATTGTAAAGACTGGGATAGGATATGAAGGAGAATCCAGCAAGTCAAAGGCAAAGGATAAGAAAGCTATTACATTTGTGAAATATTTCCTAAAATAAAACGTTAACTCACATCAATCTGAGAACAAAAATGTGGGTAACCCTTCAAATCCTCATGAGCTATCACAAAAACCCACTACAAGGAAAGCCCAGGAAACAAAAGGAGTGAAAATCCAACCAAAATTCCAGCACATATCAAATGGCTTCCACAGACAAAATTTTCATATGACCAAATGGCTATATCCCCAAACAACCTTCTCTGCTAGATATATATACTACTTCCATGGGTATTTCTTTTGTTGTAAAAGGTTCATTCATAAAGCCATGGAGTGCAAAGTGTATATAAGGAGACCGGAGTATGGAAACTCAAAGGGAATTAAGAACAATGGTGGATTCACTCGTGTACATAATTAGTTCTGAAATACAATCAAATGTTTTTGCTACCATAAAAATGGGCACAACTCTTACGAATGTCTTCTCAAAGACTGTGATCCATCTCCTAGGAAAAATTATAGAACAAACAGTTGCATGCAATGGAAAAGGAAGCTAAATAAGTGTGATCTAGTTCTAATAGCTCAGGATCAGAACAATCAATGGCATGTGGACAATGGGTGCTCAAGACATATGACTGGAGACCGAAGCAAGTTTGTAACATTTGATGAAAATAAATCTGGCAATGTAACATTCAGAAATGACAAAGCAGGGAAAATCAAAGGAAAAAGCATAGTCAACTTGAATAATGGAGGAGAGGCTCAGGATGTACTGTTTGTAGATGCAATGAAAGCCAATCTGCTAAGTGTTAGTCAAATTTGTGATAAAGGCTGTGAGGTCATTTTCAGAGCCCAAGATTGTGAAGTAAGGTCAGTCACCACAGGAAAGACCTTGGTTAAAGGTGTTCGAACAGAAAGTAATGTTTATATAGTGGAAGAGGAGCATGAATCATGCCACATCAACAAACTTGACGAATATTGGCTATGGCATAGAAGAATGGGACATCTAAATTTTGACCACATCATTAAACTGAGCAAAAATAAAGTTGTCAGATATTTTCCTACAATAAAGAAACCACCAAATACCACATGTAAGTCATGCCAATTGGGAAAACAAACTCACACATCATTCAAACCAAAGACCAACTATCTACTAGTAAACCTCTCCAGCTTGTACACATGGACCTGGTGGACCTTCGAGAATAAATACACCAGGTGGAGAATCGTATTTCATGCTGATAATCGATGATTTTTCTAGATTAACATGGGTGGCATTTCTTAGATACAAATATGAAGCATTTGAGAAATTCAATATATTCAAGGCACTGAAAGAAAATCAAACTGGATGTAAACTAAAATGTGTCAGATCAGACAGAGGAGGTGAATTCACAGGTGATGAGTTTGCAGACATGTGCAATGAATGTGGGATAAAGCAACAATTTACTGTTGAAGATACACCTCAACAGAATGGAGTGGCAGAGAGGAAAAACAGGTCTTTACAACAGATTTCCAAAGCCATGATGCAAGAAAGAAACATTCCCCAAACCTACTGGGCAAAAGCAGTACACACAGTTGTTCATATTCTCAACAAAGCTCATCTCAGACCAAATTGTGACAAGACTCCATATGAACTGTGGCATGGGAAACCAACATCAATTAAGCACTTTAGATATTTGGTAGCAAATGTTTCATAAAGAATAATGATGAAAAATTTGGGAACTATGATGCAAGAGCTGATGAAGGAATATTTTTGGGATATGCATCAAAGAGTAAAGGCTACAGGTGCTACAATAAAAGTCTGCATAAGATTGTGGAAAGCATTGATGTGAGATTCGATGAAGAACTACCAAGCATAATCAAAATTACAAATTGTGTCAATCCTCCAGATCATCATCATGATGAGAATCAAGAAACTAAAGAACAAAATGAGACAACAGAAGATACATAAATAAACTCAAAAGGACCGTCGAGACACACTCAAAAGAACCATCCAGAAGATCAAATCATTGGAGACAAGAGTGCAGGAGTCCAAACAAGAAGACAACTGGCTGAAGAAACCGAGGGAGTGTATCTAGTCATGTTGTCACCGATAGAACCGAAGGATTTTGATGAAGCCAACAAAGACAAAAATTGGATAAGTTCTATGAACGAAGAATTAGACCAGATTGAGAAGAACAAGACCTGGGAGTTAATACCAAGACCTGTTGGGAAAAATTTCATTGGAACAAAGTGGATATTCAGGAATAAGATGAATGAACAAGGTCAGGTAATCAGAAATAAAGCCAGACTTGTATGTAAGGGATACTCTCAAATCGAAGGACTTGACTATGATGAAACTTTTGCCTCTGTAGCAAGAATGGAAGAAATTAGAAAGATTCTGGCTTTTGCATGCTATCATGATTTCAAGGTATATCAAATGGATGTGAAGTCTGCCTTCTTAAATGGAGATCTAGAGGAAGAAGTCTACATGGAACAACCTAAAGGTTTTTCCTTAGCAGATAAGCACAACTATGTTTGCAGATTAAAGAAAGCCCTATATGGTCTCAAACAAGCGCCATGTGCATGGTATTCTAGGTTGGACACATACTTTCAAAACAAGGATTCAAGAACGGAGGAGTAGACAACAATCTATATATAAAGGATGATGAAAATGAAATTTTAATTGTAGTGGTATATGTAGATGGCATCATGTTTGGTAGCAACAAGGATGAGTTAGTAAAAGGAATTGCAGAAGAGATGAACTCAAAATTCGAGATGTCTATGATTGGAGAGCTTACCTTCTACCTAGGAATTCAAATTATATAGAAGAACAAAGGCATATTCATTTCACAACAAAAATACTTAAGAGACATGTTAAAAAGATTCCAAATGGAAGACTGCAAACTTGTGTCAACTCCCATGATCACTCGATGCAAGTTATGTGTTGATGATGGATATGCAGATGTAGATCAAAGAATTTATAGATCTATGATAGGAAGTCTTCTATACCTAACAACCTCTAGACCAGACATTATGTTGGTAGTAGGACTTGTGGCAAGATATCAAGTAGCACCAAAACAAAATCACTTGCTAGCAATCAAGAGGATATTTAAATACTTTCAAGGAACTCCACATTATGGCCTATGGTATCCGAAAGGAAAATATTTCACATTGATAGCATATACATATGTAGATTGGGCGAGCTATGTGGATGATAGGAAAAGCACAAGTGGAGGTGCATTCTATTTGGGAGATAGTCTGGTGGCATGGTTAAGCAAGAAGCAAACATTTGTCTCTCTATCTACAACAGAAGCAGAATGCATAGTAGCAGTAGCTTGTTGCACAAGTGATGTGGATGAAACAAACTCTTCAAGACATGAAGGTAAGCATCACTAAACCTATTTCTATCAAATGTGACAACACAAGTGCAATAATCATATCAAAAAATCTTGTGCTTCATTCGAAAACCAAGCACATCCCAATAAAGTACCACTTCCTCAGAGAACAAGTAGCAAAGAAAATAGTAAAGATGGAATATGTCCCAACAAAAGAACAAACGACATACATATTTACAAAACGTCTTTCTAGAGAACCATTCGAATATCTAAGAGAAAAATTGGGGATAGTTTCTGCAGATGATACTCTCTGATATGATAAAAAAGGATGATGAAAAAATGCACCAGAAAAGGCTGCAATATCAGGAACAAACATCCAACTAGGATTAGACAAGAAGCAACTTCTCAGGGGGAGAATAGCCCATAAAAGTTGTCAAGAAGAGCTCAAGCTATGGAGTTGGTAAATATCTACAAAGGATGATTATATTGTGTGTCTCTCAGCAAGTAATACTAATGTAACAAAATGATTTTAAGAAGGATGAATAAGAAAAAAATTATTATCAATATATCATCAATTGGTACTTGTAGCAGTCTTCCTATCAGTAGAATACCAAATGTTATTTTTGGAGCAGTGTTATGGTACAAGTCCCCAGTATCGAAGTATTATAGCATACATCATGATGGTGGTATGGCAGAAATACTTCAAGGAGAACGTCGAGTTGCGTTGTCAAAGCATGGAAAGAAAGGAATTTTTTATATTTCACTAGTGTACAGAGTTTCATCAAGAAACAAGGGACAAAAGAACAAAACATTCTATGGTGACATACCTTCCAGCATTCTCATGAGTTTGTGATAGCATCAGTTTGTTGTGTATATTCATGCAATCTCAATGATTCTCAAAGTGTTACCCCGACAATGCTAATATATCATATGGAGTTTGCAATGCATTCACAATGCTCTTGTAATTTTGAAGTACATATAAAGAAATTCTTATGTGTAACATAAAGCAATAGTCACAGTTTATACAAAACAATCAGGAAGTAGTAATACAATGGTGGATTAGGTGTATTCATTCAAATATAAAAGGATTCATCAAGTGTGTAATGAATAGATGGAGTATGTATATTAATTTAATAATAAAAGAACTGAATGAAGGATGCTTTTACTAAACTCAAAGAGGAGCAATGCAATGATGGAATCTACACTAAAAACATTTTATAACCCCTTGCCATTGATTTCAAAGGGGGAAGAAATGCAAGCAGAGGAAGAAAGACACCTCTCAGAATGAAAGGGGGAGGATGTGTTGCCATCAATGCCAAAGGGGGAGATTGTTGGAAATATTGTCATTGATGGCAAAGGAGCAGTAAGGAGCAGCACCAGAATTATCATTAAGGACAAAGGAGTAGATTAGGATTAGCTGGAGTATAAAGGAGCTATAAGGCAAAGAAGGCAAAAGTACGTGGAGAAGCATAAAAGAGAGGTGAAGGAGCGACAAAGAGTAAAAGAGAGGTAGAGGAGAAGAATTAGAGGCAAAGGAGCAAGGCAGAGGAGCATAAAAGAGTGGGCAGATTCATGAATGTGCTAAGACAAGTAATTAACACGTTCAACAAATGGAGAAATTCATGAATGTGTAGGTCAAGTCGGGCTAGTTTGCGTTCAAAGTAGTGCACGAGGGCGTATGAAACGCGTGCAGTTCTACGGGCAAAGTTGGGTAATTTCCAAAATAAAAGCGTTCATAACAGTGTTCGGAGGCCTGATTGAAAATCACAAATAAATCTTAATATGCATGTGCAGGTTGAGATGGACGGTCATAATCTTATCGCAGAAATAAAGGTTAAGAGATGGATGGTTAAGATCAAATCGTAGTATTGAAGTGGAGGATGGACGGACAAGATCATGCCGCAGAGTGAAGCGGAGATTAGTGATCGGGATCATATCGCGAACATAAAGTAGGATCCAGATTTCGGCCATAAGATTGTTAATGTACATCGCTGTCGTCGATTTTTATATTTATATGTTAAGTTATCACAAGTTAATTGTTTTAAGTTGCGATGTAATAAGAAGTGGGGTTTGTGATGCGATGCGATCGCATATCGCATATGATAAGAGGAACCTTGTTATTGATATGAGATAAATCTTGCGAAATGCGATAAGAGTATCAGATGCGATAAGCTTCAAAGCTAAAATCTAAAGGATTTAAAGTTCGGTTGTGGGACCAATCGCATATCGCACATCGCAAGCTCAGGAGGATAAGTGCTCAACAATCATGTTAAAATGTCGAAGTGCGAAGTGCGATAAGAGTACCAGATGCGATGTAGTTTCAAAGTAAAAGTCTAAAGGATTTCAAATCCAGAGGTATAAGGTTTCCCTTTGAGAAACACATGAGAAACCTGAAGTGCGAAGTGCAATAATGAAGTGGATGCGATGCAGGTCAACATTGAAGCCTAAATGATTTGAAGTCTAGGAGTATGGGTTTTCCCTTTGTTAAATCGCATCAGAGAGCAAAGGAGGATTATAACGTAAAACAAAGTTTGAACACAGCAGAAGTAGACTCGGGTAAGTGACCCCACACAGAGCAAAGGAGCAGGTGAAGGCTGAACGCTACGGGCATGAGAAGAAGAGGCAGAGTCAGGAAAAGGAGCATATGGTGGCACTGTTGGAAACACAATAGATGGGTCCAATCAGGCCAAAAAGACAGTTATGCAGAACTGTATTGAACATAATAGCATAAACAGAAAAGACAGCGACGACAGAAGAAAGGACAAATTCACAGCGAGCCAAGAGCTGAAAGGGTTGAGTGAAATATTGTTGTAACTGTAAATGTAAATTCATTGAATATTTTATATTGTTTGTGATGCAAAGGCAAGTATTCGTAGGCATAGGAAAAACTCCAATGAGTGTTGTAATGATTATTTCTGATGTTATAACCTGAACTGAAGTGTAAGGAATCGAATGGGTGGAAGGCATAGGGTCAGGCATGTCACTTCATATTCCTTGTAGAATGAAAATATTCAATTATTTGTATAAAATAGGTTATATCCGTGTGCATAGAAGCGAAGAGGAGAGAGAGCAGCAAAATGGAAGAGAGCTGAAGAATGTAAGAGAGTTGTAGAAGGTTAGAGAACAGAAGAATCAAAGAGAGCTGATAGAGTTGTTGTGCACATCAGGAGCTGATATGAAGCATATATGAAGGCTAAAGAGGCAGCAATGGAGAAGGAGTTTATTAGAGTTGATATCCAGGTAAATCAACATTATAGTTTCATGTTGAGTGAGGGGATTGTAGTCTCATTTCAAGTTGTATCTTGATAGATTTCCAGTTGGAGCTAGGTGAGGTAGGAGCCTCCTGTAGGTTGTAGCCTGCAGAAAATTTATGGTAGTTGGTTCTTCCTTGCAAGTTGTAGCTTGTAGAAGTTGAGGTATGAGCCTCCTATGTGTTGTAGCCTGCATAAAATACATGGGAGTTGGTGCTTCCAGTTCAAGTTGTAGCTTGATAGATTTCCAGTTGGAGATGGGTGAGGTAGAAGCCTCCTATGGGTTGTAGCCTGCGGAAAATAGATGGGATTTGGGGCTCCCTTGCAAGTTGTAGCTTGCATAAATTGAGGTAGGAGCCTCTTGTAGGTTGGAGTCTATAGAAAATCAGTGGTGAGATGGAATTAGAGCTTGCCTTTGCATCACACCAATAATAAGATGTGGTTTTCTCCCTTATGGGTTTCCACTTATATCTGTTGTCTATGTGCATGATGATTATTTGTTGATATGTTGTTTTAATTTTCTTAATCACTGGTTGTTCACACATTCAATTTGTTGATTCATTATAAAATGAAGTAGTTAATGGGCATAAAGAAAAGAGTTTTAATGTCCATGAATGTACTAAACTGATTCAACCCCCCACCCCCCCTCTCAGTTAGCTAAGGGTTCATCATCGCTCTTGTGATCTCCACCCATATAATCATACCAAATAAGTGCCTCCAAAGAGATTTGATAGGCAGGGACTAGCCAAAAAAATTAGTATTCAGTATACCCCATCCATCAAGATACTTCAGCCTGGAGATGTGTTCCCATTTGATCAGGTGAAATTTGCAACCCATATTCGCACCAGACCACAGAAAACAAGATAAAATAGAGCGAATCTAAGAGGTGATATAAGCCAAAAGGGCCACTAAGTGTGCCCAATAAGTGGCCAATTGCTGAAGTACAACTTGTATCAGAGTATATATACCCCCAAGAGTGAGCCAGTGACGGGTCCAAAATTTTATCTTGTTGTGAAATTTTTCCAGTAACCACACCCAATCTCCAAACCTGTAGTTGCATGGATTAAGTATGAATCCAATATATGTGAAACCCTCCATGAGAGGCTTGGATCCAATGCCAAAGTAATCTGCAATATGATCAATCTCCACTTTCTTGCCAAAAAAGTAGAGTAAAATCGATTTTTCCCATTTTCCAATAAACCAGTAGCCTTGGCATATTGATGTAAGATATCATGCAAGGAGATCCATTATGATCTGGATAAAATCCCAAATGTAAGAATGTCATCTACAAAGAAAATATGTGTAATTTTGACCTCTCGCAAATTTTTAAACCAGTGAAAATCCCCATATGTTTGGCAAAGTTTATCTTCCTACTAAGGCCATCCATGAACATAATGAATAGTAAAGGGGATAGGGAGCATCTCTGTCTGAGGCCCTTCCCAGCCTAGAAAAATCAGATGGGAAACCATTAATGAGCACCACGAACCAAGATCCTGTCACATATGCCATGACCCACTCCACATTTTGTATGTCAATACCAAACTTCAAGAGCACCATCATGAGGAAAGACCAATCCACAAAATCATAATAAGTATTTATATTTTTTTATGTTTACACAATTAATATCATAATTATATTTTAAATATGATATATTATAACAAGAGTCATGTGGTGGCAATGTCATTGTCCTTGTTTTTATACATTGTCATCTCATATTTTAAACACACACACACACACACACACATAACTAAAATAAAATAATGAATTTACACATTTTTTCCTCTTGATCCTTCTGCATTCAAGGTGTGTAACACTTTGACATGGTAGAACTAGTCAACTCTTTGTTAGACATGGTTGACAAGGAACAAGTTTGACATTTCAGTGAGAACTCTAGCTCTTCCTCTGTATATAAAACAAAAACAAAAAGAAACCATACTCTCAAAAGGGTGAAGAATGATGCATTTGATGGAATTTGAGTTGGCTTTCATGGTGGTTTGTTGGTTCTGGTTACTAATGCACCCATCTAAAATAATAATGCATTGCCTGTTATTTTCATCCCAAGCCAAATGCAAGACTTCAAATTTAAATTATGGGTTGTAAATTTCATTTTTTAATGATATAATTCTTAGTCAATTATCAGTCACAATTGTTTTCGATTTGTTTATCCTCCAACTCCTCTGTGAAAAGGTACTTCCTTGCCCACCTACGACATTAATTACTTAAACACTTATTGTCTCAACTAGATAATGCTAAGCCCTCAAACACATGGTTTTTGTTCATAGGAAATGTGTTGTTGCAGAAATAAAGATCAATCAAACATATATAGACAACACAATATGATTGATATATATACATCACAATTCTTCATTTGCATAAATAGTTGTGTGGTATATACATAGATAGACATAGTTTGTGTGTATATAATTTGATTTTGAATCATGCTCTCGACTAATCAAAAGATGGAAGTAGAAAGGGAAGTGTTAATTTTTGTAAATTTCATCGATTAGAAAATATTAGATCAAGATTTCTTGCAGGTAAAGTGCAACATATGGAACAGTTCACCGATTCACTATCCAGTGCGAACTAGCACCTTTTTGCTAGCACTCTAGCAAATCTTGATTAACATTATGGCATTTATTTTATAATACATTTTATATATTTAATATGAAAAAATAATAAAATTATAGTTTCATTTAAATTATAATAGTTATTATTAATTATGAAAAGAATAATAACATGTTATGCATTAAAACACGTTACAATATTTTTGACCATTTTTATTCATATCAATTTTTTTATGGAGATTGTTAATTTGTAGATGGACTTTATTAGAATACCATGGCTTATTAATACCACATGTCCTAAAAATCATAACCATATTCACATGAGACATTGCTCATAAGACATTTTTTTTAATTAATGAATTTAATAAAAAACACAAAAAAACATAAGTATTTACAAAATGAATTTCAATCTTCAATTTGAAAGTAAACTTAAAAATATTCTAAAATATAAAATATTTATTATCCATAAATAATTAATAATATTTAAATTAAAATTATGAAAACTTCATCTTAGAATAAACATATAAATATAAATATTAAAAAAACATCTCGAAATATCAAAACTATCTTAGGAATCCATAATGAACTACTTTGCAAAAGGAAGATGCTCATCACAACCTTTTATTAGTCCCTGCCATGCCGCATAAATATATCTTTTCATTAATCCATTCATGCTAACCGAAGTTTATAAACTCAATTTACCCCAATGTTTTTGAAATGTTTTTGAATTTAGATCATGTGCACTGTTTGGTCAACGTATGAGCTTCCTCCTGCCGTTATTTCAGCTAATAGGAAACTTTGAGGTCTTATTTGGCCTCATATCGAGGCAAAATGTTATGAAAATTAGGTTAAATGGCGAATGATATCGAGAGTTTAAGTTTCAACCAAGTAATGTTGACATTAATTCGTCAACATTTTATGTTTATAATCTTCTACCACCTATGCTCAGTTAGCTACCACCTACATGTAAGCAACATGGCTATGCATGTAAACAACATGGCTTGACCTGTGTGCATCTCTTTGGATGCTGGCAAGAAATGATGATGCTGGCTTCTTGATAGCCGATATATCTAGATAGCAGATGAAAGTTTTTCCCTCTTCTCGTAAACAATATTTTTACTAAAACTCGGGGCATTATTTCATTTTCTTGACAGTCGGATGAATGGGCCACAGGAAAAATGCCATGAATTTTTTTCTCAGAGACGTCCCCAAGATCGATAGCTCCCAACGCAGGCTTCGACTTGTAATTTTCTTCAATCTTTACCTTTTTGAGGGAGGCTTTTCCGTTCATTCTGGTTATAAAATGCATTCTAGTGGTTTCTAGGAAGGAAACGGCGATGTCTTAGCAATAAGAAATGAATTTTATCAAAATTGAACTGTTATCAGTTATGGTAATTATTTCTTTTGTTCTCGGGTTTAAAAAACAAAAAGCTGCCATGAATGCAAATTGCACAATTTTTTATTTCTTTTGGCGAGAGCTTTCAGCTTCAAGTTTGTTCTCAGTCCGGGCCAGGTTTAACTAGCGGAAATGGAGTAAAACCGAAATTTTTCTGGTGCCGAGTAGTTTCTAGAAAGTGCAGCTTTATTGGGCTCGAAATCCTAAATTTAATGCTAACTATCTAAATATTGGATTTAGTACAATGATATAGTCGTAAAAGTGAAGAAAAAAGGCTTTAACTTTATTATCATGTTCTGGGTAATTTGTGGAACTAACGTAGATTTATTTACCTAAATCCTTACTGTTTACCCTTTCTGCAAAGATAAGTTTCAGTACTAGTGACAAAATACGCCCTTACAGAGGAAAAATTAAAACCACCCAATATCATTCATGAATTTCTTATGTCTGCGAACTTGATTGAATCTATATGAGAGCCATTAAACAAGAGAGTAGGACGACGATTTACCTGGTAAGCCACACGAACCTGAGAACCATGGCTAGGTGGTGTAGCTAGATCCATCATAGATAGAGGTCCTGCGTGATAAACCCACAATTTATGTCACTCGATAGAAAAAATGGAAGACAAAAATGGCACAATAGCTGGGATGTTGTTGCTGGAGTAATTTGCAGACCTAACTAATCAGTTGTTGCTGGAGTAATTTGCAGAATTGTCTCCCTGCAACTAATCAGTTTTCGCTGGAGTAATTTGCTTCGTGGAGTAATTTGCTTCGAATGGAACGTGAAACTTGAGTTGCTTCCAATGGAACATGGGGAAGCTTTACTAGAGAAAATGGCGAGGAAGATTTATGTTGATTTTGTTTTACTGTGTAAGGACAAGATGTCAGATGGGCTTAGGAACATGCATGTTGATTTTGTTTTACTGTGGACATGTGGTTCCAGGATGGGCCCATGCGGTGGTGTATTTATACGTGTGTGGTATGATACGATGTGTTAAATAATTCAGTTTCATTTAAAATCTTAATTTATTTAAAAAGACACCTAAAATCTATTTAAAAATGATTAAAAAATTTGTAATTTATCATGCAATGTAACTATCATATTTTGAATTTTATTTTCATTTTATTGGATAAGCTTTCGTTAAACACACCTCTACCATAAGTTATTGGTTTGTTGGTTTTTATGGCTCTACGCTAAGCTAATGGTTTGTTGGTTTTTATGGCTCTACGCTAAGCTAATGGTTTGTTGGTTTTGATTTAGTCAAATCTAAATCTTTACTATTTTTTGTAAGATCGTATTTATGAATTCCTAGTTGGTTGCTTTTGTATTCTCAATGAAAATAAATTGCTCAAACGAATATAAATGAACTCCTTCATTTTCCTCAGAGTATCTCTTCTCATTCTTCAATTATATTCCAAGAAGGTTACCCTCGTACCTCAACTATTTGAAGGGCTACAACAGGTTCAGCAACAACCAATTTGAAAATTTTTATGCAGCCTTGCCTTCAATTCTACAAACATTTATGCAGCTTTGGCAAGGCAGTCACTGCAAACATGAAGGTCTTTTATTATCCGAATAGGTGTCCCTGAAATCGTGTTGATGAGACCAAAAGAAATTGCAAGTTTCTCAACAAGATGATGGAAGGATGTTTCTCATTAGAGCAACATCTAACTCAAATCCTGTTTTGATTAAGTGGGCATGAACCTGTTTACCTTTAGAGTTATATAATTATATATTTATTATAGAATATATTAGGATTAGAGTTATATAATCCATACTCAAATCAGACTGACTCTCTGCATGATTGAAAACAGGGTGATCCTTTGCACGAGTATGTGAATCATTCAGCATAAGGCTTTCATGTTTTTGTTCCTTCTCATCCAGACACCCTTCTGGGAAAATTAATTATAAAATATTTGAAACCTACTGTGAATTAAGTTCATTTCTAATTGTCTTCTATAGGCTTTTTTTTCTTCGAAATATCTCTCCATAAGCGGTCTTCATGGTTTACATATCCAAAATCGCACCTGAGAAGGAAATCATGGGCCAAATTCCCTTGCTTCCATATTAAAGCCACCATTTGAAGATACCTTGAAAATCCCATACAATTCTCTTGACACCAGTACAAAAGGAAGAGCTTAGTCCCAATTGAATGATTAACGGAAAACTTAGACGCGTTGGACCAAAACCCAAGTTCATCACTTGTCAAGGTACTTTATGTTAAAAATACAGACACAACAGGCTATGTGTTGTCCCAGGAGCTTCTACCAGTGGAGACACTCAATCCACTCTCCCGCTCAAGGCAGGGACTAGATGCCATGCAACCAATCTTATTCTTTATAATAATCTTTATCATCAATAAAAGAGATCATATCCGTTGAATGGTAATTAGAGTTATGGAAAAACAACCTTGAAGTCAGGGGTTCCAATAATCACTAAGAAATGTATATTTTCACATACCCATATGAGTAACCACTAAGAAATCTATTTTCAAATGTACACAATAATAAATCACTACTGAGAAATCTATTTTCGAATAGATATAATAGCAAGCAGACCTACAAATGTACCTAAGACTATGCCCTAAATAACCAACAATTTAAATTGAAATCCATTTGGAAAATTTCCATTCAAATGATTAGGTGGTTTATTTTAAAATTCCACTTTTCTACATGCTAGAATGTTTTATAAGTTTTGGGTAGGAACTATACCCTAAATAACCAACAATTTAAACTAAATTTCATCTAAATAAACGTTAAATTTTTTATATAATTTAAAAAATATGACTTTTCAATGTTCTATTTCCTACCACTAGCATTTCAAGTGCACCTTTAATGTTTTGAAAATAAAATTGATGAAGGATATCATAATTACGTTGAGAAAGTAGGATGAAAAATGTACATTATACATATAATACAATATACCTTAAATTTTTTTTTTGGTTTTATAAAATTGATATAATTTTAATAAACCAAAATAGTATACAATTGGTTCAAATGCCCGTATAAACTACCCGTGTGTATCATAGTGGGAATTTTGGATGTAATATTTTTGTAGGCTGTTATATCACTCCATTATATAGTTGATTAATTCATAATTAATATTTTTGACTTAACTCATATTTTGCAAAACTGATTGATGGCCAATTTGTGATAGGAGCTTGTGGGCTATTACATCATTCCATCATACAGTCGATCAATTCATGATTGATATTTTTGACTTAATTCATATTCTGTAAAACTAATTGATGGCCAATTAGTGATAGACATAAACTAATACAATGCAACTCATTGTATATGTTATATTTGATCTTATGAGGAGGACATTGTTTACATGTTATGAAACGAGCTCACAAAATAGAAGAAAAGAGAGATCAAGGACTTAGAAATCAACCTCTTCGAGGGGCCAACCTCATTTACATTACATAAATGAACAATTCTTGGATGATACAAATCACAAAACCTACTTTCTATATATAGGAGTCTAGGGGGTCCCAATATAATCAAAGCCTACATAACACTAATAATGTAAGGGCACAACAATAACAATAGTGGGCTTCTATGGGGCTCAATAATAACAATGTGGGGACTACATGGGCACAACAATAACAATAAGTGGGTTACACTAAAAATAACAATACAGGGTTATAATAGTATTATAGGGACCTAACATGCCCCTCGTCTTCAAACAAGTGTTGTCCTCAACGTTTGAGTAGTTATGTATAAAAATTCTCATCCTCCCATGAGGAATCTTTAGCTGGTATGTTCTTCCACTTGATGAGATACTTTGAAATTGATCGATTTCGTAGTTGTCAAGTCCTTGTTTCTGTGACTGCTTTAGGTTCAAAAATGATTTTTCCTTCCTCTTCAAGTTCTAGCAATATTGTTTGAGCTGGGAGCTTGTCACCTATAACCTTCTTTAAGGATGACACATGGAAAATTGGGTGCATTCAGGAAGATGTCGCAAGTTGCAATTTGTATGCCACAATACCAATATTTTGTAACACCTTGGAAGGACCATAATAATTTGGTGATAATTTATGATCCTTATCAGCTTGCTTGAGGAACATTTGTGTGTATGATTGTAGCCATAAAAATACCCAGTCTCCTACATCAAAACTTCTTTCACTGTGATGTTGATTTGCCTGTTATTTCATTCGATTCTGTGCCAAATTGAGGTTATCCTTTAAGAGTTGGAGAACTTGTTATTGATTCTCGATGTGATATTCCATTGCTTGAACCTGTAGTGAGCATAATTGTACAATTCTGCCTTGTTGTTATTTCTTCATAATATTTTTCATGACATTAGAATTGATTATATTTCATGGTTTCCCTGCAATACCCCGTAATTCAACTTCCTTTCCTTTCCAAAACAATTTCAATAAAGGTTCTTGAAAATTAAAAGCTATAGTCCCCAAGGATTGTAACCATTGGACTCCTAGTACAACATCAACACCACCCATTGGAATAGAAAGAATTTGACTATTCAATACATATTCTCCCATGGTTATCTTGATATTATGGCACTTTTTAGAGCAATTTACAATTCCACCATTTTAAACCATCACTTGACACTCTGGTGTTGGATATAGGAAGAAATTA